>CM017902.1:4292199-4923687 GCA_008369825.1 Triplophysa tibetana | reverse complement strand
TTAGTGAAATGTTTTGTATCTATACAATGGATGTCAATCGGGGCCAATATTGTCCGGTTAACATGTTCTTTTTTTGTCATGCAGGTTTGAAATGACATGAGGAGTAAATTTTAGGGTGAACTATCTCTACAATTCTAAAAAATTCAAAAATATTAACTGTAACAAATATCAAATAATGAAAACAAAAATTGAAACAAAGCACACATTTTACAGTAATTACTTAAAAAACATGTTTTTTTTTTAAATTGACTTGAAGTGGAATGAAAACATCTAATAATTGATCACACATCAGCCACAAACTGATATATTAGCAAGACATTACTGGAAATATGCAAGCATTATGGTACTGTATGTTAATGCGTAGCAGCAGAATTATTGATAAACGTTTTGTATTTATCAGTAACAAATAATTGGGACAGACTGCATCAATCCGCTTTTTTTCATTGACCTGACAGGGTTCTTTTATACATTAAAGCATCTAACATCTGCCTCTCTAAATCTACAGGTGGTTCTCAGCCACAGTCATCATACTCAGAAGAGGGCAACCTCAGCATCTTACATGTGAGCTTCTGTGATGAGTGATGTGCTGTTCTGTAACTTAATTAGAGAACACACAGTCTAAAGATTTTTTTTCGTGAATGATTTTCTAATTCACTTTAGGAATGTGCAGAAGCATCCCAAGCCGTCAGACGGGACATTCCTCATTACTCAAAAAACGCGAGGAACCTGACAGGTCCAGTAATGAGATTCTCGCTCTGTGGTTTTGCAGTCTCATACTAAACAGCACGGGAACCAGGTGAGTAACTCAGATCGAGGTAAACGGGATTAAGTTATTTTAATAAACATTGATGAGCATGACCGTTTCACAATTGTCCTGTTGGTGTTGCGTCGAGGATGCAAAAAATATCGACCTGACTTAAAAACCTGTTCTTATGACATGACCTTCAGTGGTCCCGGTTTTTATAAAATGACAGTATTGAACTGAAGCTCAAGATGACTTTATCTGTATACTTTAGGGATGGGGTGGAGTTAAATCCTAGGTTTGAAGCTAAAGCTATCAGTTTCTTTGAAGTTGAAACTCAGGTATTAAGATTCTTGAAAGGTGCTGTATCTTTTCAAGGGACTTTTTATCGAAACAGATAAGGTCTTTCTCTCATTTTAAGTCATAACACGTATCTGCGGCTCACCTTTATAGGAATATCACTCCTATTTACCACTTAGAAAAAAATGACATTTCTAAGATGAAGTTTGTTATATCAGTAGATGATTGAAAGTGAGCTTTGGGACGTTGCATTGAAGGCCGTGAGTTATTAGCCCGGCTAATAAGCCCCCGATTGTATCCACTGCATCAAACTACAAAGTGCGGAAAGTTTGATGCCGTGTCTGATAATAAATCGTGACTGTACTCAGTTTTCTGGATGAAAAATGCTATTTTTTAAAGGGGACCTGATGCACCACGCTTGAGTCTCTCCATCATCTTTGACATTCTGTCAAGGTTATGGATTTTGTTTTCGAGTCAACTTTTTTTGCCAGCCACCGAATTCATAAAAACTGGAGATAATGTTGATAATTTGACAAGAATCAGACAGACATTTCTGTCTTTGCAGACTGGATATCAGAAGCATCAGTCAAGAAAATAATTTTTGTGTGCAATGTACAGTTCTTTGATGAATGATATTTTAGTTGAGGTTGCAGGAAGAGAGTAAGGATGATGTTACACCCACAGTATCAGCTCCGTCCTCGCCCGGGCACCAGCGCCGCTTCAAACACTTCCCCGCACTCTCTCGCCGGACTTTTAGTTATGGACTCCACTTCCCAGAACTCTGTGCACTCACTCACCATCATTGATTACAGACACACCTGCACAGAATCGTCCACACCACATATAACCAGTACTCTCCTGCATCATGGTCAGGTCTAGTTGTTTCATTGTTACCAAAGTACTTACCTCTGACTCAAGTTTGCGGTCTCAAGTTTGCGGACTCAAGTTTGCGGACTCAAGTTTGCGGACTCAAGTTTGCGGACTCAAGTTTGCGGACTCAAGTTTGCGGTCTTGCTTTGCTGGATGTTCCTTTTTTGCTTTATGAAGTGGATTTAGTTGTGTTGGTGTTCTTCGTATTTGTATCCTGTGCATCTCGTTATGGATGAGGATAGTCTTTTAAGAGGAGGTTTGATATTTTTTATATTTACAAGAATTTGGTTTCATTAGATATAACTGTAGAATGGCATTACAAATAAATAAATACATTTTATCATTGAAATAATGTGCAATCATTCACAACAAGATTATCTGTTGCACTGCAGGATTTTCAGAAACTTTGCATTTGCTCTTATTCAAAAAGATAACATTTTCTCCACAGGATTTTACTCTTGAAATTTCTGTGTTAAAAGCTAATTTTTTTTAGGCCTCTCTGAAACAGGGTGGCAAGATGATTTATTGGCATATTCTCATTTCTTTAATCTTAAAGGTGGCATAGCATTTCAAAAGCAAAAGGTCAATGGCATTAAAATGACTTCTTCAAACAGGTTATTGATTAAATGCTCATTAAACTTTGAATGTTGCCTGGCTGATGCAAATGTAATGCTCCCAGTTCTGCCTCTTAGCCAAATTCATCTTTTATAAACATCCTGGTCAGTCCAGCGGTTTCGTTGATTTGACCATTTCCTACCTAAACATGTCCTCCTTTTATAGGAAATACAATGAAAAATACAACCACGGACCGCTCACACAATATGTTGAATGAAGACCTCTTGCAATATGTATGAATTCATGCTCAGTGAGATGCATGAAATATGGAGTTGTGGGCATCATCTTCAGCCTTGAGGAAAAAACACAGTACGCTGACAGAAAATTTACAATAATTCATATTGCTTCATTTCAATGTCAAGTTTAGCTATGTTAGCGCTTCTCAAAAAGGTTCCATTTGTTAACAGCTTTAGTTGGAATGAACTAACAACGAACAATACTCCTGCATTTATAAATATGGATTAATGTTAACAAAAGCAATTATGTTGTAATCTGTATCCAGAATTTGCTCAATAAGTTTTTTAGAAGGCCTGAGATGAAACGAGGGAGGGGGCAATGTTGATCAGGCTCGTCACTTGCTGGACATTCCTCTAAAAGTAATTTTCGACTTTAATCAAACTAACCTGATCTCACAGAAATGTTTGTTACTATTTACGAGGTGGCGAATTTGTATGTTGTGGATTGTACAAAAACTTGTGATTACTAGAAAATAAGCAGTACTGAATCCCCACCCTAACTCCACCACAACACTTAACGTTACTGGTGGGAGAGCAAGTCATCTAAATTGTACGAATGAGATCATATAAATTCATACATATATGCCAAAATTAGCCACCTTGTAAAACTGTTACAATTTTGCCATGAAATTGTGTCGATCACCGAAATCATGACCATCTCGAGTTCACTTGAAGGTCACATGTAGGTGTTAGGGATGGAGGTAAGCTCAACAAATGTTGTGGGCTAAAGACATGACATTGTGATTCACTCCCCACGTCTTTTTTTTATTCTGCCTCACTGAATAATCTAATTTGTATGTTGTGGTGGATTACACCCACTCCAGACGCAGGGATGGTTATTACTTCAGTGACAGCCAAAATAAACAGGATAGACTCAACAAGTAAATGCAGTACAGGCGCTGATAGAGTGATAGAAATCAAAGTCTAGAGAAAAAATGTATGAATCTGAGCACACACACAAACCTGTGTGTGATATTTCCCCTGAAGATACTTCGGTGTAATGGTCTCACGCTTTCTAACAGCATATTTCACATGAAATGGCAAATGTAAAAGAAGTGCATTGCAGGGTTTCATATTATTTTATTTGCCCTCGAAAACAAAATCAAATGCTTTTGGAATGAAAATTTATCCATATGCTCTCTAATGATAAATGTAAGTTTTAGGTGACTTTTCTATTACATACTGTAGGGTTTTATACTGTTTACTGCAGGTGATCAGTCGGTCTAATTCAAATGTACAGTGCTTGACAAATTTAGCAGACCACATGTCATAAATTTAAGGAATATGTCAAAAACTTGTAGAATTTAATTGTACTTATTAGGTAAATAACAAACTAAAACAACCAGTCTGTATTCATGTTTTTATACCCAAATTTGAGTCCACAGAGTCAACTTCTCTCAGAAGAAGAAATCAATCAAGCGTCACATTTAGCCATTATTTTCTATTTAGGACTGCTGGTAAATAACTGCTATTGTTCATCTGAATAAACAAATAATAAAGTGCTTTACAATTTTAGGGATAAACCTGTAAATTCGAAAATCCATGAAGAACATCTATTTTATCAATAGAAATACTGCTGTGACTAGCAAAGATCTTACAAATGCTGGCTGATATGGTCTCCCCTTTGGGATTGTAAAAAATATATTCCTTGATCTACATACAGGGCTATGTCTTAATATCCTTTAACTTTCTTATATTACTCATTTAAAGATTGCTCTAAAACCGTGTGACCCCATCTTTTCATTTCAAACCTCTGCCGAACACAAAAACAGAAAACCCTTGGTTTGCCCCATTGACTTGCATTGGCTTTGTGTCGATAAAATAAAGGTCAATGGGGACCAGCAGTTTTTGGTTCCCAAAATTTTTTAAAATATCTTGAAAAGGTATAAAATCACACAGGTACAAAATGGCAATAGGGTCTTTTGAAGGTGAACTATTCCTTTTAGGACTGTAAATCTATCAATGCATTAGTACTGATAACTATAATCAACTATAAATAACACTTGACATTAGACAGTTTCTAGCTTCCTAAATATACAGTATAAAGCAATCAAATAAAAATGATCCTCTGCCCTCATCTGTGCTTAAATGACTGAAAAGAACAATTATGATGGCTGACAGGCTCCAGAACTAGCTGCCATTTTAAAGTTGGGCTGAACGTTTTGGTCAATGGGTTTTGCAAGTATAAGAACTTTCTGTGCCAAATTCATAATTGATTGCACAGAGGTTCATTTGACATGTTTAAATGCAAGCCTTAAATCTTGTGCAAGGTTCAAACATGGCAGATAAGCAATACCTAAGACCTTGATAAAAAGACTGAAAGCCAAAACACTAGAGAGGGTTTATGATGTGTCTTTGGTCTGTGTGATACTACTAATAAAACTCAATAAATTGCTAACTTTAAAGAATGCATAAAGAAGCGCATGCTTTTAAGATAATTTCAGAAGATTAGCAAAACGTATAAATTATTCAGGTGCAAATTCAGGTACAAAGACATAATGTTTGCTGATATGTCATTGCAGGACGAGGTTTTGGGAAGAGGACATGTGTATGTAATGGGGAACATTGGCAAAGCAGTTAAAATGACTTACAGCCCCTTTAAGGAGCAATTCAGAAAGTGTCAGAATGTTATTTATCGACTCCAGATTGTTAAGTGAATATCTAAGTGCTGATGTTAAAATCCACATGCGCATAATGTTTTAGCAATTCCCATTTGGATAAATTGACTTCAAATGCCTTATAAAGTAGATCACCACATTTTCTCATCTTGCTTTGACTTGTCTGTCCTCTATAGAGACAGCCAAGAATGGATATGGACATATCACAATCTAATGTTGGTAGATGTTACATCAATTCATCCTTTCTGTTCATTATTTTCCGGTTTGGATCAAAGATAGTCTTGGTTGTCATAAGGCTACATTATATGTGAGTTGCATTAATAGTAAAATAAAAGACTGTTTCATTTTATAAGGCATTTATGAAGAGTTGCATTTTCAAAGCTTAAAGTAATGCTCTTCGACTCTCGAATTGAGATCCAAGTTTCAATCTGCAGCACGTCTGCAGTGACCTGTAGCAAAATTACACCAGATAAATGAACTGTTGGACTGCAGGGCATACACAAGACTTGTCTGCTGTCAGGCTCAGCAGTCATATTTTTGTGACAAAGTGTATTTTCCCATTCCACTGTGCAGTTTTATCATGAACAAAAAACAAATAATCTCGGGATGTGTTTTATTGTTTGTTGTTGCTGATTTTGGAACATGTTGAAACTAGTTTTCTACAATATATCTGGATGGACATCAAGAGTTGGGAAGCTGTCCGATCCAATCTATTAACCTTTCACCACTTAAAATGTACAAGTAAATGAATACTGAGTATTGCTATTGGAGGAAAATCTTCAATAGATGAGATATTTTTTTTCTAAACATGCTTGTGAAAAACAAACAAAACATATAAAAATAAATAAGGTATGAAGATGTCAAATTAATGTTAATTGTATAGGTAAAATAATCTCGATTTTGGGTAAATTGGATGATAAAGTTGACAGTTTAAACAATGTGAGCTCAGTTTGTTAAGGTCTGTCTTGAAACTTTAATGGTGGTATTTTTTAAATTTCTGGGTCTATCTTTTGGGGAATATTTAGCATAACAGGTGACTACAGAAAACGTTTTAATTTCCTCTCCATTTATTCTGATTGATGTCTAAGTAAAATAATTTATATAGTAAGAAGACCTCCACTGCATTTTTGTGAGACTTTTATCATGCTATGCATACTTCATTTGAATAAAATGCATAAAACAGTATGTATACTCTATAGACATCTTGGTGACACAGGTAGCTTGTAGTTGCAAGTGTTAAGTATACACCCAGCAAATGTGCCAAATTTGTTAATAATAACAATATTTTAGATAGATGATTGTGTATGAGGAAAAATATTGTCACATAGACGTCATTTACTACGTGCTTCTTTTGCAAATACATGCCCTTTATATTGTCTTTAAAACCTCCACAGACTAACACAGACATCATTTCTGAGTCAAGGACAGGTTCTATTTTAATAAGTGTCTCTGGAGACTTCAGACCAGGTGTTGTTTTATAGAAGGGTGTCACAAGAGCAGACGTTTTTTGAGTGTGTTGTTGAATAAACACACTCCCATGTGCAGGGAAATCAAATCATGAGCGCATGCATGGTAATAATCTACTTATGGTGCATGGACATATTTTTCTACCCTTTGAACACATCACTAAATATTATCACAGCTGTTACTCTGCTGCTGTGATGCACCATTTACCTTAGATGCTGTGCGTTAGTATGGGATATGATTTATGGAGCTTGCTAAAACATCCTTTCTCAGAATAAAACATTTCGTGACTGTCATATCTCTTTACTACAGTATACTACAATAAGTCAGAAAACTGAACAGCAAAGCAATGCAGCATAACATTTGTTTATAGAAAAATTACAACAAATTTGTAAACAAAATAGTGTCATGAAATTTGATTTTTAAATATGAAAATGTGAATATACATGACATTCTGGCTGAAAAGTATATAATTTAAAATAAAAAATATTTACTGATCTAATTAATTTGTGATTCTATGTGACTATATTTATCTGAAATATTTCAATTGTATGGTTTAGTTGTGTTTGGACACTTCCACAACAGTCTTACCCATGTCACTTGCATTATTCTGCTATTAGCCCTCTGAAGCTCGAAAGGTTATAGCAAAAGTGTTTTTAAAGAGGCGTGTAATTGGCTATTTCCAGAGGAAACAAATCTCCAGCCCAAGGGATGTTTTGACCTCAATAACTGCTATGTTCCATCTGTGAAGACAGTGGGCAGTCATTGCTGTTTTTTCAGCATCAGTCTCATGCATGAGCAACCACCTGCACATGAGCTGTTGAATGTTTTCATGACAGTATCACATCCTGGCACATTTGGGTGCTGGTTCCAGCTTGAAGAAACACAGAGATGATGAAGCTTATCTGCGGTCATCGATGGAAAATCGACCCAGTTGGTGGCCTAAGTGAGCCTTAGAAAATTAGATTGCTGAAATGATATCATGAAAGCAGCCACAGCGACTTCTGGTTGGCAGCACACCAAAGCTCCTGCAGATTCGTATATTCCCAGTGGGCTTAAAGCATGGCATGGCAAATGTCTTTAAAGACCGTATATATTTTGCTGGGACAGTGTATAGCAAAAGAGACTTTGAGGTCATTTTTTATACGCCTGTATAGCATATACTGAAAAAGTTTTAAATGTCATTATACCGTCAGAATTGTAGTCATAGAAGTGCTTATATTGTGTTGGGTGTAACCAGGTACTAAGTAATCAGTTACTGTGATTTAATGACTTTTTCTTTGAATAATCAAAGTAAGGAATTACTCTGTATTTTTCTGTGTTGTAATTACAGTTACTTCTGATGTAATTAAACTAAATACTTTGTGTAATATGTGTGTGCAAAAGTGGAATTGACATAAAAACTTCAGTCTAACCTTAAAATCTGTGCTTTAATGTATGATTCTCACATTTGTAATACTTTGGTCTGTTAACTATACTACTTTATGTAGCTTTATATTATTTACTTGAATGAATTAAAAGAGCCGCTTCGTGTCTTTCCTTGAATCAACTAATCAATGTTGATTAAGGATATAGAAAGTAATTAATAATAAGTAATTAAATACTTTTTGGAGAGAGTAATTTATACAGTAATCTAATTAAGCAATTGAATTTGTAATTAGAAACTAGTAATTCTTTACTTTTCAATGTAATTTGCCCACCACTTCTTATTTTAACCAACAGAAATCTATATTCGTAAACTCTGTGTAATGCTGCGTGTTAAAAAAATAGCGGCCTGGAATGTATCTCCTGTAAAAAGGCTGACCCAGTTGTTTTCATATTCTGAGTCATTACAAAATGAGTAAAGTACCTTTACTTAAAGTCCCAGTGTGCTGTTTTACACCTGGGAGTGTTAGGGTCTCAAATTTTATGTTGTAAAATACCAACAATGACACACATTTAACTGTCATGTGCTTATAACCATTTTAACTTGTATTAAAGCTGTGGGCTAGGTCGGATATTTTTTATCCTGTGTCTGCCTCACCTAAGTATGTGGAATTTCCTCTGGGTTGTAAAAAAAGAAAATAAGATAAAGGTTTAAATTCAAGCAACAGTCCAACAAATTACAAACTCGTTATGTTATGTTGATCATTAGCAACACCACAACAACATTCTTTCCGCCTAACTAACCACACTGTGTGTCCAAGCCTTGGTGGTTTTGCTACAGTTAGCTGTGGGTAGGAGCAATGGTGAGGTGTGAAATTCTGAGGCACTTTGAGCAAACTGTGATCGCCTTATCAGTGAACCATTTTAATGGGATTTTCTGTTCTGCCCGCTAGTGCTGTTTAGTTCTTCAATGTCTGGGTGTCTCAACTTCTGCTAACATGCAAAGTTTGTTCCTGGTGAGGGAGAAGATTAAAGCAAACAGCACACAGTTCACGCAGTTCTCGGGCCGCACCGCATCTTGCGGCATAAACAGCCATTGCCTACAGAAATCTAAGTGACATAAGGAGGCAAGAGATATGTTTAGAAAGGTCTCACGTTCTCCATGTGTGCATACAAAGTGGTTGTTTTAATAATGCTGCAGAATGTTAAGCAGTAATGATAACATTTTCATTGTTCCTCATTTGCAGATTTCTGCATGACTGTGTTATTTAATTAAGTCTTACAAGATAACAAAGTTTTAATGAACACCCAAACTGTTTGTTAGCAAGATTGTACACTGTTAAGTCAGTTAATGAAAGGCAATCCATTAATACATCAAATGTTTACTAATCACAGCAAAACATTTCTAAAACTATAGACCTGGACACCTAAGAAGTTTCTTTGCATGTTGTGTTGTTGTGCTTAAGGTTAATCCGAAGTTCAGCTTCGAGGCCAAATTGAGACAGGAGCAACGGAAAATGCTAGGATAAATATTAACAAAATATTATTAAAGGATGACATTTTAGGCAAGGAATGCTTTCTTTCATGTAAGCTTTTTGTTTTCTATTATTTTTTTGTGATTGGAATAAAAGACATATTCCCTGATATGCTAGTTTGCCTTTTTGCCATAATTGTGTCTAATAAATAGTTGAAAAAAGGTTTGTGTTCGCTCTATTTTACACTTCATATTTGGAGGTATAATTAATCTAACCTGAAGTGGCAATAAAAGCAAATATTGTACTTCATTACGTAAGCAAAGTATCAATTTGAATGAATTTTTGTTGATTATTTTGCATGCAATACACGCAGTGAATTCCAACAGATGGACAGATATTGGACCATCCGTTAAACTCGGCAGGACAGTACCACGCGGGTCTCTGACAAGGAACATGGTTGTCATCTTCATAGTACCACCATGCAATATATTCAACTGTTAAAAACACAATTTTTACAATCATTCAATATGTTTAATACCTGTTACAGTTTGGGGCCCCCAAGTGGTTGAAGGCCTCTGGGCACATTCTTGCTTATCTTATTGGTTATTTACAGTTTGCAATGAATAGTGTCTCATACTTACTGACATTTTAAACAACTGTGACATTTATTAGAGATCACAGTGAGCAACATGTGCACTACACGGTTTCTGGTCATTTTGTTTTGGTCAGCAGTACATGATATTTTGTATAAAATATCCTGCCCGCTTTGTAGATACTAGATTTGTAGGAACAATTAATTTAATGCTTGATCTATTTGTTTGTGTATATGAAACACTGTTTATTCTCAAAATAACACAAGTTATTGCTCATCAAATCCTATCGGTACATCAAAAGAGATGTGCTTAATTGGAAAAAAGAACAGGTTGTTTGATGTGCTTCTTTAGCTTTCCTAGCAGTAAGACCTTCTGCTTTACATCTGATGTTCATCGGCTCTCAATGACCTCAGAAAGGATATAGAGAGACTGAAAATTATTCTGAATATTAAAATAGATGTATAGACAGGACGACTGGCCTGAAATGAGTATTCATTTCTAATAAAGTATGGGCTGTGATGAGGCTTTGGGTTGTATATCGTAGCTGAACATATCTGTAAATCATCATCTTTATTTCTTTGTAAGCATTGGAAGTATTATACTGATTTACTATGAACTGATAATAGTCCATTTACATCGATAGGTACTCCTGAAAAAGTGTATAATGAAATCTGTTTCTTTGTATTTATTGTTTTAATAATTCCATCCAAACATGAAACACAGTCTTCTTACGCATTCTTCACCAATCTTTACATTGTCATGCACTCAGTCAGTGCTTTAGTTTCAGATAATTTTTTTTTTTTAACAAATCTTTTTTATTTTTCAAGGATTATCTAATGGCCTCCAAAAACCAGGGGTCTCAAAGGCCTCTTTGAAGAAAATTATTTCATGGCTTGCAGCGAGCTGATAACTAGGAAATGTTTGTATGTCTTCATTAGAGAGACTCAATTATTTATAAAAGGCTTGTTGTGTAAAATAACTGAGATGGAATGATGGACTGATAGCTTTCAGATTGTTAAAGGCTTAGATGATGATTTCTTTACATCAGCACTTTCGTGGGAGATAAAGATCAGACCAGACTCTGAATGTAGGACATAATTTGTTTTTAGTCATTTGAATTGAATCCTTATATGATGTTCATTCATAGAGGGATACACTTAATCTGCTATATGTAACCATCAAATGACAAAAATTTAGGTCTTCAGCATTGATCCAAGTTGTCCTTGATCGAGGAACTCCAGAAAATACAGTTTTGGGAAAGCCTTCCAAATGATTAAGCATATGTTTTGAATATTTATTTTTGCATTTCATTTTCATTCATTGTCAAGTTTCCGAGAACAATATTCAACATTCCCCCTGAAAAGACAATGATTGGCATTTTAATGCCCATTGCATCTTCTCTCCAAGATTTACAAGAGAATTTTGTAATCAGTGATTAAAGCAGATTGTTGCTCTAGTAGGTTTTTACAATGATTGTAACAAATCTACAGCCCCAGAATGTAATGTGCAATCTTAGGCTGCCAAAGCTGATGTTCGAAACCTCATTCACTGGAGCACTTGACTGATACTATATGCAAAAAATCAGCTTGATTTCTATGTGAGAGATTCTTTTGTGATACCAAGCCTGCAATTCTTATTCTCCATGGATAATCTCCCACCTGAGCATGTCCCACACCAGTCTATAATTGAGAGAGGATGGGAGGACTTTATATAATAAATCTGTGTGTGGGCCAATCACTTTGAAAGAACAAGAAAAAAACGATTTAATGTCAATTTCTTTAATGCATTCTTCCTGGAATACAGGATAAAATGCTTTCCTGTAGCTCATTGGTAAGAGCATTGGATTAACAACGCAAAATTGTGGGAGATTGTGGGAGTTGTGGGAAATCCCAGGGGATTGCACATGCCTAAAGAAAAAGACTTTACATCAATGCTGTTCTTTACTGCAAAAAATAAATTTACTTAAAGTGACACTTCACCCGAAAAATTTAAATTTTGTCATCATTTACTCACCTTCAAGTTGTTCCAAATGTGTATAAATTTTTTTGTTTCCGATGAACACAGAGAAAGATATTTGGAATAATGCTTTTAACCAAACAGATCTCAACACTCATTAATTAAAAATTACTTTATAATTTTTTCTGTTGTAGTGTTTTACACAAAAGAAGACATTTTGAAGAATGTAGGACAGCAAACAGTTCTGGGGCACTTTTGACAACCATTGTTTTATCTTACTATAACATAGCATTGCGCTTTTCTGCGCACTCAAAGCGCTTTACATGGAAAGGGGAATCTCCTCAACCACCACCAATGTGCAGCATCCACCTGGATGATGCTACGGCAGCCATATTGTTCCAGACCGAACACCGGTGTATTGGTGAAGAAGAGATAGAGGTACAAAGCCAATAAGCACAGAAAGTATGGGGATGGTTAGGAGGCCATGATATATAGAGTCAATTGACCAGAATGCTAGGCTTACACCTCTGATTTGAAGGACATCCTGCGATTTTTAACGACCACAGAAAGTCAGGACCCTGGTTTAACGTCTTATCCGAAGGACTGTGCCTGTCATTAGGACCCAGACAAACCACAGGGTGAGCACCTGCGGCTGGCCTCACTTACACCTCTTCCAGGAGCAACCTAGTTTTCCCAGCAGGTCTCCCATCCAGGTACAGCCCGGCTTCGCTCCGGTGGGTATCCAGTCTTGGCCTACACTTACATTTATGCATTTGGCAGAGGCTTTTACCCAAAGCGACTTACATTTCATTATCCTATACATTTATACTTAGGTATATGCAATCCCCTGAGATCGAACCCACAACCTTGCATTGTTAACGCAATGCTCTACTACTGAGCCTACCGGGTTATATGGCTGCTAGCTATGGTTGCATATCACTATGGGAGTCAATGAGTGTTGAGATCTGTCTGGTTTATAAGCATGATTCCAAACATCGTTCTCTGCGTTCGTCAGAATAAAGAAATGCTTACACATTTGTAACAACTTGAAGGTGAGTAAATGATGACAGAATTTTTTTTGGGTGAAGTATCCCAATTCCATATAAACCCAAATGTCAGTGGCTGATATGCGCTCCTTGTATAACTCCATTAAAAAAGTATTTAGCTTCGTAAATATCAAAGTACACTGCCGTATTTTTCATGTGGGATCATGACACGTTGTGTCTTTGCAAACAGGCGAGAAGCAGCAGTCACAATAGCCCCCATCTGGCCCTTTAAACCCCCCGGCCTGTCGCGCGACTCCCGCGGCGGCATTTGAGTGGACTGACGTCACGAAACTTTTCCAGCGGTCTGTGCGTTTGCGCGCGCGCGCGTGTCTCTGTGTGTGTGGATGATGAGAGAGTGCGAGTGTGGAAGACAGCGAGTGAGTCCACTGCTCAGGACGGGCAAAGGATTCTTGTTTTCGGTGAGTTAATCGGGCACTTTTGCTTCAGACTTCGCTGAACGAAAAGCGGACCGTTTTGCGCATCGCTTTTCTATAGAAACCTTAAGTCCTGAAAAGTGAGCGAGAAACGCGTGTAAAAGTTTCTTTTGAAATTCTGTCGGCTGGATCGCTCAAGTAGTTTCAGCCATGATGAAAACGACATCGGTTTGTTTACATTAACAGCTGTGAGGAATGTTACGGACGTGATTTGTAACGATGGGATGCGGTGAGCAGGTTCTTTTTGCAACATGGATGCAACTGTTCTCGCCTGTCTGTCTGTCTTTGGTACTTTGAGATTTTTTAGGAAAGATTAACTAATGCATTTGTGTGTTGGATGGAGATGCACGTCTTAAAGCTTTGCTTAGGCTTAAATATAAAAGGGAAGATTAACGACGAACCTTAAAACTGTAGCGTTTGATACCTCATCATAGTTGCCAAGTTGTGATGCAGGGGATGCAAACGGGGATGTGTTTAATGCTTAACGTTTGTAGCATCGCCGTTATTTTACGTCGTTTTATGCATGCAGTAATAATATTCTTTCATATAGGATTTGATGACACCCTATGGTTAGTTCCCATAGTTGAAAGGCTTTTTGGACATGTGGTAAGAACGTAGTGGCAAAGTCTGTCTATGCATACCTCTTGAGGCCATTTCCAGGCTGTAATCTGCATGACAATACCTTACGAGCCAGTCAGATTTACAGTTCCGCTCCGAGAAAAGCAAATCTATCACTAAATGTCAGAAAGCGCATATGTGTGATCGCAGACATATCTGACAGTCTGCCAGTATTCAGATAAATACATTCTTACTGCTGCGCATCCTCCGTGAATGTATACAGTGTATAGGAACTAAATACATAATGTGTTTATACATACTGTATATTATAGATAAAGGATCCATTGTATTATGGAAAGAAACATACAGGTTGGATACAGGTGTGGAAGAATTAGATTGGTTACCATGTCATGTAGTGTGTTGAAAAAAAGTATCTTTCTATGAACATCATCCCTTTCTATGAATGTTTGTACATATGCAAATGATGTGTTGTTAGTCTGATGAAGAAAGTTATTGCAGTATTCAGAGATGTTGCATCTGGTGCTTTGTTTAGCTGGTATGTGTAATGTTTCCTTTCAGCCTGCAGATTAATGAAACGTTTTATTGATATGAAAGCATGTTTTGCTGTTTTGGTAAAATAGGCTGATTAAATGAGACTCCAAAGGCGCTTTCATTAATGCCTGATGTGTTTCGTTATTCAATAGAGACAATATTCCTTTTGATTAAATTTTCATCAGAGAAATGTAAATGGTATTTTGTGGCGTTAAAGTGCACTCTGTAGTCATGTGGTATGAAAAAGTTTAAACATCCAAGCTGTTCGTTTTCTGTGATTTGCTGATTTGCAAGTTTTATAGTTCTAGTTGCAAAGAAGTGAAGGTTATCCGTGATACTGAAAAAACACAAACAGACACACAAGACTGTAGCTAAATCGGTGAGAAACACTCAAAGAAAGCGATAGTTTTCATATACATCCACACCCTACCTTAAAACCCCACCATCACAGAAACCTGTTGATTATTAGTTTTTTTTAATACAGAGAACCACTTCAGATATGCACTTCAGTTGTTTACATGTTTCACTATATTCACTTCACAGTTTTCCTGTATTCTGAACTGTAGGACAAGAAACCAGCAACGTCAATGTCGTAAATGCAGTTCTCAAGGAATGTACATACTGATAAAGTCTAAAGCTTTATTGCACTCTATCTGTCAGTTTTGATAAATGCGTCCGCTGCTTTTATAGCAGTAGTATTGTACTGGAATAAAGACTGTCATCTTTATTCATAGCATAATAGTTTTCTTAATTTAAACACATGTCATAGAGACGGTTGAAAGGCATAATCAGGTCCATTTTCATTTCTGTCATCACTAAATGTACAAAATGATGATTTCAACATCTTCATATATCAGATGTACTTCTTAAAGTAGCAAATTGCAAATGAGGTCTTGGGCTACATGGCAAAGAATGAGGTAAATATCCAGTGACCTCATTGCTGGTACAGACAGTGAATTGTTAAAATATAATGGCTCTGTCATGAGCAGCATGAATCTTTGACATCGTGCTTTAATTACTTGATCTGCTGTTCAATGTCCAAAACTGTGGAAAGAATAGGTTAGAAATGCCACTAAGCATCCATTTTACAAGTTTTGTAATCAATATGAAGCATGTATTGATAAAATCTAAGAGGGCTGCATATTATATAGAAGTTATTAAAATACTGTCTGCAAACAACTATATGCATATAATAATTGTTTGCAATATCTGAACAACACTATCTTACGGCAAACTCTCAACTATTTTACGATGTGGTTAATTTTGGCTAATTTAAATGAATTTGTCATTCATACATTTAAGTACAGTTCGCTTTCGCACCAGTGACTTTAGGGGCGGGGTTAGGGGTGGGACATTTAGAATTGCTTTTATTCTATAAATCGTTCTTTTCCATACAAAAAAGCCACGCCGTGAATTATTTATACAGCTTTCCTGTAGCTCTGGGGTAAGAGCATTGCGATAACAACGCAAGGTTGTGGGTTCGATCCCAGGGGATTGCAAAAACCTCTATATAATGTATAGGATAAAGCAATGTAAGTCGCTTTGGATAAAAGCGTACGCCAAATGCCTAAATGTAAATGTAAATTCATGAATTCCCGTGAGACCAGGTTGATCTGAATGATTTTAATACTTAAAAAATCTAAGGATATAGTTTTAGGTTCAGGCAGATAGCAAAGAAACGGGCACACGCATGTTAGTTTTAGTGAATGCACTTGGGCAATTCCAGCGTTATGTATCTGACATTTTGCGTTATGGATGTGACGTAAAACACTGTATGTATTTGTTACTAATATACTGAAACATTTGTTTATATTTAACTAAACCCTTGTTGAGTCTAAACTTCAGAAAAAAGGACTAAAAACTTTGTAGGATTTCTGTGAATTAAAATGGACAAACCTGAAGCAATTACATCCAACATTTGGAGAAGGGATGCCTCTTCAAAGAAGATAAAATAGGTACATTATTTTAATTTTCATGTGTGTGGAATATGTACCGTTATAGGATGTGACATCCTTAAAATGGCACTCACCTGACTATGAAAAATCACGAAAAATAAAGCAAATGCTTTAAAAACTTGAGAAAAGACATCACATGGGTATTTGAACCACCAAATGTAGATATCTGTGCTGTTAGAATAGTAAAAACCTTTGGTAAAAACTTATTTTTTTCATGGTAATGTTGAGGTTTTCATGGAATTGCCCACTTGTTCATGATGTTAATGTTTTCAAATATGATTTAATATATTTCAAACATTATTTTGTTGCTGAAAGTATATTGCATTATAAAGCAAGTTTTCGGATTGCATTATTCTTCAGTATCCTGCAGCTTTAGGTAGGACTTTTTTGTCAGTTCTTTCAAACCTATCTTAATGGGGTCATATAACACGATTGTATGTATGTATTAGACACGTAAAATTGCTAAATTTAAGTGTCG
This sequence comes from Triplophysa tibetana, assembly GCA_008369825.1. Taxonomy (NCBI): domain Eukaryota; kingdom Metazoa; phylum Chordata; class Actinopteri; order Cypriniformes; family Nemacheilidae; genus Triplophysa; species Triplophysa tibetana. Next base: position 4,906,430 of record CM017902.1, on the reverse strand, counting down.
GAACTAAAGATGCATTCTATCTAAAAGCGAATGCTCACCCAGACATGCCTGAAACACCTTGTGTAACCACACCCCCACGAATCTTAGTAATTTCATCGTACGATTTGCCTAAGAACGCACAAATCTATACGCGAGGAAGGTGGGCGTACTTTTGAACTCATGGGATCATCGCTTCCGCAGCCATGTCGTGGAGAAACTGTGTATTGTTGCGAAAAGAAAGCCACTTTGTTTGCCGTTCGAAAGGATAAGACAACTAAAAACGAATAGTTACATCTTATTTACAATACTGTTTCAGAACAGTACAATCCGAATATTCAAGTGTGTGCAGCGCATTTCATGGATGATTGCTAAATGAATCTGGGAGAGATCAAGGCTGGCTGTGCATGAAAGCTTTTTTTAAAAAGTTGGGTTTGTCGTGTGTTTGTAGCGCATGTTGTTTCTTTGTGCACGCAACGTGAAAAATAGACAACATAAGTCCTAATAATCAGTAATTAATTTCCAACTAGAGGCAACAAATGTCATGTTAATATTGGGGTTTATTATCTTTGTTGATTTGCGACAAAACATGGCGTAACACTGGGTGATCACTAACGGAAATCTTTATAACGTCGTATATAAAAGGTAAAACAGTTAGCTATTGTTTTTAACTATTTAACACTTAACATAATATATTTTTTTAAAACCTTACCAATCCTTTACATCCTGCGGAAGTCACGCTTGCAAAGTTGATGTATCGGCTTGATCTAGGGGTCGACCGATTATCGAACTGGCCGATTATCGCCGTCGATATTAAGGATTTAGCCGATAATCGATATCGGTCATTTTCAAAGCTGATTTGCCGATAAAGTCATTTAATTTTAAAATGTGCTATTTTGCTCTGATGCAGCCAAGAATTTAGCGAGAGCAGTCGGAACACGTCTCTCTATTTGTTGCGTAGAGTAATGCCCGCCCACTGCTCCTCTGATTTGTTGGAGCTAAGTCACGAGTCCCGCAAATCAACGCTTTCTCACACCGAACGCACTTACTAACTGGAGCTGCTTCCCGTTCATGCTCTCTGAGGTAAGGCAGCATCAGACGTTGAAATAAATCACAATCCACTATACTGAAGATGCAAAACACTTCAATATAATTAGTGCCTGAATTTCGGAGCAGCTTTGCGGGTTTCCTGCAGGTTCCGCAGGAGTTCCGCATTATTATCATGTCGATATAATTCACATCCTTAATATAAAAATGATTTTGCTCTGCAAGCGAGCAGCACACGCGTTTCTTGTACTTGATCGAGCTGGCGTTTTGCATGTCATTTTAAGTTACGCCATTTCAAAAATACAAGCCATTTTAAAGCATGAAGAACTTGAATCGTCGGTCTTCAGTCAGATCGCTCTCGTGCACGCGCGCACACACACACTCCGTATCTGTAGCTGCTCGAATGTTAGATCGAGTTATTTTTCGCAACTTATATTTATACACATAAATGTTCAGAGACACACATGGGTGTGATTAAATGCCCGTCTTGCCGACAATACACTAAAGGAATAGGCTAATGTACTTACTAAGTGTGCCTAAAATTTGCTTTTAATGTTATAGCTTCATAAAAACATTTGCGGTCTTTTCAACAACATACACAAACACTTATTATATAAATTCAAATTGTGCTAGTTAATCCAACGATGAGCAAAATGATTTATTGAATAGTTCTAGTATTTTATGCAATGTTTAAGTCATCAGAACATATTTTTTTTATATAAATAAATATAATGTATTCCATTCAATTTTTTTATTTATTTAGTGGTTTTTACAATGCATTTTTCTTTCCAAAAAGCTTTACATGAGAAAAGACAAATAAAACACAGAAAAGGGCAGAATACAGTGCGGTGCAATAAATAAAGCAATGGTCTAATAAACCAATGTTGATGAAATTTAGCAAACCATAATCTAATCTAAAAAAGAGAAATATGAAAGATGTAATTACACATACTAAACATGGGTTTAATCATAAAGCATACAGTCTGTGGGTTATTTTAACTCTCTTCATTTTTCCTTAATTGTAGTCGATTAGTAGATTCAAATGTTTCAGAGCCTGTGTTCTTAATTTTTATATAAATTTACGTTTTTATACCATATATATATCGGTTCAAAATATCGGTTATCAGTCTAATTCACATGGAAATAATCGGTATCGGCCCTGAAAATGCATATCGGTCGACCTCTAGCTTGATCATCTTCAATTTCCGAAAGTACCGATGACATTTTATCACCTGTTAGTACAAATGCATTACATTTCCGTCACACGCTTGCAGTATTCGACCAATCACTATGCACTAGTTAACTGGCAAATCATAGGACACCTCGCTTGTGTGTTTCAGACAGGGGGCGGTAAAGAGGAGATGCAAACATGCACAGTATGTGGAAAATACAGCGTTTCTTAACCTTAAGAAGTGTATACACATTGTATAACATCTAAAACAAACGATAATATTTGGTTTAGCCGGTTTATATCACCCTTATAAAGAAACAATTAAATCAAAAATAAAACTCGAGCCCCTCCTTGAACTGCCACCTTACCGTGATGGAGGGGTTTGAGTACCCGAAAGACCCTAGGAGCTATGTTGTCTGGGGCTATATGCCCCTGGTAGGGTCTCCCAAGGCAAACAGGTCCTAGGCGACGGGTCAGACTAAGAGCGGTTCAAAATCCCTTATGAAGCCAAAAATTTGGAGGACCGTGACGTCGCCCGGCATGGCGCAGCCGGGGCCCCACCCTGGAGCCAGGCCTGGGGTTGGGGCTCGTATGCGAGCGCCTGGTGGTCGGGCCCCCCCCATGGGGTCCGGCCGGGCTCAGCCCGAAGGAGCGACGTGGGGCCACCCTCCCGTGGACCCACCACCTGCAGGACCCACCCACCACGGTGCAAAGTGGATCGGGCGGCAGTCGAAGGCGGGGGCCTCGACAACCCGATCCCTGGACGCGGAATCTAGCTCTAGGGACATGGAATGTCACCTCTCTGACGGGGAAGGAGCCTGAGATTGTGCGTGAGGTTCAGAGATTCCGACTAGAGATAGTCGGGATCACCTCTACGCACAGCTTGGGCTCTGGAACCACACTCCTCTAGGGAGGATGGACCCTTCATCACTCTGGAGTTGCCCGTGGTGAAAGCCGGCGTGCTGGTGTGGGTTTGCTCAGCCGCCATCTGTTGGAGTTTACCCCGGTGAACGAGAGGGTCGCTTCCCTGCGCCTTCGGGTCGGGGATAGGTCTCTCACTGTCGTGTGTGCCTATGGGCCAAACGGCAGTGTAGAGTACCCGGCCTTCTTGGAGACTCTGGGAGGGGTGCTGGAAAGCGCCCCGACTGGGGACTCCGTCGTTCTGCTGGGGGACTTCAACGCCCACGTGGGCAGCGACAGTAATACCTGGAGGGGCGTGATTGGGAGTAATGGCCCCCCTGATCTGAACCCGAGTGATGTTCTGTTATTGGACTTCTGTGCTAGTTACAGCTTGGCCATAACGAACACCATGTTCAAGCATAAGGGTGTTCATCAGTGCACATGGCACCAGGACACCCTTGGCCGGAGGTCGATGATCGACTTTGTGGTTGTTTCATCTGACCTACGGCCGTATGTCTTGGACACTCGGGTGAAGAGAGGGGCGGAGCTGTCAACTGATCACCACCTGGTGGTGAGTTGGATCCGATGGCGGGGGAGGAAGCTGGACAGACTCGGGAGACCCAAACGTACTGGCCGAGTCCCCTGTCAAAGAGATCTTCAACCTCCACTTCCGGCAGAGCTTCGACCAGATCCCGAGGGAGTCTGGAGATATTGAGTCCGAGTGGACCATGTTCTCCACCTCCATTGTCAACGCGGCCACTCGGAGCTGTGGCCGTAAGGTCTCCGGTGCCTGTCGAGGCGGCAATCCCCGAACCCGGTGGTGGACACCGGAAGTAAGGGATGCCGTCAAGCTGAAGAAGGAGTCCTATCGGGCCTGGCTGGCTTGTGGGACTCCCGAGGCAGCTGACAGGTACCGACACGCCAAGCGGACTGCAGCCCAGGTGGTTGGGGAGGCAAAAACTCGGGCCTGGGAGGAGTTTGGTGAGGCCATGGAGAAAGACTATCGGTCGGCCTCGAAGAGATTCTGGCAAACCGTCCGGCGCCTCAGGAGGGGGAAGCAGTGCCCTACCAACGCTGTTTACAGTGGAGGGGGGCAGCTGTTGACCTCGACCGGGGATATCATCGGGCGGTGGAAGGAATACTTCGAGGATCTCCTCAATCCCGCCGTCATGTCCTCCATTGAGGAGGCAGAGGCTGAGGGCTCGGAGGCGGACTCGTCCATCACCCGGGCTGAAGTCACCGAGGTGGTCAAGAAACTCCTCGGTGGCTGGGCACCGGGGGTGGATGAGATCCGCCCTGAGTACCTCAAGTCTCTGGATGTTGTGGGGCTGTCTTGGCTGACACGCCTCTGCAGCACCGCGTGGCGGTTGGGGACAGTGCCCTTGGACTGGCAGACCGGGGTGGTGGTCCCTCTTTTTAAGAAGGGGGACCGGAGGGTGTGCTCCAACTATCGGGGATCACACTTCTCAGCCTTCCCGGGAAAGTCTATGCCAGGGTACTGGAGAGGAGAATCCGGCCGATGGTAGAACCTCAGATCCAGGAGGAACAATGTGGTTTTCGTCCCGGTCGTGGAACACTGGACCAGCTCTATACCCTCTCCAGGGTGCTGGAGGGTTCATGGGAGTTTGCCCAACCAATCCACATTTGTTTTGTGGATTTGGAGAAGGCATTCGACTGTGTCCCTCGCGGCATCTTGTGGAGGGTGCTCCGGGAGTATGGGATTCGGGACCCTTTGCTAAGGGCTATCCGATCCCTGTACGATCGGAGCAGGAGCTTGGTTCGCATTGCCGGCAGTAAGTCAGACTTGTTTCCGGTGCATGTTGGACTCCGGCAGGGCTGCCCTTTGTCGCCGGTTCTGTTCATAATTTTTATGGACAGAATTTCTAGGCGCAGCCAGGGGCCGGAGGGCGTCGGGTTTGGGGACCACTTGATTTCATCTCTGCTCTTTGCGGATGATGTCGTCATGCTGGCTCCATCAGACCAGGACCTTCAGCATGCACTGGGACGGTTTGCAGCCGAGTGTGAAGCGGCTGGTATGAGAATCAGCACCTCCAAATCTGAGGCCATGGTTCTCAGTCGGAAAAGGGTGGCTTGCCCACTTCAGGTAGGTGGAGAGTCCCTTCCTCAAGTGGAGGAGTTCAAGTATCTGGGGGTCTTGTTCACGAGTGACGGAAGGATGGAACGGGAGATTGACAGACGGATCGGTGCAGCTTCTGCAGTGATGCGGTCGCTGTACCGGTCTGTCGTGGTGAAGAAGGAGCTGAGCCGCAAGGCGAAACTCTCGATTTACCGGTCAATCTACGTTCCTACCACCTATGGTCATGAGCTGTGGGTCATGACCGAAAGGACAAGATCCCGGAAACAGGTGGCCGAAATGAGCTTTCTCCGCAGGGTGGCTGGGCGATCCCTTAGAGATAAGGTGAGAAGCTCGGTCACTCGGGAGGAGCTCAGAGTAGATCCGCTGCTCCTCCACATCAGGAGGGGCCAGCTGAGGTGGCTTGGGCATCTTTTCCGGATGCCCCCTGGACGCCTTCCTGGGAGGGTGTTCTGGGCATGTCCCACCGGGAGAAGACCTCGAGAAAGACCTAGAACACGCTGGAGGGACTATGTCTCCCGGCTGGCCTGGGAACGCCTCAGTGTCCCCCCGGAAGAGCTGGAGGAAGTGTCCAGGGAGAGGGAAGTCTGGGCATCCCTGCTTAGATTGCTGCCCCCGCGACCCGGCCCCGGATAAGCGGTAGAAAATGGATGGATGGATGGAATAAAACTCGAGTTTTCTTTAAATTTACTTTATGCTATTCCAAGCCAAACTTTGAAGACATTAAAGAATTTGTTCTAGCTCTCATTTTAAATATGGTGCTTTTAAACAGATTTGATTTCAATGACATGTAGTCACGACTGTCATTTTACTGTACGTCCGGCACATCCAAAGTTGTCATATTTGATTTTAGAGCTACTGACTTCTTAAAACTTGGAATATTTCATATTATACTACTGACCACCTTTACAATGCTTATTTCGTGACCACCGTAGTTCCCATTTATTTTATTATCCTAGCCCACCTATACCATATATTGTTAGAAAATTCAGCAAAAAAGACACAGGGTTAAGGGAAGACACTAGGCTGAATAATTTTCTGACAAAATTTTAATTTTGCTTGAACTCTTCCCTTTAGGATTTTGCCACTGAAAGCCATAAAACAACCTACTCTATAATGCCACAGGGTGAATGTTGTTTTTATTTACACATACTCTTATATCTTTTGGGCTAAGTCTGTCAGAGTATGGCATTTCTCATACTCTGACAGACATTTGTTTACACAGCATTTGTTCTGTACAGTAAATCTGTCATATCTTAATTAGGTTGTTACCTTTGTTGACCTCAGAGGAAATTCTCCCTTGAGGTTATACTTGGCCAAGCATTATGGTCACTGAAGTGTTCTGATGTACTCTGCTGTGGCCCTTACCAAATGACTATAGAGGTTTGAAGTTTCCACCCTGCAGCGTTAGGTTTTACTTCTGACTCTTGAGCACAACTTTGGGAGGCCGTAAGACATCGCTCATAGGATATAAATCTTATTACATTGGTGACTTCTAGGTACAGCCTTTATTTGGGATTCAGGATTTACACTTGGCTGACTACCATGGGCTGTTTATTCTGTGATACATCATTGTTTCTTGAAATGCGGCGTTGTCTAAAAACATTGCTTTTTGAATTAGTTTTGTATTTTTTTCTTTTAAATTTAAAAAAGATAAAACCATACATTTCTCATCTGTGCTGTTCCTTGTTACTCACGTGTGGTTTGGCGTGAATCAAGCATCCGCTGTTCTGTCTGTTTGTAAATCTTTCATCCATTGATTTTCCACTTGAATTGGCAAGCATTATTTTTGTTGACATTTTCAAAAGCGAAGCTCAGCATTCGCCAGCAGTCTAACATTGACCTTATAACTGTGAATGAAAACACAATAGCACAGCTCTTCATTTGAGTGCATCTACGTCCCCTTTACACAATTAACAATAGACCAGTCTTTATTGTTTACAATTCAACCATATCTGGAAGAATGTTTTAAAATGAGCTAAAAAAAGTTTCAATAGCAGATTATGGGTTTACAATTTCCCGGCTATCTATTTAGAAGTTAAATAAAGAGCAATAAAATATTCAAGGTTCAGAATTTTTATTGTCATATGTACATAGGCACAATTCCACTCTTATTTAGTTTTTTACCTCACAAGAACATAGGGTAAAGGGGGCAACGGAAATAATAAAAGTTTAAAGTATCAATGAAAGTAAAATTGCAATAAGAAGTCAAAACGAAAAAATGTATGCAATAACAAGAATAAGCTACAAGAAGTAACTGTACAAATTTTCAGTTTCAAAAGTAACATTCTATACAAATATATCAAAGCACTGCACATATAAATTTCCCCTGACCTACAGTCCACTTATTAGTAAACTCATCAGTAATTGTTTCTTTTGGAATCAAACCCACAACCTTTGTTTTGTTAAAGCAGTCTTTTGTGTGAGTAAAGGTTAGGTTGCCTAGAGTAATGCATTTGTGTTCCAATGAAGCACAACTTATTTTTACTGTATAGGCTATACAGTATAGTTTTAGCATTGGGTTTGCCATTTGGATCGTTCAAATTGCAACGCAATACATCTAATTCTTGATGCCCTGACATTTCCAGTGCACCTTTGGTCTTTATACTGTATCTAATTACCTTGATTTAAAGTTATTTATGTGGGGCCCTAATCAGTATGTGCCAAGCTGTCTCCTAGCTAGACCCATAAAAATCATTCTGATTCAACCCAATGAGATTTATTTTTCTTCATTACAGGGCTTGTCGCCATCGGGACTCGATTTGCACCGATTTTATGCAGCTGTTGATGGCTAGTCCTGAGAAGTCAACATGAGGCAATTTACCTTCACTTATCTAATGTGCTGAAAAGTTGATGATGCACCTTATGGAGCATTTCTTGTGTGCTGCAGGTGTAGGTTGATCCATCCGATATATAATGTCTTATGTTATTCAGACTGTTTTGAGGAGTAGGCCAGTTTTACAGGTGTTTTACTGGGCAAGGGCATGTGGTCTAAAGGCTATTACCTTTCAAACCATGAAAAGCGTTTCTGAAATGTGACACATCACAGCCATGTTTCTCCAAAAGATCATGCAATTTCATGTAATTATTCACCTCTGTTAAATGACTGATAATTCACACACCGCTGTGATTTTATCCGAGTGCTGCTTTAGTGGCACTTTTCTCAAAACATTAAATCCATTATCATGTGTAATGTCACGCTTTTTAAAAGGCCAGGAGCTTCATTTATACAAAGCCTGTATGATTAAATTTAATCTGAAATTTCAGTGTGTAATTCTGTGTTAAAACCACTCTGGGACTTTAAAAGCAAGAACCAAGTTGCTAAGTTGTCTGTGCTAATGCACCATGATATTTGAGATTTACTTTCTAATGGAATATTTATGTATATCTGCACGTTATCTTCAAATTATGATAATGTGAATATAAAATAAATGGTCCATGAATGAATGTATTATTGATTATGAAAAATGATCACTAATTAGGTAAAGTTTTGGGAGGACTGCACATAATGAAAGTTTACTATGAATGAATAGCCAAACGTGCGTTCCTTTTTCTCCGTCTCATTGATGAAGAATATTTATGTAATTATTTAGGTAAAGTATATGCATATATTGATTTTTTAAGCTGTTTTTAAGCAGAATGCACTTAAAAACATTTATCTTGTGTACAGAGACATTTTATTAGTCATTTGTAGGAACATATTGGAAATTATTGTACCTTCACAGTTTGAATAATTTTACACGCAAGTTTATAAATGAGGGCCCTGGTTCTATAAGAGCACCACAGAGCTATTTGCAAAATAAATTGTTCTTGCAGTTCTATTTCCGTTTTCTAATGGTTTACAGTGGTGACATAGATACGTACTGTGTCTAATTTACATTTTTGAAAATGTCCTTTTAAATGGATCTTTTTGCCTGAGCATTCATGCAGAGTTGATTAAGGTGAGGTTGATGAGTACAGAAATGAAACATGTGAAACTATCTACAGAGGGTATTTTCATGAGGAAGGGAATTTCTGACTGAACATTAGCAGTGCAGACCCAGTTGGGGTGGTTCGTGGAAACTATCTTAAAAATAATTTGTGAAATAGCGTGTTTGAAAATATCACCATAGGTGATGACCTCCAACAGGAGACTTGTCATCTGTGACGGATGAGGTTAACTCCAGTCAGCGTGTGTGCAAAGATGCTGTGCTTCAGCTTGTGGTTGAAGACAGACTCTTTTTTTCATAAACCAGCTCTGTGGAGTGGCAGGTTGAAATAGAGTGCACAGAAACAGATTAGATATAATATATACTTTGGAACATTTCATTAAATGCAAGAAATGAAAGTTTTTTCAATGCAGTGAATAGTAAGCGAGGCAGTCGTGCTTTACAGAAGACACAAGAAAACCATGAAGTATCAAATAGTCCAATGTTATTTTTGTACAATATTCCAATTCTCCTGAAGCCATGTGAAAGCTTTCTTTGTGAGGAAAACACCATCATTTTGGTCATTGTTCACTGAAATCCACCACGCTTTTATGATGCACGGTGCATTTTCTCAGCTTGAATGCCTCAGTCTCCATGCATTGTACAGTAATTGCTTGACAACAAATCCAGTATTGTTTTCCACAAAAGACATTTATACTGTTTTATTGAGCAGCATGGTGTGCATAAATAAGACCATTTTTTCATGCATGTTTCTCTAGATTCAGTGATGGTGTTGTCAATCCGTTTTCAACATATGAAAAAATACATGCATGTGTTATCTAACATAAGTCTGCATGTTGTTGCAAATCACTTTGTTCACCTTGCTGTTCAAAACGACACAGAAATTTATCGAGGAATGTTTTTTGGTGTGTTCAGATTTTTACCCTCATTAAACACCCAAAAAGTCAATCAAACCTAGCGGGTTGTGTAGTATGTACTTTGTGCGAATAGCAACTTAAACGTCAGCAGTAATGTCTTGAGGTGTGTATCTTACTTAGAGTCTTCCATCTCTAGACACTCAAAGTTATTAGAATCATTCAACCATGAACTTGAGCTGTTTTTACCTTCAGAGTCTTTCCCATGAGGCTTTGTCATTCCTGACACATGATGTTGAAGTGTAGGAGTAGGACTGCGGTGTTGTTTCTATATCCTATCCTTAACCACTACTAAGAGACTCATCTGAGACTTACCCTCCCGTCATCATTTACTGGTTGTTTTGATTTTGATTTACTTGGCTTTGTTTTTGGGGATGATCTTTATAAGAAAAGCAACTTTTTGGTGGCAGATTTTTAAGAGAGATCATGACAAAATCTAGTTTTGTTAGTGTCTCTGTAAGATGGCCTTTTGCATCTGCGTTTCAGAACTATGCTATAATTAAGTCCAAACGCACACAATAGGCTATGAGTACTGGATAATCACAGTGTTTATGCTCTGTGTGAATACCCTCTGTTTTTGACCTTCTGGGAAATTAGTCCCGAATCCCACTGCGTTTTAGTAGATCTATCATGTTTCACCTTCAGGGGATTTTAGTCATTAAAGTTTTTTTTTTTTAATGATTTCTAATACACTGTGACTTTGTGGCAATATCAAAATAGCAACATTAGTTTAGTTCATAGGTGAATGAACGGTCTGTTTGTCTGGTCAGTGTTAGATGGGTGAATATTTGGGAAAAATCATTATTTTTAGCATTTAGTGATGCTAGTTGCACACACACACAAAAAAATACAGACATAAACAGAAAGCAACTTGAAAGACCTATCAACACTTGAGTGTTAAGGACCCTTCATACCAAGGACATTAACAATCACTCAAAAGATTATTTTTTTTCTTTTTGGAAAGATTCATTTTTAAATCCATTCAAATAAAGTTGTTGCTCACAGTAAAATGCCAAACGAGCAGAACAAAAAATAAGATTTTGAATAGTGTTGGTAACTGGAACAAAGACGGTACCCATCGACTTGCATTGGTTTTGTGTCCAAAGGGGTATTGCCATTCTTCATTTACCAACATTCTTCAAAATATCTTATTTTGTGTTCTGCGGAAGCAAGAAAGTCACTCAGATTTGAAATGACAAAAGCTAAGTAAAAGATGACTGAATTTTTGGTTGATGTATCCCTTTTAAAACTGATATTGACTGATATTAAAATATGGAAACATGAACAAGTTAAATTTATCATCAAATTAAAGACCAAACATGTTTTGTACTGGAATTTTCTGTATGTAGTCTGACAGCAATCAACTTGTTACTGCGCTTTCTCAGAGCTAGCGTGTTTAGTTCTGCATGGCCTTTTACCGACTTTGATACAGAGTGAATAGTATCAGAAAACAGATCACTTAACACATATGGCATTCTTGTTTCTTTTATTGCAGTGTCAAGATAAGGAATCCCATCACCACCCACTGTGGCTTCTCTCTGCCCTTCTGGCTGCTTCCTCCAGTAACCTCAGCATGCTCTCTGCTCTTTTGTTCTGCTAACCAGGACATTTAGTGTACCTTGGTTGCCCTTTGTGAAGACAGGTTGGCAGTGTACTTTACAAATCAGCACATACTGCTGTGTGTTTGGATTTGTGTTTAAGTAATTTCAGTGGAAATACTGCATACACAATTAAAGAAATAGTTCAGCAAACATGAAAATTGTGTCATTGTCTATCGTTTCTCATTCTCATGTTCTTCTGACCCTGTTAGACTTTTTGTACGGTGTAACACAAAAGTAGATGTAAAGCAGAATAATTGCGACTTAAAGTTCATTGCATGGATAAAAATGGAGTCCGATTGTCTTCGATGGATGAACAGAAGTTGTACGGGCTTGGAATGGCATGATTGGGAGTAAATGACTGAAGTATTTTCATTTTTTGGTGAACTATTCTTTAAGATTGAATCGTAGATATGAATAGTATGTGACAGGACAAATGGAGTTTGGTCTTTTTACCTATCCTATTTTTCACATTTTTCCAGTATCTATTTTCTCAGTTTGTGTCATACTAATCCATTTGGAGAATTGTTTTATAGCAACACTGTGTTTGACTGAATTTAAAATGGTTTTAGGATCTCTTTCAATTTCTATAAAATAAATAAATTTCTTCTGTTTGTTTGAGCCGTCAAACGGACCGAACACAACATTCTCTCAACCTGTGGTGTGAGTTGGTGCAAGGCTATCTGTTTGTCCAACTAATGGTAGTCTGAACATTGTAATTATTCTGAGATTCTGTTAAGTGCCGCCGATGAAAGAAAAAATTAAACACTTCTTCACCTTTAAGTATTTTATTTCATTTTTTACATGTGAAAGAATTCTTGCTGTCATGCACTAATAAAATCAAGCGTTTAACCCTGAGAGATTTGTCTTGTTCCAGTCAAAAGATTTAAGTGAATTTGTGATGTAATTACACAATGAGTCTCTCTGTATTATTTCATGCACAATAAGCCCATTGCCCGAAAAGCAGGATCAATGGTTTTTCTCTGATAAATCCTGTTTTCCAACCAAATGATGTGACAAGATTACTCAGATTATCCCACTTTGAATTAACTTGTATTTTTTCAAAATAAGTTTCTCGTTTGAGTGTACCAACTTGAGTATTGGCATGCTATTGTTTTACATTTGAGTGTGTACAGAGAAGCCTGCTTTTGTGAAGAAGGTGTGTATTTTTAAAATAAATCTATTACTAGAAGGGAAAACTTTTTTCTAGTTGCTAGAGTCAGATGTATGATACTGGTCCTCCATAGGCTTAGTTTCATAACTGAAATCATTATTTTCTGAGATTGCTGCCCTGCATCATGGGATTGTGTTTTCCCACAAAGGATACCAGTGATGCCCTTTAGTGCAGAAATTTGGTGAAAACAACAATCATGCTCTCTGCCCTTTGGAACCGTGTCGGTAGCACACCTATAAATTCTGAACAATGCTGCCCAAGAAAGATGCTTACTGAAAACAACTTTGATTATGAATTTGATGTTGTAGGAATTTGATGATTTTTCTTTACTCTCTCAAAAACATTGTAGATTCCAGCCAATGTTGAATTTCTCCCACCAATGTCTCTTCGGTTGTAGATAGTTGCACTCTAAATGTATTGACCTTGGTTTTTTTTCTGTTTCTACTGTAAACTCCCAGCATCTGTGAGACATCTTGGCAACCTCCATTTTTCTCTTTTGTACTTTATAAGCTCTTTTCCTTTTTTCACTTATTGCCCAGCAGCGATGTCTCATTACTGGCCTCTTCATCTGTCAGAGCTCTACTAGTGTCTGATATAAAAGGCTCTGATTGATGTGTATCATTCTGCCCATGTGACCTTGTATAGCACAGCGTAACTCTTTAGCCCGGGCAACAGGGCATGGCTTCTCTCGGCTACATGAACAGATTAATTTGTGTATGTCACAGCTCAATTATTTTACTAAAGGTAATTGTGTTCTTAATCGTCAAATTGCTTTTTAGGACCGTTAAGAAAAAACATGATAAAATACACAAAATGTTCTGTATATTGTTAAATTTATTGTTGATAGTAATCAGATTTTTTGAGCTATCTACAGCATTATCTAGTATGTGCTCATTTAAAAGAACCTTACATGAAAGCTATGAATACAACTAATTCAATCAGAATTTAATGTCAGATGTGATCTTTTCAGTGTGTTTTTGGTCACTTTTACATAAATCTGCTTTAGTGCTAGTGCCGTACATGGCAAACCCGACTCGAGTGCCTAGAGTTTTGTCCCTTCAAAGACGAAAGCAAACTCATCTCTGCTCATTTTGTACCAAATGGCATCCATTATTTCTTTATGTCTAAAGCACAGTCTCTGTGTTTCTTGTTCTTATCCCTTGCTCGGCCATGTGATCTATGTACTGATTTCAGATTTATGCAGTTAGAGACTATGTGTGCCCTTGTAGTTTATACCAGAGCATGCTGAGAAATGCATTAGGATAAAGGAGTCCGTCTCCCATGTTGTTTGTGGGCTTGTCCTGCATCTCACCCTGTATTCATACCCTTTTAGTACATTTTCAGTGAGAGTCAGTCTCCGTATATAATTTAAAGCTGGTTATATGGCACATGGTGGCAGTTCTGTAATAACTCATAAGAAGTAACTGGGCTCTCTCTCGCTGCTATTACTGCTATTTACTACTTTGTCAGAGTTGACGCATTTATCCAAAAGGGACTTTGCAGTACGAGATGGACAGCACTCCTGGGGTGGCCTGTAGCACAATGGCGATGGTTTATGGATCATCTTTCGGGGGATTTGAACATGAGCTCAGATCTTTTACTACCATGCCATACTATCTTAATGTTATCAGACCAGTTCTGCTTTTTGATATGTGGGTGGAAATGTTATCCAGAAATTAATGTTATCTGGAATTCATTATAATGCTAAATCATATCACTAAAGATATCCAAAGCCGTGTCCTGCTTGGTTACTACCTCTTTGAAGTTCTTCCTTAGATTCTCACCAAAGTAATGTTCAAAGCGTAGACACACGAACACCTCCAATGATATTTTTGCAGAAATTATTTATTATTTCTCACCAGTCACGGCCCCTAATTGATTTAATTTCTGCTGTAATTAATCTGAATTGAAGTTATCAGATCAATTCATTTCCTCAAGGAAATTAGGCTTTTCTAACTATATTACTATGTAAGACCAGCATATTGTCAGTAATCAAACTAAGGTATTAATGTTTGTGCAATTCTTTACCTCCGAAATTTGGCTTGATATAATGACTCTCAGTTCAGATAAATGGGCCGTTGTAATGTATTGCACTACATATTTTTCTTTTGAAAACAAGACCGTTTTCAAATATAGATACAGGTGTGTGTTTTGCCAGGACTGACTTAAGTAATGTGCTCATTTCTCCCCTTATTTATTAGAGAAAATATGACGGCTCTAAATATTGCACGATTGATACCATCACCATCACTGTCAGAGAATATGGCCATGGTTATTTTTCAAAATGTATTTTTTGACACACAGTAACGCAAGATGAAGGATCAATGGGAGAACTGACCCTGCAATGTTCAAGCATCGCATTTTACTCTTCCTATCATCGTGTGAAGAAACATCTAAACTAGGTAAATCTATAAACACCTAGTATGCGAATAGCAATAAAAATGTATCTTTTATATTCAGACAGAAGCAGGTGCTTCAGTTTAATGGAAATTAAAATAATAGAAAAGATATTTATAAAAGTGTATGGCAGAGATGAAAAAGATAAAATGCCAGAGTAGAGGTGATCATTTTGAAAAATTAGATTAAAGGATGGATTTAATTTGTGTATAAAGTTTTTTATGGGATGTGTCCTTGTTTTATGGTAATGGTTTTGTTTAGTGCCTGTGGTAAGGGGGATTTCAGATGATCTCAACTGATCAAGTGGAGGTAAAAAGCTTTAACCATAAAGCAACAGACAACGTGAAGGTTCTAGAGTCCTAACACATAGAACTGTGAAACAAATAGAGTGTAATGTAATCCCTATTTCGTCTTTAGTTCACGTTTCATGTTTTAAACATGGAAATGTACTATTTTTGGAAGTGTAGCAGCATGTTTGAACAGAAACGGTCTGTTTTTATTGTTTTGTATAGCTCAAACCCCATCTAGTATGAATCATAAAAATCTTGTGAGATAGAGAACACCCAAAAAAATTCAACCAATACATGTCAATGGGTACTGCCGTTGTTCGGTCCAACATTTAAAACAATATCTTCTTTTGTGTTCTAAAGAAGAAAGAAAGTCATATCCCTAAAATATATGCATTACACCAATACAAAAATACGAAAAAAATTCTAATTCCAAGATATTTAGGATTTGCCAGATGGTAAAAGTAAATTATTCTCTTTTATTACACAAAGATACGATTTTTTTGTGGTTTCAGTTTTTTGCTTTATAATTCCGACAAACCTTTATTCTTTCATTCTTTCATTCATTATACATAAGAATATCCTTATTCTATGTGGAAAGAATCCATTTTCATCCCTGTCTCTTCTTATCTAGTGGATTTTGCCAGCAGAGACACTCGCCCTCGCTGAAATGCTAAAAAAATTCAGGTACGGTTTAATCGATAATGTGAATGCTGTGGGTGTGAGTTTTCAGCCAGAGGCCTCGACGTCTGCAGTTCAGAGTTGAGGTCTGATTAATTCCATTTTGCAGCTCTTGAAATACTGCTCAACTTAACTTGACTCAGTTGACACATGAAATCAATTATTCTAACTGGGTCAGGCAGTAATGAAGCCCCTGCCTCAGATTAAAACCCTCCTTCTTTCTCCTCGCACTGGAGTTGCAAGCTGTGACTTTTAAAGAACAATAACACAGAAGGGCCTTAAGAGTGTTAAGGTTCAGACTGATTTGTTTCTTTCTCAGACTGAGACTGCATTTTTACAGAGTCTTCCATGCTGTTTTTCCTGGAGGGATGACTGTCTGGAAGTGCTGATCTAAGTTATTAACAAATATTTGTAACTGGTTTGTTGAATAGGAAGGATGTGCTGGGTTTTTGGACGCCTGAATTTAACAGTTTCCATAATATTTTGTGTTGGGGTCTGTGTGGCTGGGTTTGACAGTCTTTATCTGCCAATGACAGAACATTGGCATTGATGATGTGGCTTACAGCTCTTAGTGTAGGGTTAAATGGCTTAACACATGTTATATCCAAGTGCTTAGAATAAGGACCTAGTTGTGTTTTAATAACAATAGCATTTATTAGTAAATATTGCTTGTGACTGCCTCTACTTTAAGTGAAACATGTGGCCGTTCACTGAATCCATTAGTTAATTTTTGAGCTTTAAAGGTCCAGCCTGTAATTTTTTGGAGTATCTACTGAGAGATATGCAATATAATATACATAACTATATGTCTTAAATGGGGTATAAAGACCTTACATAATGAAGCGTTATGTTTTTATTATCTCAGATTCTACATACACTGTGGGTCCCCTTGCATGAAATTCACCTTGTTAGCTCTACAGAGCGTGTTTCTTGAATATGTTGTGAAAATGTGAAGACATCTTATTCCTGTGTCAGCCACCGTAGTGCTTCGAAAGTGGAATGAGTTGTTGGTTGCAATTCGCAACCTCACTGCTAGAAGTCGCTAAATTTCATACACCTGACATTTAAGCCTTGTCCATTCAAAAGGGCTAAAAGAAAACCTTCCTTTGGCCTTGATGACCGACAGATTCTCTCCTCCCATAGGAAAAGATTTTCAAGTGCCAGAGGTTCTTTATAACAGTTTTGAAGTGCTGACATCTTCAAGTTAAATGAATAGGGCTCTGAATGTTCTGCTTGTGTGTTTGAGGAGCAGTCAGACTACTTCTTGGAAAGCAAATGAAGACAAAACGCCTGTCATACAGTGTGGGCTTATTGCTGATGACAGCACAGATGAATTATTATGGAGCACTTCTCAGGGCAGTACCTGTATCATAGTGAGGGTATGTGACTTTTAGACTGACATAGTCACCACAGTCACTCCAGTGTTTTATGAGCCTCCTTGACTTAAGTTGTATTTAAGCTTGGCCTCATTCCTGATCATATTGGATGCACACATGCCATTTGTTCCATTAAGTCATCCTTTTGATCATATAACCTGTTTCTTTTTTGTACAGAATACAAGAGATTCCAAGTCTCTTGTTTAACTTTTGTGTGAATTGACCTTTAAGGTCAATGTATTTACACATTGTTGTCCCCACAGTAAGCTTCTCGGTGTGTGCTTGAAATCCATCTGGTGAATACCTTTTCCACGTTTAGTGCAATCTTAGGCCACGTTTACACAATGAAAAAAGGAAAAGTTTTTGAAAAGTTTCAGGTACACATGACAGCATGACAATGTTGTTGACACATGACAATGTTGTTGTGTAAAGGAAAAGGACATGACTTGGCACATACACATGCACAGTTATAAGCCAGAAGTGCTTTTTAATACCGTTGGTCGACATATATGTGTGTTTAGGAGGGATGAATTAAAATAAAAATTATAAACCAAACTTTTGTTATATAAGAGGGAATCGTATTCACGCGAACATCATGTAAGTGTTAGAACTGAAAACGCCCTTGTTACTGAGATAACATCTGTTATTGACAACAGGCCTAGCGAACGCCATGATCTGGAATGCACCTATCTATGACGACATTTATAGGTTGAAGACCTAATATCAACGACTACTTCTCCCCACCCACTGGTTCGCGCATGACTATTCTGAAGTGGTGCGGAACTAGATAGAGAGAGTGAGCAATAAACAAACATGCCGTTAACGATAGCTAAATATTGTGCCATCTCTGATTGTGGAAGAATACAGTCGAGCATAACCCTCCTTCGGATTCCGACATTAGTAATGCAGGGTTAATGTTCAATTTTAAAGACGTTCTAGCTCATGTGGGAAAAACATGAAGCGTTTGTTCATTTAATTTCTCAGAGGATTCCTTCGTGAACAAGGCAGAGATCGACACTAGATTTGTGTAATGACTAAAATTTAAAAGCAGTGCTGTGTCGTGAATATTGGATCCGATAGGAACGGTGCAGCAATCTTATGTGAGTAAAACAATTTTGTACTATGCGTCACTTTTGCTTTGTTGGAGATCATTCGATGTGCCCTGAGCACTATCGCATGAGATTAGTATTACCTGGGGACCTCAAGTCATTTGTAATACTTGCAGAGGTATACTTGTGATCTTAAGCCCGTGCGAATCACAGGTCTCAAATGCATACAGGTATGGTCATATATCATTAAACGCAATACAACTATAGGCTTTCCAAACTATAAGCAAAGCCTTGCCATCACATCCGGGAAATAAGTCAGTAATTTTGAGTAAAATCATCCCTTGCGATTGCGTCACATGAAATACTGATGTGGGGAGATCATTTATAAATCACAGGAAGTCTCCAGATAATACTGATGCAGTGCGAAAACTGTAAATAGTGCTATTGTGTAACCTAACGTTACATCTCTAACCAAATTCACAGAATGCTCCTACTACGCTAACTGCTATCCAATCAAAGCAGTTGGTCTTTACTTATAAACTCTTCAACGGCCATTAAAATCAAGCGTTTGCAGAGCTGTCCTCAAAACCCGTGTTGAAAATAGCCTATTACTTATTGATTTTGATGTTTTTTTAATGTAAAAACCACATGAACATCATAAGTAGACCTCAACAGTATAAAACAATAAACAAGCACAGTTCATGAGACTTTTAAAGTCTGGCGAATGTAAATAGTCTCCGCTGGTCTTATTGGTCCAGCGAATCCACAATTTGCTGGGGAGCAGCGACAGGTCACTATACGGAAAGTCGCCATATTGCTTTGGCTATACTCGTGCGACACATACAATACGTGTACACATACGCATGCACGTGACGTCTTCGTTTTCAGAAAGTTCTGTCTTGCAGTTGACATGAAAACAAAAACAGTGGCGTTTTCAAAAAGTTGCACTTTGAGACCCGTTTTCAAAAGTTTGCGAACCCCGTAAAACGCTGTTTCCTTGTAAACAGTTCAATAGATTAATTAAGCATTTGATTGACAGTTAGCAGATTTTTTCCCCTACAGAGAATCTTTATTAATATTAATTTAAAGCAGCAAGAGAGTTAATGTTGACATATTTACACTACATGATTAGTTTTGTGTTAACCTAAAGAAAGCATAGTGGAAAATACCATATTGTAGCTTTTAGTTTTCCAAGTAAAGAATTCCAAGTGAACTGAACTAAACTCAAATTTGGGTTAGTTTTAGATTAGTTGAATGCTTTAAGCATTTCTGGCTCCTACCCATGTGGTAATCTAAATTTAAAGTGAATTTAGTTGTTAACAGATGTGAGAATTTGATGTTTTGTGGAGCGAATGAAAAAATGCCAGGTGTGGTCCTATTTAAAACCATTCCTCATGGTTCTCACGTTTATCGCAACATTTTTTTTAACCTAATAAGTGAATGCTATGTTCTAAATAAAACACACAGGTACCACATATGTGCTTTACTTTATGAAGACTGAGCATATAACCTGTGTTAGTAATGTACAGTATAAATTAATACTTATACAAAAGTGGAAAAAACATTTTTAATTAATATTTTCTAGATCCTTTGGGATGAACACTGATCTAGTTTATAGTTGCCGATGTTTGTGACTATTTCACTATTCTTTTACATGTTGTCTCCAGTGTTGTGGCACATAGCTGCAGTGCTTCTTTGCATTATTAACAGCATTAAAGGTTCTTTGATTTGATATTGGGCTTTTATGTTGCATGATTTGTTCCGATATCTGAAGCAAAATGTGTTTTTCTACACATTTGTCTCATGGGAAATACGTCTCATTCTTCATCTTTTGTATATGACAATCTCTGACCTACATCTGCCATCCACAGTAAATAGAAGCTCTGGTGCACCTTCAGATATCCAATTTTGTCGCTAAAGTCGATTTCAATTTCTACCTTGGATATGTATAGGAGTACATATCAAAATAACACATGATGTAAAATGTTTGCAACACGCGTTTTCTGGCAAACCACCACTAATTGGCAATTACGTGTTTTCAGTGTAGTGTTGATACATTCTGTATTACTCTCGTTAGTGTGAAACCAACACACCATATTCTCATCTGTCTAGACAGAAATGTGTGTGAAGAGAGAGTGGGTTTGACGTTGGTAGGTGTTCTGATACTCTTGGTCCTCTTGATCATGATCCATTGGCTCTGTAGCCACGGGTACATTCTGCTTGACGGTATGAGCTGGCTGTAATTCAGTTTACACAGATATAGGGCAGAATTCTCTGATTCTCTCACAGATGGACTGCAATATGCTTTAAGGATATTATATGACCCTCTAGGGCCAGGCCAAGTAGGTTATGATAGAATATGAGGGTACATTTTGACGCCACAGCAGTCACAGAACTTTTTAAAGTCTGTCCGTTGATCATATTGTTAGATATACAGTCCCTGACAATAGTCTTGTCGCTTATCTATTTTGTAGGAACACCTGCTATTAACCTGACTTTTAATTAATCCATTGGTGTTAGAAATCGCTCATATGAAAAGCTAAAACCCTCCAAAATGACTTTTAATGCACTGAAATAAATCAGTTTCACTGAAAAGAGATTGATCATTTTATCAAGACAGAAAGGTCAAATTTTGGCAAGACAAAAGTTTTGTCGCCTATACAGTAATTTAACAAATTTACTGCAAATACAAAAATATGTCAGCAAATTAAGTAGTGGTGCTCCGAGACCCAAATTTAATATCTAATATGACTTCCATGAGCTTGAAGGACTACATCCATGCAGTTTGGCAAGGATTCATACAATTTATTGATGAAGTCATCAGGAATAGCAAAGAAAGCAGTCTTGCATGCCTCCCAGAGTTCATCAATATTCTTGGTTTCGTCTTCCATGCTTCCTCTTTCATCCTAACCCACATATGCTCAATGATGTTCATGTCTGGTGACTGGGCTGGCCAATCCTGGAGCATCTTGATCTTCTTCGCCTTGAGGAACTTTGATGTGGAGATGGAAGTATGCGAAGGAGCACCATCCTGCTGCAGAATTTGGCCTCTTTTATGGTTGGGAATGTAAGAGGTGGCTAAGATATCTTGGTATTTTAGACTATTGATGTTGCCTTCCACCCTGCAGATCTGTCGCACACCCCCATACTGGATGTAACCCCATTCCATGTTTTTTCCGCCTCCAAACTTCACTGTTTTCTGGGTGAATCTCGGATCCATGCGGGCTCCAGTAGGTCTCCTGCAATATTTGCGGCGACTGTGGTGTAATTCAACAGAAGATTCATCTGAAAAATCCACCTTTTGCCACTTTTCCAGCGTCCATCCTTTTAGCAGGCTGTGGGCCTTGGCAAATGACACACGGTTTTTCAATTGTCTTTTGTTTAGTGCTGGCTTCTGGGCACTGATTCGACCATGGAGGCCATTTCGAGACAGAATCCGACAAACTGTTCTGATTGACACAGGGACTTCAGGTGACCAGGTCTCGTGGAGCTCTGCTGCAGTGGAAAATGGGCTGGCCTTGGATTTTCGAGCCAACAAACGGTCCTATCGAGCAGTTGTCTTGCGGGGTCTGCCTGACCTGGGCTTGTCAAAAACGTCTCCAGTCTCTTCAAATCTTTTTATCCTCTGTACTTGACGCTGAGACACATTGAAGGTGTCTGCCACATCAGCAGTGGATCTGGTCTTCAACCTCTTGATAATCAAAACTTTAGTCTCAGGGTGAATCTTAGGCATGTTTGCAGAGGTCTAGTTGCAGTTGATGTGAAGGTCTAGTGTACTGGGGTTCTATTTATACACACCTGAGACCTAATTGATCCATTATTAGTTACAGGTGAAGCTCATATGACAAGGCGACAACACTTATGTCTTTGCAGAAATTGACTCAATGGCCTTTACCAAGCTGTGAATATTACAATACTTTTTGACAGTTTCGTTTTGCACTGAAACATTATTACAAAAGATGTTGGGATTAAAATGAGCCATTTCTTTTGAAAAAATCTTGATTAGAAATATATTTCTGCGGCACTTCAGGTCAATATGTACACAAGCGACAAGACTTTTGTCAGGGACTGTAGGAAGAATTAGAGCTGTGCATTGTGAAAAATCTTTTTAAACCTAGAATTATTGTACCGTAACATAAATATTTATATTATTATTTAGGAATAAAAATATATTTAGCATTTTTGCATCATCGATTTCACAGAATTCAAGAATTGACAATAGTTGGGATATTAAGAACCATAATCTTGATATTTGGATTTGGATTCAATTTATACAAGTACAGTGTAACAAAATGGATTAGGATATCATGTTAATCGTAGCAGTAGCAGTATCGTATAAATATATATATGTATAGTATAAATTCAATAGACTTCACTATTTATATTTATAATATTATGGTACAATGAATTTTTTTCAATTATTTGTGTTGTGAAATCCAATATTTTGACATTTCAAATAATGCTTTTTAAACTATGCATTTCAATTTCTGTGTCAGTCTAAACCCGGATTTCTAAGCATGTATTACGCATGTATTTATACATTTATAAATGTAAGATGTCAAGCATATATCTACTTGAAGGCAACTTTAAAAGCCTAAGTGTTTCCTGATAGAAGTCGCGACAGTATCAGCTATTCAAAGCGAACACACAATAGGCTTATATGAAGCGTGTGCTATTTCGGTTGAATGGATGGTGACTTCATTTCCAGCTAGCTTTGTGCTGAATGGTCAGCTCAATTTTCTCGGCAATCAGCTACAACAATTCATAAGTGTTTTTTGAGATTTTATCCACTTTATATCCGCTTAAAATCCTATGGAGGTTGTAAACACCTTAAGGTGGCGTAAGCTGAAACTTTTGCTTATAGATCAACAAGTGAAAATGCCAAATCGATGTGCTTTGTAAGTTTAGGTGAAGGACCTGGAAAAAGGAAAATATGACCTTCCTTTAATACGTTTTTTTTTATGAAAGGTTCATTGACAAAAAACAGGCTCTTAGTAAAATACTTGCCTGTTTTAGGCATATTTAAAGTCTATATAGAGAAATATATAAAGCACAATAACTTTTTATAGAATTTGAACTACACAAAAAAGAAATGGATATTTATTCGGATTATGTGTTTCAAACAAACATAAAACTGTAAGATCCACCTTGTGGATCTGTTTTGGCTGTTATGTTAACTATGTTTTGCCCTCCAGGTCCCCACAGCTGTCATGTGACTGAAAACTATGAAAACATGCATGAGCTTTGGTCTGGTCACTCGCACTGGTGCGCCTAAATATCTTTTCGCAGACTCGCACAGTCATTTTCTGAAACAGACGCGTTGTAAAAGCCTGCGGCATATTGCTTCAACTGAAGTGACATTTTGTTGTGAAGAGGTTACTGATTTATATCTCACAAGAGTTGATGGCATTCTAGAGGAATGTTTTATTGAAATATTGCCGTTGTCCATGGTATTCCTCAGTGGAATTGAAAAAAGACACAGAAATACCTTATGAGTACAGAACTTTAAAGTTGGTGTGAAAATGTGTCATGTAGAAACAACTGAGACATTAGAAATCTCATTATAGATCTTGTATAGAAGTTATTAATCAAAGCAATTAAATGAAACCTATGTACACTTCGTGTCTAAGATTGTTTAAACCCCTCAGAGCAGATTCAAGCTTTCCGGATTGAAAAAAGAGGTTTTACATTTTGTTCAATATAAATCAGATTGGAAGTGAACAGACAGTGGGTGATCTTGGGCTGAGTCAAACCCTCA
Organism: Triplophysa tibetana; assembly: GCA_008369825.1. NCBI lineage: Eukaryota > Metazoa > Chordata > Actinopteri > Cypriniformes > Nemacheilidae > Triplophysa > Triplophysa tibetana. The sequence goes on along the minus strand of CM017902.1, from coordinate 4,882,078 downwards.
CCTCCTAATAATAGCAGTCTGTCGCTCTCTTAGATCATATATAGTGCTGTCTGTGAAATCATAATTCATGTTTGTTTTGCAGAAAAGTGTTTCTAAATGACTGACTTGTGTGTGAAACAGCATGTGTCCCTATTGAAACAGAGACATTAGTAGACATTGACCTTTCAAACTGAATCATGATGGTAGTCCTGGGGCTGGTTGCATAAACTGCTGAGATTAGTTTTAGAGGTTAGTCATCTTCAAGACATACCTTCTTTAAATCAGTTATATAAAAGGTAGATTGGGCTAGTTTAAGTATGAAAAGTAAGACTGATTATTATCCTAACTGATTGCTAGAGAGTGAGAATAGTTGTTAAGTCTCTGTTTTAACTAAGAGGCTAATTTTATGCAACTGGGCCTGTTGAGCTACTTTAGAGCCACATTTAAGGTTGAGAACCATGTTTTCTTTGGTAATTTTCACCTTGACAACAAGCTCTGTTCTAGTTTTCGAGTTGATTGCTACTGCTACTTGAATTAGCATTTCATGCTAGTGGCTGGCCTAACAAACTTGTCTGCTTTTTGACCTTGGTGTCATGCCATTTTTGGACGATGTGGTTCTTCTGTAATTATGGCTGAGCGACACAATCGTGATTAATGTCGGAAAACACTTCAGCCTTCACTTCACGAGAATGTCTATGATGCCTTCAAACATGCCCTACGTATAGGCAGATCAAATAGACAAAAATAGAAAATCTCTTTTTCTTCCTCTCCAGCATTTTATCATTAGAGTTAAGGTCAACACAGGCTCATTGCAAATACGTGCCTCTGCCTACATTCAAGGTTACAAAGCAAATGATACTTAATATTATTGATGTATATCCATGGCGGATAAAAGTCTGATGTCGTTACTGTTAGGATTGATTGTGTTTGGCTGAGGTAAATCAAGAACTTGTTGTTTACTGAAGCATAGCTGCAACTAAATCAAAATCCCCTTTTCTTTCCACCTTAAAATTCCGGGACGGCTACACACAGTGACAGATTTCGAAATTCGCCACCACGCGTTGCGGTCGCTTCGATTTTGAAATGACATTGGCTTCTGGTGTCTTGTGACCGGATGCGTTATAGCGTTCGGCTACGTTATGAAATGGCATTGGCTGTCCCGCTCCAATTGATTCACATGCTAACCTTGAGTGTATACGGTTGAATAAAATGCGACTGGGTGCATTCCTGGAGCGGCATCATCTGCAATTAAAACCATATTTACTCTTCACACAATTATATATTATGGTTAAGATTCTGAATGTCACGTGACCTGTTTTTAATGCTTTTATACTGTTTTTGTTAGTGTTGGCTGTTAGTGGCTGACTTGTATTTGCTTGTTCCGTGTTTTATATGGTTGGGAAGTGGATAGGTTCAGGTTTAGGGTGGGAGTGAGGTAAGGTGCTCTAACTTTTTTACTTTGTGGATGTGTCTGCTTCATAACTTTTAATAAAAAACATTAGAACGGAGAAAAAAAAACGTGCCTCTAGGGGACATTCCATTCGAAAGATGCAGTGATTTGTACCTGGAGCTATATATTTCATGTTGGGCAGAAATGTATGCAGGGGTACGTATTTACAATAAGCCTGGAATGGTTAAGGAAGTATAAGTATATATCTGGAAGAATGTCAGTAACCAAACTTTTCACATCCCCCATTGACTCCCATAGTGTTCATTTACCCTACTATGGCAGTAAATGGGGGATGAGATTTGTTTGGTTACTGACATTCTTCCAAATAGCTTCCTTTGTGTTTATCAGAACAAAGGTTTGGAGCAACCTGAGGGTGAGTAAATGATGACAGAATTTTCGTTTTTGGTTGAGCTATCCCTTTAGCTGTCAACATTTCTCTCTAATGTCAGCCAGGTGTGTGTAATATTATGACTGCTCCAGGAGTCAGGACCCCTTGAAGCATGTGGTCCAAACTGCAGAATAAGTACTTTTACCTCGTGAAATGGAAAATGCCACAGTCTTAAAAGCATTGCTCTCCCCTCCCCGTGTCTTCCCACACAAGGTGGAGGGGGACGGTGATGGAAAGCAAAACAAATTTTAGTATAATAAAGTAAAAGATTCCTTACAAATATTTTCAGACCTGGTGTTGCCAATATTAACATTGCCCCACCCCACTTTACTTCTGCTTGGAAATGAGCAGAAAGCAGAGCTCTACTTTTTCTCTTTGCTCAGTATCAGTAAATGAGCTGAACATCTTTGTGTATTTTTGCCAGTATCATGGTCATCTGTGATTTGTGACATGTGGAATAAGGCTTAAGTGTCACCTTTCAGTAAAGCGTAATAACACTGCTAGCTGGTAAAATCCCACTGCCTTGCACTCGAGCTTGCTCTGTGGCTGAAAGTATGCACCAGAATTTTTGTGGTTTGTCTTTTTTTCGTGGTGGAAACGGGCTTGTGCTCTTGTGTAAAGACTGTAATAGCTTTTTTATATATATTTGTTGACCTTTTTTGTCTTTATTATTTCACAGTGCAGTGTGAATGATGACAGAAAGCAAAGTGGGAGAAAGAGGGGGGTGGGGCCAGGAAAGGTCTCAAATGCCAGTCGCGAGATGCGCAACCTAGCGACATGTCAGAGCGCTAACCACAAGGCTATCGGATCTTATATCTTTTCTTATTTTAAATTTGAATGCTGCATTTATTTTATTTTATTCTCAATGAGCCTTATTTTAGAAGCATTAAGACCATTGTGTTAATATATTTTTTTATAACCGTGCACCATTTGCAAAAAAATGACTCCTGTGTTCATATTGCTATGTTTATAAAATGTATGCATTTACATTTGCACTATGTGTACATCATAGTAGTTGTTGTACTGCTTTTAGTTGATAATATATTTAATTTGACAAAACAATCTTTGTATTACTTTAATGACAATAATCGTTATGCTAATGTTATAATGTAATAATTAAAAAAAATATTTTTAATCATCTTAAAAATATTAACTGATGATGCACTCCTGTAATGAGAATCGCTTATTTGTACAAAAAATAAACCCCCCAAAAACTGCCAAACTCACAAAAGTCAGAGAAGTATGTTTTTTTTTATCAATTTTCTTTGTCATGATTTTTACATGACCCGAACATATCTGCCCACAGTCTAAATGAGACTGCATTTCAAAACATAAACAGAAAAAACAACAATTTACCTTTTCATGAAAACACTTCTACCATTCTGCCTCCTTTTCTCTCTTTCTGTTTTCTTCTCTGTTTTGTGTCACTCTTTAGACATGTTGTTGAGCTTTCAAACCCACCACTCCTCTCACTTCAGAGTTGCACATAACCCCATCTGGCCCACAGCTGAAAGCTATTAAAGCTCTGCAAGAACTTCCTCCCCAGTCTCCCAGTTTTGTGTGAGAGCGTATAAGTCGCCCGGCATTGCTTTTCACCTATCTTTCTGGGCTCATCGTAAAGCGTTTTTTGTCGGATCTCCCTTTGACCTAACTTTGGCAGAAGACACTGGTGGGTGTTCTGGAATCTTCCCTGATTATTTGGTAAGAATGTTGGCCTTTTTTATGTAGAGTGGTCTGACAGAAAGGGCAGGAGTGTTTAGAGCCGGGCTCCGAGCTCAGTGCACAATAACAACTCATCCATGTGAGGAATGCAGAGAGTTGCATGAAAAAACATCTTTGTTTGCTATTTGAGTTTCAGTCTAGAGGATTCTATAGAAAACAAAGGATTCATTTCGTTCTGTTTCTTTGTGGAGTTATGCTGGGGTAGTGGAGCATGTTGTTGTAAATGCTGGCTGAGTTGGAGGGGATATGGGTCATATCTGTGGAATTCTCATCAGCTTTGAACGGTCTTTACTTTTGTTTTTTGTGGGTGTAGATGTTTAGTGGTTTGCATTTTTCTGTTCTTCCTCAACCGCTGCATTCTTTGCTTACATACGGTGCTTTTGAGCATTTGTAAATGCATTTTTGAACAGTGTGAGGCAACAATTATGAGACCATACGGCATTTTTCTAAATAGTAAAATGTTAAATGTGTGTACTCTTTTAAGGAACATCTTTTATTTATTATTATTATTTCTATATTGAAGATATACAATAAAATTTTCTATTATTGTTTAATAAACAAAATCTGTTTGAATTTGTGTTTGCGTATCTGAAAATAATTGTTTTTATTTTAAAATTTGCTGTTACCTAAAATTTTAAATTTGCTGTTACCTATGTTACCTATACATTTGCTGTTACCTATGTTACCTATACATGGCTTTTTTTAATGGGATTGCCGCATCCAGTGTGGACAAAATCATAATGCGTTTTAATGTACTCTATTGTCATCGCACTGTCCCGTGTAAGGTGTAGACATGGTGTAAAGATAATTTTACAAAACAATTTATATTTTACTATTGTTGTATATTAAGTTTTTAATCCATATGACATATATTCTCATATTTACTCAATAGCTCAATATTGTATCCGAAATAGCCTATTCAAAGTGTGTTTTAAGCCACACACAGTAAAACATGTTTTTCAGTTTCCCCTTGAGACTTCTTTTCATTTGAAGCCAGAAAGGGTCTAGACAACCTCAAACTTCCACAAACCCAAGGTAAACCCTGTCGCCCCACTCGGCGGTTATGAATAGCTGTGCTGTATTCTTAGGCATACCTAAGCAAGGGTTCACATTGAGGATACTAAATATTATCAGCGGAACATTGCGGCTCAGCATAAAAGAAGGTCTCCGGCTCTTCCCTAGTGGGAAGACTGACCAACCAGGAAGTGATAAAGAAAGAACTAACACAGCTGCTGTCAGTCATGCAGGCGGACAGCACAGCCAGGTGTTTGCCCAGGTGTGACCGGCCAACATAATATAGCATAGCAGATAACCCAGCCATCGTACCCACTGGGTTTATTTTAGTTCTCAGTGGAAAGTTGTTTAAAACAAAATATGATGCACTCTGTGGCTCTTTTCTTGTGAAGCTGTAGTGCACATGTGTGAGAGATCGTTGGCCGTAAATAAACGTCAGCCTTTTTCAGAAGAATTTTTTGAAGTATGACAGAAGCCATGATTCATGAAATTTTTCCACTTCTCGGTCTCCACAGTTTGTTGGTGACGGGAATGCGACACACTCGTGACAGCACCTGCTCGGTCAGAGATGACCCTCGTCCTTGTGGGTTTGACTCGGCGAGGCTCTTTTTGACAGCTCAATTGCCCATGAATAAAAACAGAAGTGTCATGTCTTTTTCTTTTCTTTTTAGCCCCTTTGCTCTTACGGACAGTTCCTTAACTGTCAGTCTGAAATGCAAATGCATGTTTGCATTGCTTTTAAAGACACTTGAACTAAAAAATGCCAGTTTATCTCTATATCTGAATGAATTGTGAATAGGTTTATCTAACACACACTGGCACAAAATTGAGAGTTATTAAAGTGAAGTAACAGAAGCATTAACCGTAAAATTAAATTGTTTTACTTAGAATTTTGGGTTAGTAGTGTATTTTGCTTTAAATGCTATATACTAGTGAGTTTGCACTAGTAAGTATGCAAGAAATGTGTTTCTGCACATTTTCCCTTATCTTCTTCCCTATCAGCCCCGGCGGTTTCTAAGGGAATTACAGGGGGTTTGTAAATTACAAAGAAATGTTACGGGTTTAATAATAACATTAGACATGTAAAATACCCCTGTCAGAAACTATAAAACAGATAAAAATGTTAAACATACAAATGTGCTATTAAATTATTGAGATATTTATATCTCAAGGATATTTCTAGTTAATAATTTAGGGGATTTAAAGGCTGAAGTATAGTTCCCTTTTTACGTGTACGCGAGGGACAGCGTACATTCAAAATTATGTACGCACACACTGAGGTACAAACAGGGATGCATAGTCCATTTCTGGCAGTAATTCGTTTGACCACCAGGTGGCAAACGTGTCGAGCATCGATTTAAGGTAGTAGTAGGAAACCTGACCTCTTTAGGCTCGGAGAGATTTTGCAATATGTCGCAATGGTGTCAATACCCATGTGTACGCGTACGAATCGAAAGCAGTATGATTGCTAAGCTGTGCGTTCGGCTGTACGTGCATCCTCGCGCACACAAGAAAAAATATACCACAATCATAAGGGGTTTGAAAACCTCAACTTTGGGGTCATTCTTTTTTTCTACCTGTCGATATGCACATTTAAAATGAATGTTAAGAAAGCTCTCCGGTTAACACCAATCTTGCAGTTATTCAGATTGTGATATGCGCAACACACAACATAATTGAATACAAAGACCTGCATTTGTGCAGCTGACTCAAACCCTGCGTGTTGCTACTATATAGTCTTCTTGTAAATATAAGGGAGTAAACTACTATCAAATGTGTTTGTGGATTTTTGTCATGAAGCCATAAATCGCATTCTCCCATGCCAAGATGTCATCCTCGAGCACTATAATTTACTGCTTCCCTCCAGTGACACGCCACACCCTTCTGGTGAAAACAAACCATATTATAGACGTCACTTGTAACGCTGCATGTTTTGCAAGATGCAAAAAAAGCAAGGGAGCTGATTTGTTCAGAACAGAAAAGTATTGAATTGACAATGTTTATTGCTGTTAAGTTGTGTTCACACAATGAAACTGGCATGTTCTCTAATCGATTGCATTTCGCCATTGACATGGTTCGAGCCTCCAGAGGTTCTGTAAATATAAGCAGGTAGGATATGTAGACAATCCCGGGGGGGGGGGAATCCTGCTCTTTTACGCTCTTAGTTGAAATTACAAACGTCCATAATATGATGTATTTGGACAAAATCCATGTACTGTACACTGTGATTTAATCCATCAAGAATTGATTTGATCATAAAACTTGGTCTCAAAGACAGAGAAAAGGCCTTAACGGATAAGATGTATTTGTGACATAAGCTAAAAAGAAAAGGCACTTCTGAAGCTCAAGTTATTACATTTTTGAAGAAAGACTTTGAAGAAAAAGATTTTGCAATAACGTGATCCAGCCGATCATGGACCGTAAGAAAACATGCATTAAAATAAACAGGGTGATTATTTCGATTTCATATTGCCTTTAAAAATGAGTTTCCTTGAAGAGGACCGCCTTTATGAAGAGTGATGAAAGGAAGTTGATGTTGTCTTGGAAACATCATTGAAACCAGTAATGCACGCACGGACCCCTCGGGGAGGTCTCGCTCTTGATCTCCTCTTTCTCTTCTTTCATCATCCATCGGCTGCTTTTCTTCGCTTTTGTAATAGTTCTGCCCATTGGGGTAAACGTTTGATTAGTGGGTGTCATTGCTTGTGTAAATCATTGGTTAAGCTTCTCCCTTGATGTGTGACATTTGCCTGAGAGGGAGGCTTAAGAGCTCGAGGTATAGGGAAGTTCTTTTATATGAGTTTCCTTTGTATTTTTCAGTAGTACCTTGTTTAACTTCACTATTGCTGACTGACTTGGGAAAGGTACCGCAGTCTTTCAATCTCGAAAAATACACATTGCAATATTTGAACGAAAAGGTGAATTTTAAATAGTGGTCGACTGCTAGAGGTTTTCAGATTATAACAAAAGAGCAAGCTTCTAAAATGCTGATGTTCATGGGATTAAAAGCAAACACAACAGAGTAAATTTATATATCCGCTTTCTTTCATTCTTTCAAATAGGTAGAGGTGGCACATTCCAGGAAATCCCAGCTAAGACGGAGTGTTTTCAAGCATGAACCGGGCATTTAACAGGAAAAAAGGTGTGTATTTTACTGGCACTTAATTTTTTTGCCTTATTTAGTTCTTAAATATAACCGTCCTCTAAAACTCTGTAGATCCCATTTATATTGTGACTTAATAAAGCAGATCAAATGATCATCAAATGAAACACTGAATTCACATGCATCCACATCTAGTCGCAGATGTATCTAAATAACTCACGCTCAGTTTAATGTGTAAACCAGACATTCCTTTGTTTGTGTCTCAATGGCTGGAATCAGATCTGTTTGTTGTTTGCAACCGTTCTGTAGTTATCACCACCTGTCCGGGCCTCCTTTCCAAAATGAATAAATGGATTTTGGATGTAATAAACCCTATCGGCCAGTCCTGGCTCCCAGATGGCAGGGAATGCTCATATTTCTGTGTTAAAAACTTTGAGGATTTTGACTAAAAACACCAATGCCATCAAAAACATTCCGTTCCAAAGCCCTTGAAAGACATGATTTAGACGATACTTCCTAAGATGTATATGAAACATTTGAATATGAATGAGTAATTATTCGATCATACATTTTTTAACCAGATTTCAGAAAGACTTTAGGCATAACGGAATAATTTTAGCACGGATGTTACAAGAGCCTGTAGTCTGGCACACAGGACAGTTTTGTTATAGGCCGTTGAGAACTCCAATAGCCCATCTGGCTGAAAGACAGCATTAAATTCTTCCACTGACACAAAAAGCTCTATCCAGGCTACTTATGAACAATACCGACATTTACCAAAGACAGTAATCATTTTACGAGCATGCATTCATTAACCAGCAATGATTCTCAGAGAGGTCTAATGAAGTCTGACTAATGCATTAAAAGTAAGGTGGTCGATTCGTCATTGCTCTGTCAGGTACTGTAAACCTTTCTCACCGTAATGTTTCTGATAAGCTCATAAATATTTTTCCTCCTGCAGAGTTCAATAATGGCCGTTTGTCTCATGGAGCCTTAGGCTAATGAACTAGAAAAGGAAACTTTATCTTGAAGATGGTTGAATGTCATGCCGTAAAGTCTGTATAATGGATATGCCAGACAGATACAGTTGAATTACTTGAGAGATCTTGATTCCATGATCATTTTCAAGCAATTTCTGATGTCTTACATGAAAACAATAGCACAAGTCAGATGAGGTTAAAGATCTGCGCCCCATTTTATAGATGTTGCTTGAAACTTCATGAAGTAACATTTTAAGACGGTGTGTTTAAATATGTGCAGCCTGTATCCTATGCATCTTTGGCGATATCTCGGTTTCAAACACTGATCTCTTATGAACTTGCTCAGCCCTGCTGAAATACAAACAATAGAACCCTGCCCGAAAACACATGAGGAAATGGAATGGATTTAATGGTTATGATGGGAACTGTTTTGATTTTAAGGGAAATATAATGGGGTCTACTGGTATGTGATGGATTCTATTGATGGGTTGTTATCTGGCATATTAATCCTATTGGAATAAAGCTATTTATTTTTTATTTTGTAATTGTTTAAGTGGAAAATAGCTCATCGATTATGATGGAAACTATTCAAATTTCTATGATGGCTTATTTCGGGTTTCTGTTCTTCAGTAGGAAATCATAGATTCATTTTGACCTTATTCGCTTTTTTCACGCTTTAGAGAGGAAAGCAATGGGAAGTGTAGAACAGGGAATGGGATCGGCTAAGGAACTGGAGTGGGAAATAGAACTCGTGTCGCCAGAGGTGCAGTTGCACTATATGTCAGAGCGCCAACCACTAGGCTATTGGCAGCGACCATTTTATGTTTATTTTAATAAAGGGTTAATAAAACTGTAGCTTTAAATTACAAAAAAATAAACAAATAAGAGATATTTTAAACTTTTTTTACCAAGACAAATTTATAATGCTTTGGATTATCTGTTTGAACATAAAGCTTGAGGTTAAACTGCAGTTAGTCAACAGGTACACGGTATTAGTTTCAGTAATATGGTTGTTCATCTACAAAGGCAACACGGGGCAGAAATTGTTTGTGTGATGACAGAAGTAATTGGAGCCATATCCTTTCCAGACATATGCATCCAATTACCAGGCACAGAACATTAAATAGCAACAGTGCTTGTTATTTAGACAATAATAAAATCAGGTTTGAAGCCTCGCATGGCATGAAATATTTCCTACTTTTGAAGAATGAATTACTGGTGTGATGTGATTTGATTTTTGTATTCTCCTTTTCTAAGATTGAAGTGATTTCCGTCAGTTAATTGGTTAGAATCTAACATTCCCAAAACACTTCGGTTAGTACCCTGTCAATAACCTCTGCAAACCTCTAGCAGATTCCTCTTCCTAATTGCATATCGCTGCTCTTCTTGTTTATTTTTGTCCTGCTAAATGCTCAAAGAAATGTCTGATCGTGTCATCAGTGCAGTGCCGACGGCTCCGGGCTTTCATAATGCTTAGCTGGAGATGAAATGCCCCACGTTTACAAGTAGAAATATGAATCTCTCTTTAATGAAAAATTGTCCGTGTGCTTAAAAGAACTTGCATTCAAAGCTTAATCTCCTTCAATTGAAATGCAACACAATGGCGTTGTGCCCAGATAGTTTCTTTAGGGTTTGTATAGAGTGGCACATGGTTTTTTGAAGTAGATCATTCTTGTCGTATTCCTGACATAATGTCGTCTTATTACCATCCGACGCTCAATGGATAAAATCAGTCAGATGCTGAGTTTACCGAGTCTCTTGAATTCATGCCGAAGCGCTCTGAAGCGTTTGTTAAGATGTTCTTCTTTGGTCTGAGTCATATTTATGATTTATTCACTAATCATTCGATTTTGGTAAACCACGTTATTTACTGCCCTTTTGGTTTGCTTCCAATAGGATCAATGGACCATTTTTAATTATAGTTCTGGACTAGACATTATTATAAGTAAATAACTTCATTTTCCTTATGCAAGGTGCCCTTTTGTGTTCCACAGAAATCGAGTTTGAAATGAGGTAAGGATCTGTAAATTATGAGTCTTTATACATGTTTGGCATATTTTTATAAAGGAGGACGTCTACCAATTTTCTACTTTAAATAATACAACACTTTCATATATTCAGTGTTTTCGGGTGTAATTTTGGAATAGATATTATATATTTTTTTTCCACCTTCGTATTCCTCAATTTTATTGTTTTCTCTCCCCAAAGTAAAGGAAGATACATTTCTTGAGTCAGTTTTGATCAGCTACAGCATCAGAGGTCACTTCCAAGAAACGCAGTCAATTCCGAGCGTGACATTTTAAGATGTGCGATCTTCATTTGACCTATGAATCACACGCACCCAGTGAGAAATTTCAACAGGCAGGTGCGCTGTACCCTGACAGTCAGTGAAATAAGAACATGACACATTTTCAATAAGCGATGGATTTATAAAAATTACTGAGATAAGAATATACAAACTTCTTGTCTGGATCCTACTCAGTTATTTTCTAAGATATCTAGAAATGACAAATTTATACCGTAATTGCTGTGAATACCTGAAATATGCTCTCTAAAATTTAAAGTGAACTCTCTGTTTCCTCAACCAAATTTCACTTAAAAAATAATTGATTTCAGAGACCGGAATAAACTTTCACTGGGTTTTCATCTTCTAAAGATTTATACTTAATTGCCGAGCGCTGGGTTTAATTAAAATCGACCGCTGCTCTCTTGAAATACCAGCCATGGTTTGAAGTCCTCAGGGGTCTTGGGTTCGATCTGCTTGAGTTTTACTTGGACAAATGGGAGATTAATTGGTCATTGTTTTCTTGTAAATGGATGAGTGGCTGTAGTCCAGGATACCATTATATGACACTCTTACAAAAGCTTCACATCTGTAGTACATTAAAGCGAGTTTTAAAGAGACAATTTGGGAAAAGACTGCGAAGAACAATTTTAAGAGATTTTTGAGAGCATTGATTTTTTTTCAATTTAATTTCTGACCGTAACAGAGCGCTTCGTTCCTGGCGATTAGGCTCACCGCTCCGTCCTAATTTTAGTGCTTTTAGATTTGTACCCTTGGGTTTTAGTCCATGGTTTGAAAACAAGAAATGTTCTTCTTTTGTAGCACATTTTCTCCACAAATCTGATGTTCCTTTAACTTGTTGTCTTCTGCTCTTCGAAGAACAGCATGGCCCATGTTTCAACGTTTAACAAGAAAACATCCTGCTGTGTCGGAACACCTTTAAAGGGGTAGTTCACCCCAAAATTCTGTGATCTTTATTTAGATAAAAAGGTTCTTCTATGGCATCGTGAGGCGCCTTTATTTTTAAGAGTGCCCTTGCCGACTTTTTGAAGACACACGACTGAAAATTCTTGTAGTTTATTCCAGATTCCATTCCATTTTTTTGTGATTTACTGTTTTCTACATATAGACACTCTGTATGTACAAAAACTGTTTTAAAATGTTCTTTTATGTCATAGAAGAATGTTTTGGTTCTATAAAGAACCTTTAACATCTGAAGAACCTTCTATGACAGGGGTTTTCAACTGGTTCTGTGCCAGGGACCACCATTCTGACTAACAAGTAATCGGCGGCCCACTATTGTGTGTGTGTGTGTGTATGTACGTATATGACGTTGGGGACGCAAAACACAACGTTAGCAAAGCATAAGATAGACCTGATAGGTGCAAAGCTAGCCTATCCTGTGTCAGTTTTAATCTACACTCAAACTCAAATTATTTTAAATATTTTCATTAAATTTAGTATTCACACCAATGCGGAAATATTCTGGAAATGTTTGGAAAAATAAATTATGGAAAAAAAGAGATTTTAATAGTGAAAATAGGCAGGCTGGAATGCATGTCACGGACCACATGCAATGCCGCCGCGGACCACCAGGGGGCCGCGGACCACCGGTTGAAAACCCCTGTTCTATGACATCGCTTTGAAGAACCTTTTTAGTACCTTTATTTTTAAGAGTGTAATCTAAAGAACATTCTGTGAAAATTGTTTATTTATAGAAGTATTTTGAAATGTAACCATAAGTTTTGACTATCAAACATTAAAATCAATGTTTAGGAAGCCAACCTCCAGTATTTGTGTCAATAACATATTTAATTTCAGTATTATAAATATAAATGTGAGTTATGTATTTTGAAATGTATCATATAATTTAAATATATGGCCGTGTTAAAAAGTCAGTTACTGTTCAAAGATACGTGTTTAGGTAAAATTATAATTTTTCATTCAGTCTTTTACTTTCCAGGATTTCACAAACAGGGTCACATTTGATAATATTAATTACATTGATAACATTTGATAATGTCTAAAACCACTTTTCTTATGAGGTACGTTTACACAAACCTGTGTATGCTGTCTGATAAGTCATTGACTTTCTGGGTATGGAGGCAGCTGCTCTCGGGTACGGACGTGGCTTCGATGTGTCCTCCTCTGTTAATTAAGTGTTTGTTGATGCAGACAGCATCAGCAGGAGAGGTGAATGCTTTGACTCTTGTAGCTTGTTTGTCACAGTTAGACATTACAGGTTTCTCTAAGCAGCCGTACAGGAAGAGGCATGAGTTTCCTCGTGAGAGCAGACGGGGGTCAGATGTTTTGGACTGAAGACGCAATCTCAGTAATTTTTCTTTTGACGGGTCTACAGTGTAGCTTTAACTGTAAGATGTCTTATGGTTTTGAAACAGTTTTATCGAACAGTTATGTGAGGATTTTAAAGGATCAATGCTAACATGGTTTGTCGTTAAAACACCTTTAGACAATGAGGCTCTGCACATTAACACATCAGCATCACTTGTTCTTTACAGATTTTGGTGTGAGGTATAACACGTTTTCTTGACAGGTCTTGTAACCTTGATTCAAATGAATAACATCTGATTTGCCTGTAGGACTCTGTCTTCTTTTTATATATAGACTGTTTTTCAAAAAAACTGATTCCTCATTAAGATATTGCTCACTTCATAAAGCACCTTATTAGGTTAATAGTGTTCTGTCTCTTTCTAGATAAATCATGGATGCACACTCCAGAAGCCCTGGCCAAGCATTTCATAGCATACAATTCAAAGGTATGTGTCATGAAACTCTTGAGATTTTTCTTTATTATGCTGTCAATAACACATTATCATTTAACCTAACACTGAAATCGTGCGCATGTAGACCGCTATCAATAACGTGTTATACAGTGGTGGCTGTAAAATGATGTTCGGATGACATATTTGCTTTTAATGACTCCTTGAATTTCCTCAAAACTGAGTTTCACTTTATACTCCAAGCACAACGACAGAACATCCATCCATTAAATGAAAAAATAAAATGATAAAATAATCTTGAATAAATAAATATTAAATATTTTTTCATTTATTAAATCTTTAAAGTATGAGTTAAGGGTAAATGTATGTTATGTTATGTTAATGTGTTGAAGTTCAACATCACTTTTGGCACTAAAGTTGTGGGCTCAACAAGAACAATATTTTATTGTTTTTATTGGTGTTTCTGTTTTTTTTTTTCAAACAACATTGGTTCAAATTGACCGCCATTATAAAACGAAAAGACACTTCTCATGAGGGATCTTGAAGGTCCAGTTTATGAAATTTAGCAGCGTCTAGCGGTGAGGCACTAAGTCCCTTTTGAAGCACTACGGTGGCTGACACAGGTCAAAGATGTCATCACGTTTTCCCTCCCAGAAATTACACATAGGAACTTTGATACTTCTTATCAGAAATACTGTAGATAACAGAGACGTCCGATCCCTCACACCACATCCGTTTTCATCCCACAAAACAATAAACTTGTTTGTGTCTCTTTTGCTGTTCATCAACATCCTGTGAGAAAGAGCATCACACATACTCTGTCATTGCTGTTTAACGCTCTGTTTAACCTGTCTTTGTGAGATGTCTTTCTAAATCCCTAACCAAAACACGACTCTTTAGATTTTCGGACCTTCTATCTACATTGACTGCATCTAGAATTGAGAAAAGAATACACAAAGAAAGTGAATTATAGAAAATACTGGTGTTCTGCCAGCATAACGGGTGATAGATGAACAAAGGTTGGATGTCTATGACGAAAACCTCTCCGAACAACCAGAGGGGCCGCAGTGATCAGAAATAAAGGACCCTGTACACGGTGTAATGTTGAGTATCTATCACTTCTGCCTCACTTGCTGTCCTACCGTATTCGCTTGCCCTTGAGTGTGGACAGCATCGATCATATCTATGTGCTGCACAGCGGCACAGCCAGCAACACACTACATTTTACGAATTTAAACACTATATTTTAATATATTTTCAGCCGCCATTCTTACAAAAACTTTACATAAAATGGTTATAAGAAAAGGTCTGCGGTTCTATATGGCTAGCATCCAATGTTCTGTTTCAGCAAGGGCTGCTGGGTTGAATGTTACTGTACACCTCCTGATAAATATTCATGAGCCAAGCTGATAAGATTTATAATATATTCCCCTAAAACCTTTCTGTGATTGTTCCAACTCTCCTTGTGCTAAAGACACTGTAGAGGGCTTGTGTTTTACTCCAGATTTCAAATTAATGCAGACATTTTTCAGTGTTACATATTAAATTTGTAAACATGTAGATATGAACTGCAAATATGTCAGGATAGAAAGTCAGATTTTCCATATGTGAATCTTTATTTTGAATGTATTAAATTGTTTTTTCCACATTACAACATTAATATGTTGGCCACTAGAATAGAAGTCTAGGTAACAAGCGGTACACCATTATATTATTTTTTGAGAAGTATGCCAGCAGAACGTCTGAACAAACGCTTGACCACATGGACTGCATAAAGGTTAATAGCTCCATCTGTTGGAAATGAAATGTAGTGTTGTTTATTTCTTGTATTTCAAATGAGCTCCAATGTGTTCCGGATTAAATGTTTTAGTGATCATCAAAGCCTTTGAATGAGTATGAATGAGGGTTTGAAATTATAATTAGAAATACGATTTCTACACAATCAAAAAAAGATCAGGTGATATTGATTTTCTCTCTTTATGTCCAGCGTAACAGAGCTCAGATATTATTGTAATACTTTTTTCAGAGTTATGTCTACTGTTTTCTAATTCTATATTGAATGACATTAAAATGATTATTTTTACAGTTTTTGGGGAATACGGAGGTCGATCAACCCAAAGGTACAGAAGTTGTAAAAGATGCTGTCAGAAAGCTGAAGGTACAGTAATTTAATCTCGCTTGACATAAATTGCAAACAGAGGTTTCTTCTGTACCTGAAAACAGGAATATGGGTGTTATCATGTCCTGTTGGCACCCTCCTGCTGTTTCAGAGTTTCAATGGGTGATGACCTTATCCCAGACATGTTTATTGATGCGTGCAGGTTTTTTGTTCTTATCAGATCTCCTCTTTATACGGTGTGAATGACTTTGGTAAAATAGGAAATGCTGTATCAAGTGATTTACATTTATTTAAAATAATAAAAATATTATATGTTGCATTGTGTAATGTCTGCATCAGACTGAATTTGACTTTAATAATCCAGATATTTAAAAGAAAATTTGACATCATTTGATATTTGACATCATTTAACATGTAGCAATAGTAAACATGTTTATATGTGTATATATAACTAGTTGACAAATAAACTTTACATGTGTCCTATGGTGTGACAGCAAAAATTAAGAAAACAAAAATATAGCGTTTTATATAATGTGACCCTGGACAACAGAACCAGTCTTAAGAAATTGAGATGTTTACATCATCTGAAAGCTGAATAAATTAGCTTTCTATTGATGTATGGTTTGTTAGGATATGACAATGTTACAACTGAGATACAACCATTTAAAACTCTGTAATCTGAGGGGTCAAAAAATCAAAATATTGAGAAAATCGCATTTAAAGTTGTTAATCAGAGGTGATCTAGCAGGACATCCACTGACAAAAATAACATATATATTAACGGTAGGAAGTTTACTAAATATCCTCATGGAACAGGATCTTTACTTAGTATAATGATTTTTGGCATACAAGAAAAATTGCTAATTTTGACCCATACAATGTATTTTAGGCTTCTCCTAAAAATGAGACTGGTTTTATGATCCAGGGTCAGATATTAATACAATTATTTATTATTTATAATATAAAATATATATATATACTTTTTTTCTCCATTTATCTCCATATCCAAATTATTAATAGCATCTTTGTTAAGGTTTACTATAGATTTGTATTTTTGTTCATCTTCTTTCTTCTTGTTTCTTCTTCTTTCTTCTTGTTTCTTCTTTTTCTTGTTTTGTAGTTCCAGAGGCACATTAAAAAATCTGAAGGACAGAAGACCCCAAAAGTGGAATTACAGATCTCCATTTATGGAGTGAAAATATTGGATCCAAAATCCAAAGTATGTACTATACAAATCCTAACAATTATATCAACTATTCAACATGTGTCTCACTATTACCACTTTGTGTAATAAGATTCAGTTGAAGAGGTTGTGTTTTCTCAATGCTGTGTCAATATCCTCTTCTCCTCTTCACAGGAAGTACAATACAACTGTCAGCTGCACCGAATATCTTTCTGCGCAGATGACAAAACGGATAAACGGATATTCACGTTCATTTGCAAAGATTCGGAGTCCAACAAACATCTCTGCTATGTGTTTGACAGCGATAAATGTGTAAGACAACAGATATCTGTGATTGTGTCTATCTTGAAGGAACAATGCACAAATTGAAAAATCTGTCTTTATTTACTTACCTTCAAGTTGGTCCATATCGGTATACATTTCTTTATGATAAACACAGAGAAAGATATTTACAGGAATGCTTGTAACCAAATAGTTCTTGGCTACCATTGACTACCAATGAAGAAAAATGCTTTGTACATTTCTTTGTTCTGTTGAACACAAAAGAAGATATTTTGATGAATGTGGGAAAGCAAACAGTTCTGGGGCACTTTTGACTACCGTTGTAATTCTTCCCACTATGTTAGTCAATGGTGGCCAAGAACTGTTTGGCTTCAAGCATTTTTCCAAATATCTTTCTCTGCGTTTAAGAGAACAAAGAACTTAACAGAATTAAATTTTTTGGGTGAACTGTCCATTTAACATGATTTTGTGAAGATGCAAACTCAACCGATGAACACATATTTATCCGTGGATCGCAGGCAGAGGAGATCACTTTGACCATCGGCCAAGCGTTCGACTTGGCATACAAGAAGTTTCTGGAATCTGGTGGTAAAGATGTGGAAGCAAGGAAACAGATAGCAGGCCTTCAGAAAAGAGTGAGCATGATATACAGTTTACCCGAAATAGACTCCTGTCTCCTGTACATACTGAACAATAATTCAGAGGACTTACTTGTAGTTTTGAACATGGCTACCCCTCACAAAACCTTTCAGATTGCACGTAATGAACCCACATTTATCCTTACAGATTCAAGATCTTGAAGTTGAAAATTCAGAGTTGAAGCAGCAGTTACACGTCTTAGAGGAACAAATGATGATTGCTCAAGTCCCCCCTGTAAGCATTGCATATACACAACAACTCATTGCTTCAAACAATTCTGTTTATTAACCACACACAATATAAATACGTCATGCTTAAAGGTTTTTCTGGTTTAAGAAACCAAAACTAAAACACTGCAATAGAGCTCTTAAAAGCCATCCTGACTGTCCCGATCTTTCCACAGCTTCTTCATATTAACTCTTCTAATGAGGCCTATATGCTTCAGAGACCGTCATCTCTGTTCTGGTGTCACAACATGACGTCTTTCTCTTGTCTCGAAATCTCTTCTGTTACGCTAACGCCAATGAGCTCGCCCGACTCTAACCTTTCCTCTGGTCTTCTGACACCTCCACCTGCTAAAGCAGCTGACTCGAAGCCTCCCAGCGGAGTCAGTGTTCCTCATCCTCCTGTTAAGCACTTCTCTGTTTACCTTTCTTCTGTTTGTTGGTTGTTTGTGTCTGTGGTTTCTGCTAAGCACTGAGGTCATGTAGGGCAGCATGGTTTGTTTTTTCTGCTTAGAGTTTGTTCTGAACCTCTAATCCTAATGCACGGTTTCACAGACATGGCTTAAGACCAAAAATAACTTGCCTTAACATATCTAATGACATGCAATTATCATTGTTTTATCTCAAGATGCACACCAGTAATGTTTTTGTCTAAGGCATTTTATTGAAAGAGATTTATATATCGTAATTTACCTAAAATATGGTCCTGGATTCCGCTAAATATTGTCTGTGAAACAGGGCCTAAATCTGTTAACCTCTTCAACTCGGCCTGAAATGCTTAATTCTTAACTTTTAGTTGATCATTTCAGCCTTAGGCTTGGTAAAGCTTTTTGTGAGGTCAATTATATAAAACATTTTACAAAAAGGTTGTATTAAAATAAATGAATAATGGAAAACCATCTTTGTTTGTTCGTTTCAGCTTTTACTAATATATTTTTAAAATGAAATGTCGAACATGTTAACATTAGTCAATGCACAATGAAATAACACGAACAATTGTATTGACATCAACTGATATTAACAAAGATGAATACATATATAAGAACAATATTATTTATTGTGTTTTTCCATAGCATTTACTGATGTAAACAAATGCAACCTTATTGTGAAGTGATACCTTTATTTGAGGTTTGGAAATTTTTTCTGAGTAAAAATTGTATCTGCTGAGATCGAACCTATGACCTTTGCATTGCTAGCGCCATGCTATAACTAATGAGCCACAGGAAAGCAGGGAAGAGGAAAGACTTTGAATTACAATAATTAAAAAATATGAATTGCATGTCTAAATGTATTTTTTGTGGTAACAGTCTTTTGGTATGTAGCACTGCTAAACAGATATAACAGATGAAAATGGATTTGTTTAAATCGGTTATGTTTTCGCAGGGAGACAGCATGTCCTCAAAGACGCCCACTGACATATTTGACATGGTTCCGTTTTCTCCCGTGACCCCTCTGATTCCATTACCAGCAAGTAATGGCTCAGCCCCACCGCCCCCAGTGAGGCCCACAGAGATGAGTAAGTTGTTCCTGGTTTTTCCTCCACCGGAGGTTGCAAAATGTTGACTCATGAGGCCACAAGATCAGGTTGTGTAGGAATGCATATTTTCGAAGTGTTTCATATGCTGTAGATCAATGGGATGTACAATGAATGAGAGCTCAAAGCTTCAGTCGCAGCCGTCACAGTTAAGGTGTAATGCACAGTCAGCCAGTCATTATTGCCAATGTAAACACGTCAGGGTGATCAGGGTCGTGATGCGAGGCGGAGAGATCATTTTGAAGGATTTGTATTGCAATAATGAATACTGCAATAATGAATACTGCATATTACCCAGCTTCTAGCTTATATGGATTTAATAATAATAATTTGATACATTTATATAGCGCTTGTCTGGGACTATCTATTTGAGTTTTAATTATTTTACTATGTGAGAACTAAAGAGACAGAGAAGTCATGAGAGATGTGAAATTGGCACTAGCTACTTAAAGGTATAGTTCACCCAAAAATAAAAACTATGTCGTCATTTACTCACCCTCTTGTCATTTAAAAAATGTTTGACATTCTTTATTCCTCAGAACACACAAAAAAGATATTTAAAAAAATGCTGGTAATAAAACAACGTTGGAACCCATCGACGTGCATTGGTTTTATCTTTATACCACAGAAGTGAATGGGTACCGCCATTATTCGATTACCCATTCACTTCTGTGTTCTGCAGAATAAAATCATACAATTTTGTAATGACATGAGGGTGAGTAAATGATTACATATTTTAAATTTTAGGTGATCAAAAATCTCTTTAATATCTCTTAATAAAAAGAAGTAAGACTTTTATATAAACACTATAGTTTTCTTATAAGATATGTCGCAATGTTGTATTGTTCCTCAGGAAAAGACCTGTTCGGTGCTGAGCCATTCGATCCGTTTACCTGCGGGGCAGCTGACTTCCCCCCTGACATCCAGTCTAAGCTGGATGAGATGCAGGTGACTGCATGTCTGTGAATTATTAGCAAATCGTCTGGGGTGAATGAGCAGCTAATGGAGCTGACGGTAGGCACTGCTACAGTCAGTCTACTGTAGGAAACAAAACAATGCGATCATTTGATTTCACTTTGGGTTTGTTGCACCACTAAACCTCAAATCCCATATTATTTTGTGAGGGGTAGCCCAGATTAGATTCATTTTATTTCATTTTATACATGGTTTAACAAACCAGTAATTAAATCATTCACCTGTGATTGGCTGCCATTATATGAATTTATGAGTGCAGCTAAACCACATTTGTTTTGAATTACTAGATGTTAAAAATTTCAAAAAGAGTTGCTCAGTTTGCCAATTACGCAAATATGTATAACTTGCCAGTTTGTGTTTTGAAACTAAAAACCTTTTTTCTTCTGTGCCTTTACTGCTTGCAGCGGCAGAGATGGTTTGTATTTTCCAACAATTTTTGTTTATTTCAGACAGAATCTCTGCCATACTTAAATGTTTGAAGTGTCTCCAAAGTTAAATTATCTACAGCACATGCAACAAAGAGTCTTTACTATTTACTTAGCACATCTGTATTAAGGTGTATTTCGATGTGTAATTTAAATACGTTCACATGTATTCTACTCTCAGGCATAGATATGAAACATTTACTTTTGATGACATGCATGTGTAAGATACTAAAATCCACATTGTGTCGGACGATTTTAGTGTACAAAAGTCTTATGTTTGCTTGATGCGCTTCATGACTTTGCATTTATATTGCAAGGAAACATTAATAACCTACATTAATAACTATTCTGTGCAGACAACATTTGATTTAACGTAACAACACTTTTAAACTCTTACTTTCTTAAATGACCGTTAGTGAAAACAAAGTTTGTGTAAAAATGGAAATAACTGGGTACTAATATTGCTCATTTGTCTTGGTTTGTTTTTCAGGAGGGGTTCAAAATGGGACTAACAGTAGAGGGCGCCGCCTTTTCCCTGGATCCTCTAGATGGTCGCTGCTGATGCCAAGATGACGTTTTTATCGCATTCATGTTAAACCATTTGTATGAAAGTGCCAAACTCGGGTTTACAGTGAAGATGTCAACTTCTTTTTTCTTATGTATTTGCATTTGAACTTGGTTTACGGAAAGTATATTGAAAAATCTTGAGCGTTAAATCACTATTTTTGTAAGAACTGAACTAATAATGTAGTTTTAACTCCCCTTGCTTGAACAGGCATTAAAGGATGTAGAAAATACGTCCGACTGCACAGTCTGTGTTATCAATTTACACAAACAAAGCAGCATTTTTTTATAATCAGCATGGCAGGATGCAGCTGTATGTGTCTCGCATCAACTCATAAAACTTTCTCTCTCTGTCTGTCATTACTGATAGTTCCCTTTACATTATTTTCTATCTATATTTTTAACACGTAATACAGTATAGCATAATAATACAGGGGTTATTAAACTCGCTCCTTTTGTATTAAAAAGTATTAATGAAGATAAAGAAGTAAAATTGTGTTGCTTTTGTTTATTGAGATGGATTCATTAAAATGCAGTATTTTTTAACTAAACAGCAGTGCCATAAATTGCAGGACTGGATTATTTCCACATTAACGTGTACTTGTATTGCAGTTTATTTTGTAGTATATATTTTAGTATACTCTTGCACAAGGAAGCACTTTGGAGGAGCTGTGTCTATGTATTATTGTCAATTCACTTTGTAAGCATTATTTTAGCCTTTGCTGTTCTAGCCATTAAAAGGAAACGGTACAGATGTGTTGTGTAATTTGTTTTATAACATAAACTTTTACTTTCATCTCACAAAAAAAACATTTGGTATGTTTTCTTTAACACATCTTCACCCACATGCCATATTATTAGTAATTTATTTCATATGAATGTATATATTGCAATCTAAAGAAGTTACAGTAAAATATTCATTTACATTTTTTTTACTTCATTTTCCAGATACACTTGGATAAGTGATTGAATGCTTTTATTCACATCTTTTTTTTGTATGTGTCAAATACATGATCTTAAACATTTATAAACAAACTTTAAATGATTTATCAATTATTATTAATAATTCCTTTTCAAATGAAAAATGTTTGGCTTTGGATTCATTTAGCTTGTGTAATGGTCACGCTGTACTACGGAACACCACTTCTAAAAGAATGTTACCCCATTCTTACATTCATTGTGATGGTAAGATGTTGTTTTCCAACCTTTTGAACAAAATGTTTAACAGAAGTGTTTTCATGTTGTTGCACAAAGATTTGTCAAATTTCAATCAGTGCATTTGTTGTAAAAACTGTTCCCTGTCTGAGTAACATCTGTACAAATCATAATTTCATTAAATTAGGATAAGATTCACAAAAGCAAATTTCATGTTACAATGCCTATATGCTTTATATATATTACATAGTTTAGTATTAGTAAAATATACTATACTACTACTATATTAAACTAATCAGTAACTATTCTATAGACAGTAAAGTCACAATATGCAATAACCCTTTATCATATTATAGCCTTTTTTGTTAATCAAATTATTTTGATAATACATACTTTAAACAGGAAGGACACAAGTTAAAGTAAAACTAGTATAATTCCCGCCATGTTTCATTATTTACTCAAAAATGTAAACCCTTTAAAAAAAAATTGTCAAAAGTTAGTAAACAAATCCTGCATAAATAAATCACTCTTGTTAACCAGCATTTGTTATCAACAACTTTAGTTTGAAACATAAAGAGAATATAATAAAGCAAAGCAATACCTTACAAATGTTTTAAATGTGTCCAGGGCAGCAAATTATTCATTGTCATTTTATTATGAAAAAAGTATTTTCATGCCAAAAATGCAAGAAATTAAACATAAGAAGTTTTTAAAGAGGAATAAGGGTAAGGAAAATGGAAATGATATGTTTGAAATGATCTCTGCATGTTTAATTTTGCAAAGCAAATACATGAGATTAGCTTTAAGCCATACCAAATGGCTTAAAAGAATTATAAATGCTGATCAGATAAAATAATAATCAGATAAAAATTGCGAGAATGATAGCTTTCCCTGCATGCTTTGGAAAATATGACAACCAAAAGACTTTCTGAATTGATTCTCTATTTACCCGCACCTGCATTTTGCTACATTGTGCCTTAAAGCCTTAAGAATGTAAAACTCAAAAACTCAAAATTATAAAAACATCTGTAAATGAAGAAAAACCTTCCTCCAGCATTGTTCTGGTGTTTTCGTTTTTGAAAAAGAAAAACAAATGCATCTTTTTATAATTGGAGTCTGAAATGGAGTTATTTTTATTAGCATTTTCTTACCCTACTTTGTACCTTATCATTGGAGAAATACAATTCATACAGCTCCTTCTCAGTATTCATGTACAACAAGTCTGTTATCAGCTTTTGCCAGTTTATAGAAACGAGGTAGCTTGCACTTATGTATAAATGATTTATCTTTAATTGTTAAGAGTGTTTATCAAAAGAAAAGAAATTAACTGAGTGCAACGTCCTCTATAGCACCATGTTTGTTTGGAAAAAAACAACATACTGTAACAAAAAACAAGCAAATGAAAATATATATTTTTAATAACAACTAGTGTTGGTACAGTGCGAAGCATCATTACTTTTACTTTGAAGCATTGGCCATCACAATTTGAAACAGCAGTTAATGGATAGTCTTGTATCCAAAGAAAATCTTTTAAAATGAATTTCCTATTTCAAGGGATCAATCTGTATTAACCATGTTGAGCTGTTGTTTTCTTGGAAGGCACAATAAATATCTTGTTACAGGGCCAGAAAAGTCCAATGTTCTGTATGTACAAGGCTGATCTTGTCAGCAGTCACTTTAAAAGTCTGATGATTTTGCATCTCAACTCCTTGATTTATAAGAAGCATACAGGCCCGACATCAATTCCAAACTCCTGATTAGAACCGCCAATGTCCAAAGGTGCAATATCCACAATAGGTAACCGTGCTGTTTTCTGGGTCCTATATTCAAAAACTGTCTTGCCCCACTTACCATTCGCTTGCTGTGGAGAGAACGACACAAGTTGTTAGGAATGTATCGGTGCACTTTATTCCTGTAAAAATGTTTGTCTCTTTAGGCATTATTGTGTTTGGTCTTTAAAAATAATTGGTGTCTGTGTAGCTAATCTAGCCTGATTGTGTTTAAAAAAATAGTGAGCTTTAGCTGTCAGTAGCTTACTGAGTTTTGTGACTGAACTTGTCTTTGCAAAAGATGTCATTGTGTACTTACCGAGCAGCTGTCTTCAACCACAGTGTATCTAAAGCGGTTATTTCCCTCAGCTTTAAGCTCGACATCATTTGAACCTTTGAGGATCACTGCCTTCTTGAGGTTTCCAGTTGATTCATCCTTGTAGCCCACAGTGTTCTTGCAGTGGTAAGTGATGGTTTGTGAGGCTTCTTTAGAGAGCAGACGAATGAAAGTCATCTGAACTGTGACTGTGTTGGCTGGCTGGTCTTTGTTCCCGTACGTGAACTTCACAAAAAAAAACACAAACGAAGAATTAAATAACAGGCACTTCAGTTATACTTTGTTGTAATTCACAGAATTGTAGAAAATACTGAAAAAGCTGATTTGCTGGTCTCAGGTTGGTCTATCTGGTCTCCCAGCCTCGCCAAACGGACTTTAGGCTGGTCTATCAGGTTGACCAGACAAGCCGTGGTTTGCAGGAAGAGTTTAAACCGGTAGCAATATATGAATAAACATGCTTACATAGGTTCCACCATTCATGTTGGCTCCAAACCACACTGGTTTGCTTCCCGGGGAGCTCCACCATGTTTTTCGAGGGATGCTGGAGGGAATAGCAGTGATACATGTCTCGCCTGTATCCATATTGCAGTGTACTTTAATGGCATCCTCTGCACTGCCCTGGTTTGGATCCACCCAGTATTCACCTAAAATGAGATGAAACATTTGAGGATACACTATACACTATAGATATTCAGGGAATATTAAGGTTAAACCTCAACGAGGATCTAAGAACGGTAGTTTTTATTGTAAACATTCTAAATAAGTACTGCAATGTTTTGCACAGCTTCTGCTCTCTTTCTATAATGTAATTTTAATCTTATCATTCTTTTTGTAAACTTACCACTCTTCTTGTCAGCGTAGCATTGTTTCAAGTCCTCGCAAGTTCTGGCCGGATGCTTCTTGCTACCATCAGGGCTCTTCATGCTGTCAATCTGGCTGCTCAGAGCCTTCAATGTCGCTTGAACTCCAGGGTCAGCCTGAAACACGCTAGTTGAGTTACTTTGGGGAAGAGCTTCATCCTCACTGAACTCTGGGGGTGGAAGACCAGCATCATAATCTTGAGGCCCACCAAAGAGGTCTTCCATAGCTGCAACGGGAGGACCAGAAGGTCCAGGTGGGCCAGGAGGGCCAGAATCTCCAGGAGGTCCCTAGTAATGAAATGGTGACTTAAATGGGGTTGACGTCTTTGATTGAGTTGATTTTGTGAAATATCATTGCAGTTGAACTTACCTGTGGTCCTATGTCACCACTGGATCCTCTTGAACCAGGAGGTCCCATAGGTCCATCTACTCCAATGTTCCCTTCCTTTCCTGGTGGTCCAAAGGGCCCAGGAGGTCCCTATGAAACAATTTAGTTGAATTTAATTACATTGTAGTTCAGCTTGTTGATAATCACTCACATTACAAGTTTTATGCGCACCCTTTGTCCACTTGGACCAATAATGCCTGGGGCTCCCTGTTCACCAGTTGTCCCCTAAAAAAGGATATAGAAGGTTAACAAAAAACACATGGGCACAATGATGTATGCTTCACATAACCCTTGTCTTGGAATTTGGAAGAAATATTTGTTAAAACTTACAGGTGGTCCGGGAAGACCCTGTAAACCTGCAAATCCTCTATGACCCTTCTGTCCTCTTTCTCCATGGTCACCCAAATCTCCCTTATCACCTCTTGGTCCTTGTGGTCCCTTGAAAAGATGATTTATTATTTTTATCAACAACTTTAAGGTAAATTAAATATCTTCATTTGCTGTGATAAGTTAGGATGTAATATATATCTTACTGTGTGTCCTCGCTTTCCAGCAGGACCTGGGGGTCCTGAAGGTCCCCTTGAACCCTGTGCAAACAAAAAACAATGTTCTGTCTGCTTTCCATAGCATTCTAAACCATAAGGAAATGAAATTCAAATATGCTTACAGGCTCTCCTCGTTTTCCTCCACCCCCGGTAGCACCAACAGGACCAAGAGGTCCGGTTAGTCCCCGAGATCCAATCAAACCCTCCGGACCTGGATCTCCGCGATCGCCCTTAAAACACGAAAAACATCACTGACACAACAAACTTTCATTTAAGATTTGGTCTACCTTATGTTTTTTGTCCTCACCCGTTCTCCTATGACACCTTCTTTTCCTGGTGGGCCATCAGATCCAGCGGGTCCCTAGTTATCCAAACATAGCATTATGTCAAGGAACTTCATTCTGTGCAATTGTTATTTTATTGCAAATGTATTAAAATGTATTTTACATCAGGTCCAGGATCACCACGGGGTCCGTTAGCTCCAGGTACCCCTACTGGGCCAGGGGGTCCTTTGTCTCCTTGAGCTCCTGATGTGCCTTGTTTTCCTGGAGGACCCTTCACAAGAAATTGAGAGCAGGTAAAATATAGGAGCTGGTAATAAATTATGTTCAGAACATGCACCAGAGAGGATAATTAAAAACATTATCTGATTCCATAATGTCATGAATACTAACTGCTGGTCCATGAAGTCCCGGCATTCCACGTTCACCTCTTTGACCAGAAAGCCCTACAATACCCCTCTGCCCTGTTGTCCCAGCAGGTCCTGGTGGACCGTCAGGGCCCTAAAGATGAAACCATTGGTTAAATAGTCTTTGTATTGTCTTTTAGAATTTTATGTAGAAAATGTCTAGTGTATTTACTGTTGGTCCATCTTCTCCAGAATCTCCTTTGTCTCCAGGGCTTCCACCAGGACCAGGTTGACCACTCTCTCCCTGACGCCCGGGTGGTCCGTGATCTCCTCGAAGACCGCGTGGACCTTCTTTTCCTGGAAGACCGATTGGACCTGGCTCACCAAGAGGACCCTAAGAGAACAAATTCTTGTTTGAAAAGTGTTTTGATTTTTTTCTGGTTTTAAATTGGGAATTCAGGAGTCCGTGCAACTTACTGTTGGACCAGGTGGGCCAACTCTTCCAGGTGATCCAGGGAAACCCGTTGGGCCCTAAACATTGAGTCAAATTAAGGGGCTAGGTCTTAACACATATATTATATTGATGCCAATTTTTTAACTTACAGGTGCCCCTTGTGTTCCTCTTCCTCCCTTTGGTCCGGCCACACCAAATTTACCCTATTGTAAAGTGTCAAAGGATGATTATTAGCTCCCAAGAAATGCTCAGCTTCTCAGAATCAACTAAATTCTGATTTATCACATATGTTTTCCCACCTGTGACCCAGGAGGACCAGATAACCCTTGAGGGCCAGGAGATCCAGCATCACCCTTTTGTCCAGGCTCTCCTGGTGGTCCTTTCACACCAGGCTGACCATCTGGACCCTGATGTTTTGAAAGTGTAACAGGTGAAGAGGTATTAAAATATAGTTACTCAGTGAACTGAAGTAAACTGTCTGTCACATATGCCTCTTTAAATTGACAGATTGGTTGATAGCTTACAATTGGTCCAGGAAAGCCCACGGCGCCAATTGGCCCAGGTTCACCACGGGATCCCTGAGGGTTAATACAAATATGTGTCATTACACAAAGTTTAAAAAAATCATAATTACATCACTGTATTTAGGTTTTGAATTTCAACTCACTGGCATTGCTCTTGATCCTTGAGGTCCAGGTGGTCCCTTAGGACCTGATTCTCCCTGTAAAAAAGTTAAGTTATAATTGTATTGTTCCTATTAAGTAAACTATGTAAAATTTGGATAAATGTCTATGTACCTTTTCACCACTTGGACCAGGGGGTCCTGCAGGGCCAATAGGGCCTGTTAAACCCTATAAGAGTAAAACAGAATTAGAGACATTCACATCTCAGAGAACAAGAGAGAGAGTTCTTTTGAATGCTGCATCTGTGATTGTATCTGCTTGAAGAAGTCTGATGAATTGTTTTCAAGTTCAATTTTTGCTTCTTGTATTTACTCAATATGTAAATTCTAAGTTCTAATATGTCTGCTCTGCTTGGCTCAAGTTTTGAGGATGCTTTCTACCAACGTTTGGCAATCCAAGCAAACTTTTGTAATGTATCCATGTTATTTACCCTTGCACCGTCACTTCCTGGAGTTCCCTCTGATCCTTTCTCACCTACAGCTCCCTGTAAATATGAAAAAGTTAGTTTAAAACCTACAGATGATGACTTGAATATCCATGCATATGAAGTGAAGTTATATTTCCATTGACACTCACTCTGTCTCCTTTTGGACCAGGTGGCCCAGAGATCCCTCTTTCTCCTGGCATACCCTGCAGACCAGGAGGGCCTAGATCACCCAAAGTACCCGGAGGTCCTGGGCTGCCCTGTAATTCAAGAGAAATATAATTTAAAAAGGAATTCTCTTACATTTTATTTGAATTATGTAATATTGGAATAAGAAATAAAAAAGTGTCTGCTGATTCCATTAGCATTAGAGTTTTACGTTCAGTAAAATGCATTATGCATATGTGAAATTGGTATACTGTTTATTGATGTGATTTTATTAACTACTGTTATTTTACAGTAAAAACTGTAATGCTAAGATAAGTGAAATTTAATAAGCCATACTTTTAACTTCAACAGAAACTGCTAAGTTACGTACCTTCGGGCCATCTGGACCAGATGCTCCTGGAATACCTTTGGCTCCAGGCAGACCATTAGGCCCAAGCTCTCCTCTTTCTCCAGGAATTCCACGTTCACCCTGTTAAATGAGTCAGCTGACCATTACAGACCTGTCTTTCTTGATGACAACAAGAAGCGATTTAGTGCAAACACATACCCTTGGTCCAGTTTGGCCTACAGGGCCACCTTCTCCAGGTATGCCCTAAACAAAAGGTAACAAATTATCAGTATTGATTAACATTGGCTTTGTAAGATCATTTGACATCAGTCCGTTGTCTATTTGTCTTCAAATTTGAAGTCCGACTCACAATAAATTGTCAATTAAGTGGAAATGTTTGTACCTGATCGCCAGGTTTTCCTCCTTCTCCTGGAGCACCTGCTGGTCCTGGCAAACCCTGAGAAACAAGCAAATGGACTGATGTTTAAAAAGGGAAGTCCCAAAAAATAAAGAACTTCCAATGATCAAATAGTCAATATTAAATCACCTGGAAACCGTGCATTCCAGGAGGTCCTTGTTCACCTCTGTCACCTGCTAGACCCTGAATAACAAGAAACAAAATCTGAATTAAAATGTACTCATCTTATAGCACAACATTATTATATAGAACTTTGATAGCAATGCAACACAAATGTGTTGGTTTTGTAGTTCGGAGACAACATAGCATACTTACATGTGGACCTGGTGGTCCAGCCGGACCTACTTCTCCGTCTTTACCAGGTGGACCCTACAAAAAAAGCCAAGATTTTTTCTTTATTTATTTTTTTCTGAAAATGTGCATTTGCAAACATTGCATTGCGTTGCTACATTGTTATGATTAATCACAAACTTTAAGAACTCTGGCCGGTATGTTAAAATTGTACAGCAAGTCTTTAAGAAATGTAAGTGACTTCAAAAAGTACTAGCACAAGTCTTTCAATAACATTTTAGGTATTATTTACATGGTTTTTGGTTGCTATTTGAGCAATAGCAAACTGTTTACTGAAAAATACACTTTTTGTTACTCACCCTCTGTCCAGATACTCCTGCAGATCCCTGTTCGCCAGCCTTCCCTGCATCTCCCTAAATTGTTAAAATTGTGTGTTTAAGTGTTCAATCTTTAATCATGAATAATTAAAAAGTTATTCAATAGATTCTTCTCACACTAAAACCCTTTGGACCAATTATTCCCATCTGTCCTGCTGGGCCTCTTGTTCCAGTTGACCCTGCAGGCCCTGGACGCCCGTCCTCACCTGGAGGACCCTGTAGAATGTAGTACACGTATCATTACTTTTTCCCCTTTGAACCCATGGACATGTTATTCCAAAGATGACTGAAAAATGTACCAGTGGTCCTGGCTTTCCTTCGGCCCCCTGCACTCCAGGTGTTCCTGTCAAACCCTAAACAAACGCAAAAGATTTAAGGTATTAAAAGGAACGATGATACATTTCCTTTTTTTAACTTTACATTTTTAATTCTTATTTTTACCCTTGCCCCTGGTAGACCAGGTTCCCCTGTTCTTCCTGGATCTCCAGAGGATCCTTTTGGTCCAGAAGTTCCTGTTATTCCACGGTCACCTTGTGCACCCTGGGATAAATGTGAGCAAAATGTCATTATTTCAGTCACTTATTAAAATCAAGAAATGACTTTGCTATTAAAGTAATTTTCTCATTACCTTCGGACCCTGTAAGCCATCCTGACCAGGGAAACCACGGTTTCCAGGAGTCCCCTAAATTAGACAATAAAACCCATGAAGAATGGATGAGGTTTTATAGATTGCATACATTTCCATCTGCTGTTGCGAACTTTGACAGAAAACTTTGACTCACTCTCTCACCAACAGGTCCGTGTGGGCCAATGGAACCGGGATCTCCTCTTTGTCCACGTTTGCCCTCCTCTCCCTGAGGTCCAAGCACACCTTGTGCTCCTGATGGACCCTACAAACAAAAACATTACATTACAATGTGTGTAGTTTGAGTTTTGATATAAAAGTTCTTCATAGTTCTTGACCCCTTAGGATTTACATAAATATAAAAAGTCTGTTCAAGCATCCTAACAAGGCAACATTAGTTTAACCTGTACTGTATATAATTTACCAGATGAATTGAGGATGTGATAAGTGTTTGTTGCTATTTAATCCTTTCAATCTTGTAACCAGGAACCTAAATAATATGTATAAGATATAGAACTGTATAACTAGGATATATAAACTTACAAGTTCTCCTTTAGGTCCAAACTCCCCTTTAAATCCAGGAACACCAACATCTCCCTAGAGAAAACACCAAAAGGTTAGTGGTCAGATGGGTTTTGAAGATTCTGGTTTTTAAATGATTAGTTGATTTCACATTTTAATGCACAAATGTACATCTTTTACATGATGTATTCTTTGCATTATTTGAACATAAATCCTCAAATCTAATGCCATAACTGAGATTCCATTAAGATGGCATTACCCCTTGACCTTTGATCCCAGGCTGTCCAGTGCTTCCCTGAGGTCCTGGTGGGCCAGGTGGACCAAGCAGACCAACAGGACCCTGAGGACCAGCATTTCCCTGGAAGAAAATAACATTGTTCACTGCCAGCATTGTTTATGGCAATATTTTAGGCATTTTACATTTACATTTATTCATTAGGCCGATGCTGCGGACTAACAAGTAGGAGAGCATATAAAATTTTGTCAACACGCTAAACAGTACCGTTAGTTTACAAATTTTGACTTAATTGTATGTAGTACACATTTTTTTTACTTACCACTGGACCTTTGGTACCGGGACCACCATCAGTGCCCATTGTCCCCTGAAAGTATAAAATCATACTCAATCAAGTTCATTAGGCATGATCAAAAATCCTTAATCACTGAGACACAAAAAAAAAAGCATACGCTGTTGCCAGTTGGTCCAGGTCTTCCTTGATGACCTGTTTCTCCTCTTTGTCCCTGTGGTCCCTCCGGCCCCCTCACACCAGTGGGTCCTGGTTGACCCTGGACACCAATTATACTTTCATTAAAACATCTTGAGCGATGCTTCTGTTGTGTTATAGTTCAGCTGTACTATTGTATGAATATAAAGGCATGCTTGCATGTAAATACTTAATATATAATTGACATAATATATATACTGTACAGCACTGTATATAGATACCCACCTTCATACCAGGACCTCCAGGATACCCTGAAGCACCACTTAGTCCCAAAGGACCCTGCAATAGTAACAGTTTACATTTAGACATCAGTGAGGTTTGCATTGGTTGGTACAGTATTTCACATTTTATTATATTCAACAATTGGATCTTACCATTGGACCTGGTTTGCCAACATTGCCTTGTGAACCACGTGTACCCTGAAATACAAAAAAAGTATAAATAATAGAAGTAAAAATACAATTGGAATTTAACAGAAACTTTTTTAACTCACCGGTGTCCCACCCGCCCCTGGACGTCCTCTCTCTCCTGACATTCCCCTGGGACCCTGTATTTAGTAATGGTTGATTTAATGTATTTGTCAATGAGACTAGAAGTTATCTGGTTGCAAAGTAAGAATGAAGATCATCTGTGCTTTTATATAAGTTACCATAGGTCCAAGGGCGCCCAATGCACCAGGCCCACCAGATTCACCCTAAAATACATCAATCAAAATAATGCATTCAGAAAATGTAATAATTAAATAAGACATTTTTAAAATGCATTTAAATGTTTGCTCATCAAAACTGAGAGATACGATCTAAAATGGCTACGAAATAGTAAATACTGATGCAGACTTCACAATGAGAAGAAAATGAAAGACAAAAATGAACCTTTGATCCCAAAGCTCCACGTTCACCTTTAAGACCAGCTGTACCTTGGTATCCCTAAACGATGAAAGAACATGATATGATCATCCATCATTTCATTGGACCCTATAAAGTTGTCATGAAGTATTTTCTACATGAATATTTCAAATATACTTGTTGCCTACTTAAGCAAGGGCACATTGTGTTGAATATTTGGTTGGTGCTTGGGCACAATAAAGTGCAAATGAATAATTTATTGTTGAACATGATGATAAATCAATCAATCACAAAGCACCGCCTACTTGTTTGAAATGTGTAGCAAGGATTGCTTGCATATAAATCTGTTGACTTGCATTAAATATCATGTGGTACGTATGTTGTTCTTTTTCGTTCGGTTGCAGGTGTTTCTTGCGCAACCTAAAGGGAAATTCATTATGAAGGGAACCGCACCATTAAGAGGATCCCCAGACCCATAAAATGAAAATCTCACATTTGACAGGTGAGGCTGATAATATCAAGAGGGAAAATGTCTCTGTTTTTATAATTATATACAGTTGAGTCATAAAGTCTGACATTACATTTTTTTCAATGAGGTCTGGAATATTTTCGACTTGTCAATCTTAAATGAGATTTATAAACAACTCACTCTGTGGCCCTTTAAGCCTGGAGGTCCCGGCGTCCCTGGAAACCCTCTTGATCCCTAAACACAAAGTAAGACATCAGGGTGAATACAATCCCCATCAGATGACAAAAGCTGCTTATAAATAACATGTCAGTTATTACCGCAGATCCAGGAAATCCAATATCTCCAGCACCTCCCGGAGTTCCAGTTTCCCCCTGTCACAAAACAAACATTTCTGTTGAATATTCCCAAATATCTGCTTTTAGGAACCATAGAAGCATTTGAGTATTTGAGTATTGAGGAGCTTGTATTTACTCACATCCTCACCGGGTTTCCCCATAGGACCCTCCGGACCCCTTGGGCCAGATCCACCCTGTGAAAGGAAAAACAGTAATTACCAAAAGATAATTTAAAAGAGCAAAGATGCATTATGCAGATGGTGTGAATCATGTCTGTACTTGAGTAATGAAATGTGATCCGTACATAGACACAAAAGGCAACATTTGCATTATTGATGGGGGTCAATTGACTTCTAGTGATTGTCATGCTTGTCAATGATGTGTGGTCCCATCCGGTTTATGAAATCTTTAAATAATGCAAATTAAAAGTTACTTTTGCTGATGTTTTTGTGCTGTATAATGAGTACAAACATAGTTAAGAATCGTTTTATGTTAAGAAATGTTATATTGTTAATATTGTTTGGACATGCTGTAACATGTATTAAACATTGTGATTTCATGCAGTAGCGTTTTACCATAACCTCATCTCATGGGGATTCGTAGCTATTTTACAAGTTGGCTAATTCATATGGATTTGTACAATGTGAAGCATACAAAAACGTACAATTGGCCTACTAGAAAAAGCAATATGGAAGCCCCGCCCCTAACCGGGCCTTAAAACTAACGTCACTGGCGCGAAAGCAAATCGTATTAAAAGTACGAATGAATTCTCTAAGAGAATTTTATCTATCTACATGTATAAAACCACTACAATAACATCATTGCTTTGAGAATGTGAACGGCGAGGGATGTGGTCTTCCTTTATTAAATGAGCCATGAAAATTGCCTGCAGTATGTGAAAAAGTGTTGGTCCTGGCTGACGTTTGGTTTGAAATGAAGAGCTTAGGGTAAACTCTAGTAATGTAATGTACTGCAGTGCAGTGTTTAGTTATGAGAGGCAGTTCAATATGTTCACTCACCACTGGCCCTGGATCACCTACATCCCCATGAGGTCCTTGAGGTCCCGCTGTCCCCTGAAGTAAAAAGGAAAAGGTTTAAAGCTGCTTGGAGGATATATTATTATTTAATATCTGAAATGTCTGAAATGTATATTTTGGTATATTTACATATCAAATAAAAATACATACTGGTGCTCCATTTGGTCCAGGGGGTCCTCTTGCTCCTCCCTCCCCCTGTTAAAAAAGCTTTGTTAATTGAGAAAAGTCACAGCTTCAGAAGCAATGTGCAATGTGGAACACCATAGCATGTAAAATAAATGCAATGCTCTGAATAATTCTATGCTCGATTTAAGAAGAATGTTTGTTGTTTTTGCCAAATTACAGAAAAAGCTTGTGTTTACACTTACACGAGTTCCAGGCATCATGATGTGTTGGGCTCCTGTTTTGTCATCAAATCCTCCAGCCATATGTGAGGCAAACTGGCCCTATGTAACAGAATACATTTTAAACACTTAAACAAAAGACCAGTTTAATTTATCATTGACCCTTGCCCGTTTGCTTAACATGATGCATTTCACACAACATTAAAAAATCTGTTTTTATGGAATCTCTGCTATTTTTTGTTGTATAGCTGCACTGTATTTTAGTATTTTTTTTACTTCTGATAACTGTGTCACGTGAGACTTTTTTGGGCAGTGACCACCTGCATAATGTTTTTAAAAAGTTCACCTACAGTATGTGACATGTAGGCATATTAATTAATTTGCTCTATTATCTGCTTGAAATGCAATATGTCAGTTGCCTGTTCCATTGTATTGTAACCTTTCTTTTAATTGGCCTTTTGAAAATTCATGAATCTGTAAATTTGACACCGAATCATGGTGATACTTACTCCTGAGGAATGTCCTTGTGGTCCGGGGTCTCCCGGATGTCCAGGAACACCAGGCTCCCCGTCAAATCCTGGGGGACCTTTCAGACCCTACATAAGACATTCAAATCTTATTAAGATTTCATTTAAATTTTGATTCACATCTCCAATAATAATCCAATGAATGCATGTGCATTGTCTTACAGGTCGACCCTTTGCTCCGCTGTCTCCTCTAAACCCTGGCGCTCCTGTAGGTCCCTGAAATCAAACATTATAATAAACCTTAATGCAAAAGAGATTTGATAGCATTCACTCGTTGAACGATTCGGGGAAATATACAGAACGGTTCTCTGTCCCCATCTAGTGTCTGAAAGCACCTGAGCTGGCATGAAATTACAAATACCATTATGAACCAACCTTTACAGAATTTTTTGGTCTTATGCTGCGTTTCAGACACCTTGGATTTAGGATATTTAAATGTTACTAAAAACCAATGTTTTAATGTTTTAAATACTTTAATGTTGCTAAATCAAGATGTTATTTTCGAGTTTGAGGTGGGTAATCTCCTCACTCCGAGGTGTCTGGAACTCAACATTATTCCAGGGGGATTTGACCGTGTTTTATTGGTTCCCATGAATCTGGTGTGGGCAGATGTCAGACTGGAAGAATTTCAAATAGTCTTCAATGCATCATTACAAACAACTTGAAACAATGATGGTCTCTACGGACTTTATCCTTTTGAAATCCCACATTTTTTATGTGTTTTCAGTCTTTCAACAACAATTGAAAATGTCTGAATTGCGCAGCATTTAGTTTAATTGTCATTCCAGCTCAAACAGAACATGCCAGATAATTCATATATTGATAAACAACATTATACTTATTGGTAAGTCATAAAAGCAAGCTTACCATTGGTCCATGACGACCTCTTATTCCAGTAATCTTAAATAAGATTCAAATAAGAATATCATTAGAAAATAAGAATATTAATACTCTTTATGCCAATAACACCACATCCCCGTTCTCATTTTCAATTATAACATCAATGATAATTCAAACATACTGTTGGGACATCTCCGGGTTCTCCTTTTTGACCCTGAAAATATAAACAGTAAAGTTAATGGGCTGATACATGTATATTTATTTAATATATTATTAGTGTATATAAAAAATATCGGCACGACTGAGCATATTTGGAAATATTTTGTTTACCCTGACAATTCTTCCTCCTGAAAATAGAAAATAGAAAATGGACAAAATAGACGTTATTAATACAGACGTACAGCATACATAGTCAGGGCTAATGTGATTTTGTTTTGATCCAGAAGGATTTCACGATGGCTATTCTTACCTGGTCTGGTATTGCCGGCTTCTGATGCCCCATTCTGGCAGACAGGACAGCACCCTCCATCTGGAATCACCACCTTTTCACAGTGAGACACTTCATCACATTGCACCTCGTCGCACAAGATGGTCCCGCTGTCACAAACACAGATCTTGCATGGCTCAGGTTTCCAGACGTCACTGTTTGAGTACACCTGCCCATTCTCTGAGCAGCTCAGCTCGTCCTCTACAGGGAATAAAGGTAAAAATATATTACAAACTGTCAAGAAAGAAATATAAAAGCAATGCTGGAGAAAATGACTGGAAAAGGTGACCCATGCTCTCCTGAAAAGGCTTTTGTGGGCAGACATGAGCTGATGCTTTCAAGAAAGTCTGATTCATAAATCCTGTTTCCAGCAAACCTCTGCATCCATTTACCTCACAATCTGTCATTAAAACACTTTATAATAAACAAATTCATAATAATATAACCCGAAGCAGCCACTGTGTTAACATTTTTGGCAAACATCATGGATGTTAGAATTCAAGGTTGTAGCTGTAGCACCAGGTGGCACCCTTGAGCTTTAACCATCTACCTTTATCAACCTTTTGGTTGTCTACCTACCTTGACTTAAAATCTTCACCCTGATAAGGGCCTTATTGCATATATGTATATTTTTATCTTTATTCTACATTTATATTTATATTGATTCTGGGAAACTGATTAAAGGATACTAAACCTTAGCTGACAGCAAGAATTCTGAATCTGATCACAATACTGTAGCAGAAGTGCATGAATAAATTTAGTTCAAATGCGTGAAACTGCATTAGTCAACTGAAGCTGATATATTTGTGACCTGAGGAAATGAAAGCTTTAAGGATGCGTGGCAAGTAACCGGAATCAAATCTTTTCATGCACACATGGCGGATGTCAGCTTCATATTCCAGAGATTGTGGTGCTGTAGTTTCTTTGTAACTTTAAACAAAATTCTACACATATACAGCTAGAACAAGAAACGTATAAGAATAAGAATCAATGCAATTGGCAATTGTATGTATCTAGCAAGAGGGCAAATGTAAACATTTGACTTTTCATTGTTGCAGTCAATATATTTAGTGACATTCTTACATTTTACATAAAACAAACTAAATTATAGTTGCATCAAGATTTACGAGCTGAGCTATGGCATTCATGTAACATGGAAACTTAACAAATAAAATTAGTTTTAAACTATGACCAATAGGTGGCACTATCAACAACTTGTGTATGGTAACGTGCCAATGCTCCAAAGTGTTGACCAGGCTGATCTGAAGATTGTCTGACCCAAATTTCTTTAAGATCTGATTAAATTTGTATAGGAGGGGTTTTTACAAACTGTGTTTTATCCAAATGGCAGGAATGCAATATGATTTTAAAGTTAAGTATTAATGCATTTTGCATGATCAAAAAATCTACATCTCTTGGAATCCTAGGCCAAACTACAGCACATATAATCTTTGAAATAGCAGTCTGGCTAGAATATACATCTGAGGTAATTAAATGAATCACTAAGATTCTGAATCTTAGACAAGAGAATTGAGTGTTTCATAAAGATGTTCAAGCCATTACGGATCTATGGAACAGGTTTTTGTGGTTAACAACCCACCCCTGAAAAACGTCCCATTAGGAGTGAGGGGAAAACTAAGTCTTTCCCCCGGTTTGCTAATTCATTGCAGACGCTGCACTTTCTACAGCGATTCTCAAAATCCCCAGTGATGATGATAGCAAAGCCATGACTCTTTGAGGACTTATGACGTACATTTTCCAGCAGCCTTTTGGTCTGGTCTGACCCGACCGCACTGAACATGCTCAGCATTACTCTGTCAGCTCATGTCTGTGGTTCCTTCCCTCACGTTTCTCAAACCCAGACTTCTGTAGGAAGGTTCTAGGGGGTAGTTTATTCTTTATTTTTTACATCCCCACAAATATACTGCATGGCGAGGAATTAACTGTGATATAAATCACATGAATTTTCCTTCGGTTTGTGTGGAAATACTCATAACTTGCTGTGTTCAGGGGCTCTGTTGTTGGAACAAGTTTGTACGGGTTTGAAAATGACCTTATGGAAACAATGACTCATTCGAGTTTGTCTTTCCAACTGCGAGTATAGTTGGGAATCTGTTTGAGAAAGTACGGTGTAATTCAATAAATACGAGATTTTCATCTGAACGTCGAACAATGTGAGCATGTGATATCGTTTATCAAAGGCCGCTGGTGTCTGGAATCCTTTTTTTTCTGATAGTAACATCTGTTTTTACAGTAATGCAAGTAAAAAGGGGCTCCTTTCCTGCTTTTAAGGCGTTGACGTTCAACAACACAAATAAATCCTGTCTGAAAGACCTCTGACCTCTCTTGTAATTAGCTGATGGAGTCCTCACACAGAACTGCCTCTTTATGAGAAGAAGAATTTGTGTGAAAATGGGATGTGAGGGATTTGTAAACATTGTAATTTAGAGTGTCACTCCAGACGGATAAACCTCAAAGTGACTGTAAACCTATGATTACCTTAAGTCTTGACTCTCAGTGCTTGTGACTTTAGTGACGAGATAAACATGGATGAGGATTTTCAAACGAACAGTCATAGTGGAACAACCTTTAAGGAGCGAGGTCATTTGTATAAGGAAGCATTGGTTTCCTTTGGTTCGGACACGTCTTTTACCTTTTTTCAGGCTTGAGCTTTTGATGATATGCAGTAAGGAGCATTGCCAAAAGCTTTTTCTTTGCTCGCCACATCACCCTATACTCAGTAATAGTTGAGAATCACTGGCAGCATTCTAGTTGGAAATAAATGTAATATTTTAAACAATACACAGCAAAAAAATCTTACTAAACATTTTCTTATGTTCCCTTTTTCTTAGTAAAAATAAAAAAGTCATAAACATTCACTTGAACTTAGTTTTACCTTTTTCTTAAATACCTATCTTAAATCTTACCCCATTGATGTTTTTTTTATTCGTTTTATACCTGTTTTAAACAATTGCACTTAATTCTTATAAATTTTATCTCAATACTTTTTCTGGTCACCTAATACGTTGACTAATTTTTGGATACTTTTACTAGAAAACAAGACAAAATGCTTTGTAAGAAATTCATTTTTTTGCAGTGTAGATGTCGAAAATTGGGGTCCGGAGGCATTTTCATGCATAAAATCATCTACATTTTGAGGTGGAACCCTGTACCCCCTTGCAATTCACTAACTGGACTCCGTCCCCCGACGTTCCCCCCATTTCCAGCCCTGCCTATACTCAAAAACTTCTATTGCCTGATGCAAACTCAATCTTATTATTTAACCTATTTATTCTAACCTAATAAACATACCTCAAATAAGACATATTTTCTTAGTAAATAACACATTTTTAATGAAAAGCAACACAAAACCATCTCTACGTCTACTTTTATGAGATTTTTTTGCACCATGTGCACAATAAAATATTTCCCATCAGACTAATCGCTACAATTCATGGTGCCTGGGACAAAATTATAAGGTTGGGCCGCCAGCCCCCCTACACCCAGCAGTGTACAGACTTGTTTAGTTGGCCCCCATCGTCACAGGGCTCGGGACAATGGCCATGCTCACAAACCCAGTCGTGCAGAGTACATCGTGGTTTCACATTGTTGCACTTTTGTGCCACAGAACTACTTTCTCTTCAGTTTTTTTCCCATTGCTTTCACCACATGTCTGAGATGTCATGTAATTCATGGTGTCATAAAACACTGGTCAGAGACTGAGCTTGCCTTTGTGGTAAGTAGAGGGCAGAGAGAAATCCAGCTCTTACAATAAAAAGTCTTCTTAATATATAAATACATTTTCTTAACTATGCATAAGCAAAGTTTAAGAATTATTTAAAAGTACTTTGTGAAGTACTAGTTGTAGTATACTGGTAACTAAGTGTTCTGTTTCCAAAAGTGGGCCACTTGTTTAGTTCATGGACTTTTAAGGATACTTTATGTGTTACGGTAGTAAATGTTGAGGGCACAACTAGTTTACAACTGTGGTTTTCTGAGAAGTACGTAAAATAGTAAAAAGTATATATACTTATAGCAAGTCAGTAAACACAAAGATGAAACGGTTATTTCTTTTTAAGCTTCCACAATAGAAAGGGCAGGACTACATGTCAGTAGAAGCTCTTTATGAATTCAGTGTTTTTTATGAAGAAAATGTGGCCTAAAGAAGTAGGTCATTTTCAAAATATATTTTTTTCATGACTTCACATAATACGTAGTTACGTTGAAAAGGTCACGCCTTTTTAATATTATAACATCCAGGACACGCACACGAAATCACCATTTTAACAATAAACTGACACAAAGACATTTTAAAATGTGTCATTGAACATTCAACAACTTTCGAACGGTCCTCCTTCTCCACATTTGTATACACTGACTCGGTACTTCTGCGCGTGACCTTCTCAACATAATTACGTGAGTAAGTGAAGTCATGAACGCGCATCGCAGAACAGATCACCGTACATTTGTGTTTATAAAGCATATGCATTTAAAAAAAATTGAAAATGACCCATCGTTTCGCTAGATAACACTCTTATTCATCTTCTGGTATCGTTTAAGGTCCTTTGAAGCTGCACTGAAACTGTAATTTCGACCTTTAACCGTTTGGAGTCCATTGAAGTCCACTATATGAAAAAAGTCCTGGAATGTTTTCATCAAAAACCTTAATTTCTTTTCGACAAAAGAAA
The DNA here is from genome assembly GCA_008369825.1 of Triplophysa tibetana. NCBI lineage: Eukaryota > Metazoa > Chordata > Actinopteri > Cypriniformes > Nemacheilidae > Triplophysa > Triplophysa tibetana. The sequence goes on along the minus strand of CM017902.1, from coordinate 4,840,203 downwards.
CAAATACATGAACATCTTGGATGAAATGAGGGTGAGTAAATCATTGTAGTGGAGAAGCGGGGCGAGACAGTGGTTCGAGACCAGTCAGTAATTGTTAATGGGCGCCAGCTGTGCGCGCACCGGTCTCGAATCACGTAGGACTAGGAGATTGGGAGCATATAAGAGAACGAGCGACCTGACCGTCGAAGAGAGAGGACCGGGCCAGGACATGTTTTACGTTTGTATTTATGTTCTTGTGTTTTACTTCCGTGTTTTAGTTTTGTGATTTGTTTTGTTCGCCGGTGGTCGGTGAGGGGCCGCCGGCTGTTATATTTACGTTAAAGTGATTTAAATGTTTTCCGGTTCCCGCCTCCTTCCTTCCTTTTAATGAACTTTCACCACAATCATCATGAAAATGTTTTTGAAAATGAACTAATCCTTTAAATGTAGACCCACAAATTCTAGATAGAGACAGAAAGAAAGATCACAAAAGCATTGCGAAGTATTAGGGATTAATTCTACCTCAAACATTCCTCCTTTATATTTTTTTACATTTTTCTATCTAGTTCTGATAAGCTGAAGTCATGCCAGGTGCTAGACACCTGTCTTTTCGCAAAGCGATTTACCATTCAAGGATTCACTAGCTGAATTAATGTTTACACAATCTGAACTCCTGCTCTTTCAAACAATAGTGTAAGTGTTCACATGTCGGAGAGCAAATGTTTCTTTTACTGGAAGTTTCGAAGAACAAGTTTCTCTTAAAAGATCACTGAGAAGTCTCATTGTTTGTTTGCCTGACCTTCTTTCATTTATATTAAAATGTGAAGCAAGAGTAAAACTTGGTAGAGGAAAATCTCATGCATCCTGTGTGGAACGATCCCACTCACTCTTTCAAGAGATTGGAAACATCCCACCCTCATGATTCTCTCTCTAGCTTGTTTCCTCCTGTCTGCTTGTTAGGATGTTGTTAGAGCTCACACAGCTGGTCTGTCATGATTCTATCTTATTTTACACTGTGTTGGATAAAGAAAGCTTGAGGCATCAGCGAAGATGTTTAGTATAAACATTGACTTCATGTGACCCCACACAGCATCACTTATAGTGAAGTCTTTCTATTTCTATCTTGTATTCATTTAAGACTCCAACCATCCGCTTTAACTCTTGTCATAAATTGATTTAAAAGATAAAAGCTGTATTTGTTGTGAAGTTCCTTCTTGGGCATGAAAACATCAAACTAAACCAAAAGAGCCATTTGGTTTAAATTAGTGATAAGTGTAAGGTCTGTTTTAGATCTTTCAATGAGATATTAAGAATGTTCTTAGAGAAGTAAGACGGCAAACTACTCCTCATCGGGTCTTAGATTGTTTTTTTGCTTTTTTCTAAGAGACAGTTCTTACAAGGATTATACATTTTGGATATGAACTGTGATACTAGTTGATTGTTTAAAAAATACCTCCTTATGTTCATAATTAAAATTTAGTTTCTTGTTATTTGTATTTGCAATAATATGTTATAAATCTAGTCGAAGCAATTTAACACGGGATAGTTCATAAGGAATGTAATGTGGGAACGTTGGCATTGTGTAAGATCTTCCTATGTTCTGTCACAGAGGAAAACTGAATCTTTCCAAACTCAATCAAACAAATATGAGAACAGTATTTTGAGTCCTTCAAGGGAAACTCTACATCTGTATGCTAATCTCCTTTATATGATGTGGCTCAGCTTCCTCATACATCTCTCTTCTTCAGAGCTATTGAATATTTCTCTGCACATTCATCTGCAGTTAGTCTATATGACATGTGAAAATGCTGGTCTGAATATAAAGGATTAGCCCCAGGGTTATTTAAAGGAGTATTCACCTACAAAATGACAAATCTGTCATCATTTGCATGCCCTCTTGTCATTGCAAACTGGTATGACTTTGATTCTTCCGCTGAACACAAAAGAAAATATATTTTAAAAAAATGTTCACTGTAACCACTGCAAGTGAATGGGGTCTGGTAACAACATTCTTTAAAATATCTTCTTTTGTGTTCTGCGGAAGAAAGAAATCATACAGGTTTGAAATGACAAGAGGGTGAGATAAAATGATGACAGAATTTTCATTTTGGAGGTGACTTTCTCCTTTAAGCACTTCTGTTCAGTTTACCCATGATTTCCCCAAAATAAATCACAATCCAGTGAAATGGATCTCAGTACCATTCCAAAGCCTTTTAAGAACATTTTTACAACATAATTATATTAATCAATTAGAACTCAAGTAAAACAAGAGTACAAGAATTCTTTCTTTGAATAAACCTTTTCAGTGAGCTGTTAACCCATGAACCACGGATTATGCCGGTTATCAGTTCTAGTTATGACACGAATTGTATATTTTATATTTTATTTATGTTTTAAATATTTATTAATTGCTTGTTTGTTTGTTCCTCAAGATGAGACAGAACAATTATGCTTTGGTATGTTTTGGAGTAAAGGATGTCAAACGATTACTGGCATCCAGAATAAAAATGTATGTGTACGTAATATGTCTGTGTACTGTGCATATTCATTTTGTATTTATAAACACAATAACACACGTATACAGTTATATTACGAAATTAAATATAAACATTTATTAGTTTTTCTTTTTTTCTTTAATATATGCATGTTTGGGTATGTGTTTATAAATACAAAATGAATTTGCACAGTTCACAGACATATATCATGTAAGCACAAACTTTTATTCAAGATGCGATTAATCGCGATTGCGTAATATTCTTACGATGTTCATAATGCAATTTTTAAAACAAATTGTTTAAAACAAACTACTTGGTGGTATAAGAAGAGACAGTATACAGTATGTTTTAACCATTACGAGACAGCAGGTAATGATATCATTGGTCAGACATTACTCAGCTTTCTCTCCAGAGGAAACAGTGAGAGATTTCCGTGCTGTGACCGTACAAACGCCAACTGACTTACAAGGTAAAAACCTTTCACTCAGTCTTCACATTTTAAACTGTCTGTACCAGGATCACATTTGCAGTCCCCTGGGATTGAACGGCATGTAGTATCAAAAAGTAGTGTACTTGAAGTTCATTTTTTTAAGTATACTAAAGAGTAAATTTAAGTATTAAGTATTGCATTTCTAAGAAGTACACTGAAAGTATACTTTCCTATTTTAAGTTTAAAAGATGTATACATATAGCACTGGAATACAGACTACATTTGCAGTAAAGCAGTGTGTGCAATAAAATGTTTAAAAAAAGAGAGGAAGCATTTTTCATTCTGTTTGTTGCAATAAAACTATAAACAAGAGGAGTTGCAAGAAAAACGTTGTTATTATGGCACCAGCTGAAATGTAACGGTGGGCCTACTAGTGTTGCAGCATTTTGTTTGTTCTCTGTAAACGCTGATTCACACAGATCCAACAAACACTGACAAACGTTAAGTTAGAATGTTACTGTTTGTTGGCATTTTGTTAGATCAGTGTGAATTACCCTTAATACTGCTTGTAATGTCACTGCAATGGAGGTGTGGAATATATGAATGGCTGATTCATTTAAATGGCCGACAAACATTAATCCAAAAATGCCCAGTGTTATATTGAAGATAATATATATAACACTACAATTATGTGATATATAGGATGCTGTGATCTTAAATACAAATTATGAATACAACCTTTTAAATATGTCTTTTGAAGTTGCTTTAACTGAAATGTGACTGCGGCATCAGAGGATTACACATTTTTTTAAAGAGTATATACAGTATTTTGTGATTTTTAATATCCTACTTTGGTTTATGGCGTGTCCAACAACAAGTTTATGTACATACACTGTGTAAAACACTTTCACTTTCTAATAATAGGTAGGCCTAGTTATGGTTATCTTACTTCTTAACTGACTTTCAAATTATTCGTTTGGCGAATCCCTGTGATCTGATTGGTCAGATGGTATAGTCTGCTGTGATTGGTCTACCAAAGTGTCGCAAATGGAACGTAGGCAACTAGGGGGGCATTACACGGAGTGAAGCAAATCTTAACCGGTTAAGATTAAGAACTAATATTAGAACGGCAGACGACTCGTTCGCGTAATTCAGTGACGACTCCTTTATTCCCAAGCCAAGGACTTTGTTAATCGTTCACTTTCGGCTTTAAAACTTGATAGACTGCTTACATACACACACAGCAACATTACACACTGCATGTAATGTAATTTAAAGGACACAGCAGCATTATTAGAATCAAATCTTACTCCTCTCATTACTCAAAAAACAGTACAGACACATACTGTGAACTGGGCTGATCAAGATTGTCCTAGTTTTGACAGTCCCTTGAAAAGTACAGCGTTTTCTACTTTTCTCTTTCACTGGAGCAGACTCCATTCCAACCATGTAAGAAATTGTTTACACACAATATTCTACCGAATAAACTGAATGTAGCTTTTTGCTATCTTGAAGTTTCTAGTTCAGATGTTAGCAAATGTTAATGCATTAAAAGTTCTCTCAACTTAAAAACAACTTAATCTTTTACACACCGTAAATATTTTGGTTGACCAAAATTCAGTTCAATCCCTTTTGTCGTTTGTAGGACATCTGTTTCAATTTCCACACACTGTATTTATAATAGCGTGTCTGCAATCTGTCATGCATTGGCAACAGTCTAAACCAATGTTGAATTTATATAAATACTTGTTTTTAATATATCATTAATAGATGAATAAACCACATTTCCTTACGTCCCGTTTTTCTCATGAAATCCAAAAGTTGTGACGTATTTCCAAAGACCTTTATTTAGAAATGATAGTTCAGAAAGCCATAAAGTCTCAATGATATTTTGGACCTGGCATTCATTGGAAATCTATTGGGTTTTCCTACCTTTCAATTCTCTGCAGGGCGGAAGTTGTAAATCCAATCCCCTTCCAACAAGCTGTCTAATTTGAGGATATTGCTCTTGTTTGTACCACATGTTTAGCAAGCTACACGCTTAAGTTTAGGGTTGGGGTTCAGATCCGGATGACCTTTGACATCAGTATCAACAGCATCATATTACCCAGCATACAGTTACTTTGAAATGTGAGAGCTTGTTTCCATATTCTACAGCTGCACGACAGAAGCAGAACATTGGATAACCGTTTTTGTTGACACAGTATCTGGCTGCTATGGGAATCCCTGGGCAGGGATATACCAGACAGGTGTACTAATAAAAATAAGTTTACAAGGGACATGTTGGTACATGTTTAGTCTATATATTGGTGTGAATCAAAAATCCCTTTTACTAATAACCCCCAAACTGATTGCTTCTGAGTTAAATTTCAATAATTGTTTTGGGAAACCAGTTTAGTACAATCATATAGATAAAACATTCTATATAGGCTAAATCCAGATGATCATCAAAGAATCAAGAGCTTATGAAGCTTGCAACTGCTTCAAGAGGCGTTTTCTTTATTTCCTCCATTGCCAACCTATACATTCTCTACACAGTCACACTCTATAAACAGTGCTATATAGCACTTAAAGTGATAATTTGCTCGTAATCATAGGGGAACAACTTTCAGAGCTGTATAGAACCATATCTTGGTACTTCAGTGGTTCTTCAGAGGTTCTTTTGGGTGACCTAGGTGCTGTATACACTATATAGCATCGTTTCTGAATAGAGAATCTGTTAAGCCCCTGTATGGTTCTTCAGCGGTTTCTATATAGCACCTCAGTCATCCCACAGAACACAGCAAATGTGGTTCCCCTATGATTACGAGCCAAGAACCACTTTTAGTACTATACAGCACTATTTTTTGTGTGCTTGGCATATCTTTAATCCTCCTAGCTTTCTGATCCTATACGACTGCCAAAACGCATTTCAATGTTTTTCGTTTTAATCTCTTATACAGGATACAAGCCTGAAGGCTTGCTTTTAAACTTTTTTTAAAGTGCAAATCACAACAGAATAGACAATGGATAATATGTAAAATATTTGCAAATATCCCAGTTCTCCATGTCCCTTCACCGTCTCCGTTCAAAAACACAGTGTGCCTTACATCAGCTTCACGACTTCCTTCAAAACCAAGTTTTCAACCAACGTTTGCTTTATTATTTTACAAATATTGCCAAAGCAACCAGTTTAACATCTGGAAGTCATCCCCCAGGCTTGCGTTTGCTGACTGCCATCATTTACTTTATAAGTAGTTCCCGTGGAGGAGTTTGAATAGCACGCTAAACATTAAAATCCATTAAATAAATTGTTTATTTCATGGAGATGCCGGGAGCCATCTCTCCAGCAGATCATGATGCTTTGGGTTGTATGGTAAAGTTTGTCTAGTTAAGGATAAAGTTTGTGAACAAGTCTCTCTCTCTCTCTCTCTCTCTGTCTCTTTCTCTCACCCCCTCCCCTTACTTGTGTCAGGACCAAAGAGGCATGTAATCGAGTCATAGCTCAAAAATGCAGCACATGTTTTCCATCAGCACATAGGCAGTGTCGAATGCACAAAATTGGACGAAAAAGCCCAGTTTGCTCTGTATTATTTTGCGAGTGTAACTGAAAGCAAAATGCCAAACAAGTGAATCTAGCACACAGAGAAAACACAACATTAGGCCAAGTGAAAATAACAAATGAAAGAGTCACTCAATGATCTAATGCTAGAAAAACATTCTCTTTATTGCTCAGACTTAATTGCGGTATTCAAAATCATTTGTGTGAATTGTTTAACTTGTACACATTATCCCAAAGGGTGAGGGTCTCTGAACTTACATGCATAGATCACATGACCAAATAAAGAACAGGAAAATCTTACTTGGACTTAATGTGGTACATTCATCTGTGTCAAATGACAGGGTGTGCCAGAAACTACATTTTAAAAAGTCATTTGCATTAGACCAAGACTGAACAATAGCAACCTAACCACTTTTGCCTAAAACTTCTTCATCACTTTGTTTTTCCAGAGTAATTCTTCTTTCTTCAAGCTACATAAATATTACTGTTGCAGCCAGACTTAAAAACAAACAGCTGCTTTGGGTTATACATGTAAGTTAGGTTGTAGCCAAACCCCATTTAATACCAGCCATTTTCTTATAAATTTCTAAAATTATCAAGAGGGAAACATTCATAAACCTTACAGTCAGACTCGAGTTTTGACTTAATAACCCATTAAGAGAAAACTCTTTTAGTGTTTTACTTTTCTTGCATTGACTCTATAAAGTGCTGGGTTGTTTTTGCATGTGCCAAAACAATCTAGCACTTTTTAGAGTGTAGTTTAACCATATGGTGTGTACCGTATGTGTCTTTTTGCAAAATGGTCTTTAAATAAAGCAAATTAGAACAAACGACATGAAACGACTCCTTTCCTCAAAAGTAAAAATTTCAAAATATCTAAATAGGGCTTTGATTGGGTCCTATTAAAACACGCAGACTCTTTACTTTTAACATGATAGAGCCCATTGCATGATTTTTACAGAAAGAGAATATAAAATATGCAAAAATATATATTTTTAAAGTAATTTTAACATACTTTAAGTACAGAACAGTTTTGCCATTGTGGTTGCTTAAATAAAATATAAGTTTATATTTTATTTGCAAAAACCTTTCAAACTCGAACACAAACTCTTTTCAAACTCTTTTATACTTGTTTTCTAAAATCATGTTTTTTTTTATTAAGTGCTCATGTTTTTATCGTGTTTTCTTTTAACTTAATTATTGTGAATTATGACTTAATGAAATCAACTCAACTGCAGATATTAATTGGAATGCACAATAAAATACATGATTATACATGAAAGTCTTCGAATAATGACATTATTCATCACTAGAAATTTGTTATCACTGTTTATATTTCAGTTTATCATGGATGTCCTATGAAGGAGCAATTTTTTCATTTACTTTCGCCACAAGGTGGCGCACTGCCTGTGAAACACCAGAAATAGCATTAAATCCACAAACCCAAGTAAAGCATGTTGTTCAGCTGCATACCACGTATATATACATATAAAATCTGCAAATCTGCTAAACATACATCCAAAGAAACCTGAAGAGAATTTGAGATCCGAGAAAAAGAAATCCCCAAAAGTAAAAAAGTCTTGTGACATCATTTAGGAAAAATATACGTCACGTGTTTAAAATGCTGTAAAACAGAGCATGAGGTAATAGCGCTCAGGTGTTCCTTAACTGAACTTTTTTTCTCTCTGCATGTTCAGAGTCAGTTCCTCCCTCTTGGTCACACATCTGGTGTGAATTAGGACGCAAGATGTGTTCTTTCAGAAGACATGCGAGCACGGAGCTAGAGTTAAAATCTATTCAGCAGATGTGAGAGGAGGTTTTAGTAGATAACGCATCTAAAATTGTGTGGATACAAACAAGCCAAAAGCTAACAGTGCCCCTTTACCATCCTCACACATCACAAGCCCACAAGTGACATCATTGAATCATTGGCATTCTTAGTTGTGTGCAGGTACTTGTTGGTTAAAAACTAGACGAATCACAAGAACATAGACATCACAAAAATATGCAACATCCATTTAACTAAAGGAATCGACCAATTTACCTCAAGCAATTGACTTGACGTTTAAGCAGCTTTACATGAGGTTTAAAGGGTTTAACTTAAAATCAAAATCTGTGAGAAATATGAACAATGCCTTTAAACCAACAACAGTAAATCAGCTTAAGGATCACCACAATTAGCTTCTTGGATAAAAAAACAATAACTTACCACCATAGTCCTCCTGGCATTTCACAAACTGCAAGAAAGCCACAGATAAAGCCAGAAACAGCACAGTCCTACAAGGCACAAAGCTCATTGTGCCAAAGACATTAGCCGTTCCTATGTGCAAAATAAAGAGAAGAATAGGCAAGATATGAGTCCAGGTTATCACTGCACCATGAAGTCAGACTGAGGCTTTTCCTGCTCAGAGCAGCAGTCAGACCCAGCCCCACTCTCTACTGCCTCTTTTTTTAACAGCCTGAAGAAAGAAGAATGCTGCCAACCCTCATTTTCCACCCCCTTTTGTTAGTGCATCCAGTCACAGACTCCTCTCCACCGGACTAACATCCATGTTTACATGACTTTTCCTAAGGTGTTTTGCGCTTTGCTAATATTTTGTTCTGTAACAATAAACGTCTAAATATAAATAAGGTATTGTTCACTAATAATGTTAGAGTTAGTTCGGCTTTTTTGGTGTAGTTGCTAAGCAGGACTGTAAACCTAGTTTATGACGCTCGTAACTGCACTAGCTTTACTGTGGTTGCTGATGGCCTCTTTTTACAAGGAACAAGAACAGTTTACGTCCCATTTGTCTTGTGTTTAAGGTGACAGATTTAAACTCCTATAGTGAGACAACATATATGAGGGGAAAGGCTATGGTTGAAAAAACTTTCTATTGTTAAGAGTGAGTTCAAATCCATTGTTGTAAACTCTTCTTGTCTCAAAAGATGACAGAAATCAGCTAAACATTCTCATTTTTGGTCAGAAAAGATCTTCCACGGGTAGGCTACATCCAGAATACATCTCTGAATTCCTTCAAGTATTTACAGTATATAAAAAAACGATGATGAATGTGGTTTAAATGTTTTATACGCCTCTTTAGAAATGTCCAGGTTCGTATCTTCAGACAGTGTTTCATACGAACAGAACACAAAGCCCAGAGTCACTAAGACGATACAGAACGAACAACTTTGACTGAAAAGGTCAAATTGTCCCTACTACCCATCCCAAATGTATGTGAATTTGTTTGGCAACAATGCAAAATTGTGAAGAGGGCTGTATAAATAAAATTGAAGCTGAATAGATATCGAATCACCTATTTCAAATGCTCTATCAACAGCAGAATTAAGGGAGTGACTCAGGCTGTTTGGTCCAATCAGAGAACACTCTGACATTAGGATGGATCAGAGCCATTAAGAGAGAGAGTCGCGTCAACTCTGTTGACTCCAATGGAAAAAAATTACACAGCAATGGTGGTTCATGGAGGCCCTCAATAGTTCCCGGAAGTAACTAGCTACGCATGGAGCTGCGACTTAACAGACCAACTGAGGTAAACTTTAAACCCATTTAAAGACGAATGCCATTTGATGAATAAAAAAATGAAAGAAATAAAGCATTTAAAGAGAAAACATAACTTCCTGGAACTATCTGAAGGGTCCATGAATCACGTGACGCTCCAGCGTTTTGGACTTCCGTTGGCAGAACTCTCTCAATGGTTCTGGGATGGATGAGATTTCTTTAAAGGGTTTAATGAAAAGTGGAAAAGATGGGGCGGTCTAATTCAGCAGCTAAAAGCAGAACTTAGCAAATGGTTGAAACAGCTTATGGCACATTTAATTATTATAATTTAATTTTGAATTATTCTAATTATTACAAATATAGATGGACAAACCTTTTCCTTCCCTTGCATACCACTTTTCAATAATCTGTTAAATATTTTCAAATAAAGTTTTCAATTTAAGCATTGTTTTTCTCCTCTATCCTCTCGTACTGTAAACCTATTTAAAACTTCTGATGGAAAGAGCGGAAACAGCTGTGAGCCATGTTCTTCAGCCACTCAAACTGATTTACTCTCCATCCCTTACATTGGTTGACACAGAAGAGCGGAGCTCAAGAGGGGGTGGGCTGATCGAAAAACTTCTCTGCTTGTGTAGGCCAGCCCATAAATGGAGTGGGCAATACCCTGTCCAACGCCTTCAAACATTTCTTGCAAGAAATACCGTTCTCACTCTTAGGACTGGAATGGAAGGCCTTTTTTTACACTTCTACAATAGACTGCCAAGTTTTGGGTTATCAGAGAATTTAGCCTAGAGGAAGGTAAAAGCTGTTGGGGCAGACATGAGTTATAGCCCTTTCCATGCTTGTCACTGCTTATGTCTGGGTGTCTAATCGTATGCGCCTGCTGGCATGGAAGAAATATATTCGATACTGCAAGGATTTGCTGTGTTTAGCAAGTGAGGTTGAAAAATATCTATCTATTGGAAACTGCAGATTCTGCTGTCATGTCCAGCAGCTACATGCTTGGTGATAAAAGGCATTGAGAATAGTGACAAATGCTGAACTCTTTATTCCCCCTTGCACTTAAATACAATGAGTGATTTATTCAAAGGAATGCCTGGAGAATAGCCAGATTCATACAGTCATACAAGCACTGGCTTGTATTTTTGCATCCCCCAAGTAAACAGACAGAAATACGGAAGATCTGACGGTGAAACTTCCCATAGTAACTAAGATTTAGAAAACAATAACACATTTTCCATACTTTTTATCTCTTAAGATAAACCAGATGATTTAAGTGTACTATCATCATCATTATGCATTTCGTCAGAAAATGTTTTCACAATTTGATATCCAGGAAAGAAAAATAAGTAGTAAAATAATGGTATGGTATTACCTCAGCACTAAATTAAATAACACGACCAAAATGTAGATATTTCCATACTGATTATTAATCTTTTTCATTAATTAATTAATTTAAATTTATATTTACTGTAAATTGAAAACAATTCCCCAATTGGGGTCACAACAATTTCACATTCGAAGACAGCTTACAGATTTATTTTGACCTAGTATGAATTGCGTTATATATCACCCTCAAACTACGTATAGTGTGATTGCTGTCTTTAGTGTACACGCTCTGTAGAAACTTCTGCGTATCTTCTACATTGTGTTTGAATATAAACACAAGTAAAAATTCAATGTATTCACAAATGCAGTTAAGGCCAAACATTGTATCTGATAATCTTCATTTATGTCATGTGTGCACTTTATTTAAGGTCTGATTAAAAACAAATTCAAACAAAATAAAACTTTCTTGCTGAGACATGCTGGTGGTGCTGTTTGATCATGCTTTTGTCCCTCTGCGATTGCTCTCAGAGAATGCAAATCAATAGTAAGGTCGAGGTCTCCATGGAAACAGCTGCCAAATACAGCTCTAAACCATTCTCCAGTCATTGCTTATATTCCAGTAGAAAATAAAGTTGTTCTCTTGGATTACTGCGCCAGCAATTTAAACTGTTATTTCCCCAGACCTGTTTTGTGCACATACATTTGAAGTGTATATCATACCTTTCCTCTTCTTTTGAAAACGCAGGTCTCATGTAAGATCCATAAAAGACTTCCTCCTTTGAAACGTCCCACATCGACACTAAGTGTTTCTGCACATGGTGGAGATCCCAATGCCAGACTGATGATTTTTCTACTATGAAATCACAGACGCTTTTCCTGTTAAAGTCATCTTTACTAGATACATCTGTACTCAAAGCACAAATAAGCAGAAATACAAAAGTAAAAACTGTTGAGCAAACGGGTTTCATAAAAATCTTCATTAGTGAATTTGATGTTTAGTTTAAAATGTTTGTTATAATAACAAAGTGTTTGAGTGTGTAATTTGTAACCACATCTCATTACCTCATTGCTGACTAACTGATAACTTTGATCTACTATTTTACATTTTCTTACAGGTCTCCAGGGTCTAAAGGGAATTTCCTGAAACATGTTGGCACCATATGTTGTTAAGGAAGCTCCTGTTATATGGTTTTCTGTTGTGTCCATGTGTGAATTTTCTGCATGGCATGAGAGGAAGTTTACACATTCAAAGTTTTTGGCCTCAAAAATTCTTCGGTTTTTATATTGTTTGTTTCCCCCGACATCTCTTCAACTTCAGCAAATGTAAACTCTTAAACTTTGAACTCCTTTGAACTTTTAACGATCAATTTATTCAATCCATTAGGTATGAAATTGATTTTGTTCACAGTTGAGAATGTGATTAGATTTACACTAACCATTTTGTAAAAGTGTTTAAATGTGATAGAAGCTCTAATATATATTTATATAAAGTTATAGTTATAAATAATTTTTATTTTCCCCATATTATCCATAGATAATAGTTATGGTTATTTAATAAATAAACAATTTTCCCTTCCATTTTCACTTATATTTATGTGTGGGTTACTGTAACATAAAATGACTTTTACCATTTTTAACAGATCCTTATTTTTATTTATTTTTGTTTCATTCTTATTATTCTTTATATCTTTACATGAGAATACTCTGTCTGCCTAGCCTCAAGATGTATCAGTCTCGACCATCAAGCCGGGATACAATCCCCATTTGCTTTTGCCCTTCAGCAATGTTTTAATGCTGACTATTATTCTCAGATGACCAGAGAAATGGCTCTTTAAAAGGTTTCTCTCTCTCAAAATGTTCTGAATATCCCCCCAAAATAATAAGAAACAAAGTTTGTTTTATACAGTCTGTTAAGAACTACATAGATGAAATATAGATGTTTCGTACCCCTTTGCTTTCCCTACCAGTTCAGTTAAATGCAACGCTAACAAAACTTATACAAGACATGACTAGCATACTTTTTATAATGTAAAACTTTATGAACATTTTAGTAAAAGAAAAAGAGGAGAAGGGCTTGTTGAGAATACTGCCTTTAACTCATAAACCACAAATGAAATAGTTTTTTCTTGGTCAGGGGAAATAATATGCACCAATTGGAAAAAGTTAGCAAATGCAAGACGGCCCGAAACATGACTCACTGGTTAGATATCTTGAGGGGAGGATGGTGGTCTTCTGCTTAAATGTGATTTTGAGACATTTGTTTACTTTCCAGACATTTTGGCTTGGAGGCTCCGAAAGGGGAGCGCTGTGAACAGCGTGATTTTCCAGATCTCCGTAAAACAGGGATAGGTGAGGTCAAGGGTGACTCTTTTTTAGGATTGGAATACTCTCTGGGGGGGCTCCAATGAACAAACTTCATTTTTTTACAGTTTTTGTCTCAGTCAATGATAGAGGTGGTTTTGGAAGAATGTGACTGGACACACACAAGTTATGACTAGCAGGTCATTCCCAGAGCATAAACCATATTTTCGAAACCTTAACAAAGGAAATTTATGGCACTTCCATGTGGACCAGCCAAAAAGGTGACCAGTTCAAGCTGTCTTGAGTTTCAACTCAGTTTATATTTCAGAGTATATTTCCATAGATTGAAATGCAATTCATTTTGACAAATATTTTTTGAGAAATTCCTGGGTTCATATTCTTCAACCAAACAATGACGGTGAAACTGATGATCCAAGTTAAAAGAGAATTAAGCTTGGGTTAAGTCTTTAAAATCTAGAGAAATTTTGATTTCTCAAAATCAGATGTACGCAATCTGAATAGTGCATTTTTTTCTTTGCACTTTTTAATCAATATAAAGTTATAATAATTTACAATGTACTAATTATATTTAATTGCATGTGCACGTTTTAAATTTTTCCTCCAAAAATGTATCATATAATAAAGGTCATTTTGCTAATTAAAAAATTGTGTTATGTAAAAGACTAGACAAGTTTCCACCTCCAACACAGGCCCCTTACCCTCCCCCCCAACATTAACACCACTACAGGAATGCATGGCTGGCCTCTCTCTGCCTGTCTCAAGAGGGGGTGGGGGGATGCGTGTGATTGATAACTGTTAAAAAGCAAAAATAGCTGTTGATCGCCTGTGATGGATACCCCCTAGAAGAATACCAGCATTCGCTAGTTTTACGCGATGAAAACTTGTCTTTAAATATTACATTTTTTAATTTTATTTAATCAGGGACAATGCACATTAATAACACACACAACATGTCAAATGCACCAGAGTTTGCCAACACTGGCTTATTTTCATCTGTAGTCCATTTTGGGACTCCTTGAGACTCCAGCAAAATTTTGGTGATGTCAGATAGCCTGATGTCACACTGCTGTTATTCTGACAATTTAGGAATGATTAAGACTCATTCTTGAACATCGTGCAAGTCTCTGCAAAGACAGTTGATTCGTTCAAAAATGTGTCAATATGTATTTCTTTTATGTAGCTGACTGATGGCAAGACAAAGATGAAGATAAAGATAACCCCAAGCAAGTTGACATTCGTATAGCCTTAGACAGCCAAGAATTGCATTATTATAATAAGACTCTGCTCAGCCCTTGCTCGTAAGAACACCTTTTAAATAAGTTTTCTTTGCTTACAGTATGACATAACACAAGTGTGTTGTTACTTGCTCCCTTCACACGTTATCAAAACTCTCATTTCAGCATTTAATTCATGTACGGCAAACGTTGTATCTGTGGTTCATTCCACCTTTTTATTACCTCAAGATAAAACGTTGCTCCTTCATCACCAAGGGTTCTATAATATGTGTGAACGCATATCAAGAAATTGCATGTTTCTGTGTGTCTATGGATCAAAGGCTTAATTCCTAATCCTGGGAAAATGTACTGTTCTTATCCTCCTCCTTCTCCAATAAAAAGCACCATTGGTTAGTGGAACCATTGGAAAAGAAACACATGTTTCTGTTTCTCTAAACTGCCTGTGCTTGCCACAAATTCATTTTCTTCACTAAAGTAGCGAGATATAAAACTCTTGTCCCTGTTTACAGTATGTTTTGGAGAAAATTAAACCGTCATCTTTGTTTTTTTGAAATGCAGTGGGAAATGCAAAAGTGGAGCAGTTGTTCAATAGTCTGGGGGGTTGTTGTTAAGACTGTTGGGAGTTTAGAGTGTAAAAGGGAAATGCTAAAGCCATGATGAATAGGATACGTATGACCTCAGAGCTCAAATCTGTTCTCCACATTGCCTGCCTTATTGAACTGTTTTTCTGAAAGAAACGAAAACTTGAGGAAGTCTGTTTCTGTCTTGTTTAAATACTAAATCATACAAACATATATCTGCATTGATCTTAAAGGACCTTCATATAAATATTCATACCTATTTGATGTCAGTTGTGTTTAGAGCTTGTTAAAAAATATATGACTTCTGTACAACACACAAGGAAAATGTTTCAATAATGTGGTCATTTATTCCATGCAATTGCAATAATTGGGTACTGAGGTTTACATGCTTCAAAGACTCGGAGATAATAATCTTCCCTTCCAGTGACCTCATACCCTGAGAACCACTGCATCCCTTCAACGATCTGAATGTGACCACGATGAAAAAACGAAATGAAATGCTTTCTATCCTATGCATAAAAAGAGAGTCATTTTGAAACAGTGTTTGGTGTACAATGCCTTTAGTTAACATCTTGTTATTAAAAAGTGAAATGTGTGAAGACCCGTCACAAATAGGAATAGTGAAAGACAGATTTGTGTCACTGCAGAATAAAGCACTGTATATATTCAGATCCTCTTACATTTCTCTCGTCCATCCTACCATGTTAACACGTCTGGTTAGGTGTTTATTCAGGGGTTACGTCCCCATAAAGTGCAGACCTGTCAAGCCTAAATGTGTAAAGTTACAGTATATGACTTACATGTGTTAAACACTTGTAAACTCTCAGTCGCCAACTTGCTGATGTTGTTTAAAAAACAATAACTTGTTGCTTTTAGTGAATGTTGTTGTGAGCAACTTGGTGATCCAAGTTTCGAAACCTGAAAATATTGAAAACAAAAATGACAGATGGAAAAACTGCAAAACACACAAAGTAAAAAAATTGATTTATGAACTTCTCTCATTTTTGGAGAGACTGAATGGATTAAACATGTTCTCAGTGAAGTGGTATTGCCATTTGCTGTTCGAGGGTTCTCGAGGGGTGAGAACTCTTGGGATTGGAATTTGGCCTGACTTTATGCAGATGATGTTTGTGCTGTTGTTAAATGTCGCTGTTCCTCTGGCTATTCTCAGTTCTTGGTGTGATGAGTCTCCTTATCTTTCGTTGCAAGCGATATTCCTGTTATGCCAGCGTTTGTTTGTGACAAGATTTTGTGCTTGATCGAAAACATATATGCCTTCCATTTTGTAGCAACGATTCGTAACTTTAAATTACGCGTTTTTTTTCCTCTTACAGACTTTGTGAAATTATTCTGATTTGTTAAGCATTGATTAATTTCTTAAAATCTGCATTTGAAGTCAGCTCAGGTCTCCCGGGGCATGTTTGTACATTCATAACGCATTCGCAGTCTGACATGGCAACGTTCCCGAAAGGAAGCTGGCTTTCTCAAGTTTCTTTTTTTCCACAGAAGGAAGAACTTTGGCAGCCTTCATAATGTACTTAGTTTCTTTGTGTTTCAGCATAGAGTTCAATGAGTGTGTCATTGATAATTGTGATTTTCGTGAAAAAGATTTCATGAGAGGCTGCAATTCTTGATGCCGAGACATTGGTGGTGAGTTATAATGCAGAGCATTTATGCATTTAAGTGTCTGACAAAGGAGCTCTGTTAAATCCATGCAACTACTATAAAAGTCCCTTTATTGGCATTTTGTTGGACGGATTTGCAATCTGCACAAAACAGGCACCACACACAGATGCTGAGTTAAATGTAATGTAATGAGACTCAAATGGTTGATAAAGTCATCTAACATTATCTTTCATTTTTCTAAACAAAAGGGAGACCAACAGCACCAAACTATTCCATGGGAAAATACTACACAAGGGTGAAGTATTAAGAAAACTGTTCTGGTGGTCTCGAAACAATACTGCTTAAAGACCTGTAGTCTCCAAGCCGCAAGGGATAACTATAGGATCCATCCCATATGGTAGCCAATACTCAAATCACAGAACAGGCATCTGCCCATCAAAGCCCAACTTCAGAATCAAACAGATAAAGGAATCCTTACAAAGCTAAAATGTTAAGATGAGAAGCAGTTTCTATACTTTGGAAAAAGTAATGTGACTACTTTCACTGATACAATTTACATTGCAATTAACAGCTGCTACATTTTAACATCCTCCCCCCTCTCTCTCTCTCTCCACTGTCTGGATCTGCTCTGAGTTTTGGCAAGGACATGGTTTACGTCATTTTGGGCATGCGGAGGAGTTAAGAGGGACTCAGGAGTTGTGCACACACTTGGTTTTGAAAACGAAGATTTGAGTTGAATCTTTGCTCAAGAATTTCAGATCTTTGAATGAATTAATGTTTTATAGTTGTTTAGTGATTACTGCTCACATTGTCTCGGCATACAATGTTCCTCTATGAGATGAACCACTAAACAGGCAAATCATACGTACTTTTGTATTTACCAATTATTTATTTCGAAAAATATGAAATGTTTTTCATGTTTGTCTTCAAGTAACTGCTGAATATAGGTATTTTTTCTTTTCTCAGAACTAAATCGTTGTGTTAGAGTGCCACCTAGCGATCTTAATGTTTATAGCAAGATAAATATGGCTGAAAATGAAAAATGATGTTGGAACGAAAGTTTGCAAAATATTTGTGGTTTTGATTCATGTCAACCGTGTGATCAAGCAATTAATTCAACTTTTTCTTCATCTCTTGATATTGCAAGAATTTGAGTCCATTTTATTTAGCCTTTATTTAGTGGTTTATTTAGTGGTGGAAATAATTGACCTCAGCCATGTGACAAATTTCTTTGTTTTTTACAAAGAAATGTTATAGTTCATCATGGTTATAAACATTGTACTCCTGTAAGGATAAGGTCCCATCCACATTATTGTCATTCTTAAGGAACACGTCTGCTACAACATCATCAAAATAGGATTCGTCTTTCTGGGAATTCAACTTCTTTGCTTCCTTTTTCAAGTATGTTTTAATCTGCAAATACAAATGACAAAATATGTTCATCAAACGGCCTGGAAAAATGGTTGGTGTTTACAGATAGCCACTTATATTAGAAATATTTAGTTTGTTATTAGAAGACCTATTGATCTAAGTTACCTCCTCTTTTGTGAGGACCTTGTTGTTGTCGGTGTCAATTTCGCTGAAGGCTTCTATGCTGCGTGGTCCTCTTGTAATGTACAAAAGCTCCACCTCAAAGATCACCGTTGCATCTGCCGGTACAGGACCTATTGCACCATAGAAAAGTTTACTAACTTGAAATGAACAAAAAGGAAAACACTTAGTATTCTATTTCAATAAATGCATTGGACACTAATACAATAAGTATTTGCTTGATTGATATGATTTCCATTACAAACACCAGAATGATTTAATGGTGTTATATTAGTTCCCATCAACCAGATAAATCCCACAAAACACAATACCAGTAGAGACCCACAGAAACCATGGTTTCCATTACAACCGATAAAACTCCCATTACACGTGTTTAATGTACCAGAACTTATGTGATGGTAAAGAGACGCATTTACTTTCTCGTCGTGCTTCACGGTGCGATACTCACCTTTCCCGTGCTCGCCGTACGCCAAAGAAGGGGGGATTGTAATTTTTCGCTTCTCGCCAGGACACATGTCCCTCAATCCTAAATCGAGACCTTTAATAACAGATCCAACGCCCAGCTGAAACCAGTGCGGGTGACCAGTCTTTGTCGAACGACTGGAAGGGATTAAAACGAACAAACAGCGTTAAAGTTAGTTCGTTCAAACCAGGAACGATAACTAGCGTCCAAGCATCAGACGACAACGTTGCAGTTTCACAATGTAAACACGCGGGCCCTTTAAGTTTAAATGGATTTTGATTGGCTGACAATGTTTCATCGATCAGATGGAAAACAGTCGCCCTGGAAGTAATCCAAGCAACATCTGCAACTTTATTAGTATAGTTTTGTTGTGGATTACGCTATTTTCTTTAAGGGATGATTACAAAAGTGTTCATAGTTGTAGGCTACTTGGTGAAAAACATATTTACTTTAGTCGTTATCACGAACTTTATTAAAATATATGCAATATACGTATAATTTATAGCTACAAAAAAAAAAACAGAAATCAAAAGTCCAAATAACAAAGAAGCGAGTTTACCTGCAGTAGAACTGAGATCTGTCTTTAGCGAGATATCCATCATAATGCGCATTCAGCATGTCTCCTCTCTTGGCTTTCTGTGTGCAGTTTTCTGGTAGAAATGTGACCTCGACTTTAACTTCATCATCTGCACGAAGGACAACTATGAAGGTACTGAGCGTTTGCAAAAACAAAATAAAACAAAACCAGAATGTGGACCGCTGGGACATCTTGCACATCTGTCGGCGTGGCGTAAAAGGCAGGGCAGCTGACGCGTCGTGGCGCCGCCCAGTACTCAGTAGCTGACGCGGCGTGGCACCGCCCACTACTTAGGTTTCATCTTCAAAGTTTGTCGTTTGTTTTTTCGGTACATCGTTTGGGTTGAAACTGTGTGGGTCGTTTAATCTGAGCTAAAAATCGATGTGTTGTCTCAAATGGAACATTTTAGTCATTCAGTCAACTTTAAACTTGAACCCCCCCTAATCCAGAAAATGCACAGGAGTGCCAGGAGTGTGTGTACAGAACCAAGCAAGAATTATAAAAATCCATCCATTCATTTTTTTTAAATCCCAAATAAACATCAACTGTTCTCTTGAACGAGCTGTTGGCATCAGAACAAAGAAATGTATACGTATATGGACAACTCCATGGTAAGTAAGTGGCGACGGAATTTTTAGTTTTGGGTAAACTATCCCTTTTAATCAAACATATTTAATTTTTAACTCCTAAAGTCTGTTTCTTCAGGATGCGTAACACAGATGTAATGTGCTGTGTATATTTAATATGAAATAACGTCAATCGCACAAACATTTTATGGTGCTGAAAACATGCTTTATTAAAACAATAATTCATAAAACTCAAGGAGGCTGAATATATGGGCAATACTACATAAATTAGTTCTAATAATTCAATGTGCAGGGTATTACATTCATATACTTTTTGTTCTTTGCATAGCACATGAAGGCTCCGTGGTACGTTGCTGGATGAATACCCTGACTACTGACAAAGTGTGATTCTAATGCTAACACACACACACAAACACACAAAATATAACCTAGCAATCCTCCAAGAGTTGGCACAGCTTCTGCAGAGAAGCACTTGAATTGATTTTACAATGAATGGTCAGGTGATGTTACTTTCATAAAATCAGAATTCAAACGGTCCTTTGTCAGAAACCGTGCACAAACATTATCATGAGCTCATTGTGCAGGCCGCTCGCACATTGAGCATGTCATTAAAATGGCGGTATGACTTCGTCAGTCTGAGCACAAGGCCTAGTCATCTTGCTTACATTAGGGTATATGCAAACAACATTCAAGGTCTTATGTTCAAGTCATAAATTCTTGTGTACTGCATTACTGCACGCACAGATGCACAGTGCATAGCTTTGTCTCACAGATTTTAGTAAAACTTCAACAGGGAGCCTCTCTACCCGTTGAGGCAATCTTAAGACTTCAACTTACTGTTGAGGCACATAGTTTCGTTTCGTTTCAGGTTTAACAGGGTATTCGTTTCGTGTGAAACTTTCTCCTGTTAAACATTTAGTTTCATTTGTTTGTCATAAATAACAATGCATACATTTTCCATAACCGGTAATTTCGGCTATATACATTATGTACATGTCACAAAATGGTGCAGAACCTCTGGTCATAACTATCCAATATGGCACATTTCATAACAACTTTAGACTTAAGTCTAGTTTGGCATAAATTAATGTCAAGTTTGGTATAAAAATACTTAATATTTACAAGAACAGACATCTAGGTCTTTTTTCTCATTCTATAAATAGAAAGATGTTCGAACGAGGGAAATGGGGTGAGGGTTCAATTAGTATTATATAATTTTTTACATAGATCGAATGCTGACATTAACAGTAGTGAAATCTGATCCAAGCTCATTTGAAAGTTTCAAGGTGTATGCTCCAGCATCAGTCTCTTTCACGCCACTTATAACGAGAGTGGTGAGATCCTGAGAATTTTCGATCTGGAATCTTCCGCTCTTCTCCGTGCTGGACAGTGTCTTCCCTGAATGTAACCATTCTACGCATGGCATTGGGTCTCCAGTGAAAGCACATGCTACAGTCAGGATCTTTCCGGACTCGATACTGATATTTTCAGGGGCAGCTTCGATCTTTGGTGGTGTACCTGTTTAGGACGGAAAAATATATATTTTAGTGGTGTAATAGGTCTGTTGATGTTTTAAGGTGCTTTAAGTGCCTGATGCAAAGATGCACAGAGTGAGTGTCCATCTCACCTTTAAGGCCATGAGAAATTGCTCTGAAGGATGACCCCTCAACATGCGAGTGACTGGACATTGCCATCATACTGCTGGAACTCATAGCCATTGTACTGCTAGAGCTCATAGCCATCATCGCTTCAGACGACATGGAGGACATGCTAGATGCTGACATGCTCTCAAATTTAACATCAGACATGCTGGTGCTGGTGAAGGATGTCTCTTGCATTTTTGATTCGACATGCTTTGCAGAGAAGCTGCCCTGCATGCTGGTAGCATCAGAGCTTTTCTCCATAATTATCATTTTGGCAGGTTCCTCAATCAGAGCTGTGAGAGCACAGTACAGTACCATGTCATTCAAATAACTTCTTTCATAAAAAGGTACACCAGGCAATTTTAACAGTGCAAATGTCTTCAAATGCCTGGTACAAACACATGGGTACGGTCAAAGCTAATTCTGTTGAAGCTTTTTTGGTAACATTCACCAGACCTGCAGATTGTATCTTAAACATTCATTTTCATTCAGGGCTAATATAGATTTATTTGATTTTTTCTCAGTACAGTTATCTAACATTTCTTATACAAATGTTAGTGTCGGGTTTTTTTATGTATATGATACAGCTCATACAGTAGCCATACAGTAGCACTGTAAATATATGTATACATCGACACATCATGCTTTGTTATCATATATCATGGTAGAAGGTTAAGATTAGGATTCAAATCAAGTTAAGCCAAGACATTGACAATTAAAAGGCTAGGTTAGGTTTTGTTAGTTTGATTTGGAACATTAATCATTTGTACGTATTGTTCTAAATCAAGGGTTTTATCAACTAAGGTTTTAAACATGTTCAGTTTTAAATATTTAATAAATTCTAATGTTAGAAATGGGTTTATTATTTTAACAATGTTAATTTATTTTTCGGGATGAATTAATGGGGCTGTTAGTGTAACAGTGTTATTAGCACATTTTTGCCACTAGATAATAAAAACAACTTACTCAGGACATTTAGTGATGCTGTTGCAGAGGACTGTCCAAATTTGTTCTTTGCTTTAATCGTATATTTTCCACTGTCTTCAATGGCTGCATTGTGAATCTCAAGTTTGTACACATTCTTTGAGCGGCTTAATTTCATGTTTGATGTAATCAAAATCTGTAAGCATTAAAGGAAAAAATTTAATAGATTCCTATGAGAAACAAAAACACTTTTTTTGAAAGAAAAATTCACACAGTTGGGCTACTCACCACTGCATTATCCTTGAGCCACTCAACTTCAGGTGATGGTTCACCAGTGATTTCGCATGAGAATGTGACATCTTGTCCCTCATTTACATTCTGGGAGCGTGGTTGCACAAGGAAGCTTGGTGCATCAAAAACCATTTCACTGATGGTCATGTCAAACTGGCACTTCACCACACCGTGTTCAGTTTTGGCCTCACAAGTGAGAATTCCCTGGTCTTCGTGGCTGACACTTTTAATTGTCAATGTGTGATCATTGCTTGACAAGCCGTATCTGTAGTTTTCTGAATTTGAAAGCTTAAATCCGTTCAGGATCCATTTCACGTCAGAGGCCCCTGGGATGCTTGCTCGCAATGTGACGGTCTGACCTTCAGTCATTGTCATTTGGGTTTTGGATGCTTTAATTTCTCTAAAGGACTGCTCCTCCTCATAGGCAATTTCCTTTTTCACAATTTGCTCTGTCAGCTCTGCTACTGCTGCTGTTTGAGCTGTAGGTTAAAGAGAAATTATTTAATTTTACTGAAACAAATGCAAAATTGCTCACAATTCTGAAATATATTTCAAGAGCTTTATTTTAATACCTTTAATGGTAACGGTGCTGTTTGTAGTAACAGATCCAGCAATATTTTTGGCTACACATGTGTATACTCCACTGTCGGTGACATCTGAGTCGTAGATTTCAAGATGTGCCAAACCATCCTCTTCAAAGATTTCATATTTTCCACCCTGAGAGAGTGTCTGTAATCATTTTGAAGAGTGTTAGATATGTTTTATACATCCGTCCATCCATCCATCCATCTGAATATTTAAATGTGTTGATTAAGTATTTTACTTACCTTGCCATCCTTCATCCAGGTGATAACTGGTTTAGGCTCACCAGTCATTTTCACTGTGAGCTTTGTAATAGAATCTGTGGAAGCTGAGATGTCTTTCAGTTCTGATGAGAAAATCGGTTTGGATGTCTTTTCTTTTGGAGTAGGTGACTTTACTGTGGGTGGAGACTTTACTCTCTGTGGAGATTTGATTGGCTCAGGTGATTTCATTCTCAGCGGAGACCTGATTCCCATTGGTGATTTTATACGGGAAGACTCTGGAGACTTCACTCTTGGAGGTGAAGCAACCACTTTCTTCACAGGTGTTGGTTTACGAACAGTCAGACTGAATTGTGCCTCCTGTTTACCTTCAGGGTTCTCCACCACTACAGTGTAATTACCTCCATCCGATATTTCAACTTGGGTAATCTCAAAAGTGGATTTATATTCTACCGAGGTAATATGTTGACGATGAGAGGACACAAGTATTAGTCCCTCTCGTTGCCATGTTACAGTGGGTGCGGGTTCACCATCAACATCACATGTGAATTTGACTGATTCTCCCTCTGATACTGTGACAGACTGTGGTTTAGTCAAAATTGTAGCTGGTAGAGTTGGCTTCTTTTTCTCAAGCACCACTTCCTCTACTGTTGTTACTTCTGAAGCTTCAAGTCTGGTCTCAGATGTTTTCTCAACCACAACTTCCTCAACTCTGGTCACTTCCATAGCTTCAAGCTTGATCTCAGATGTTGCATACTCCTTAACAACTGTCTCCTTTGTCTCACTTCTAGTTTCCGATACTGCCACTTTTTCTGAAACTACCGTTTCTAATGCAGTTGCTGCTTTTGTGGTGGAAACATGAAAAACATCACTTTTTGTCATCTCAGGAACAAAGGGTGTTGGTGGCTCCTCATCTTTGCGCTGTGAGGCATATGCAGAAAATGCACCTTCAGAAACATCGAGAGTGGCATAGTCAGAAGCCTCTCCCTTTGCGTTTGAGCTGACAACACGGTAGGTGCCGCTGTCCTCTTCCTGACAGTCAATGATTTGAAGAGACAAAACTCCACTCATGTTGAACATGCGGTACTTTCTGCTTTCTTCAATCTGCTGTCCATTGTGGTACCATTTAATCTGTGCTACTGGCTTAGATTGAACATTTAGAGTAAATTTGGTGTTTTGACCAACTGCCACACGGTGTGAGCGCATTCTTACAGTCACTCGGGGAGCATGATCAAGGCTAAAAGGCTGCTGGCTCACAATTTCAAACTTCCTGTCTGTTTTTAAAGCTTTCTTTTTTGACTCATACCTTGACATATAATCAACCTTCACTGACAGGTCTTGTGTAGAAACTTTTTCAGATGAACCAAGGCTGGGGGAACGTGGATGTGCCTTTTCCAGGGAAGATGTTCTGACACTTACCACTTCTTTCTCAACCACAGCTGCAGAAAGCTTTTCAGACTTAGCACGAGTCACTTTGACATATCCAGAAGAAAATGAAGTAGGTATATGAGTTGCTACTCCCTCACTTATTGCTGGTACTGAAACTCTTGTTTTATCTTTTCTTTTTCCCTTAGTTTTTTCCTCAAATTCTATTTGCTGCAGTCGTGTCTTATAGGATGTTAATCTTGTGGTGGTAGATACTGATCTAAGCAGTTCTTGATCCTCTTTTTCTTCATATAGTCTTTGCTTTTGTCTTGGAGGTCTGTATGTTGCCCTATCGTGACGATGACGCAAGTCAACATAGCTTGGACCAGCCTCATATTTAGAGGGAATACGATAGGAGTCATATGTTGGAATTTCCTCCCCTTCCTCCTCATTATATGCAGCTCTCTTGGGTGATGGATGTTGCAATGCAGAGAGTTCGAAGCGTACAGGGCTGAGACGTGGTGGGGACGCAGAGTAGCCTAATTCAAGTTCATCCTCCAGTTTAAGCCTTTCCTCTTCTGTTCTCTTCATTGACAGGTATTCATTTACTGGAAGAAGCAGTTCCTCATCAGAAAGGTCTCCAAGAGAACGTCTCCTAATTCTGTAGTATGCCTCCAGTTCTGGAGAAGGTGTGCGATGTCTTGCTGGTCTTACAGTCTCAAGGTCATCCTGGGAAACTGATGGAATATGCCATCTGGGCTTGTATTGATCTTTAATTCTTGGCAGGGGTACCTCATAGAACTGATCCCACCTCGAGAGCCGTATACGTTTAAGTCTTTTCTGAGGGAACTTTTCCATTGGCTCTGGGAACTCATACTGATCACGAAGCTTCTTGTACCACTTCATATCAGAGAATGGCACAAAGTGTTTGATTTCCATGTCCTCCTCAAGAGCAGTAGGAGCAACAACACGGGGTGGAGGAACAACATATGGCATTCTTAACCTCTTTTCTTCTGCCCTCTTCCTTTTCTCCTCTTTCTCATCGGCTTCTTCAGCTTCACTTTTTACTTTCTTAGTAACGATTGCTGGCTTGAACATAGTTGCAGCTTCTCTTAGTGCTTGCTGTGCCACTGGAGTAAGTGAGGTAACATCTCCTCCAGCAAGAATCTGAGTTAGTCTCACTTTCTTGTCCATTTCCTGCTGATCATGATCTGGCTTTTTCTTCTTTTCATCCACACTCTCAATCTCCTTCTTTACATGTGTCACCCGTTCAACCTTGAGTGTGGATTGGCAACTTGCAGATCCAGCTGAATTAGTTGCGATGACTCTGTATATGCCAGAATCCTCTGGAAGTGTGTCTCTTACATGCAAGACATAGTAATCCAAGCCTTCATGGACAACTTCAATTTGTGGACCAAATGCTAAAGGCATGCCATCTTTCTCCCATTTCAATGAAGGATGGCCTGACACTCGCATTTCAAAACGTACACTCTGGCCTTCTCTGCATCCTAGATTCGCAAGGAGGCGTTTGAACATAGGTCTCAGAGTATTATCAGCAGGAGCAGGACGAGGAACCACTGTGAGACGGGCTTTGCAGCTGTCCTCACCAAATCTGTTTCTTGCCAAAACAGTGTATTCCGCATCGTCATCTGGATCGAGATTATGAATAACTAACTGATATAAGCCCTTGTCAGTTATAAACGTGTATTTCTTGTCATCATCTCCTGGTACAATCTTTTGACCAGTTTTCAACCACATCACACGAGGTTCAGGATGCACAGTGATGGTGACACCAAAGCGCAAATCTTCTCCAATGTAAGCTGTGCGGTTGCACAATGGCAAGGTAAATTCAGGAGGTCTTTGGAGTAATCTTGTTGTGTCAACTCTGCGTTTAACTTTCTTTACCACGCGTGAAGTGAAGAACTCACGGTAGGATCTTACCCCTTTGACAAAGAGCTCAGCATAGGCACTGTCCTCACCATACTCATTGACAACCTTACACCTGTATGTTCCATCATCTGTTCTGGTGATTCCCTTGATAGTTATGGTTGCAAGCCCATCTTCATATGTAATTTCGTATCTGGAACTTTCTTCTAATTGTCTTACTCCACAGTACCATGTTACTTCAGTACAGCTATCGTAATTGTCAATGTTGCAAATGAACTTAATGTCATCGTTTTCATCTGCAAGATTGTGTTTAATCTGTCCTGCAACTGGACCATGTTCAAATGGTGCAATCTTCACTTTAGAAGCTGTTACTCCTCTCTGACCTCTGATAGCACCACCATTGGCAACACGAGCAGATGAGACAACAGTGTTCCATTCTTTCTTCACCATGGCTTGGTAATATCTCTTATGACGTGTAATTGTGATTGACCTAGTACTTAGCTCTTCTGTGTTCATTGTCAGCCAAGGATGATTCAAAGCCTCAGCAGCAGTCATGCGATGTTTACGCTCTTTGGTAAGGAGACGATCCAAAAAGTCTAATGCCTCAACACTTACGTCCTTGAAGGATTCATCATCAAAACTGTACTCAGCATTTGAAATGCTCTCAATCATTTGCTGATTAGTTTCAGCAGCAAATGGATTAAGTCCACTGAGAAGTACATAAACAAGAACACCAACAGACCACATATCTGTTACAGTGCTAACCATCTCATTTTGATGTATTTCTGGTGCTGCAAACTCAGCTGTTGTGTACTGAATTTTAATCTGCTCCCCAGGTGTAAGGTGTCTTGCTTGTCCAAGCTCAATGATCTTGACATTAGTTCCTCTTCTTGTGGTATACACTATATTTTCAGGCCGGATGTCAAAATGGCCATAACTTTTACTGTGGAGGAATTCAAGAGCCTCACACACTTGTCTGATGTAGTTTACAATTACACATTCATTGAGCTCAAAGTTGGCTGTACCAAGGCGCTCGAGTACGTCCACACCAGATAAAAACTCATATACCATGACTATCTCTTCAGGGCTGTCAAATGACTCATGGAGTAACAAGAAGTTCTTGTGGCGAGCTACATTCAACGTTGCAATTTCTTTCTTTACAAGTGCCTGATCTGCACCTCTTATTTTAACAAACTTAGCCATATAAGTCTTCTCAGACCTGGTCTCAATACACCTGTGCACAATACCAAACTGTCCACGGCCAAGCTCTTCAGCAATCATGTACTTATCATGAAGATTTGTAGCCTCTGAATGAGGAGCTTTGCTCTTGGAAACAGGTCTGGTGTCATCTACTTCCTCATCATAATTGAGAACTCTTGATTTATCCTCCTTTGTCAAAACAGGTCCACTAGACTCAGATGGTGCACTCTGACCAAATTTATTTTCAGCTATGACACGGAACTGATAACTGGTCTTTCCAAACAGATTGACAACAGTGTAGTGGGTGTCACGAGACTGGCCAACACGAATCCACCTTTCTGCTGTGGTGGCACACTTTTCTATGATATAGTTTGTGACTCTACTGCCACCATCATTGGCTGGTGCTAACCAGTGAAGTGTTACAGAATCTCTTGAGACATCACTGGCTATGATGCCACGTGGTGGATCCGGTACATCTGCAACATCGAGCTCGACTCTTTGCTGGTCAATACCAAATCTGTTTTTGGCACATACAATATAGAAACCAGCATCATTCCGTTCAACTCCATTCACAAATACAAGAGATGTAAACGATCTTGTGACGATTACTTGATAGTGTCCATTGTTATCGATAAGGTCTTGTCCTTTTTGCCAGGTAATAACTGGATCTGGTTTTCCACTGAATGGAATCTTAATGTTTACTACTTCACCACGAAGTGCAGGGATAGCCTCCTTTCCTTGTAGATTTGTGGGTAGGTGAATCTTAGCGGGGACTGAAAAACAAAGGGAAATCATGTAACAACACTGTAATCTTCCTTAAAACTAGAGTGCATTTTCTGCTAAGTACAGTATCTGACAATCTTGGAAGCTTACCTTCAACATCTAGAGAAACAGTAGCAGAAATAGATCCACCCTGGTTTGTTGCTCTGATCTGATATACAGTTGAGTCTTCTGCATCACAGTCAGCAATAACAAGCTGATGGTAGCCACCCTTAAATTCTTGGATCTTGATTTTAGTGTTTTCACCCTGAACTTCTTTTCCACGTTTGAACCATTTTATCACAGGCTTGGGTTGTCCTGTAATCTTGCAGACGAATGTTGCATTGCTTTTGAATTTCACACTCATGTTTCTGAGGTCTTCCTTGAAGGCAGGGGCCCGTATTTCAATGTCGGTCTTAGGAATGACAGGGTCAGACACTTCACTGAAATCGCTTTGTCCTCCAAGGTTTTCACATTTTACCCGGAACTCATGCTCTACTCCTTCGGTTAGACCCTTGACAGAATAAACGGTCTGGTGGATTTCATCTGTTGTAACCAGAGCCCATTCACCCTTCTTTTTGTCCCGTTTTTCAAGACAGTAGTTCTTAATTTTAGAGCCTCCATCATTGAGGGGTGGTTTCCAAGAGACAACACAGGAGTTTTTGGTGAGTCCAGAGACTGCTGGCTTCAGCGGAGCTCCTGGCCTCTCTGTAAAACACAAAAGCGTTCATAAATAAAAAAACATCTTACCAAATTATCGTCACCAGTTTATTGTTGATTTTTCACTACTTACCTAGCTGACTCTTGATGAGGATAGCAAAT
The DNA here is from genome assembly GCA_008369825.1 of Triplophysa tibetana. Taxonomy (NCBI): domain Eukaryota; kingdom Metazoa; phylum Chordata; class Actinopteri; order Cypriniformes; family Nemacheilidae; genus Triplophysa; species Triplophysa tibetana. Next base: position 4,810,294 of record CM017902.1, on the reverse strand, counting down.
GGAGTCTCAAGTAAGTCACTGTTACCATAGCGGTTTTGTGCTGAAACACGGAAGTAGTATCCCTCATTTTCAACAAGGTTTGGAATTCTGCATGAAGTGCCTGTGATGGATGATGATACAAGTTCCCACTCTACGTTTTCCTTGTCTTCACGCTTTTCTACAATATAATTTGTGATCATAGATCCTCCATCATCTTTAGGAGCTTTCCAGCTAATGATCACAGAATTCTTTAACAGAGCATCAAGAACAAGTGGACCTTCTGGCACAGCAGGTTTATCTGAAAACACAAAAATATGTTAATTACTGTGCTCTAAACCACTACCACTTAAGATTTTTTTAATTGAGATCTAATTAATGGAGTAGTTTGAAAGCAATTACCTAAGATTTCAACTTGAGTTACAGTATCAGCAGACCCGAAGTGGTTGTTGATCCTGATTCTGTACTTCCCTCCATGTACTCTGCGCTGTACATTCTTGAGAATCAAATGAGTGTAATGCTCTGTATTTTCAACTACGACATTCTCAGAGGGCTCCAGAGCTTTGGCTCCATAAAGCCACATGATCTTAGGCTGAGGTCGGCCAATGTAAACAGCATGAATGCGCACTGTGCTACCACATGTTGCAAAATATTTGTCTTTAAGTTGCATTGGGAACTGTGGAGCTGCTTCAAGAACCAGAGTTCCACTGGTCTCACATTCACCGGCTTCATTTACAGCCTTGCATGTGTACAGACCCTCATCTTCCTGTTGATCTGTCGAAATGGTCAGTGTATGGTTGCGGCCATCAGAGGTTGCGGCATATTTGCGACCTTCTTTGATTTCCTTTCCACCTTTGTACCATTTAATTTCTGGAACAGGCCTTCCAATGATCTGGCATTTGAGAGTTGCAGTCTGTCCAAGTTTGGCAGTCAATTCATCCATCTCTTTTCTGAGAGCTGGTTTAGCTCCAACTGAAAAAAAAAACAGGCAAAGTTGTAGGGAATGTCTGCCTTCAGAAAATCACTAGGAATTGTTATGTTGACAAATTGCAATACGATTGTTTAACTGTACTTACTGCCCAGTTTAGTTTTGATTGTAGTTGCTGTTCTGCGTGGCCTGCTGATTCCGGTTTCATTTTCAGCAAATACTCTGAATTCATATTCTGTTGCCTCTTGTAGAGCGCCCTGGGTGTTCTCTTTGTCCTTTGTGCGCTCCTTATTGCATTTCTTCCAAGCGCTCTCTCCAGACTTTCTGTATTCAATCCAGTAACCAAGGACTGGTTTTCCACCATCACACTCTGGAGCCTCCCAGTGAATTTTAATGTAGTCTTTGGTTACAGTCACAACATCAATTTCTCCTGGCTGGCTTGGTTTATCTGAAAAAAAAAACACAGTCCAATGAATTGTAAAAAGAAGCAGCTTTGTTTAAAAGCAACAATTTCTGCCTAATAAACATTAAGACTAAGGTTATTAGAAAGGGCCAATACCATATGGATCTTTGCATATTACGGAGTCTGAAGCCGGTCCTGGTTCACTCTGTCCAATCTCATTCACGACAATAACACGGAACTGATACTCAGCATCAGTAGTGAGTCCACTAAGGGTGTACATTGTTGAGGCAATTTTTGTCTCATGACGAATCCACTTGTCGGATGACACTTCTTTGTAGTCAATGAAGTAACCAGTAATGCAAGATCCACCATCATCTTTGGGTTTAGTCCAAGCCAGAGCAGCAGAGCTTTTAGTAACATCCATGATTTCTGGTGGAGTACCTGAAGGCTCTGGTACACCTAGGAAATTAAAAACAGGGATACAAGTGTTGTTATGTTAAATAAAAATAATGTGATGCTGACAGATTAAATTAATAAGTACTTACATATTGGAGTCTTTGGTACAACTGGTTCCTTAGATTTCAGAGAGTTACTGATTCCAAACGTGTTCTCTGCAGTCACCTTAAAGTGGTATTCAACATTTTCTTGTAATCCCTTAACCACAAATGATGTGTCAACAACTCGAGAGTCAACAGTGTACCAAGCTGCTTTTGCTACTTCACGTCTCTCCACAATGTAGCCTATAATTTCAGAGGCACCATCATCTGTTGGAGGTTTCCAGCTAAGTCTTACAGAATGTGCTTGAATATCATCAATTCCAAGAGGGCCTTCGGGAGCAGATGAGCGGCCAATAACCTTAACCTTGATAGACAGCATCTTTTTGCCACATTTGTTTTCCAATTGGAGATTGTAAATGCCAGAATCAGACCTTTCAGCGTCTTTTATTACAAGCTCAGTTCCGTCCTCATTGGAGGCAAGTAATGCGCTGTTCGTCACCTCTGCTCCATCCTTGGTCCATTTGCAGGTAGGAGTAGGTTTGCCTTTAATAGGCACTGAAAGTCTGATGACTCCTCCAGATCTGACAACGAGAACATCTTTGTATTTTGCCTCAAGATCATAACTTGGAGGATCTGATAAAGATAAAAGTTCTCATTAGTTACATTTCTACTCACATACTAGGTTCAAGGGACTATTAAGGAAGTCATGAGAAGACCTTACCAAGCATCTCTGTTATGGTCACAACTCCTGGTACTTCAGCTGGTTCTCCTGGTCCTCCAGCATTGCAAGCCATGACACGGAATTTGAATTCTTCTCCTTGTGGCATTTGCGTCAATGTATATTCACAGATCAAAGATGGTGTGGTGTTGCACTTTAACCAGGTTACTGAACCAACCTTTTGCATCTCAATTAAATAGCCTGTAACCTTAGCACCACCCTCTTCATCTGGAGGACTCCAGGCCAAAGACACAGACGATTTTGTGGTATCTGTTACTCTTGGGTTTTGAGGTGATCCAGGTGGATCTGCAGGGTGAAAGCAATTGTTTATTTGTCACTGATGCTATTTAATCATTTCAACAAAACTATCAGTTGGCAGAAAATGCATTAATAGCACTGCTTTACTCACCAACTGGATCAGTTGCTACTGCTGTTTTAGAAAGAAGACTGGGTTTGCCAACACCACGGGCATTGATTGCTGTCACCCTGTGCTCATATTCCAAGCCTTCAATCAAACCAGTGGATCTGTATCTTGTCATTGTCACTGGATTTTTATTGGCACGTATCCACCTATCAGATCTGACCTCCTTGCGTTCAATAATATAGCCAGACACCTCCAATCCACCATCCTCATCTGGCGTCTCCCAGGCAACAGTCATACCATCACGTGAGACATCAAAGATGATAGGTCTTCCAGGTGGTCCCGGAATAGCTTTAACAATTTGATATAGGGATTATTAGATTTTGTTATATGTAGAGACATGCAAAAAATGTAATTAGTAATAATAAATAATTTAATGACAAATATTTTCCCTTACATTTGGAGCTCTTGCACATTACAATTTCTGACTGCAAGTACTCCCCAGTGCCATATCGATTGGCTGCTGCAACACGGAACACATATTCATCGCCCTCTGTCAATCTATCAAACTTGAATGTTGGTCTGCTAACTGATTCAGAAACAGGCACCCATCCTGGTCGATGAGCATCACGTTGTTCAACAACATAGTTAGAGACTGGGGCACCACCATCTCTTCTAGGTGGATCCCAGCTTATTGTGACTGCGATTTCATCAATTTCATCAAATCGAATGGGTCCTTGCGGTTCATCGGGTTTATCTGCAGAAAGAGAAAATAAAAAATGTAATCACGTTGTCATTTTAGAATATCAGTCAATTATTACACGGGGGAGATAGATACAAGTAGATTATTATGTAGGAATGAGTATTTACCAAGAATGACGACTTTGATGTTTTCAGTTGTCACTCCTGTGACGTTTTTCACTTCAAGAGTATACACTCCACTGTCATCAATTGTGGTGTTTAGAATAGTTATTTTTGAGGATTTTGCAGTTGACTTGATCTTAACACGCTCCTGTATTTTTAATCTATTGTCATTGAAGAACCAAGAGCAAACTGGTGGTGGTCTTCCTATGATTGGCAGGTCAAGCTCAAGAGGTTTGCCTGCCAAAACACTGATCATCTTTTGTGGAATAGTAGATAGGTCAATCTTTGGCAAAACTGAAAGAGAAAATAGACAGAGTTGAGACATAAAGATGGCATCTGGTGACTTGTAATATTGTTTTACTGTTACCACTTCTAAAGAATTGTATATAAAGTTGGCACACAAAAATGCTCCAAAAATGTCAAAATGTACTAATTATAAGACTTTCGCATGAAACTGTTGCAACCACTACAATTCATACCTCTTTGTTCTTGAACTGCGACCGCGGTCACAATTTCTTTTGGCTCACCAGGACCTCTGCTGTTAACAGCACGTACCCTGAAGAGGTACTGCTCATTTTCATTCAGTGATACGATAGTGAACTCAAAGTCTGTTAGTTTCAAAGTAGTCACTTTCATCCACTTGTCAGTACCAGCCTTACAAGCCTCAACAATGTAGGCTATGATTCTGCTGCCTCCATCATGTAAAGGTTTCTCCCATGCAAGTGATACACTGGACTTGGTAACATCTACAACTTCAAGCTTGGCTGGTGGTAGTGGGACTTCACACACCAAAACAACATCCCTTGTCTCGCAAGGTTCACCAACACCATATATATTTTCTGGTAAGACTCTGAAGTAATACATCATTCCCTCTGCCAGACCAGTAATTTTGTATGACGTCTTGCTGCATTTAGATGTAACAGATTTGTATGCTCTCATCGATGCTTCTCGCCTTTCAATGACATAATTGTTAACAGGTGCTCCACCATCAACCTCCGGTGCATCCCAAGTAATAAGGGCGGAATCCTTTGTAAGTTCTTTAATTTTAATAGGACCAGGTGGACCAGGCGTATCTGATAAAGAAACAATTGCTGTCAAGACACCACCTGATTGCATGTCATGTGGATTATAAATTTAATTAAATGATTAGTCACAAATAGAGAAAATTTACCATAGATTTTGACAAGAATGCTTGCATCCTTCTTTCCAGCTGAATTTGAGGCTTCCAATGTATATCTACCAGCATCGTAGCGGTGTACTTTATCAATAATGAGAGTTGTGGCAGTATTAGTGACTTCAATAAAGCCACGATTTTGAAGATCCACATCAGGCTTGGTCCAAGTGATAGTTGGTATTGGTCTTCCAGTAACAGTTACATGGAGGCGCAGGGAACTTCCTGCTCTCAGGCATATTGTCTTCAGCAGATCATCCGGCAGCTCAAGGTCAGGGATTTCTGGAATTAAAAATGAATTAGAGGAGCCATTTACATTCAAACATATTACAAATATAGAAACATTGAGTCTGTTTGAACATACCAATTCTTTCGACTGGCTCTGTCTCTGCACATGGTTCACTGAAGTCACCAGTTCCATTTACATTGACTGCTGCAACTCTGAAACAGTATTTCTTGCCAGCAGCGAGGCCTGTAACAGTGTGTTCAGTCACCCTGAGATTCTTTTCATGCACTTTTGTCCATTCTTCTGATCCAACTTCTTGCATCTCAAAAATGTAACCAAAAACATCAGCTCCACCATCTTCAACAGGCCGTGTCCAGGCAAGACTAATGCTGTCATGGTGCGTGTCTGTAACACGTGGAATTGAGGGAGCATCTGGAGTGCCTAAAATGGCCATTTAACATGATCAGGTACATTTTTTGGATTACAGTAATAAAACATTCAAATATTGAAACTCTTTCATGTTCTTTCAGGAACATACCTGTTGGTTCTCTACATACTGCATACATTGACACTTCACTGGGTTCACTATCACCAGCTGCATTAATGGCTGTAATACGGAACTGGTAAATGTTGCCTTCTTGAAGACCAGTGACTTTGAAGGACGTGTCCTTGAGAAGAGAATCTCTGTTAACCTTGATCCATCTTGCGCTCTTTCTTTCGCGCATCTCAATTAAGTAGTTTGTGACTTCACTGCCACCATCGCTCTCAGGTTTCATCCATTCGATTGTTGCAAAGTCTTTTCCAACTGCAAGGATTTCTGGTCCTCCAGGAGGTAATGGGACAGCTATAATTGGTAATAAAGATATCTGATTGGTAGCGTTGTAGGGTTGTATTGATCAAAGAGTTTATTATTGTTATCATTTTGAATTCTATGATTATTAAAGGGACCCTTCAGCCAAAAAGACCCTTCTCTCCATGTTTTACTTAAGACATTCTAACTCAATATGACTTTCCTCTTGAAGAATAATGCAGTCGTAGTTGTAATACCACATAGCGTTGTTCCTCAAAGTGGTAGAATGGGGGGTAATTTTTGAAGCTCCAAAAAGTTCATCCATAGATCAAAGAACTGCTTGACAGGGCTCCGTGGTCTAAACAAGGGTCTTCTGCAGTAAATCGATGCGTTTGTTTAAGAGGAATATCCATATTGACAATGCTATTAACACTAATATCTAATACCAGTTCCCCTTTTACTCGTCCTTCGGATGAGACGTTACACCGAGGTCCTGACTCCCTGTGGTCTTCTCGTAAAGCGTAGGTGTGTAACCCCAGTATCCTGGCTAGATTCCCTCCAATGGCCCTTTTAATTTTCCCCACCCTCTGAATTGGCTCTTTCTCTCTCCTCTCCACCGATAGCTGGTGTGTGCTGAGCACACTGGCGCCGTTGTACTGACCGACATACCTCCATCATTTGCCGGAAAAACAAGCCTCTGGTTAACGCACAGCCGAGGGATAACACATTGTGAAGACCAGGGAGCCTTGTCGAGCAGTTCTTGGATCAATGGATGCACTTTTTGGAGCTTCAAAAAATTGCCCCCCCATTCACTCCTATTCTACCGCTTGGAAGAAAAACTAAATGTGGCATTATAACTCCGACTGCATTATTGTTCAACAAGAAAGTCATTTTCATTTAGGGTCAGTAAAACATGGAGAAATTTTGTTTCTTGACTAAAGTATCCCTTTAGGTCACTTTACTTACTGAATGAGTTCCTGGCAATGATGGGGTTAGACTGTACTGCCACACCTGCTCCATACTTGTTCACACCCCTCACACGGAAAATATATTCATTGTTCTTGAAAAGCCTTGTGATGTTGCATGTCAGGGCTTTGCATTCAGCCTCCATGATCACCCAGTTTAGTCTGTTGGTGTCCCTTCTTTCAACAGTGTAATGTGTGATGGTGTCACCTCCGTCTTCCTGTGGCTCTTTCCAAGAGACTGTGCATTTGTCCTTAGATACATTGATGACTGTGATCTCCTGACAAGGCCCAGGTGTATCTTAAAAAAAGAAGAAAGATTATAGTATGGATGAATTCACAAGGTATTTTAAGAACAAATTTGTGTTTTGTTTTGTCTGCATATCTGACATGCTTACCAAGAACTTTAACATTGACCTCAGCGGTTTTGGTGCCACTTGCATTCTTTACTGTCAAAACATACTTTCCAGTGTCATCTCTGTCACAGAACTTGATGATTGCCAGTGCACGGGTACTAGAGTACTGGAGAGAGTATTTCTCACAGAGCTCTAGCTCTTTTGTTTCCTTGGCCCAGGAAACCTTTGGTTCAGGTTTACCACCAACAGCAGCATCAAGTACCAGGTCAGATCCAGCTCTGATTGTGACTGTGTCCACAAGGAGTTTGCTGTCCAGTTCAGCTTTAGGAGGACCTACAAAATAGTTTAAATGTAATGAGTACTTTTTTCTTATGAGTATTGAAAAAATAACCATGCATGAGACATACTGTATTCTGCTTTGCAGGTGACAGGTCCTGTTGAAAGTGATGGTGTGCTGAGCACTCCATTAGCATTTTTGGCAATGACACGGAATTCATATTCCTCTCCTTCTCCAAGTGCAGTGACAGTGAAACGTGTGTCAGTAACATTAGTGTAGTTGCACTTGAGCCAACGACCCTCTCCAGTTAGAGTATATGGCTTTCTCTCAACAATGTAGCCCGTGATTGGGCTTCCACCATCATTCAGAGGCACAGACCATTTAATTGAGACTGTGGATCTTGATACACCCGTAACTTCTGATTTTCCTGGAGGATCTGTAGATAGCAATAAACCAAAAACTCATTTCAGTATTTAAGAAATATAAATTTAAACTACTATTTATCAAGTTTTGATTGCGAAATACTCACCAACTGGGTTTTGTGCCACAGCTCTTTTTGTAGCTTCACTTGCTTTGCTGAGGCCAGCACTGTTCATTGCATACACTCTGAACTGGTATTCAAGACCCTCAACAAGATCTTCCACCTTGTAGTAGCATTCAAAGCATGGTATCTTGTTTTCTCTCACCCAGAGAATTGTATTACGCTCCTTCTTTTCAATCCAGTATCCAGAAATCTTGCTGCCACCATCGTGGTATGGTTCCTCCCAACGAATACTCATGCTGTTGGCAGTTACAGAGAACAGTTCTGGCCTCGCTGGAGGACCTGGAGGAACTGAGAAAAAAGGGGTGCAACAGAATTTAGCATTTGATATTTTATAGGAAATGTCAACAATGCCAGAGTATTATTGGCTAATACATACCAAATGGATGCTCCGCAACAATCGTCTCAGATTCTGTTGGTTTGCTCACACCAAATCGGTTTTCAGCACAGATGCGGAAAGTGTACTGCATGTATTTGGTCAGATTTGAAACATGGAGTGAAGTATGCTTTACGCTCGAGTTGATAAGCTGCCAGGTAGTGGAGCCAGATTCACGCTTCTCAACAATGTAGTTTGTGATGTCCGTTCCACCATCATCCTCAGGTGGATTCCATGTCACTACACATGACTCTGATGTAATTGAAGAAATCTCAATAGGGCCCTCTGGAGGGCTTGGTCTGCCAATGACATTGACATTAACAGTGAAAGTTTTTGATCCAGTGACATTTTCAAGAGTAAGGAAATAACTGCCTCCATCACCCCTCATGCTTTCTTTAAGAGTGAGAATCGTTCTGGTTTTGGTAGTCTTAATTGATACCCTGTCCGTTTCATTTAGCCTCATCTCTTCAAGCTTCCAGATTACCTTTGGAGCAGGTCTGCCACTAATTGGAACGTCAATCTCAAATGAGTCACCAATCCTGCAAGTAATAAGTTGGTTGGTAATGCCACTGAGATCTGCAGTGGGTTCAATTCGTGGCTCTTTGATGATGACTGAGGAGAAGGCTTCTCTTGGCACACTCAAGCCAGCATCATTCTTAGCCTTGACACGGAATTCATACTCAGAATTCTCAATAAGGCCTTCAATAACAATTGTTAAGTTTTTCGTTGTTCCACAAACAACCCATTTATCTATGCCTATAACCTTTGATTCAACACAGTAGCCTGTGATACGACTTCCTCCATCATGCTCTGGCTTGAGCCAGGCCAAGGTTGCTGTTGTGTCCGTGGTGTCAATGATATCAACTCTCTTTGGTGCAGCGGGTTCAGCTGTGGCAACGATTGGATCAGGCATTTCATATGCCTCACCAAAACCGTATTGATTCTCAGCCATGACTTTGAAGAAATAAGGTACACCTTCAAGGAGATCAGAGATCCTCAAGCTTGTTTGATTGGTCTTGGGTGCTGCCTCTGTCCATGTACGACGGCTGGCCTCACGCTTCTCAACAACGTAATGGTGAACACGTGCGCCACCATCATTTATAGGAGGTTCCCAAACAAGTGAGAGAGCTCCTCTTGTGACTTCCTTGATGGAGAAAGTGCTGGGCATTCCAGGTGTATCCAATACTTTAACTGTTACAGTGACAGATTTACTGCCACTACTGTTCTCAAGTGCTAGAGTGTACTTGCCAGTATCGTTTCTAGTGCAGTTCTCCAACATTAAAGCTGTGAATGTTTCAGTGATGGTAATATCTGCCATAACACCAAGTTCTCCGTCTACTTTTGTCCAGGAAGCCGTGGGTGTTGGCTTTCCCTTAAAGCCAATACGGAGAAAAACACTTCCTCCACTCTTCACAATATGTGTCTGTTTGAACGTTGCATCAATATCAATTTCTGGTGCCAATAATCTATCTACAGCTTGTACTGGCTCAGATATCTCTTTGGCTTCACCCTTTCCAACAGAATTGACTGCACATATACGGAACTTATACTCTGCACCAGTTTCCAAACCAGTAACTGTATATTTAGTAACAGCACAAAGATCTTCATTGACTCTGTTCCATGTCTCTTCAGATCCCTTGCACATCTCTATAATGTAGCCATGGACTTCCATACCACCATCGCTAGCAGGTCTGGTCCACTCCAAGCTAACAGATGTATTTGTAGTGTCAGTGACATTTACAATAGATGGGGCATCTGGTTCTTCAGTTGGCTCTGCACATTTAATTGGTAGTGAAATGTTGCTTGGTGTTCCAATTCCAGCATCATTCACAGCATACACACGGAATTCATACTCCACATTCTCAATAAGATGAGTCACTCTGTGTGCAGCCTCAACAATGGGTTTTCTTGTTAAGACTTTCAGCCAACGACCAGTCTTCTTTTCACGTCTTTCCACAATGTAATATTTAATTGGGTTTCCACCATCATTCGTTGGAGGAGCCCAGTTGATTGTGATACTCTCTCCATCAACATCTGTTCCATCAGGAGTTCCAGGGGAATCTGGAACAGCTGCAGGGAAAACATATTTTTTACTTTACATTATTTAAACAAGAGCAACAACAAAGAAATCATTATAAGCCCTTTGTTATCTTACTGTATTGCAGCTGTGCAATCACAGGAGCAGATTCCAGTGGTCTACTAACACCAAACCTATTGACTGCAGAAACACGGAACTGGTACTCATTGGTCTTGATCAGTTTGGTGGCATTGTATGTGCATTTCAGGCACTCATCCGTAACAAGAGCCCATGAAATTTTAGAAGTTTCACGCTTCTCAACATTGTAATGTGTGACCTCAGAACAGCCATCATTCTCAGGTGGATTCCATGAAAGTGTAACTTTGCCTTCAGATATATCTGAGAACATGACTGGTCCTACAGGTTCTCCAGGTGTATCTTAAAAACAAAGATAGAAGAAGCACAGGTAAACATTATTGATCTCAAGAAAATCTTTTGATTATTTAGTTGGGGTGGAAAGATAAGTAACAAAAGTGAATACCAAAAACATCAACTTTCATTGCTTCCTTCTTATTTCCTGATGGATTTGTGGCTTCCACAGTGTAAATACCACGGTGACTACGGTCAGCATCTCTAATAAAGAGGATGCTTGACCCAGAAATTGTTGTGATGTCAACCATTTTCTTGGTTAATTCAGTACCATCTCTGAACCAGGCAACCTTCGGTGTTGGTCTTCCAGTAATGGTTACTTTGAGTCTGATGTTTTCCCCGGCTTTGACAGATACTCCCTCAAAGTACTCCAGGCCAAACTCAATGTTTGGAGCAACTGAAAGAGAATATTAAAAGCTTTAATTGTTCAGATCAACATGGCAAAATCCGTATAATGTTGACCACTAAACCATGAGAAGCAATATAAATTTTATGTACTCACAACTTTCATCTCTTATTACTACATATCCAGATGACTGAGAGGGTGGGCTCACTGTACCAATAGCATTTCTTGCTATGACTCTAAACTCATAGCGTTCACCACAAGTAAGACCAGGCACTTCAAATTCGGTGTCATTGACATTTGAAAAGTTGCTCTTTAACCACCGTCCCTTGCCCTGCCGTTTCTCCACATCGTAAGCAACAATTTTGCTTCCACCATCCCGCTTGGGAGCTTCCCACTTGAGTTTAACTGATTCACTTGTCACATCAACATAGTCAAGGGTACCAGGAGGATCTGAAATGAATATGGAGCATTTAGGGATTGTGAATGGGAACACATCCATTCTGTGAAAAAATTAAACTGAACTTACCAACTGGAGAAACAGCCATATTAAGTTTGCTTGCATCACTCATGCGACTGTATCCAGAATCATTCTGTGCATAGACTCTGAACTGGTACTCCAAACCTTCAATGAGACCAAGGACCCTGAACTCCCGATCTTTCACCAAGATTGTGTTGACCTTTTGCCACATTACGCTGTTCTTCTCTTTCTTTTCAACATGGTAGCCAAGAATTGGACAACCTCCGTCAAAAATGGGTGCATCCCACTGTATAGTCATGCCATCATTTGTGATATTGTAAACAAATGGCATTCCTGGAGGGCCTGGTGGTCGGAATTCATGCTTGGCAATGACATTTTGTGAAACTAAAGGTTCACTTGCACCATATCTGTTCTCTGCACATACTCTAAACTGATATTGAGTTCCCTTAATCAGATTAGGTACCTTAAATGTAGTTCCAATTACTCTTGAACAAGCCATCTTCCATTCTGTTTGAGAGGTGTCACGTTTTTCCACTGTGTAGCAGGACATTTCTCCACCTCCATCATCATTTGGTTCATCCCACGATATTGTTATACTTTCTGCTCTGACCTCATCCAAATGGATCGGTCCAATAGGTTTAGAGGGTGGTCCAAGGGTAATAACCTGTATATGGAATGATTTTCTGGAGGATCTGTTGTCAAGAGTAAGTGTGTATTTGCCACCATTCTCTTTCTCCACATTCTTTATCATTAACATGGCCTTGTTCTCCGTCTTCTTAAAGCGGACTTTTTCACTCTCCTTTAGTGGCAAGTTGTCCTTTAACCAAATAATAGTTGGCCTTGGTTTACCTCTATACGGCAATTCGATGTGAACATTGTGTCCCAACCGCACACTAATTTGGCCATCAGGGTAATCATCAAGGTAAGCTTCTGGTGGAATAATGTAGTCCTTCACTTTAATTGGTCCGATTTCAGTAAAGTCACTATTACCTTTCTCATTCTTTGAACAAACTCTGAAAAACATTTCAGTGAGTTCCTTTAGTTTTTTTATTTCAAATTCACAGTGTTTGCTTGTGCCAGCAGGAGCCCATTCCTCTTCACCTTGTTTCTTCTCAATGATGAAGTCTGTAATAATGCTACCACCATCATAATCTGGTTTATTCCACTGTAGTGTTACGGATGTTTTCGTGGAATCTTTCATAGCAAGGTCTTTGATTGGACCTGGTGTCTCCGTGGCTTTAACTGGCTCTGCTGTTTCACATGGATCTCCAATTCCATTTTCATTTTCTGCTAATACACGGAAGAAGAAGGATGTCTTCTCAGAGAGGTCCTCAATTACATATGTAGTCTCTTTACATTTATTTGTCACACAAGTATATGTACGCTTTGATGAATCTCTCTTCTCAAAAACATAATTGGTGATTTCTGCTCCACCATCCTGTAGAGGGGGCTCCCAGCAAAGAGTAACTTTCCCACGAGTAACGTCTTTCAAGACCAGATTTCTACAAGCAGCGGGGGTGTCCTGTACTTTAACAGACACTGTTGAAGTCTTTGGTTCCCCTACACCATTTGATATGTGAATGGTATATTTACCAGTGTCATTTCTAGTTACTTGTGTCATGAGAAGACATGACAAAGTGTTTGTGTTATGAATGACATATTTGGGATCATTATCAATGCTTTGGTCTTCTTTCTTCCAAGAGACACTTGGAGCCGGTCTGCCTTTAAGCGGAACCATAATTTCAACATCTTTACCAGCTTTCACAATGTAGTGAGTTCTCATTGCAACATCAGTGTCAACCTGGGCTTCCTCTGCAACAATTAACACTTGGAGTTAATAGGTTTATACACTTTTAACAAATTTTAAATATTATGGATATATAATATGGAATGTACAAAAGATATATTTCAAAACTCATACATACCAAGAATATCCTTGGCTTGGACTGGTTCCTCCATTTCTATTGGATCTCCTCGTCCAGCACAATTGATAGCAGATACACGGAAGTAGTAGTCAACATCTGGTTTAAGATCTGAAGCAACATACTCGGTTGTTCTTACTTCTCCCTTATGGCTAATTACTGTCCATTCCCCCTCTTCACCAATTTTTTTCTCAACAACATAGCTGGTGATTTCACTGCCTCCATCATATTCTGGTTTTGACCATCCAAGTGTGATTGACGTTTTAGTTGAGTCAACAACCTTCAGCTTAGTTGGTTCATATGGTGGGTCTTTAGAGAATGTACAAAAAAAATCAAATTGTATTTCAAAACATAACACACTGAAAAAATCAATTTGTATGTATTGTAAATACATTTTTTATATAAAAAATTAATAAAACCTATGTATATAATACATACCAACTGGATCAGCAGCTTTGTAGAAATCTGAAACATCTGAGTGTGGACCTTCTCCAGCCTTATTATTTGCACATACACGGTACTGATATTCATTTCCTTCTGTAAGATGATGGACCTTTGCTTTGGAGTCAGCAATGGGGTCTTTGTAGGCCTTCACCCAGCGCAGACTCTTCTTATCACGTCTCTCTAGATAGTAGCCTGTAACCATGCTTCCACCATCAACACCAGGTTTATCCCAAACAATCTGCATAGACGTTCTGGTGATATCTGTTGCTATTGGTGTGGAAGGTTGTCCCGGAGTAACTGAAAAAGTAGCAGTTATTTCAAAACAGTGCAGTTGGATCATTTCTAATTGTACATTATCGGCTTTATCAAACTATACATTTTACATTTGGTACTATACATTGGGTTAATTCTTGATATTCAAATGACTGTTTCCTTACCAAATGCATTTTTGGCAATAACAGGCTCTGATTCCAGAGGATCTCCAGCTCCAAATTTATTAACACCTCTCACACGGAAGACATATTCATTTCCTCTGGCCAATTTTTGTACAGTGACTGTATGTTGTTCCATTGCATCAGAGACTGTGGACCAAACTACTCTACTCGTCTCTCGCTTTTCTACAGTATAATGAGTTACTTTGTAACCGCCATCATCAGCCACTGGCTCCCATCCTATTGTTATCTTGTCAGCAGTGACTGATTTGAATTCAATCTGTCCAGCTGGAGGTCCAGGTTTGTCTGTTTATGGAATGAGAATTGATATATATATATACATATATAAGAAAATAAAGAGGTGAACAGTGCATAAAATGTTTTACTTATGTTATAATGATATTAGTTATATTGACATAAATTATTGCATACCTAGAATTTGTATTCTAATAGAAGCAGACGCTGTGCCAAACACATTCTTGATTTTGATTTCATAGGTTCCTGTATTGAGACGAGTAGAATCCTTAATGAGGATGGCTGATGAATCAGTTGTGTTCTCAATTGAAAGCTGTGCACTTGACACTAATTCCTTTCCATCTTTAAGCCATTCAATAGCTGGCAAGGGTTTAGCAGCTATTCCCACTTTGATCTTAACTGATGCACCAGCTTTGTATTGCACAACATCCAAGTACTCTGGAGGAAGGTCAATAACTGGAGCCCCTGAAAACAAAAGAAAAGGGTGTTAAATTCTCGAAGGAGTATTGTTGTGCATATTAAACCAAGATGTCCAAAGATGCAGAACCAACAGACTTACCAGAAATGTCAACACAATTTGCTGGACCTGCAATAAGAGATGGGTTGCTCATAGAGCCAACAGCATTTTTCGCAAAGATCCTGAATTCATATGACTGATCCTGTGTCAGGCCTGACACAGTGAAGTTTGTATCAATGACATTGGTGTAGTTTGCCTTTGTCCACCTGCCTTTAGGAGCATCTCTTCGTTCAACTATATACCCAGTGATTTTGCTTCCGCCATCAAATGGAGGTTTCTGCCAAACAAGGCTAACTGAATTTTTGGTAACTTCAGAGATTCTCACATTTGCCGGTGGTTCTAAAATAAAAGATACAAATTTAGTATATGATAAAATTCATATAAATAAGTCATTTACTTGTAGATTTTTTTATTATTTGAACTTACCACAGGCGTCAATTGCTAGTACTTCATCTGAAGTTTTGCTAAACTTTCCAATGCCAGCTTCATTTTCTGCAGCTATCTTGAACTCGTAAATCATTCCAGGACATATATTTGATACTCTAATTTGAGTTGCAGGGATTGCTATTTTGTTCACCTTCTGCCAAAGGATGCTGCTTCTTTCTTTCATTTGCACGTGGTATCCAAAGACAGGGTTTCCTCCATCTACCACTGGCTCATGCCAACATATAGTAAGGCTTTCCCTTGACACAAAGCTAAGCCATGGTGTTGATGGTGGTCCAGGGATAGCTAAAATATACGATAAATAGGCAGATGTTAAACAGAAATGCAGACAAGTATGAACGATCACAAAAGTGAAATTAGAGGTACTCACTGTATGGAAGCTTTACTGTAATTGCCTGGGAATCAATGTGGTCGCTGATGCCAAAGCGATTCTCAGCTTTTATCCTGAACTGGCATTGTTCTCCCTTAGTCAGTTTAGTTACTTTAATAGCATTTCTGGCAATTGTGGATGACACTTCTGCCCATGTTGGAGTACTTGTTTCACGTTTAAGAACAACATAGTTGGTAACAGGACTGCCACCATCATACAAAGGTGGGAGCCATTTGAGACACAAGCTTGTCTCTCCCACATCACTAACTTCTATAGGACTGACTGGAGGTCCTGGTCTATCTAAGACCAGGATATTTACAAACATCTTGGTTGTTCCACTTGTGTTTGAGGCAACTATGTCATATCTTCCAGCATCACTTGCAATACTCTCCTTAAGGCTGATATTAAGACTTTCAGGTGTTACTTCAAAGCTAAATCGCTTGCCGCACCTAACTTGAACATTACTTCTCGTCATTGTGACCTTTGGCATTGGTTTGCCACTGAGAGGAAGTTCAAAATTAAGATTCGATCCTGCTCTCACATAAACAGTGCTGTGTGGGAAGTTCTTCATATCAAACTCCGGTGCATCTGTAAAAAGAAAAATATGATGATTATTAACATATTTATGTTGGTTCCAAAATTACAAAACTCATTCTTCCTGTTTTTTTTTATTGTGGATTCAAATTAATATCAATCAATCTGCAGTTGGTTTGTTTTGATTTAATAAATAATTACAAAAAAATACAGCTAACTAACACAATAAAACATGATAACATGATAAAAACCATTGTGAAAGGAATGTAATAGAAAGGAATGTATTGAATGAACACTTACCCAGCTGATCTTTTACAACCACAGGGATGATCATTTCTTTTGGTTCACTGAGTCCAGCATGATTCTCAGCACGAACTCTAAAGAAGTATTCTCCATTTTCTCTTAAGGCCTTAATGGTGTGGGTGTTAGTTTTTACCGTAGCACATTTAACCCATTTCTGTTGGCCCTTTTCTAGGGCATCAATTAGATAACTGGTAATACGGCTTCCACCATCGTGTTCTGGTTTTGACCATGCTATGGTCACACTATCCTTTGTGACAGCAGTTACACCAAATCTAGCAGGTGGACTTGGTTTTTCTGTAGGTATAAATTGTAAATTGTTAACACTGCATATTTTAAACAATTCTGAAACAGCCCTTATATTCAAACCTTGCAATGATCTCACCTGTAATCTTGGTTCCATCTTTAGTTTCAGTAGGTACACCAACACCAAACTCATTTTCTCCAATAACTCGGAAGTAGTAGATTGCCCCTTCTTGTAAGTCTTCAACTTTGTATGTCAAACTGTGACAGTTGCTGGTTACGCATACCCAGGCCTTTTTACTGGCTTCACGTTTCTCAACATGGTAAGCTTTGACCGCATCTCCTCCATCATTTTCTGGAGCTTCCCAAGTAACTGTAGCAGAATCTATTGTGACTTCTTTAATCTTTACATTAGTTGGTGATCCAGGGGAATCAAGGACTTTGACTACCATTGGCAGAGATGCGGTTCCAACACCATTGTCCAAATTAACAATGTATTGTCCAGAGTCATTTCTTGTTGCTTTCTCGATAGTAATAGATGTGCAGTTTTTAGTTGTTTCAACGCTTGCTCTTGCTTTAAGATCCACATCCTCTTTACTCCATGTAACGGAAGGTACTGGCTTTCCCTTAAATGGTGCTGTCAGTGTAAAGGAATTGCCATGCTTGACAATTAAAGTCTTTCTCATTTCAATGTCAACATCAAACACAGGCTCCTCTTTTCTCTCTGTTGCTACCTGTGGCTCGGCAATAGGTGACTGTTCGCTTACACCAATTTTGTTTATTGCTTTAACAGCAAATACATACTCTGCATCAGGTGTTAGACCAGAAACAGTGAATTCGTTGCTCTTTGTCATTTGAATAGCCACAACCCACTCCTCATCCTCTGATTTCTTATATTCTACACTGTATCCAAGAATTGTTGCACCACCATCAGATGAAGGCTTTTTCCAGGAAATAGTAATTGAATTCTTTGTATAGTCCAGAATCTTAGGTTTAGTTGGTGGGGAGGGGACTATAAGTTCATCTTCAGCCCGTGCTGAAGCAGACAGATCACTGGCTGAACTCAAACCTGCTACATTTTCAGCATAAACTCTAAATTCATATTCACATCCTCTTCTTACTTTTGATATCTCAGCTGTTAAGTCTGTCACAAGCTCTCTGTTTACACGGACCCAGTGTAGACCAGATTTCTCCCGCCTTTCAATTATGTATCCAAGGATCTCACTGCCTCCATCAGAACAAGGCTTTGCCCAAGTAATAGTCATTGACTCACTAGACACAATTATGATTTCAACATTAGTTGGAGCTGCTGGGATGGTGAATGGATCAGTAACATTTACAATTTCACTTTCAAGTACTTCACCAAGTCCAAACTTGTTGACAGCCATAACTCTGAATATATACTCATTTCCTTTCAGCAGTTTAGTGACCTTGAATGTTGTGGTTTTGACCTCTCCATGTACAAGTGTCCATGCCAGTCGGCTGGTCTCTCTTTTCTCAACAACATAATGTGTTATTTCAGAACCACCAATTTCTTGAGGTGGTCCCCATGACAATGTGCACTTCTCTGCTGTGAGGCCTGTAACAGACAATGGACCTGCGGAAGGCCCTGGTTTATCAAGAATAACACATTTTACTGGTGTTGTGACACTTCCTGACACATTTTGTAACGTCAAGGAGTACTGTCCAGAATCACTTCTCTTGCAGTCTTTAATTACTATCATAGTATTAGTATCTGTTCCAGTTATCTGAATTCTTGCCTTCTGTTCAATTTCATGTCCATCTTTTGACCAAGATCCCACTGGAAGTGGCCGTCCAGCAATATCAGCATTAATCTTCAGGGTTTCCCCTGCTTTTACTTCCACAACATCTCTGAATTTGACATCCATCATAATGCGTGGTGGATCAACATTATCTTTAACTGTAATAGGACCAGTGTTATCAGATGGCTCACTGAATAGTCCAGCAGCATTCTTTGCAATGACACGGAAATCATATTGCTCATCAAGCGTCAGGCCAGTAACATCAAAGTAGGTCTCTGCAACATTGGTGAAATTGCATCTTACCCAGCGCCCCTGTGGAAGATCTCTACGTTCAATTGTATAACCAGTGACTTTCGCTCCACCATCATACTCAGGCTTTTCCCAAGAAAGAGATACGGAGGACTTGGTAATGCTAGTTACCACAGGCTGACCAGGAGGATCACAAGGGTCCCGTGCAGCTATGGCCTCACTGGCTTTGCTTGCTTTGCCAATTCCCGCAATGTTTTCAGCATAGACCCTAAACTCATACATCATGCCTTCTTCAATACCAGTTACTTTAAATTCAGTATCTTTGATAAGTGTCCTGTTCACTTTGGTCCATAGAATACTGGTTCTTTCCTTGCGTTCCAAATGATATCCAAGGACGGTGCTACCACCATCATTAACAGGTTCATTCCATGTGACCAACATGAAGACTTTGGTGGCATGAGCTACACGTGGTGTTGAAGGTGGGCCAGGCTGTTTGAATGTGTACGCTGCAATAATGCCCGGTGAGTCAATTGGCTTACTCTTTCCGTAACGGTTCACTGCATAAATACGGAACTGGTACTCACAACCTTGTGTCAATCTAGGAACCTTGATTGATGTTCTGGCAACATTTGTTGAAACAATCTGCCACTCTGTTGTGTTGGTATCTCTCTTCTCCACAATGTAATTGTTGATTGAGCATCCACCATCATACTCTGGTGGGGTCCATGACAATGTGATACTGTCAGAAGTCACAGCATCAACTTTTACTGAAGCTGGCGGACCGGGTTTATCCAGGACAACAATAGCGATATCGGTGGAGATGGTGCCTGCTGTATTAGCAAGAGTGAGTTCATATTTACCAACATGCTCAATGGCAGCTTCTTTGATGACAATTTTGCTTGACACTAGAGTGTTGATGATTGAAAGGGGGGTTGTTTGCCTCAGAGGAAGGCCATCCTTCTTCCATGAGACAACTGGCTTAGGCCTGCCTCTTACAGGAACTTCCACAGTAAGGTCATCTCCAGCTTTAACACTAAAAGTATTGAACAGCAGATGGACTGAGGGTTCAATTTCAATATTTTTAGCTACAACAGGCACGCCAAGTTCTTGGGGCTCACTCTTGCCTTTCTCATTTAGTGCAATAACTCTAAATGAGTATGTTTCATTAGGTGTGAGGTTGCTTACAGTGGCCTCTGGGACCTTAACCGTGCAGCTTACACCCCATTTGTCACTGCCCTTGTGTTGCATCTCTACATTGTAGCAGATTATTTTGCTGCCTCCGTCATGGACAGGCTTCACCCAGCAAAGTGTCACACTATTCTTTGTAACATCCACAAGACTTACTTTTCCTGGGGATTTAGGTGGTTGTGCTACCTTAATAGGACTTTTTGTCTCTGCCATCATACCAAAGCCATACTCATTAACAGCACACACACGGAAGTAGAAAATGCCTCCCTCCTGCAGTTCATCAGCTTTAAAGAAAGTTTGTGTGCAGTTACTTGTGACAGTTGTATAAGCCTTCCTTGTAGATTCTCGCTTCTCAACAACGTAATTTGTTATTTTAACTCCACCATCTGTAAGGGGTGGCTCCCAACAGAGAGACACTGAGTCTTTCTTGACATCTTTCACTTCAAACTTCTGTGGAGCACTTGGTGTATCAAGCACCCTGACATTGACAAATGCAGATTTTGTTCCACTTTTATTTTCAAGACTCAAGACATATTTACCACTGTCAAATCTATTGACATGATCAATTACAAGCATGGTATATGAACCTGTGGACTCGATCTGGGCACGCTCGGTTAGAGCTCCATCCTCCTTTTCCCATGTGATAGATGGTTCAGGTCTACCTCGAATTGTAATGAAAAGGCGAAGGGATCCCCCTGCACGGACAGAGACAACCTTTCTGAGGTCAGCATCAAGTTCAATCTCAGGTGCTTCAATTTTTTCAGATGCAGTCACTGAACCATGAACATCAGCAGGTTCACCAACTCCTTCAGAATTTATTGCACAGACTCTAAGGTTATACTCCGCATTCTCCTTCAGGTTTTCGATTGTGAGGCGTGTTGCTTGTATACCAGCTGGAGGTGTGCATATGATCCAGTCCTCTGAAGAAACTTCTTTCATCTCTACAATGTAACCTTTAACATATGATCCACCATCAGTAGATGGTTTTCCCCAAGATAAAGATATAGATGAGCTTGTGTGATTGGTCACTTTAGGATGATGAGGTGGACCAGGTGGAGTTATGGCATTGATTGCTCTATAAAACAGAGACAAATCACTAAGTTCTCCTATACCTGCTTCATTCTCTGCAGCAACACGGAATTCATAGAAATGTCCCTCTGACAGGCTGGTTACTTTGAAATACAAATCAGTCAACTTCTGTCTGTTGCATTTTGTCCACCTCACACCATCTTTATCACGCTTCTCCAAGTGATAACCTGTAATTTCTGTTCCACCATCAGTCTCAGGTGCATTCCATGATAAAGTTATTGAATCTTTTGATGTCTCTCTTGCCTCCGGTGTTGACGGTGCACTTGGGGGCTTATATGGGTTGTGTGCAATAACTGCCTGAGATTCCAATGCTTCACCGATTCCATATTTGTTGACAGCCATAACTCTAAAGATATACTCATCACCTGGTAGAAGTTTTGTCACCTTATAACTCACAGTTGGAATGTTGGAATCAACAACAGTCCATGACAGTCTGCTAGTTTCCCTTTTCTCAAGAATATAATGAGAGATATTAGCACCACCATCCTGAGAGGGCTCCGACCAGAACAGGTTACATTTATCAGACATGACACCAGCTATACGCAATGGTCCAGTTGGCGGACCTGGTCGGTCAAGAACTTTTACTGTTATTGGAACTGTTTTTGTTCCGCCACTGTTACTCAATACAAGATCATAATGTCCACTATCCAATCTTGTACAGTCTTTGATTGTAATAGAAGCATATTTCTGGGTGCTTTTTACTTCAATGCGCAGTGTCTTAAGTATTTCTTTTTCTTCTTTTAGCCAGTGGATATCAGGTGTGGGTTTTCCATGGATATCTGCATCTAAAACTAAATTGTCTCCAGCATTGACGACAATAACATCGTTGTACTTGGGATCCATTGAAACTTTAGGCGGTTCGATTTCATCTGTAGCAGTTATTGGTCCAGTGCTGTCAGAAGGCTCACTGAAGACACCAGCTGCATTTCTTGCAATTACTCTGAATTCATACTGACTACCTAATGTCAAGCCTGTATTTTTAAATTCTGTTTCAATTACATTTGTAAAGTTTGCCCTCATCCATCGGCCCTCAGGCAAGTCTCTCCTTTCAACAATATATCCAGTCACTTTGCTGCCACCATCATATTGAGGCTTTGTCCATTGAATTATAATGTGGTTCTTTGATATGGCTACAGCCTCAGGAGTACCTGGGGGATCACATGGGTCACGAGCAACAAAGCTGTCTGAAACTTTGCTTGCTCTGCCAACACCAACTATGTTTTCTGCATATACCCTAAATTCATATCCAATGCCTTCTTCAAGATTGCACGTCTTGAATGTGGTATCAGTGATAAGGGTTTTGTTTAATTTTGTCCATAAAATACTTGTTCTTTCTTTGCTCTCAAGGTGATATCCAATTACTGAGCTACCACCGTCATTAACTGGCTCATTCCACTCAATTACCATTTGGTCCTTAGTGGCAGTCTTCACATTTGGTGTACCAGGAGGCCCAGGGGTTTTGTAAGGATACTGTACAACAATTGACTTTGAGTCCAAGGGAGAACCTTTACCATATCTGTTTTCAGCAATGACTCTAAACTGATATTCAGCACCTGTTTTTAACTTGGTGATTTTCAGAGAAGTCCTTGCAACTGAGCCAGCAACAACCTGCCAAGTTATTTCAGTAGTGTCTCGCTTTTCAACAATATAATGCTTTACTTGGCAGCCTCCTGTATACTCTGGTGGTTCCCATGAGATGGAAACAGAGTTATTGCTGACTTCATTTACTTTTACTGGTCCTATGGGTGGACCAGGTTTATCAAGGATTATGATGCCAATATCTTCAGTAACTGCACAAACACTGTTAGTTGCTGCAACTGCATACTTTCCAAGGTCATCCTTACAGGCTTCAGTAATCTGTAGGATTGTAGATGTTGATGTGTTTTTAGTAGTAACTCTGGATGTAACCTTAAGTGACTGCCCATCCTTTGTCCAGGCAATCTTTGGTTTTGGACGTCCAAAAATTGGTATTTCAAGTTTGAAGTCAGCTCCAGCTTTGATGCTATATGTATTGAACTGCAACTTAAAGCTTGGCTCAATTGTGAGGTCATTGGCAATAACAGGAGCAGCAAGGGGCTTTGGTTCACTTTTTCCTTTCTCATTGTATGCCAGAACACGGAACATATATTCCTGACCAGCAGTAAGTCCAGTGACATTGCCTTCACATGTCTTCACATTTGTTGCAACACCCCATTTGTCAGTTCCTTTTGGTTGCATTTCAATCAAATAGCCACCAATCCTACTGCCACCGTCATGCTCTGGTTTTTCCCAGGCCAGTGATGCGCTTCCTTTAGTTACATCAGTCAACATTACCTTTCCAACTGGATGAGGTACTTCAGAAGCCTTTGAAGCAGTCTTTGTTTCTACTGGTAAACCAACACCATATTCATTTTCAGCCATTACTCTGAAGTAGTACATGCCCCCTTCTGCAAGATTTTCCACCTTATAAGTTGTATTGCTGCACTTGGCTGTAACATTTGCATAAGCCTTTCTTGTAGATTCACGCTTGTCAACAACATAATTCTTGATCTTTGCACCTCCATCAATAAGTGGCGGTTCCCAAACAAGAGTGACAGAGTCTGTCTTGATATCTTTAACAGCAAGGTTCAGTGGGGCCCCAGGAGTATCTAAGACTTTGACTATAACAAAATCTGATACAGAGCCACTACTGTTCTTCAAAATAACAGCATATTTCCCAGAGTTTCTTCTATCACAGGAGTCCATTGATAGCTGGGTGAAGTTAATGCCTTTTTCCACCACAGTCTTTTCTGACAGCTCACCTTCATCTTTAGTCCATTTCACATTTGGTATTGGTCTACCTTTAAATGGTACATTAATTCTAACTGATCCTCCAGCACGAACAACAATTCCTTTTCTCAGCTCTGAATCAAGGTGAATTTCAGCAACTTCTAGCTTGTCCTCAGGTTTGGCAGTACCTGGAATAGCAGAGGGTTCTCCAACACCCATTTTATTGATGGCACATATTTGAATCTTATATTCATGCTGTTCTGTTAATTTAGTAATTTCAAATTTGTTAACTCGTAAGCCAGTAGGGGGGGTGCACATAACCCATTCCTCCTCTTCAGCTTTGCAGATCTCAACAATATATCCTTGAATTTCACATCCACCATCATTAAGGGGTTTTCCCCATGCCACTGTAATCGAGGAATTTGTTGTATCAATAACATGTGCATTCACAGGTGGGCCAGGTTTGTATTTGGGGTCACAAGCCTTGTAGTATGAAGTTGGCAAGCATGGCTCTCCATTTCCAGCTGCATTTTCAGCAGATACTTTAAATTCATATTCATGATCCTCAATTAGCCCTTGCACTCTGAAACATACATCTGTGACTTTCTGTCTGTTGCATCTGGTCCATTTAATGCCAGATCTGTCTCTTTTCTCAATGATGTAACCAAGAATTTCACTTCCACCATCGGTATCTGGTGCATTCCAACAAACAGTCATAGAATCCCTCGCTATATTTGTTACCTCAATAATTTGTGGTGATCCAGGGTGACCAAATGGATCTTTCATAACTATGGATGATGTAGTAATGGGCTCACCAACTCCGTAACTGTTGGCAGCCATGACACGGAATATATATTCATTACCTTCCAGGAGCTTTGTCACTTTGTATACTGTGGTTCTACAGTCATTACTGACCACATTCCAAGCCAGGCGACTTGTCTCACGTCTCTCAATAATGTAATGAGTGATGCTGTTTCCTCCATCATCTTGTGGAGCATGCCAAGATAGAGTGCATTTATTGCTGCTGACACCAGTGACATGAAGAGGCCCCTCTGGAGGACCTGGCTTATCAAGCACTTTCACTTGGAACAGAACAGTTTGTGAGCCAGCAATATTAGTGATCTGAAGATTGTAGGTTCCACCATCTTGTCTGGTAGCATCTTTTACCATGATAAATGCTCTATTATCCGTATTCTTGATGTCACATCGAAGCGTGTTTTCAAGCACCCTGTTATTCTTAAACCACTGTATTGTGGGAACTGGCTTACCGTAGACGTCAGCATCGAGCTTAAATGTATCTCCGGCATTAACAATAAGTGCTTGTGTGTATTCTGGGTCAATTGAGAACTTTGGTGGCTCTACCTCATCTAATGCAGCAATAGGTCCACTGTTATAAGATGGTTTGCTAATAGTGCCAGCTGCATTTTTTGCAATTACCCTGAAGTCATACTTGGCACCTTCGGTCAAGCTGGTGACGGTAAAATTGGTTTCAATGACATTTGTGAAGCTTGCTTTCATCCAGCGCCCCTCTGGGAGATCACGTTTCTCCACCGTATAACCAATGATAACACTTCCACCATCATACTCTGGTTTTGTCCACTCAATGGTTATGGAAGATTTACTGACATGGATAGCTTCTGGGGTTCCAGGCGGATCACATGGATCACGTGCAACAAAGCCCTCAGAGATTTTACTACATCTGCCAATGCCAACAATATTTTCAGCATAAACTCTAAACTCATATTCAACACCCTCTTCTAAAGGACATGTTTTGAATCTTGTTTCTTGGATCAATGTCTTGTTTATCTTTGTCCAAAGAATGCTGTTTCGCTCCTTCCTCTCAAGATGGTATCCAATAATGTTGCTCCCTCCATCTGTAACTGGTTCATGCCATTCAACAATCATGTGGTCCTTGGATAGGGATGACACAAAAGGAGTACCTGGTGGTCCTGGTTCTCTATAAGGATACTGGGCAACCACAGCTGAAGAGTCCAAAGCATAACTCTTGCCATACCTGTTTTGGGCAATGATTCTGAATTGATATTCAGCACCAATCTTTAGTCGTGGAACCTTCAGTGTTGTTCTTGCTAGTGATATGGCAACATTCTCCCATGCTGTGGTCGTTGTATCTCGTTTTTGCACAATGTAATTTGAAATTGGACAACCACCAGTAAACTTAGGAGGATCCCATGACAATGTAACACTTGATACAGTTATCTCTTCAAATCGCACAGGACCAGTTGGCGGGCCAGGCTTATCAAGAGCGATGATTTCAATAGTCGCATCTTTCTGTCCGACAGTATTAGACACATTTATTCCATACATTCCTCCATCTTCTCTTGCGGCTTCTTTAATGCTAAGAATAGTACGGTGCATTGTACTACAAATGTTAACCCTTGTTGTGAATTTAAGGGGTGCACCGTCCTTTGTCCATGTAATCTTTGGTTTTGGACGACCAAAAATTGGAATTTCAACTTGGAGGTCTTTTCCAACAAGAACACTGTAATTGCTGAATGCTGGTCTTACATCAGGCCCAAAGACAAGGTCCTTTGCTTGCACTGGGACAGCCAGTGTTCTTGGGTCACTCTTTCCTTTTTCATTGACAGCAATTACTCTAAAAGTGTACTCTTCTCCAGGGTTCAAATTACTAATCACAGCTTCTAATGTTTTTACATTAGCACAGCCAGACCATTTCTCATTACCTTTGACTTGCATTTCAACAAGATACTGAAGAATTCTACTGCCACCGTCATGAATGGGCTTCTCCCAAGCAAGAGACACACTTGTTTTAGTAACATCTACAACACTTAGTTTTCCAGGACATTGTGGCACCTCTGAAACCTTTATAGGATCTATAATATCTGCAGGTAATCCTACACCATGCTCATTTTCTGCAAGCACTCTGAAATAGTAACTGCAGCCCTCTTGAAGTGGTTCAATTTTCCATGACACCTTGTGGCAGTTTGTGGCAACAGCAGAGAATGCTTTTCTAGTGCTCTCACGTTTCTCAACAATGTAATTTTTTATCTTTGCACCACCGTCCATAGATGGAGGCTCCCATGTAAGGGTAACCGATTCCTTTTTAATTTCTTTCACTTTAAGTTGCAGTGGGGCACTTGGTGTGTCAAGGACTTTGACACTAATAGTTTCAGATTTTGCACCGGCAGAGTTTTCTGCAGTCACAGTGTATTTACCACTGTCTGCTCTGTTAGTTTGATCAATCACAAGAAAAGTGTGACTGCTGGTGGTCTCAATCTGTGCCGTTTCTTTTATTTGTCCACCATCCTTTTCCCATTTGATTTGTGGGGTTGGTCTTCCTCTGAAAGGAACGAACATCCTAAGAGAACCTCCAGCTTTAATGCGGACCAGCTTTCGAAACTCCGGATCAATATCAAGATCTGGTTCCTCAATTTTGTCCTCTGGCAGAATGGGACCAGCAACATCAGCTTGCTCCCCAACACCAACCTTGTTAACTGCACAAACCCGGAATTTATATTCCTGTTTTACTTTTAAATTTTCTACAGTAAAGCGTGTCGGTTTGACACCTGTTGGTGGGGTACACATTATCCATTCCTCAGCTACTGCTAACTCCTCCATAGACTTGATTTCTTCTGGAGCCTTTACACCCTCTACAGCTGCTTTTACTTCACATGCTTCAACAATATATCCTTGGATTTCACAGCCACCATCATATATGGGCTTTCCCCATGTAAGTATAACAGTTGATTTAGTCATGTCTATCAGTTTAGGATTATTTGGTGGCCCTGGTTTAAATATAGGATCCACAGCTTTATAGAATACAGTTGCAGAACTTGTCTCACCAACCCCAGCAGCATTTTCAGCAGTGACTCTGAATTCATAAAGGTGGTTCTCAAGGAGTCCAGTAACCTTTAATGTAAGTTTAGTGACTGTGTGCATGTTGCATCTGGTCCACCTAACACCTTCTTTGTCATGTTTTTCAATAATATATCCAGTGATAGGTGTGCCACCATCATTTGTTGGGACCTCCCAAGTTAAGACCATTGAATCTTTCTTGACTTCAGAGACTTCCACGCCTTTTGGTGCATCTGGAGGAGTGAATGGGTTCTTAATAATAACTGCACTTGACTGTAGTGATTCACCAATGCCAAATTTGTTCACTGGTAAAACTCTGAAAATGTATTCATTTCCCTCTAGGAGTTTTGTTACTTTAAGATGTTCAGCTTGTACTTTGGGCTCAACCACAGTCCAAAGTAGTCGGCTAGTCTCTCTCTTTTCAACAATATAATAAGTGATCTTGCTGCCGCCATCCTGTTTAGGTGGTTTCCAAGCAAGAAAGCATTGCTCACTGGTAACACCAGCAATGGAGATAGGTCCCTCTGGTGGTCCAGGTTTATCTAGGACACTGACATTGACTTGGACAGCTTTCTCACCACCTGGATTTCTTAGCAGTAGAGTATATTGACCTCCATCAGCGAGTTTGGCCTCTTTAACAGTGAGACAAGTAAAGCTTTCTGTGTTTTTAATTTCACGATGTATAGTGTTTCCAAGTTCCTGCTCACACTTCATCCAGTGGATAGTAGGGGCTGGTTTTCCATGAACATCTGCATCAATCTTAAAGTTCTCTTTTGCATTTACTAAAATAGTCTGAGTGTACTCTGGATTTATGCTGATACGTGGGGGTTCTATCTCATCCTTTGCCACGATAGTCCCAGTGCTATATGAAGGATCACTGAAGACTCCAGCAGCATTTCTTGCAATGACACGGAACTCATATTTCTGATCCTCTGTGAGACCTGTTGCAATATACTCTGTCTCTATAACATTAGTGAAATTTGCTTTCATCCATCTTCCCTCAGGCAATTCCTTCTTCTCTACAATGTAGCCAGTGACTTTGCTTCCACCATCATACTCTGGCTTGGTCCATTCAATTGTAATGGAACTCTTAGTTATCTTAACTGCTTCGGGTGTTCCAGGAGGATCACAGGGATCTCTGGCAATGTAGCCTTCTGAGATTTTGCTAGCCTTCCCAGTACCAACAATGTTCTCAGCATAAACTCTAAACTCATACTCCAGGCCTTCCTCAAGACCTGTGGTCTTGAAAGTTGTGTCTTGGATTAGACTTTTGTTCAATTTAATCCAAAGAATGCTATTTCTCTCTTTCCGTTCAAGGTGATATCCTAAAATGGTGCTTCCACCATCAATGACAGGTTCATTCCACACCACCACCATACTATCCTTTTTGGAAGATTGTATAAAAGGTGTTCCAGGGGGACCTGGTAGTTTATAAGGGTACTGTGCAATAACACATTCAGACACAAGGAGAGGGCTTTTGCCATATCTGTTTTCTGCTGCGATTCTGAATTGATATTCAGAGCCTGTTTTGAGTCTTCCTGCTTTAATTTGAGTTCTTGCTAGATTTGCTGCAACAATCTGCCAATTAGTGGTGGATGTGTCTCTCTTTTCAACTATATAATTGTTAATGACGCAGCCTCCATCATACTCTGGTGGCTTCCAATAAATAGTAACACTGTCAGATGTTACTTCTTCAACTTTAACAGGGCCTGTTGGTGGACCAGGTTTGTCAAGAACAACAATTCCAATATCCACTGTTGTCTCACCAGCAGTGTTTGATAGCTTAATGCTATATTGGCCAACATCATCTCTACAAGCCTCTTTGATTACTAGACTGAGCTGTGTATCGGTAGAAGAAAAGTTCACCCTGGTTGTTCGTTTAAGTGGAGCTGCTTCCTTTAACCATGAAATGGTGGCCTTGGGACGAGCTACATATGGAACATCAATTGTTAAATCCTCTCCTGCCAGGACACTGAATGTTGAGAACAACAGCTTAGCAGATGGAACAATTACAAGGTCCTTGGCAATCACAGGCACACCAATTTGACGAGGATCACTGGTTCCCTTTTCATTCCTTGCAGAAACACGGAACATATACTCCTCACCAGGTACAAGTCCATTAATAACTGCTTCAGGTACCTTAACAATCACAGCTTGCGTCCATTTCTCAATGCCTTTACTTTGCATCTCAACAACATATGCAACCACTCTACTTCCTCCATCATGTTCTGGTTTCTCCCATGACAAAGTGACACTTGTCTTTGTTACATCTTGAAGCGTAATCTTGCCCGGAGGAAGTGGCTTCTCAGACACTTTGACTGATTCACCTGTCTCAATAGGAAGACCGATGCCATATTCATTTTCTGCAAGAACTCTGAAATAGTAGTTACACCCTTCTTGAAGTAGATCAATTGTGCAAGTAGTTTTTTGACAGAGGGCATTAACTGTAGCATATGCCTTTCTGGTTGCCTCACGCTTTTCAACAACATAATTCTTAATTTTTGAGCCACCATCATTTAGTGGAGGGTCCCACACAAGTGACACAGATTCTTTAGTGACCTTACTGAATTTTAGGTTTTGTGGTGCTCCAGGTGTGTCTAAAACTTTAACAATCACAGAAACTGTCTTTGCTCCAGAGCTGTTTTCCACTGTCAAACTGTATTTGCCACTGTCAAATCGATTCACATTTCCGACAACGAGTGATGTAAAGGAAGATGTAGTTTCAATAGTAGCTCTATCCAAAGGTTCATCATTCTCTCTTGACCATTTGGCCTCAGGTGTTGGTCTACCTCTAAATGGCACAAAAAGCCTCAATGTAGTGCAAGCTCTTATGTTTACAATCTTGCGAAGTTCAGCATCAAGATCAGCATCTGGAGCTATGAGTCTCTCCTCTGCTTTAGGTGACCCAGGAACAGATCCTGCTTCTCCAATTCCCTCACTGTTTAGAGCTGACACATTGATTTTGTATTCCTGATTTTCTATAAGATTTGTAATTGTAAATGATGTCCCCTTTACCCCTTCTTTAGGGGAGACAATTGTCCATTCTTCTTCCTCAATTCCAGGGAGACAGGTCTCAATAATATACCCTGTGATTTCAGAACCACCATCATAAACTGGTTTGTTCCATGCAAGTGTGATGGAAGAACTTGTTGAGTCCAGGATTCTTGGGTTGCCAGGGGGCCCTGGTTTGAAAAGAGCATCTGTGGCCTTAACAAATGGTGACGAAGGACTTGGTTCACTTATTCCTGCTGCATTTTCTGCAAAAACTCTAAATTCATATTCATGGCCTGGGACGAGGGCAGTAACCTTGAAATGCAGGTCAGTAACATTCTTTTTGTTACATTTAACCCAACGCAAACCAATCCTATCTCTCTTCTCAATGCGATAAGTCGTAATTTCACTTCCACCATTGCTTGATGGTGGCCTCCAACAGAGTACCATTGAATCCTTGGTGACAGCTGTTATCTCAGGTGTTTGTGGGGGACTTGGTGGTAGATATGGGTTTTCTGCAATTGTTGCCTCAGACTCTAGAGGTTCTCCAATACCATACTTGTTAACAGCTACTACTCTAAAAATGTATTCATTTCCTTTAAGCAATTTTGTGACTTGATACTGGTTAACCTGTAAGTCTGATGCCACAACTGTCCAGGCAAGTCTGCTTGATTCACGTTTTTCAATTATATAATGTTCAATGTTTGCACCGCCATCATCTTCAGGTGGATTCCATGTGAGTGTGCATTTTTCTGCAGAAATACCTGAAACTGCCAGAGGTCCGCTAGGTGGTCCTGGTCTATCAAGAACCTTCACATTGAAGACGTGCTTTGCAAAACCACCAACATTTGTTGCTGTCAGAACAAATTCACCACCATCCCTTCTAACAGAATCCTTGTTGATTAATCCTGTTGTGAGATCTGTCATTTTAATTTGTAGTTTGGATGTCTTTTCAACATCATTTCCATTTTTGGTCCAAACCATTGATGGTAATGGTTGGCCTGCAACATCAGCTTCAAGTTTGAAGATGTCTCCAGCTTTGACAAGTACAACATCTTTAAATTTGGCATCAACCATAATTCTTGGTTCTACAATGTCATCTTTGCAAATAATTGGATCTGATGACTCTGATGGATTACTAACAGCACCAGCAGAATTCCTGGCAAGTATACGGAATTCATAAGAGGAATCTTGCGTTAGACCACTTACAGTGAAAGTGGTTTCAATAATATTTGTGAAGTTAGCTCGTATCCAGCGTCCAGCTGGAATGTCTCTCTTTTCTACAGTATATCCTGTAATCTTGAATCCACCATCATACTCTGGTTTTGTCCACTGAATAGTGATGGCATTTTTGGACACTTGGACAGGAACAGGTTGACCAGGTGGATCCACTGGATCAAGAGCAAGCATTGGTTCAGAAGCTTTGCTTGGTTTCCCAATTCCAGCTATGTTTTCAGCAATCACACGGAATTCATATGCAACACCATCCTCTAGACCAGTGGACGTGAAAAGATTTCCAACCACAAGTGACTTGCTAATCCTGTGCCAGATAATACTGTTCCTCTCTTTCCTCTCAACATGGTAACCAATAACTTCACTTCCACCATCAGAAACAGGCTCGTTCCAGCCAATTGTCATTTTATCCTTTGTGAAAGCAACAACGTTGGGTGTTCCTGGTGGCCCAGGCACCTTAAATGGATATGCAGCTACCACTGCCTCTGAGGTTATTGGAGGTCCTGTGCCATATCTATTTTTGGCCTTAACACGGAACTGGTATTCAACGCCTGTAGTTAAACGTGTTGCTTTAAATGTTGTGCGAATGATCAATGAGGAAAGTTCTATCCATGTCTGACTAGTAGTTTCCCTTATTTCAACTACATAGTTATTGATTGGCACTCCTCCATCATTTTCAGGAGCCTCCCATGAGAACTCAATGAACGTACGTGATATTTTGTCCAGTTTAATTGGCCCCTTTGGTGGCCCAGGCACATCATGCACTTTCACTGTTATGCTGTCTGTGACTGAACAAACTATGTTCTTTCCTGTCATTGAGTATACTCCGCTGTCACTCCTTAAACATTCATTTATGATCAGGATAGTTGAGTTGGAGGTATTTTCCGTCATTGTCCGTTGTGTAACTTTGAGGTGTTGATTGTCTTTCTGCCACGAAACTGTTGGCTTAGGACGTCCATAAACAGGAACTTCAACCTTTATATCTTCACCAGCCTTGGCGATAACCGTCTTCTGACAAACACCACGAAGATCAAATTCTGGCTCTGAACTTTGTTCTCTAATAACAACACGCCTGCTTAAACGAGGCTGACTTCGGCCAGAACTGTTTACTGCCATTACACGGAACACATACTCTTCATTTTCATTAAGATTTTTTACAGTAAAGTCCAGAGTCTTAACAGTTGTAACATGGGCCCACTGATCTGTTCCTTTCTTTTGTGCCTCAAGTACATAGCCAGTAACTCTACTTCCACCATCATGTTGTGGTTTTGTCCATGCAAGGTTAACTGAGTTCTTTGTGACATCAGCAAAAGTGACATTTTGTGGTGGTGTTGGTGCCTGAGATACTCTGATGGGGTCTGGGGTTTCAACTGCTTCACCAATGCCATACTCATTTTCAGCATAAACTCTGAAATAGTATTCTAAACCCTCTCCTAAATCAGGAAGTCTAACAGAGCATGTCGCACATTGGGTGATTACTGCAGTATATGCTTTCCGAGTAGACTCTCTTTTCTCAATTATGTAATTGGTAATCTTTGCACCTCCGTCAATAAGAGGCATTTCCCATTGCAAAGTGATGCTCTCTTTGTCAATTGCTGTCGGTTTTAGATTAAGAGGAGGTCCAGGAGAGTCCAACACTCTCACATTAACAGAGGCAGTCTTTGTTCCAGCAGCATTCTTCATCATCAAGTCATATTTTCCTGCATCACGCCTATTGCAATCAGGTATGACCAATAAAGTGTATGATTCGGTATTATCAATGTTTGCTCGAGTCCTCAGTGGTGCATCCTCTTTGGTCCAAGATACTGTAGGTGTTGGACGACCTTTAATAGGAACAAATATACGAATGGAGGCACCTGCCCTAACAACTAATGTTCTTCTAAGTTCTACATCAAGTTCTAGATCAGGTACTTCTTCTCGTTCAATAACTTCAACAAGATCCTCAGTTTGCGCTGGTTCACTTACACCCATTGCATTCACTGCACTTATTCTGAAGTGATACTTGGCTCCAGCATGCAAATCAGGCACAACAAACTCTGTGATCCTTAAATATGTTGCTGTGTCTTTCACCCATTCTTCTTCTCCCTCTTTTTTGTGTTCAACAAGGTATCCTGTGACTTCCATGCCACCATCACTAAGTGGTTTGCCCCAGTGCAATTCGGCTGTTGTTTTTGTTGTGTCAGTGACTCGAGGGTTGATTGGTGGTGCAGGAACATCTGGGAATTGATAGGATACATTTTAGGAACATCTATTCAATAATTATAGCTGATAAAAAATAAATAATCAATATACCTACCAGCAACAAGCTTGGTCCTCACAGGCAGTGAAGGCTCACTTGGCTCTCC
The DNA here is from genome assembly GCA_008369825.1 of Triplophysa tibetana. NCBI lineage: Eukaryota > Metazoa > Chordata > Actinopteri > Cypriniformes > Nemacheilidae > Triplophysa > Triplophysa tibetana. Next base: position 4,775,678 of record CM017902.1, on the reverse strand, counting down.
AAAACCTGCCTTATTCTCAGCAGCTACTCTAAATTCATATTCAACTGCCTCTTTTAATCCTTTCACTTCAAAGTGGAGGTCTGTAATTGCGGTCTTTGATACTCGTGTCCATCTCATGCCCTTCTTTTCCTTCCTCTCCGCCATGTAGCCTGTTATGTTACTGCCACCATCATCAGATGGTCTTTTCCATGCAATCGTAACAGAATTTCCACCAACATTTTCAACCTCTGGTCTAGCAGGAGGGCCTGGAGGACCTGAAATAAAGCATATCTTTAATAGGAATTGTATTACATATATGTGTATATATCCAGCTGTGTTGTGCCACCCACAAACAGAAAAAGAATATGAGATATTAACACATACCATAGCTATCAACCATTTTGACTGGCTCAGAATGGCAAGGATCACCAGCTCCATAACTGTTTACAGCAGAAACACGGAAGATGTACTCATTTCCCTGGATAAGCTTATTGGCCACAAAGTGGCAGTCAATAACCTTTTCAGCAAGAATGGTCCAAAGTAGACGGCTTGTTTCTCTTTTCTCCAATGTGTAGTACTTAATTGGCGATCCACCATCCTCATGAGGTGGTGTCCATGTCAAAGTGACCATTTCAGAAGAAACTCCACTTGCTTCAACTGGTCCTGGTGGTCCAGGAACATCCAAAACTGTCACTTTAACATTCTCCTCTGTGACACCAAATGGATTATTTGCTGTAATTGTGTACTCTCCTGTTTCCTTCCGACTTGCATACTTAATAGAAAGAGTAGAAGAGGATGGGGTAGTTTCTATTTGACAGACATCCGATGGCTTGAAGTATTTTCCACCCTTTGACCACACAGAGGTTGGTTGAGGTTTGCCCACAATGCTTGTTGCTGTGATGACAATGATATCACCAGCTCTGACAGTAAGCCCCTCCTTTACTGTTGGATCAATAGTAATGGTTGGTGCCGCTGCAAAACAAACAGTGTATAGGTTAATCATTTCTAAGGTAAAAATAAAACAGAATATTATTACCTCAAGATACATGCACTAGACAAACAAAGTGAGGCTTACCATATTCATCCGTACACATAAGGGTATCCGTTTGTTCCGAGGGTGGACTTAATGCTCCAGCAGCATTCTTGGCTCTGATTCTAAATTCATACTTGCAACCCTCCTGCAAGTCAGTTATAGTATATGCACAATCAACAACATTCACTGTGTTAGCCTTTACCCAGACCTTAGCCGGGAGATCACGTCTTTCAACAATGTATCCTGTAAGTCTGTGTCCACCATCATACTGAGGTTCGGTCCATTGTAGTGTTACACTGCTTCTAGTGATGCTAATCACATCAGGTTTGCCAGGTGCATCTATAATGTTCAAGCAAATTAAAAAAATGAGCCCTAATTTTTTTGGGGCATATATTTATATAGTATGTTATACTAAGGCTTTTAAAAATGCTTTACTAACCTACTGGATCCAAGGCCACCAATGCCTCAGTTGGAAGACTCGGCTTTCCAACACCAGCCAAATTTATAGCCATAACTCTAAACCCATACTCTAGACCCTCAGTTAGACCAGTCACTTTGAAATCCCTCATCTTCAAGGGAGTTGGGCTTGCTCTTTTCCACAACATGCTGTTTTTCTCCTTGAATTCAACATGGTAACCTGCAAGCGCAAATAGTTTTTTCTATCCATTAATTTGAGGGTTGATTTATTTATAGTTTTTTTTATTCCAACTAACTGTGAGCTCCAAATATTTCATTTTATTTCTGTACCTGTGATTGATGAGCCTCCAGTTTTCCTCGGATCAGACCATTCAAGTGTTGCTGAATCATGTCGCATACTCATGACTTGTGGTGGAGGAGGTGCATCTGGTACATCTGATGAAGTAATTGTAAGTAAGAGTGTGAGACTGTTTTACTTTCATATTTATAAATTCATATTTATAATATTCAAATTATACTGACAAAAATGTTCTGAAATCCACTTACTGAATGGATGCTTGGCAATCATAGGCTCTGATTTGAGGCCCTCACCAATTCCATATTTGTTTTCGGCACTAACTCTAAAAATATACTCTGTACCCTCATGGAGCCCTGCCACTCTGAAACTGTTTGTGTCCACAGCTGAGGACACGGTGACCCACATATTAGTAATGGAATCACGTTTCTCAAGAATGTAATTGGTAACTTCTGATCCGCCATCATCTTTAGGAGCACCCCATTTTAAGGTTGCACCATCTGCAGTCACTTCCTTGAACTTGATTATTCCAGTTGGAATTCCTGGTTTACCAACAACTCTGACAAAAATGCTGGACTCTTTTGTTCCAGCAGTGTTGCGAAGAGTGATTGTGTATTTTGAGGCATCAGCCCTCTGACAGTCACGAATCAAGAGAGTTGTATTTACGGCAGTAGATTCCATACACACTCTTCCAGTATCTGTGAGATTTTCCTCCTCTCCCTTCTTCCATGTGACTACAGGGACAGGTTTTCCACTGATAGGAATCTTGAGACGAACATTGCTTCCCTCTTTTGCTATGTAGTTCAAATTTGGCAACTCTCTTAAGTCACAGCTTGGAAGAACTATAACAACAGTGGAAGAAATGTAATCAACACATATGGAACACAATATGTGAGGTGGAAAACCGAAATCATTATCACATGAATACAAAATTAAAATGCTCACCATTGACGTCTTCTGCAATCACAGAGAGTTCCTTCTCAGGGCCATCACCAAAATCATTTGTTGCTTTTACTCTGTATTTGTATTCCCTTCCTTCAATAAGATCTTTTGCACTGTATTGCATGTTCTTTGATCTGAGAAGCTCCTTCCATTTATCTCCACCATTAAGGACCTCAAGCACGTATGCAATAATACGGGTACCTCCGTCACTGATAGGCTTTTTCCATGAAAGGGCACAAGAATCCTTGGTTACCAGTAAGGTCTTAAAGTCCATAACTGGTCCAGGTTGCTCTGAAAGGTATTGTTCGGTTTATTTAAAATTAAATTAACATTATTGGTTAAATTAAATTAAATTATTGTAAAGTATCAAAAATTATTGTTACTCACCGGTTGCTCTCACAGCATCTGCTGTTTCACATGGCTCACCAATACCATATTCATTCTGAGCCATAACCCTGAAGCAATAAGATCTACCGGCTTCCAATCCGTCGATCTTAAAAGATGTTTTGGTACAAGTGGATGAAACGGTTGACCAAGCTTTCCTTTCTGCGTCTCGTTTTTCAACAATGTAACCTTTAATCTCACTTCCACCATCAATGAGAGGTGCATCCCACAGGATGGAGGCACTGTCCTTCGATGTCTCTTTAACCATTAGATTCATTGGAGGTCCAGGGGTATCTGTTAAGTGATAATAATATACTTTGTTTAACATCAAATACTAAGCATAAGCTATCTATATTCATAATTATATATATAACCTTTTAAAATCATAGAACTCACCAAGGACCTTGACAATAACTGTGTACATCTTCATTCCGCTTACACTGTCAAGGTTCAGTATGTATTTGCCTGCATCGTTTCTATTCGCTTTCTCAACAAAAACTGATGTGTCGCTGTCTGTGGTCTTGATAATAATTCCTTGTCTGTCCTTAATGTTGGTGTTCATCTTGGCCCAAGTGACCCTGGGGGTTGGCCGACCCTTAATTTTGGCATGAAGTTTCATTTTACAGCCAGCCATAAGGACCAAAGTGTCCTTTAGCTCTTTGTCAAGCTCAGCCTCAGGAGCAGCTAAATTTACACACAAAAAAACAAAACAACACAAATAATGATTATAATATGCATATGGTATACAGACTTGAGTGTATGACCAGTAAAACTAATTTTATACATATGTAATAGTTAACTTGTCATCTATTTAAACTATGGAATTACATGATATAATCGTTTTATATTAAAAGAACACACTTTTATGAATGAAATGTTTCCTTTTGTAATTAAAATAAATGAATTATTTTTTATATATGCCTTCAGATCAAAAGATTTTTAAGATCAGGAAAAAAGTTTCAGTCAATTGACCCTTAGCTTTTAAATAGTATTTTTTTTTAGCTACAATTAAAAATATATTTTTTTACCGAAAACATCCTTGGCAACATGTTTATCAGGAACTTCACAAGGCTGGCCAAATCCAACTTTGTTTACAGCAGTTACACGAAGTTGATATTCAGAGTTATCCAACAGTCCAGTGACAACATAATGTGTATCCTTAAGGTTTTTAGGCACATTGCATCTTATCCAGTCTGTAGCATTGGTTCTCTTGCATTCAATAAGGTATCCCAAAATTTCACTTCCACCATCGCTCACAGGCTTAGTCCAATTAAGGCTAATAGTGCTGTTGGTGGTATCTGAGACCTTGGGAGAAACAGGTGGACCTGGAGGATCTGTGAGAAAGTATTAAGAGGTAATGATAAATGCTCTTATCTATTCACATGCATGATATTGTAAATTACTTTTGATACTCACACAGGGGTTCAAGTGCAGAGGCACCAGTAGATGGTTCACTGGGTTTGCCTTGGCCAGCTTTATTGACAGCGATCACTCTAAACTCGTACTGTGTGCCCTCTGAGAGCTCTCCGACCTCAAGTGTTCTCTCCAACAATGGTTTTCTGTTGAGTTTGATCCAGTTGATTTCCTTGGTCACACGTATTTCAACCATATACCCAAGTATAGGGGACTTTCCATCATCAGATGGTTCCTTCCAGCTTACAGTCATATGCTCCTTAGTGATGTTTGTTATGACTGGTGGGTCACATGGTCCAGGAACAGCTATGAACGAAAAAGTATATTACATGTAGAAATGCTCTATCCAAAAAAATAAAAACACAAAGAACAAGATTAAAGTCTCACTGAAGGGATTCCTTGCAATGACAGGGTCTGATATGATGGCATCACCAGCACCATAGTGGTTCTCTGCACGAACACGGAACTGATATTCATGCCCCTCTATCAGTCTCTCCACTAGAATTTCAGTTGTATTACCACTGATTTTAGCAGAGACCTGAGCCCAGTTAGCTCTGCTTGTCTCACGTTTATCAACAACATAATTTGTAATTGGAGAACCACCATCTGAGAGTGGAGCCGTCCAGCTCAACTTGATTCTATCTGAAAGGACCTCATCAAATTTGACAGAGAGCGGTGGGCCAGGTATGTCTGTTTAACAGAAAAGCAATTATTATTTTATTGCAAAATTGAGGGATGGCAATTCTGTATCTCATCTAATAAGCGCTATTTTGGATAAACATCTGAACATCATTTAACTTACCCAGTACTTTAAGTTGTATCTCAGCAGTTGTAGAACCACTTGCATTTTCTGCAAGAATTCCATAATTTCCGGTATTAAGTTTGGTAACTGCATCAATGCTGAGAGAGAAGAGGTGTCTCTTTTGAGAAATCTTAAAGACTTTATCAGCTTTCAACACTTCTCCCTCCTTGGTCCATCTAACCTTGGGCATTGGTTTGCCATAAACCTCTGCCTCAAGACAAACATCTGACCCAGCGTTTACTGGTGACATTTTTTTCATTTGTATGGAAAGTTCAATTCTTGGTGGCACTGTAGACAACCAAAAAAGACAAAATCAATAATACAACAACTTGTTACATAACTATTTACAAAGTCATGTCAAATCAATCACAAAAAGATATATGCGTACCACTCTCTGCAGACACCAGTATGGGATCAGTGATTTCAGATGGTCTGCTAATGTTAACTGCAGTCTTGGCAATGACCCTAAACTGGTACTTGGCACCCTCTTCTAGCCCAGTTGCAGTGTACTCTTCACGTGGCACATTTTGACTGCTTGTGTTGCAACGTACCCAAGTGTTTTCTGGGACCCTTAAGGCCTCAACATAGTATCCGATTATCTTGCTTCCACCATCGTTCTTTGGTTTGGTCCAAACCAATGTTACTGTGTTCTTAGTTACATCAAGCACCTCTGGTTTTCCAGGAGCATCTATTTGATTGAATTGTCAAAATATTAAACATGTGTACATATTCAAAATAAAAACATGTATTTAGAAAAATGCATATTATCGTACATGCACATACCAACAGGTGTTCTTGCTGTGATGAAATCTGTTTTCTTGCTAGGTTTACCCTGTCCAGCTCGGTTTATAGCAGACACTCTGAAATTGTATTCCAAACCTTCAATCAGGCCGGCACAAGGATATTCAGTTGTGCGAACAACAGAATCATTAGCCTTAACCCAAAGAAGACTGTTCCTCTCTTTGCGTTCTATGTAGTATCCAGTAACAGGACTGCCACCATCTGACTCAGGTTTATCCCAAGCCACAAACATGCAGTCTTTGTTTACTTTGTTGATGCGGCAGTTCAAAGGTTCTCCAGGAACATCTAAAAATAATTTCATAAAGACAGCATTATAAAGGTTTCATTTTTATTACACACCACAAGATGCATGTCAAAAGACAATAATGTGTCAATAGAATTTTCATGCTTTTATTTTATCTCACCAAAGGGAAATTTGGCGACCATCCTGTCAGACGTAAGTGGATCTGAAATACCAAATCTGTTCTCAGCACGGACACGGAAGACATATTCTTTTCCAGGAACAAGCTTTCCGATTCTGCAGCCAGCTTTGCCACAACTGGAAAGAGCAGAAACCCAGTCTCCCCTGCTTACATCACACTTTTCAACGACATAATTAGTGATATTGCTACCACCATCTTCAAGTGGTTTGTTCCAAGAGAGCGTGCAGGCATCAGAATCAATGTCACTGATCTCAAATGGTGGCTCAGGTGGTCCAGGAATATCTGTGAAATAAGAATGTTTGGTTACAAATCAAATTACAATCTACCTTTTTATTTTGGGTGTTTGCGAAAATGATAAATTCTAACCTCTGATGACGATTTTCAAAATCTGGTCAACTTTGCCAGAGACGTTTTCAGCAACAAGGCTGTATTGACCACTGTCGTGTCTTGAAACATCTTTGATGATGAGCACACACATGTTCTGAGATTTATGTACAGCAAGACGGCTAGATGAGACTACATTATCTTCTCCCCGTTTCCACTGGCATATAGGCGCTGGCTTTCCAGACACAAGAGCCTCAACTCTCAGCTTTGCTCCTGCCTTTGCAGTGACAAGCTCAGGCAGAATGATCTTGGGTTCCACTATAAAAAAACACACACAAACAAGATTCTTCTCAGTTATGTTTAAATTTGAATAATTCTATCAATATGACGTTGATTCAACAACTTACTAATTTGTTCCTTAATATCATAAACTTCTCTTGTCTCTGTGGGCAGACTGGATCCCATGGAATTTCTTGCTGCAACTCTGAAGCGATATTTTCTTCCCTCCTTAAGTCCAACTACGGAAATGCTCAAGCCTTTCACAACAGTGTATGGTGTCCATTCCAGCTCCTTTTCTTTCTCCTTCTCTTCCTCAACCTCAGGTTCAGTTGCGGATGGAGGCACAGGGTCTACAGCGGGTTCAGGTTCTCCCTCAACCTCGCCCTCAACCTTTACTGGTTCTTTGGGCGGTTTAGGCATTGGAAGCTCAAGGTAGTCAATAATGTAACCATCAATTTTAGCTCCACCATCACAAAGAGGTATTACCCACCCAACAGTTGCACTATTCTTAGTAATCTCCAAAACATCAACCTTTTGTGGTGGGTCAGGTTTGCCTTTAGGAAGGAGACAAAATTATGCGTCAGGTTTAACTTTTTTGGGAGGAGAAAAAAACATTTAAAAACATTTAAAAATAATTAGGCACTTACTGATAGGATCAGAGGCCAGATAAGATTTTGGTGTAGCTTTAGGAACTCCAGGACCATATTCATTTACAGCTATTACTCTAAAGTAATACTCTGTTCCGGGGACAAGGTTAGTAACTTTCAATGTGGTATTTTCAACATTTGTTTTCACTGTTCCCCAAGTCTTGCGATCAATTTCTCGCTTCTCAACAATATAATGGGTGACGTTGCTGCCTCCATCATTGTCAGGTGGTGACCACATAAGGTTGCAAGATGTCATTGTAATGTCAAAAGCCTCAAGACCAACAACAGGTCCAGGTGTATCTGTTTTAAAAAATAAAGACATAATAAAATCAAATGTTGAATATTATAGTTCTTAACACTGATTATTGCATTTAGAGCTCACAAGACCTTGCTTACCAAGTACTTTGACATTCACAAATACTGCTTTCTCTCCAGCTGGACTGGATACAGTCAGTGAGTATTTGCCTGAATCATCACGGGTTGTTTCAGAGATAACTAGGAATGTCATAGTGTCAATGAGATCTACATGGCCCTTCTGGATGACATTATCAATCCCCATTCTCCTCCATACGACCTTGGGGGGAGGTCTGCCTCTGATTGTTGCAACTAATCTTATTGGGCATCCAGCTCTTACAGTCAAACCCTTCTTCAGTTCTGCATCCAAAACAATGTCAGGAGTTTCTGATGGTTGCAAAAAAGAAAAAGCATGGAATTAGGAAATAATGCTACAAGAAGAGTTCATAGAGTTGTCTCTTTTTAATGAAAATTTACCCAGGACTTCTCTTGGTGACACAGCTCCCTGGAGATAAGTCGGTTGACTCATGCCAATTTGATTTTGAGCAGAAACACGGAATTCATATTCAAACTTCTCGTCAAGACTCGAGACTGTGAATTCTGTTCCGATCAGCTGGGCAGCAACATTGCACCTCTTCCAGACTTCATCATCCTTCTTGCCAGTGCCTTTGACTCGCATCTCAACTACATATCCAATAAGAGGAGCACCCCCATCATAGGTTGGCTTTGTCCATGAAAGAGTGATTAATGTTTTTGAACTGTCAGCCACCTTTAAATTACCAACTGGGCCAGGAGGCTCTGCAAATAGATACAAAAACGACAGACATCAAATATTTGGTACTGATTTTGCAAAATATGGTGATATGGCACTAATATGGTACCAATATATTTATGAAAGTAAATGACTCAACATACCAATTGGATCTCTTGCTGTGAGTGATCTAGAGGGTTTGCTTGCATCACCAACTCCAATTTCATTTTCAGCCTTAACACGGAACTGGTAATTATGATTAGGCAATAGCCCTGTAACAGTCATCTGTTGTCCTGCAATTGGGGATTTAGTAACCGATCCCCAACGAATGGCATGCTCCTCTTTTTTCTCAAGAATATAACCAGTGATGGGCTTTCCACCATCATAATCAGGAGAGCACCACATTACAACCATTTCGTCTTTTGTGATTTTGGTCACTTCTGGAGTATATGGTGCACCTGGTCTGCTGAACTGGGTTCTTGCTACGAAGGACTCGGTTTCAACAGCGGGGCCAGCCCCCATTTTGTTCTCAGCTCTCACTCTGAATATATATTCATTTCCTTCAATAAGTCGAGTAACTTTGGCTGAATTCGTAATAACAGCAGCTGAATGAATTGACCATACTCCTCTCTTTGTTTCACATTTCTCTATGATGTAGTTATAGATCTCACATCCACCATCATCTTCTGGGATCTCCCATGTAAGCTTGCATCTGTCAACAGAAATATCTGAGACCTTCAGGTCTCTAACAGGACCTGGCTTGTCAAGAACATTGATTTTGGCTTCAGCAGAGCAGCTTCCTGCTGCATTTGTTGCAGTGATTATGTATTTTCCAGTATCACCACGTTTAGAATTTGTGAGCAGCAATTTTGTGAAGTTGGTGCCCGTTTCAATCTGTACTCTTGGGCTTTTGTGGATATCCCCAGTGTAATTCTCTTTAGACCATTTTATATCAGGCTGAGGTTTACCTTTTAGATCTGCCTCAATTGGAATGGACTCTCCAGCTTTCACAACAAGAGTTCCCTCCAGTTTGACTTTGAGCTCCGGCTGTACAAGTTCCTCCTTCACAAGAACTTCAGCTGTTGTCACCCAGTTACTCTCTCCACCCTCATTCTTTGTTTGAACTCTAAACTGATAAATTTGGTTCTCAATACATCTGTCAACCATGAAATATGTTTCCTTTATGGCACCTTTGTGCAGTCTTTCCCATTCCTCTGCTGCTTTAGGTTTCTTTTCAACATGGTAAGCAAGGTTACGGCTACCACCATCATTTTCCGGCTTCTTCCATTTGAGGAAGACAAATGTCTTGCCGATTTCAGCAAGTTGGAAGTTCTCTGGCTCACCAGGCTTATCTACTGGATCAACAGCAAGGACTGGTGTTTTCGTTTCAGTTGGAAGGCCAGCACCGATTTTATTCTCTGCACTTACACGGAAGAAATATTCACAATTTTCAACAAGTGGTGCTTTGACAAGTCGTTTGGTGCAGTCAGATGTAACAACTGTCCATCCTCTTTGGTTGGGCTGTCGGCATTCAATTTTATAGTTGGTAATTTCACTGCCACCATTATCCTCTGGATTTTCCCAAGACACCATACATGAGTCTTTAGTTGCATAAGCAACTTTCACATTTTGACAAGCTCCAGGAATATCAAGCACATTGACAATAATTGTAGCTTGTGCCTGACCACTGCTGTTCTTTGCATGAATAGTATATTTTCCGTAATCAGCTCTAACAGCATCCTGAATGACCAGCTCTACAAGAGGGAAGTTATTGTTCATCTCAGCACGCTTATCTCTACCAAAGGCTCTTGCATCTTTAGTCCAAGTGATCTCAGGGTCTGGTCTGCCCTTGACACGGGTCACAAGGTTGATGATTTGCCCTGCTCTTACTGTAAGAAGGTCACGGCAAGCGATGTCCACAGTTACTTCAGGGGGAACAAGGATGTCTTTGGCAAGCACAGTTTCTGTTAGTTCTCTTGGCTCACCATCACCAACCTTGTTTGAAGCTCTAATGCGAAATCTGTACTCTGTGCCTTCAAAAAGTCCAGGTACTCTAAATGCACAGAACTTAATAAGATCCTTATTTATTTTGCCCCACTGTGCAGAACCCGATTTCTGGCATTCTACAACATAGCCAAGGATAGGACTGCCTCCATCTCTTGAAGGTTTGGTCCATAGCAAATCTGCATATGACTTGCTCCAGTCCTTTAGCTTAATGTTACTTGGAGGCCCCGGTGGAGTAATCGGCCGTATGGCTTTCACTGGGTCTGATGGATATGATGGTTCACTTACACCAGCAATATTTTCAGCAAAGATTCTAAATTCATAGCTGTTACCCTCAAACAGACCACAGACCCTGTATCTTGTATCTAAGACTGGGGTTTTATTGACACGGATCCATTTGCCAGTCATCTCCCTGCGCTCAACAATGTAGCCACTCACAGGGCTTCCACCATCGGTTTCTGGTTCAGTCCATGAAATTGTTACAGCATTTTCTGTTATATCAGAACATGTGGGTCGGCCAGGAGGACCTGGTGGATCAAACATATGCTTAGCAACAGTGGGAGGGCTTTCAAGGGCAGCACCAATGCCAATCTTGTTGACTGCACGTATACGCACAATATATTCACGTCCCTTCTCCAACCGTGGGACTTTGGCTTTTGTGCTTGTGCTTCCAGAACTCACAACTGACCATGGTTCCCAAGGCTTCTTTACATCCTTCTTCTCAACAACGTAGTTCATCAAAGGTGTACCACCATCGTCTTTGGGGGCACGCCACTGGATTATCATATAATCAGGAGTAACCTCAAGGATATTTACTGGACCAACTGGAGCAGACGGAACATCTAGAACAGTGACATGCAAAGCAACTGACTTGCTGCCTGCAGGGTTTGCTGCGGTGAGAACATACTCTCCACTGTCAGTCCTGACACACTCGCTAATATTAAAAACAGTTGAGTTTCCTTCAGTATTGATCCTATATTTGCCCTCAGTTTTCAACTCATTTCCCTCACTTTGCCACTTGGGTGTTGGAGTTGGGATTCCATGCATGATTGCCGGGAGAACAATTGTGGTGCCAGCCTTCACAACAAGACCTTCAATAAGTTTGACATCAACTTGAATAGTTGGAGCCACTGAAAAAGAAGTGGACATAATATATGTGATTATTTATTAATTATAACATTAAAATGTAATATTCATCATTAATGTATGTCTTACATGTTTTCTCCTGACAAGTAATCGGTACACTGGTGTCTGGTCTGCTAATGCCCATCGCATTTTGAGATTTTACACGGATTCTGTAGGTTTTTCCCTCTGCAAGTCCAGTGACATGGCATTGAGGATTGCTGACAGTCTTGAAGCTGACCCAGTCGGTGGCACCTTCCTCCTGATATTCAACAATAAATCCTGTGATCTCACTTCCACCCGTGCGATCTGGCCACTCCCACTGAAGCCATACTTCGGTTTTGTCTACATCCACATGATGCAGATTCTTGGGTGGACCAGGTGGGTCTTTAGGTAAAAGAAAAAACATTTTTTTTAAAGAAACAAATAGCCAAAAATCTAAAAATAAAATACATTTCACACTTACAAAGAGGATCAACTGCCTTGATGGGTTTTGTGGTTTCAATGAATGCACTTCTGCCAAACTGATTCTCAGCTGCCACTCTGAAGAGATACTGGGTTCCTTCCATTAGATACATAGCCATGAGGCTAAGCTTTTTAGAGGCAGCACAAACTGGAACCCAGCTGTCAGAGGCCACATCTTTCTTGTGCACAATATAGTGAGAGATAACAGCACCACCATCATCTTCTGGCTTTTGCCATGTCAGATAAGCTGATTCAATTGTCACTTCAGACAGAGTAAGATTCCTTGGAGGTCCAGGTTTATCTATGTTTAGAGGAAAAACAGTCATCGGAGAACTACAATAGGTGTGTGTTGCATTAATTTTATTTTAAAATGTTAAACATACCAAGAGTAAGAACATTGCAGGTAGCAGATTTGGTTCCAACTGTGTTTTGAATAGTGATGGTGTAATTGCCAGAGTCAGCACGGGTACATTTCTTAATGTGAAGTTTGCTTCCACTCGCTGTGACCTCAATGAGACAATGAGCAGGAACTTCACCATCATTCTTTTTCCAAGAAACAGTGGGAATTGGCATGCCCCTAATTTTGGCACTGAGCGTGATGTCCGTTCCAACCATGGCAAGGTGGTCACGTGCCATGTTACCATCTAACAGCAACTCTGGCTCCTCTGCATAAGAATTTAAATAAAAATTTGAAAATGTATGAATTTTACATAGCAAATTAGCAAAAGTTTTTAAATTGTATATATACACATATATACGTTTAAAGCTACTTTTCACTCTTATGCATTCTACAAATATGAAAAAGAAAACCAATATTACCGAGTCTGTCATGAACTTTCACCATTTCCTTGACATAAGCAGGGTCAGATTTTCCAGCTGCATTCACAGTCATAATTCTGAAGCTGAACTCTTCACCTTCTGGTAGATTTTTCACAACAAACTTAGTATCGGGGCATGACTCAGGAGTTTCATTGGCTTGGATCCATTCGATTGCACCAGGCTTCTGATACTCAATTACGTAACCAAAGATTTTGCCTTTACCATCGTGCCGTGGAACACGCCATGAAAGACTCACAGAATCTTTTGTCTTGTCAACAGCCTCAGGCAAAACAGGTGGACTTGGCAGAACTATTAAAAGATAAGTCAGTGTATAAGTCAGTACGTTAATAAAATATTCTATACTCATTTTTCATATGCATTAAGCAATAAAACAAAACAAAAAATGATAAAGACTTACCAATAGGATCCTTAGCAAGAATAGGCTTGGATGGAGGGCTAGGATCTCCATTGCCCAATTCATTCTCTGCCATTACACGGAATTCATATTCACAGCCTTCGACAAGCTCTTGTACCCTGTACTGGGTAGCAGGGTAAATTGGATCTCTGGTAGCACGAGACCATCTCTTAGATGAGGGCTCCTTCTTCTCCAATATATAGTTAGTTATGGGCTTTCCACCGTCACGAGGACGGTTCCAAATCACTAGTGCAGAGTCATGGTACACATCTTTGACAATGGGCTGCTCAGGTGCCTCAGGTACCCCTGTAATATGGGGACATCACAGCACATTTATAAAAATATCCAAAAATGTTTAAATTAATTTTGTACTGTGTTTTTACGTACTAAACAGATCTTTAGCTTTCATCTCCCCTGACTCCAGTGGGTCACTTATGCCATACATGTTCTCGGCACTAATTCTCATTATGTATTCACGTCCCTCTTGTAGCTTAGGTACTTTACAAGTGGTTTTTGTGTTGGCAGATGTAACAGTTGTCCACATGTCCCTGTTTACATCCCTCTTCTCAATGATGTAGTTAGAAATTTCACAACCACCATCATCAAGAGGTGGCTTCCAAGAAATGACCATGTGATCTCTGTGAACTTCCTCAAAGACCACTGGGCCCTCAGGAGGCGATGGCCGATCTTAAAAAACATACACAATATTGTTAGAATGGATTGCTTGTCATACTACAACCGTATGTTTTATTTTCAAGCACAGTAAATAGGAAAGGAAAATTCAGCATTCTTTCAATTTTCTGAATTTGGAACAACATGATGTTGTTCATATTCTGATGCATATTCTGATGATGAAATGTACCTTTAATGGGACTTACCAACAACTGTAACATTACAAATGCCCTTACGAGCACCAGTGCAGTTTTCAACTGTCACACAGTATTTGCCACTGTGTTCTCGCTGAGCTTTGATAATACTCAAGGACATTGTGGTGAGAGTATTTTTGAACTGGATGTGGCTGTCTGCTTTCAATTCATTATCATCTCTTGACCAAGTGACAGATGGAGCTGGCTTTCCAGTGTAGCGGCCAACAAGTGCAAAACTTTCGCCGACACGCACGATAACCTTGTCACGGAAGTCTAGTTCAATTGTAGGGGGCTCTGAAATAGAAAAGTTTAAAATATCAGTACGCAGTCTCCTAAAATATGATGAGTCACGAGAGACCCATAGGTTTATTTTATGTAAAATAAAATAAAAAAATTCCGTCAGCTTCAGGACTCAGGATTTATTATCTGAATATCTCAAATATCTATTTGAGCACAAAATAGAAACTTGTTTAGGAAGTGAACATCAAAACAGTTGTTGTCTCCAAGTGAACTTTTAAAGTCATGTTTTGTTCATATATTTTATGACTTCTTCAATGTTTAAGGAACTCATTTTGTATATTACTTAGATTACCTTTACCTTTTAGACGAAACACATTTATCAAATACTTTTATCTAAACGTATAGTGCATTCATGTTTTACAGTACAATTGACACAACAATGTACTCAACCCAATAAAAATGGCTATGGTTAATAGTAAATAAAACCTTCACATACCAAGTTCATCTCTACATGTAATTGCCTTTGTAGGGAAGGACGGCTTGCCCGGGCCTATTTCATTCACTGCACTGACACGGAGCTCATAGCTGTCACCCTCACGGAGACCATCATACGTGAATCGTCGATCCATCAATTTGTCTTTGGTCAGTCTGACAAATTTGTCTTTTCCGATCATGCGAGCTTCGATAACATAGGATGTCAGCTCGGATCCTCCATCATTTTTAGGTGGTTTCCAAGTCACACTAATATAGTCTTTAGTAACGGCAGTCACCTCAAGCTCTTCTGGACGGTCTGGAACAGCTGGTCAATTAAGTCAAATGATAATTAGCTTAAAATTTTAAGATTATGCACCCATAAAATTTTCAGCATCGCTTTGATGCTATTTTGAATGGAAAAGCCAACAAACTTACTGATAGGATCTCGGACCAGAATTTCGCATGTCGTTTGGCAGAACGGACCTGCCCCAATTGCATTTTCAGCTGCAACCCTGAAGAAGTATTCCTTTCCTTGCACCAGATTGTTTACAATAGCATGTTGTCTGCCAGCTGTGTAGGAGCAAGATGTCCAAGCCTTGCGCTCAGCTTCACGCTTCTCAATAACGTAGTTAGAGATAGCAGATCCACCATCATCCTCAGGGAAGTGCCAGTTTAGCTTGCACGATTCACTGGTTAGATTCTCTGCACTGAAAGGACCCCCCACTGGGCCGGGGACATCTGCAAAAAAGAAAATAAACTGTACCATACTGTTTCAAAATCATGTATGGGCCTTATGTGTTAAAGTATCTGATGATACTCACCAAGTACATCAACAATAACAGATCTCTTCACCTCTCCTCCATCATTCTTGGCTGTAATTGTATAAACACCTTGTTGCTTCCTGGTGCATTCCTTGATTACCAATGAGCAGCTGATGGCAGTGGTTTCAACAACAGCTTCTGCCGGAACGGCTCCTTGATCCCTGTCCCATGTTATCAGAGGTGAAGGTTGGCCAGACACATAAGCCAGGATACGAATAACACCTCCGGTATGAACAGTCATTCTATCCTTTACTGAGATGTCAAGCTCAAGCACTGGGGTAACTGAAACAACAAGTTTTGAACATCATTATATTGCCAAAGAGCTCTCAGAAAAGCAAACTAAACTTTTGAGACTTACTTATCCTGTCCTTCATTTCAAGAGCATCCACAATTTCGCCTGGTTCACTCAGACCAGCAGCATTAAATGCCAAAACTCTGAATTTGTAAAATGCATTCGGTTTCAGGGCAGTTATCACAAATTTGTTTCCTCTAACCTCCTTGTCTTTAGCCTGAAACAAAATGAAGACATCTTGTAGTGTATAAAGATTACAGTGTTTACATTCAGGTAATATGCATAATAAGCGTCAACCAACCTTGACCCACACTTCTGTACCCTCCTCTTTGTATTCAACATAGTAACCCATTATCTTAGAACCGCCATCCTTCAGAGGTGGAATCCATTCCAGATCTACTGAAGATTTAGTCCAGTCGGTGACTTTGGGGGTTGGAGAAGAAGGAGGAGCTACAAGAAAAAAACAGTCATATGGTGAG
This sequence comes from Triplophysa tibetana, assembly GCA_008369825.1. Classification (NCBI taxonomy): domain Eukaryota; kingdom Metazoa; phylum Chordata; class Actinopteri; order Cypriniformes; family Nemacheilidae; genus Triplophysa; species Triplophysa tibetana. Next base: position 4,758,898 of record CM017902.1, on the reverse strand, counting down.
CCTAAACAGAAATTAAAAAAGACATGCTACTGATTCCTACACCGTTATAATTCCTACCTATTGGATCTCTGGCAAACGTTGGGTCAGATGGCTCACTTGGTGGTCCACAACCAGCGATGTTAATTGCTGTCACACGGAACAGATACTGAGATCCCTCAATGAGTCCTGTGACGGTGTGGGACACGCCAAGTGGCATAGGCCTGATTGGATCGCGAGTTACTCTGTTCCAGCGCTTAGATGTTGTTTCTTTACGTTCAAGCCAGTAGCCTGTGATTGGAGAACCTCCATCTGAGTCAGGCTCCTCCCAGTTCACAGTCATGGAGTCTATTGTGATACTAGAAAGCGTGGGCTTTTCACATTGGCCAGGTGGCACTGCAAAAAAAGACATCATAAAGTAATCAATGTTATCAAGTTAAACTAATTTAAAAATGTTACCAAACCACTCAAAAGTAGCTATACTCAATAGATGCTATCAGAACGTACATAAAACATCTCTGGCTACTTCAGGCTCACTGTCCAGAGGATCACCAACACCATATTTGTTCTGAGCCCTGACTCGGAAAATATACTCATGGCCTGGCATAAGACCACCAATGGTGTAGAATCGCTCTTTGGGTTCGCTCGTGACAGGAATCCAATTTTTCCTTTTGGCGACACGTCTCTCAATAGTGTAGTTTGTAATTTTGGAGCCACCATCATCTACAGGAGGCAGCCATGAAAGTGATATTTGTTCACCACGAATTTCCTCAAACTTTATTGGTCCAGATGGAGGCCCAGGACGTCCTGTTTGGAAAAAAAACAGCATTGTGTTTATACTAATGACAACACCTGTGTCTTCAAAAAAAGAAAATAAATAGTTGTGGCAGCTTACCCAGAACATTGAGCCTCATTTCCTTTGAAACTGTTCCAAGGCTGTTGATAGCAGTGAGAGTGTAGAGGCTAGTATCTGACCGTTTGCCTTGTTGTATCAGCAGCGTACAGCTATCATCAGACACAAGCTTGTTGATGTGCTCATCGTACTCGACATCAACCTTGTTGTCACGCTTGTGTGGCGGAGCTTTCTGCCATGTGAGTGTTGGGAACGGACAGCCATTAATCTTGGCAACAATATGAATATCTGTGCCCTGTTCAACCTCCATGAATTCTGGAAGTTCAATTGAAGGTGCCCCTACAAGTGAGAAATAAAAATATAAATTGGTACGCTGTTCACAACTGTCAAATTCACAGAATTATTTTCTGTATGCAACTTTATACGCACTGTTCTGGTCTTTAACAACGATGGGTCCTGCTGTGGAGGATGGTCTGCTTGCACCCGCCTCATTCACAGCCTTGACACGGAATTCATATTCTGCTCCCTGGTGGAGATCCTCCACTTGGAAAGTGGTGCCTTCAATATCACGACGATTGCACTGTCTCCACGACTCCTGTTGGTTTCCACTGCTGTCCCACCAAAGTCGTTCCACATTGTAGTGAGTCACAGGTGCTCCACCATCATTCCTCGGTGGCTTCCATGTCAGAGTCACAATGCCCTTGGAGACATCAACGATTTTGACTCTTATGGGAGGATCGGGAGGATCTGCAGTGTACAATGTATAGAGAAATTAGGTAATACTGTCTTTGCCATTTTTAATGTTATTTAAAGTGATTAACAAAGTAAACTTACGGATAGGATCCCTGGCTCTAGTTCGTTGAATTGTCACAATATGGGGACCCAAACCGAAGCGATTCTCAGCTCGTATGCGGAACAAATATTCTTGTCCCTCAAAAAGGTCAGGCACAACAAAGGACTGAGTCGCACAAGCTGGATTGACCTTTGTCCAGGCCTTTCCCTCCACAGTCTTTTTCTCGATGAAGTAGCTCTTAATTCTGTCACCACCATCACAGTCTGGAGGCTTCCAAGTTAACCTACAAGTTCCACGTGTGATGTCACTGATTTTGAGGTCTTTAGGAGGTCCAGGCAAATCTAGACAAAAGCACCAGACATTAGAATGTAATATACTGCATACATTTGTATTGGTTATCTACGTATTTTAGTTTTTGAGATTGTGAGTGTTATACTACTTACCAAGCACACTCACACACACTTTAACAACTTTGGTACCAGCTTGGTTGTTGGCAGTTATGATGTATCGTCCGGAGTGATTTAATTTACACTCAGGAATTGTTACGACTGATTTTGTATCAGTGGACGAAATCTGCAAAATGTAAACGTATTATTGCATACATGTTTGTACATTGGACTAAAAAAGTGTTTTAAAATATGCATAGTCCTACCTCTGAATCCTCAGGGAGGGTGTGGCGCTCATTCTTTTTCTCTGTTGGGGCAGTTCCATCAAAGTCCCATGTGACATTTGGAATAGGTTTACCCGAGACGGTGGCTGGAATCTTGATGGTCGTTCCAGCACAACAATTCAGAAGCTCATGAGCTATGACCTCCAGGGTTATAATAGGTTCCTCTGTAAAAATGTACAGAAACGCTTTTTTTTATTGACAAATACAACAAAGCGCATTTAATTTAAACGTCGGTAAAATATTATTCTACATTATATATCATCACAGCATGTACCAAAACCACGTACCTAGAATGTCCTGTACAATTATATCAGAAGTTCTTGGACTTGGCTCGGATTCACCAGCAGTGTTGACAGCAACAATTCTGAATCTGCATTTCTTATTCTCTTTTAGCCCTGACACAGTGTATGTATTGGTGAGGATGAGCTTCTCTGGTGTATTTATTCTTCTCCACTCAAGTGACCCTTCATCTTGAAATTCAACGATGTAACCTTTTACTGGACTACCTCCATCTTTTTCAGGTGGGGTCCATGAAAGAGTCACGCTGCTTGTGGTTTTGTCTGTTACTACAGGTGCTGCAGGTTGACTTGGAGGGTCTATAAAATGTAACATTTAGGGATTAAACATTTTGCTCATAAGAATGAATAATGGCATGGTATCAAAACAGAAACCATTACTTACTTCTTGGGTCAAGTGCAAACACACACTCAGTTGCCTCGCTTGGAGGTCCAACCCCAGCTGCATTCTGAGCCATTACACGGAACTTGTACTCGGCACCCTCGATGAGGTGGAGTATATTGTATTCAAGACCCTTGACTGCTGGTTTTGTTACTGGAGCCCTGTTAACACGACTCCAATAAACAGCTCCCCTCTCTCTCTTTTCAAGCCAATAGCCCTGAATGGTTGAGCCACCGTTGTCTTTGGGAGGCTGCCAGGTCACCAGCATGGATGAGCGAGTATGTCCAATAATCCTTGGCCTCTGGGGTGGACCAGGTAGACCAAATGGATCTTTGAGGACAACCTTTTCTGATTCACAACCATCACTGACTCCATATTTGTTCTCTGCTTTAATCTGGAACTGGTATGTACTGTAGGCTTCCAGTTTGTACACCTTCGGAATAGTAATGCATGAACAATTTAGAGAATATGTAGGCACATAAATCATTATTAATATATATGAAAATGTAACTATATTAACCCCATAGCGTCTGTCAATGACACAGCATGTTAGTTGTTCCCAGTCAGACTTCTTTTTGGTGGCATCCCTCTTCTCAATAATGTAGTTGAGAAGTTCACTTCCACCATTGTCCTCTGGAGCATCCCAGGTAAAGTAGCAAGACTCAGCTTTGATGTCAGAGACCACAATGTTCCTTGGTGGCAGTGGGCGATCTGTAGAAATAGGCATAGTTGGGACAACTCCATTAGTTACTCCACTAAAGTAATGTGACAAATGATGTCTAGATTGTAATGACACTGTATAACTGTATGAAACTGAACTAAGTGCAGTTAAGAACTTATACTTTTCCAGACATCATAAAAAAAAATTGATCCGTGAGTGTTAAAAATGTACACAGTTTTGTATTCATACAGACTGTCTTTAAAGATGAAACAGATGAAAGAGAGCTCAATAATCTGGAATAAAATTAAATATTTATTAGTAAAATAAGAGGTCTTACCCAATATATCCACTCTGACTGTGCGCTGACCTGTTCCACGGATATTTGTGGCAGTCAGCTTGTAAAAGCCAGTGTCTTGTCTTACAGTTTCAGGAATGCCAATTTTGGTATTAATAGTTTGCCTGTTAATCTCTTCTGATTCCAGTGTCATTGTCTCAGTGGGCGCATCAATAACTACTCCATTCTTTGTCCACTCAAACGTAGGCAAAGGCAGACCAAGAATTTCAGCAGGAATTTCAATTGCTGCTCCCTTCTTAACAACTATGGCATCACTCTTAAAGAACTTCAACCACTTAATATTTGGTACATCTAAAATAGAATAAACAAAAAACTTTAGACATGTATTGTAACAACAAACTGCATTTTAAAACTTCTAAATTATAAATGGAGGTTATACATACGCTCGTCATCTTGAATATTAACATTAATTGGTTTGGATGGTTCTCCGTCACCAATCTCATTGACAGCTTTCACTCTGAAGTCATACATCAAGTTCTCAGACAAATTTTCCAGTTTCAAGGTGCAGTCTTTGCAAATTTGGCAGTTGGCAACATCAAATTCTGTGCTGTCTTGTCTCATCTTTTCAACATAGTAGCCTCTGATTGGAGAACCACCATCGCTACGAGGAGGTTGCCAGGTCAGAGTGATGGTGTTCTTGGTTCTCTCTGTGTAGTGCAGTTTCTCAGGGGCAGATGGAACTCCTGAAATTTTAAAACAGGTGTTTATAGGTTTTGTAGGAACATTAAAACAAGTAACATTACCTATAATAAACAAATGTATTTACAGGTATAAGATACTACATGGATAGACATTGTGGTACCTTTGGGATCCACTGCTAAAACAGGTCCAAGTTCAACCGGAGCACCGAGGCCAAACTTGTTCCTTGCAACCACACGGAACATATATTCTTCGCCATCAAGAAGCCCAACAATGTCACACTTGCAAGCGGCAACCTCAAGTGGTTGTCTGTAAATGTGCATTTTGGCATCTTTTCTCTCAACAACATAGCCCATCACATCACTTCCACCATTATCGAGAGGATCTGACCAGGTAAGTGAAATCATCTTCTTGCTGACATGAACAGTCTTAAGATCAACCACTGGTCCAGGAACATCTTTTAAACAAAAGAGATAAAACAATATCAGTATTTTAAAAATAAAAGATGAAAGAATTTTTGAATACCTTACAATTTTTTTTACTTACCCATCACGTCAACCTTAACAGAGGCTGACTTTGTTCCACTGGGGTTGGTACCTGTGATCTGGAATTGGCCATGGTCAGATCTCAAAGCATTTTTGATGCTTAAAATGCTGTTCTTTCCTTCTGTGTCAATAACTACACGTTCTTTGTCTGGTTCAGCCTCATCCTTTGTCCACTTCAGTTCTGGTATAGGTCGTCCAGTAACAAAAGCCGGTAGACGCAATGTTTCACCAGCTTTGATGATTACTCCATTCCTCACAGAGATATTAAAGTCAACCACTGGAGCTTCTGTTGAGGAAACGCATATTTGAAATTTGATTAAAATAATGAAATGCATTATACACAAAAGCACAAGTGTTTCTTACCCTCAGGTTCTTTGGCCTGAACAGGCTCAGTCATTCCTGGAGCTCCATGACCAGCATCATTCACACCAAACACACGAAGATTATAATCGGCTCCCTGAGTCAATCCAGTTATGGTGAACTTCCGGTCCTTGCATCTGCTCTCAGTACAGCGGACCCATTCCTTCTCTCCGACTAAACAGCGCTCAACATGATATCCAAGAATATCTCCACCGCCGTTGTACAATGGAGGCACCCAAGAAATGTCGATAGTTGTATTAGTGACATCAACAATTTTGGGTACGGGTGGACCAGGTGGCACTGCAAACATATTTTCAGAAGTAGAAATGAATTATTTTAGAAATAATTTTCAATTCAGTTTATCTGCAAGCTCAATACTTACAGATCGCATCCATTGCAGTTTGAGGATCAGTTGGTACACTGAATTCTCCCGGGCCAGCAAGGTTCTCTGCACAGACTCTAAAGACATAAACAAGGCCCTCCATGAGACCCTCAACCTTGACTGCCAGTGAACTGAGAAGGTTGCGGTTCACTCTGGTCCAATATTTGCTGTTAACTTCACGTCTCTCAACCCAGTAGCCCAGGATAGGGCTACCGTTGTCCTTTGGCTCATGCCAGCTGAGGGCAGCTGAGCTGGAAGTGACCTCTCCAATTCTTGGCATGTTTGGAGCATCGGGTGGTTCTATAAAACATTAATTAGATAATTTAAAATCAATTATAATGTATGGTAGCTAATATGCATGAAGCATATTTACAAATGTTTTTGATTTGTTCATACCAAATTGATTCTTTGCAATGAGTGGTTCTGAGTAGCATGGCGGTCCACAGCCGTACTTGTTTTCAGCAGTGACTCTTAAGATGTACTCCTTTCCTTCAATAAGCTTGGTTACAGGGTAATTGTACCCTTTGTGGGTTGAAGTTACAGTTATCCAACCAATGTCATCAGTAGTGTTGTCTTTCTTTTCTAATATGTAGTTGATGATCTCGCTGCCACCATCATCAAGGGGTGCGTCCCATTTGCAAGTGACTGATATGTTCTTTATGTCTTCAAATCCGAAGTTGACCGGAGGACCGGGCTTATCTGTAGGTTGCAACAGAAACGTTAAAACATCCTTTTTTTCCTGTGAAAAATGAGCTTATGGCGACACCCAAAGCAATTCATAAAGTAACTTACCGAGAACATTGACGTCGCAAGATGCAGTCGCGAAACCATGGGTGTTCTCAACTCTGATAGTGAACTTTCCATGATCAGTTCTGATGGCATCACGTACCATCAATGCAGTCTCATCCCTCTTGCTCTGGTCGAATGACAGGCGATCTAATAGTGGTGGATGGAACTCCTCTTCGGGTTCAGGCCTGGCGGTCTTTGTCTTCTTTTTATTCTTTACAGTGAAATCTGTTTTCTTCTTAGCTGGCTCTTGTCGGACATTCTCATCATTTCTGAGCCATGTAACCGTTGGGTAAGGAGATCCGGATATGTAGGCATCCACTTTGATCTCCTCTCCCTTTTTAATGCTGAGACCAGAGGCAACGCGTGGATGGAGTGATACCTTAGGTGGTTCTGAACAATTAAAAAAAAGTTTTATAACATTTACTCTTTAAATTGATAATCAAAATGGAACTGATTTACATTGTGTCCTTAACATACCAACGGGATCAGCAGCCTTAATAAGTGGTGTACTGCGTGATGGGTCACTTGCTCCAGCAATGTTCTCCGCACGGACACGGAACTGGTATTCTTTTCCTTCTGTCAAGCCAGTGACAGTGTAGGAGAAACCAGGTATCAGGTTTGGAACGCATCTTTCGAATCTATCACCATCTTTTTCTATCTTCTCAATGATGTAGCCTGTGATTGGGCATCCGCCATCAACTGGTGGTGCCATCCATGTAACAGTGATGGAATTTGAGGTGGGATTGTGTGCTTCAACCTCAACTGGTGGGTCTGGATGTTCTGTGACATTTTATAGCACAAAGCAATAATGAAAATAAGCAGATTATTATTAACTATTTATATTAACTATAAACGATCTTGGGAAATGTGCACAAATAAAATACTTATACTTACGTTTCTGTTCTTCTGTTATCACAGGATTGCGGAGCTCGACATACTCCCCACTACCAATCTTGTTAACAGCCTTTACTCTGAAGTAATATTCCCTATTAAGCATAAGATCTTTGACCACAAAGTTTAAAATGTTGTCTCCAGACATCACAGGCAAATATGTCTTCTTCTGTGCCTCTCTCCTCTCCAAAATATAGTGCAAGATTGGGCTCCCACCATCACTCTCTGGAGGCTCCCAAGAGATTTTACAAGAGTTCTTGGTAACCTCACTGGCAGAGATATCTTTACATTGTCCAGGCAGGCCTTTAAATAGAAAAAAGTAATGAGGCATTGTAATACACTATCGGACGCTAAGACCAGATAATATAGTTTACTTACCAATCACTTTTACGTTTATTGTGCCAGTAACTGAACCCAATGTGTTCTCAAGAGCGACAGTGTATGTGCCAGCATCTTCATGTTTACACTTGAGAAGCTCCAGATGAATGTGATTGAGTTCACATGTCAATGTGAGCCTGTCTTCAGTCTTTAGTTCAGTGTCACCCTTTTTCCAGACCATTGATGGTTTTGGTATTGCCCGGTATGGGATCTTTAAGTCCAGCTTTTCCCCCTCAACAATCACAATGTCCTGGGTCTCAACATCTATGGTTGGTTTACCTTTTGAAATATAAAACAAATGTTTTAGGTTTCAAACAAGTCATATTATTAATCAGTCACATACTGAACAAATCAACAAACTTACAGTCAGGGTCTTTGGCAAAGACGCTGTCGGAAATCTCAGATGGATCACTGAATCCAATTGCATTAATGGCACGAACTCGCAGAACATATTGTTTTTCAGGAATGATGCCTTCCTCTGCCTTAAATCTCAGCTCTTTGACAGGGCGAGCATTGATCCTCATCCATTTTTCAGTTTCAGCTTCAGACAGCTCAACATGGTAGCCAGTGACCGGACTTCCTCCATTCTTTTCTGGAACTTTCCAGGTCATGTTGATGTGCTCTCTGCTGGCATCAACAATCTTGACATCAGTTGGAGGAGAAGGAACACCTAAAGAAAAGAAAAACAAACACTGTGTTTATATCTGTAAATACTAGACAAGTAGTATGTACTACATGCAATGGAATTATGCATTAAATACATACTTAAGGGATCTTCAATCGTCATAATATCAGTAGGTTCACTTGGGTGGCCAACTCCAGCTTCATTCTCAGCACGGACCTGGAACTGCACTTCAGAGCCTTCATCAACATCGGTCATCCTGTACATGCTTTCAGGGCTGGATGTCTTTCCAGACTTTACCCAGCGAGTGCCAACTTTCTCTTTCTTCTCAATAACATACCTTCGAAAGGAATGTCTCAGTAATTTTTCCGCCTTAAACACATTATATAAACATCACATGCAAATACAACATTTTGGGCATACTTGGAAATGGGTCTTCCACCATCATTGTTGGGTGCCTCCCACTTCAGGTCAACATGTCTCTTGGAAACTTCAACAACACTCAAAGCGTAAGGAGGACCAGGTGTTGCTAAAAAGAAGAAGACATTACATTAACAGGTCTCAAATGCATTAAATTACTTTACAAATTATATTACTATACTATTAAAAGGCGCTTTGTTTTTACTGATGTAACGACAATGCAGTAGAGTAACTTACTGAAAGTATCTTTAGCCAGAACGGAGTCCTCAAGCTCACAGAACTCTCCAATACCAGCTGCATTTTCAGCTGCGACACGGAACACATACAGAGAACCTTCATTCAATGGAGTCACAGTATACTTGGTGTCTTTCACTGTTGTATCTACTGTCTGCCAGGCCCTGCGTCTGACATCTCTCTTCTCAATAACATAGTTGGTGATTGGAGAACCACCATGACTCTCTGGCTCTGTCCACTTCAGGTCACAGTTGATCTTGGATATGTTAACCACCTCAAGCCAGCGTGGAGCAGATGGGGGATCTATTTAAAGAGAATTACAATTTATATGAATGTTTATTTAGCAGTAGACGTGAAAAGTTGAAAACTTTACTTCTGTTGACACTCACAAAGTCTCTCTTTGCAGACAACAGGGTCACTAGGGTCACTGGCTTCACTCTCTCCAGCAACATTGAAGGCCTTGACTCTAAACGAATACTCCTGTTTTTCCATCAGGCCCTTCAGTAAGTGTTCTGTTGTTGGCACATCCTCAGCCACACGAACCCATTCTTCAGTTCCACTCTTTAGAAGCTCAATGATGTATGACTCGATCTTTGCACCACCATCGTGCTCAGGTCGGGTCCACTGCAGATGTGCAGTAGTCTTGCCAATGTCTTTAATGAAAGGCTTCCCGGGAGCCCAAGGAGGATCTTAAACAACAACATTTGAGATTTATGACTTTAATTATTATTAATTCAATTGCCTTTACTTTCAATAAATAAACAGTGACATACCAATTGGATCTTTAATCAAAACTGGTTCGGTCTCCGCACTTGGCTTTCCTGGTCCTGCAAGATTCTCAGCCAAAACTCTAAACTTGTACTTCTTTTTAGTTGGCAAACCTTTTACCCTGAAAAAGAAACATTTAATTTGACACTCAAAAAGTCATTGTTCCTGTTATACAGTAAATTTCTAACAGCAATGCACTGAAAAACTATTTATCAATCTACCTGAATGTTGTGTCCTTTATCGGCAGCTTGTTACACCTGATCCATTTGTCAGTTTCTGGATCAAACCTCTCAATCCAGTACCCAGTAATGGGATTTCCACCATCTTCATCAGGTTCATACCAAGTTAGAGTTACAGCATCCTTTGTGATATCAGAAGGCTGAACCCTGCTTGGAGCCCCAGGAGTGTCTAAGTGACAAAGAAAAACAATTCATGCAAGTCATCTTGCAAACGAAACAATTAGACCATGAATTATAAAGTAAAGTTTATGCTCACCAAATGAATACTTGGCAATAATAGGCACATGCTCGGCTGGAGTGCCTATGCCATACTGGTTCTCAGCCGATACTCTGAAGACGTACTCCTTCATAGGCACCAGCTTGGAGGCTTTGAAAGCGGTTTGCTTGATGGTGGCAGACAGTTTCTGCCACTCTTCCTTATCAGTGGGTCTCATCTCTACAACGTAGTTGGTGACAAGTGAGCCACCATCATCTCTAGGAGCGTTCCAGGCAAGACAGCATGACTCGTTTGTGATTTCAGAGATATCGAAAGCAGCTGGGGGGCCTGGTTTATCTAGTTTTCAACACCAAGACATAATTCCAATTAACCTTGTGCAATGTAATGTTAGATCATTGTGCTTAAATGGAAACAGCATGTGGAAAACAGTATACCAAGAATGTTGACGTCAACAGTGGCTGTTGCCCGCCCGCTGGTGTTGACTGCCTCAATGATGTAGGTGGATGTGTCCGATCTGGTTGTGTTAGCGATGGAAAGCAAGGAATGGCCAGGTTTTGTGTCAATAGTAACTCTATCATCAGGTTTCAGGACGTGGTCAGCCTTTGTCCATTTGACCCTCGGATCTGGTTTGCCAAGCACATCTGCAGGCAGGTCAATCTTAGTGCCAGCTCTGGCAGTCAACCCAGCCAAGAGCTTCACGTCGAGCTGGATCTCTGGTGGCTCTGTAAAATACAATTCACAACGTGAACTAAGTGGATGGATGCTGGCTATCAATGAATGATCGCTGTAAGTGGCTCTAGATTGCTAACCTTTAGGATCTACAGCAAGGATCTCATCAGTAGCCTTGCATGGTCGGCTAGCTCCGAGTTTATTCACCGTTCTGACACGGTAGGCGTACCACTGACCTTCGATGAGACCTTTGACCTCGAACCTGGAATATGTATGATGATCCAGGTTACAGATGTGTTCAAATAATGACCAATCAAAATGGTTTATATGTTGTGGTGGGGACACTCACTTCAGTTCAGGAATTGGATCTCCACAGGCCTCCCATTTGTCAGTGCCACGCTGGCACTTATCAACAATATAGCCCTTAACAGGAGCACCACCGTCATATCTGGGAGGTTCCCAGAGGAGGAAGATACTTTTTGCTGATTTGTCTCTCCATTTCAGGTTCTCAGGTGGATCGGGCACAGCTGTGTTTTAGAGTATTTGTTTTTATCATTTGGTTCTTTGATTTATAATCTCAAACAAACAGACTTCTAAAATAAAGTGGACCTTGAATCAAAAAAATAAAACAGTAAAACTACTGACAAATATCACTTGTTATGACTTACTGGCTGGGGAGGACACATTCACAGGTTCATCAATGTATGCTGGCTCTCCTGGTCCACATTTGTTGCAAGCAATGACGCTGAACAAATATTCCTTGCCCTCAATGACATCTGTGACGGTGAACTCCAGGTCCTGTATACCTGACATCACCTGAAAAGAGTATTATTATTTAAACTCATATGGTACACTAACTGCATGTAGATGAGTTATTAAAACAAATCAAAGAACAACTCACCTTGACCCAGGTCTTACGGGAGACCTCTCGTTTCTCAATATTGTACCCAGTAACAGCACTGCCTCCATCATGTTCGGGTCCCTCCCACATTAGATGCACGTGATGTCTGGTGACCTCTGCGACTTTGAAGTCTTTGGGTGCACTTGGGCATGCTGTAAATAAGATGCAAATAAAGAGATTGCACTGTGAATCTTTGTGCAAATGGCAGGATTTACAGCATAAAATGGTATCAAGAAAGTTTACCTACCAATAACATTAACTTCAATCTCTCCAGTAACAGACGTCACGTCGTTCTCCAGTTGTAAGGTGTAGGTTCCTCTGTCTGGACGCACGCTTGGAGCAATGACCAGTTCGGTGTATGTGTGTTTCGAGACCATGGAAACACGTTCACCTGCGACGAGTTCTTTATCACCGAATGTCCATTTGGGTTTGGGAACAGGATATCCTGTAATGGGGACTCGGATTTGAAGAGCATTGGGGACGATGACCTCCAGGCCGTTTTTGAATCCACTGAGATCCATAGTAGGACCCACTAAGACAATAAAAAAATCAACAAATTGTATATAATGTATACATTGTTTAATGTCTTTAATGTACAGTTTATGGTTTATGCCCACCATGAGGATCATCAGCACAGAGTGGCCCAAGGGTATCAGCTGGGTCAGACATTCCAGCAGCATTTTCTGCACATACTCTATAGTGATACTTCTGACCGAACATTAGTCCAGAAACCTTAATGAAGGAAACATACAGTTTTATAAATGAATAGAAACAATTTTTACTGCTGAAAATACAAAAATGAGTTTGTCTACCAGCCTGATCAGTTGGCTTTAAAGGGTTTTGTTTTGTTTTTGTTTGGCCAGCTAGAACCATCTTGGTTAGGTCTGGAATTTAACTTAACTTTTCACTAATATACTACATAGTATTATCACAGATATTAAAATTACATACCCTGTAATAAAGGTCTGGGCAAAGCCTAGCGTTACATCTCAACCACTTGTCAGTACCATCTTGACACTTCTCAATGATGTAGCCTGTAATCATGCTGCCTCCATTGTTCATGGGTGTCTCCCATGATAACTGAACAGAGTCTTTGGTCTGATTTGTGTGGTTGAAGTTCAGAGGTGGACTTGGTCTCTCTATATAAGGATAAAAAGTTAAAACCATTCCAATTACAAATGTGTGACATTCAGTTTCGCAACAATTTAAAAAAGCCAGTAAGCCAGCACATGAATATAGTAAACCACTACTAACCAATGGGATCCATAATCTTCACTGGATCTGTGGCAGCGCTTGGCTGACCTACTCCAGCCTTGTTTTCAGCCCTGACCCTGAAGATGTATTCCTTGTTCTCAACAACATCATTAAGTGTGGCTGTGCGATCTTCAGCTTTCACAACCATGGCGGCCTCCCATTTCACAGCGGTGCGGTCACGGAGCTCAATGATGTAAGCTGTGATCTCAGATCCTCCATCGGACACAGGTGGTTCCCAGGAAACTGTTGCACCAAACCTATTGACAATTCCAACCCTGACATTCTGAGGTGCATCGGGCACGTCTGTTGGGGGAAGAATACATTTTAATTATTGCCAACACAAAGTAAGGCGAGTGGTTGCTATTGTTATACCAGGCAAAAGTAATGCTCACCAAATTTGTTCTTGGCTTGAACTGGTTTGTCTGTGATAACAGGATCTCCATTTCCAACCCTATTGCGAGCACATACGCGGAAGAGATACATGTTTTCCCTCTGCAATCCGCCAACGCAGTACTCTGGGATGTCGGCACGGTCTGTGGCGACTGTCCAAGTCTTGCGTTTGATGTCACGCCTCTCAACTACATAAGCCAAAATCTTGCTTCCGCCATCGCTTTCTGGTTCCTCCCAGGCAAGGCTAACCTCACCATCAGCGGTGTCAACAACCTGCAGATTCTTCACTGGTCCAGGAACATCTAAAAATCCAAATTGTATTATTTAACATATAGAACTGTTCATATGTTTGTAAATAAATCTTGCTGGGTTTCCAACTCACCGATAACATCTAGATTTATGAAAGCCTCTCCTGTTCCATGTTTGTTTTTGATGACAACCTTGTAACGTCCCTTGTCTGACTTCTTAGGGTCTTTAAGCCTATACTCAGTCCGATCATTAGATGTGTCGATGTTCTGAGTAGGAAGGCTGGTGTCTTCGTAAAACCATTCAGCCTCGGCACGAGGATAAGCATCGTAGGGAATGGTCATGACGAAAGGCTTTCCAGCATCTGTTACGAGGTTCTGATCTGTGGTCTTAATCTTTGGCACAGCTGTGAGGAAAAGTAAAGCACATCACTAAAAATATTCTCTTATATGAAAAACACAAACACATTGATGCACATTATCATACCTGCAAGTTCAAGCTTGGCTCTGGCATCCTTGTCTTTGGCAACTATTTTGTATTCTCCTTGATCACGGGGCCTGATCTCACAGACCTGCAGTCGGTGAACTTTGCCCTCACTGATCATCTGGTATTTGTCACCCTGGACAATGATCATGTTGTTCCTCATCCACCTGACCTCAACTCTGTCCTTATTCAGTTCAGCCTCAAAGACAATATCTGAGCCTGGTGCCTCAAAGACATCTGTGGGTTGCCTGACAATTTCTACTGGAACCTCTGTTGAAGGAAAAAAAGCATGAGCATTTCAAATCATTTTATGTTTTTAATTTTTATATTTAACACCTCTCAGGCATGTCCAATACACTGTGTTCATAGTGCTGCCGATTCATCGATTAATAAGAAAAATGAATGATCACGATTAATCACATATAATCGCGGCCTAATGGTTAGAGAGTCGGACTCATGACCAGAAGGTTGCAGGTTCCAGCAGGTAACCAGCAGGTAACGATTGCGATTGCCATTGAGCAAGGCACCTAACCCCTACATGCTCCCCGGGCGCTGTGATAGCTGCCCACTGCTCCGGGTGTCTGTGTGCTCACTAATCACTGGATGGGTTAAAAGCAGAGGTCACATTTCGGGTATGGGTCACCATACCTGACGAATCGGTCACTTTCACTTCACTTTTTTTCACTTCACATAACATTAATGATTTAAAATATACTTTTACATTCTAATAATTTCACATCTTCTAATTAATGTAGAAACAACAGATTTCTTTAACAGCATCATTTGATGAAAACCAACATTCTGATATTAGTACTGTTACTGTTGGGATTACTGTTGAAAAAGATGAAACTGGATGAAATCGGAGGTAAAAGTTCAGGAAATTCTCTCAAGCAAAATGAGACTAGAGGATTCAAAATTGGATATTGAACGAGCGCACAGGATCGGTGGCTATCAAGAGGACGATAAGACCAGAAGAATTGTTGTTAAACTTTTACGTTTGAAAGACAAACAGATGATCATGTCTTCAGCCAAATAGCTAAAAGGTACAAACATTTTTCACTTAGATTATTTTTCTATTATTATGAGTCTATTCAGTTAAGAAGGTATTACGGTCTCGATTAAGATCTGCACGGGACAGAGGTGAAAGAGCAATCCTTAAATATGACAAGTTATTCATCTTGCCTATAACTGGAAACATTTGTACAAAGAGTGCGTAATACTATTTGTATAATTGTTCACTGTTTGACTATGATGCAGGATAATTTTGCATCATCTCTTTTATCCATGTTGCCAAAGAAGGGAATGAATTTTGCACACTTAAATATATGTAGCTTAAGGAATAAAACTCATGAGGTGGCGAGAATATGTCATTCAGATAACATTCATATTTAAGCACTGTCTGAGAAACATCTTGACTCAGCTATGAATGATGCTGAGCTTATGGTTGATGGTTATAAATTGAATAGGAAGGATAGTGATAAATATGGGGGTTGGGTAGCATTTTACATCAAGGAAAATTTTGGTGTTATTTTAAGGGATGATTTAATTACTAGTAATATCGAAGTCATGAGAGATTGAGATTTCTGTCCCATTTTGTAAATCGATTTTAGTTGGATGTTTTTATTGTATTAATATAGATAGGGTAACAGAAGAAAATAAGGACATATTTGTACTTGGAGATTTCAACATTGACTGGTTCTCAAAAAACTGCTCTTTGACAAAAAAGTTAAGATCAATGGCTGATGTTTGAAATATTACACAGATGATTACGCAACTAACAAGAATTAGCAAGAGAGCTAATAATGTTAATACTTCTAGCTGCATAGACCTTATATTCACAAACACCGAGGAATTGTGCTCTGAGGCAGTTTCTGTCGCAGTTAAATGTAGTGATCATAATTTGATTGCAATAACCAAAACTCACAAAATAGGAACCACAAATGTTTTATCCAAGTCATATAAAAGATTCAATCAAGAATTATTCACTAACGAAATTCAAAGAGAGCACTGGACTGGAATATGCCGAGAAAAAGATGTTATCGAAGCTCTTAAAATCTTTATGGATACAATAAATAAGTAAATTGATAAGCATGCTCCACTCAGAAACATCAAAAAACAGTAGAACAGATGATGCTTTCCATCTCAGACGACAAATCATGCGGAGTTGACTATTTCGATTTTTCAGGATCTAATTCTATTCTTCCTATTCTGAGCAAACTCTTGGAGAAAATAATTTTTTAACTCATTAATGGATTACTTCCTAATGCTCAACATACTTACAGACCAGGACCCTCCACAAGCACTGCTCTTGTTCACATGACAGATGAATGGTTAACATGTCTAGATGATAAGAAACTGGAAGGGGCTCTCCTAATAGATTAAACAGCAGCTTTTGAAGTGATTGATCATGACATTCTCATTGCCAAACTACAACGCTATGGTTTTTCATTCACGACTGTTGACTGGATTGCAAGTTATCTTGCCGACAGAAAACAGAGAGTGTTTTACAATGGTTCTTTTTCGGAGGCTAGAAATACATATTGTGGTGTGACTCAAGGTAGATGTCTAGGTTCATTGTTGTTTTCTATGTTTATAAATGATTTACCACCTGTTGTTGAAAAAGCAAAAATAGTCATAAATGCTGATGATTCTACATTATTCTCTGTGGCACAAGCACTAAATGAGAAACAAGATAATTTAAGTGACGAGTTGTTAACAATCATGCAATGGGTTCGAAATAATAAACCGGTTTTAAATTTAGACAAAACAAAATGTATTGTATTCAGTAACAAGAATAGTATGTCCAAGGCTGTTGATTTGGATCTATTCATCAATGGGGTGCCAATTGAACAAGTATCGAATGTTAAGTAGCTGGGTGTAATGCTGGACAATACTTTGTCCTGGTCCAAACATATAGATAAAATAGTAATTGCCATGGGGAAAGGCATAGCTGTGACTAGAAAATGTTCTGCATTTTTTCCTTATTCACTTTAAAAAATGTGGTACAATCATTAGTTTTATCGCATCTTGAGTACTGGCATCTGTTATGGTCAAGTTCATCAGAGAAACAACAAAAAAACTTCAGATGGCTCAGAACACAGCAGCTAGGTTAGTGCTTCATTTTCCTTTCCGGACCAATGTTAGTGACATGAATAAAAAGTTAATGTGGCTACCAGTTAAGGTCAAACTACACTTACGACTGAATGGTTTATTTTCATAAGGTATTAATGCATCACACTCCTTGTTTCTTCGAAAAGCTTGTTCATGTGGGACTGATTATTTGACAAGGCAAGTGAGTGAGGATCAACTTTTGTTACTGCGCCCACAAACTAACTGCCTGAAAAATAGTGTATTGCATCGTGGTTCTGTTACATGGAATATTGTCCCTATAAATATTAGAAAGAACACTTGTACATTTGTTTTCAGAAGGAAGTCTTTAGATATGCTTATTAATATGTAGGTTCTTATTTATCGTGTTGTTACCGCTATTGTTGATATGTTTAAGCGTATTGTAAATATGTTTCCTTTAAGTTTAGATGTTTTATTTTTTTCTTCTACCGTAGTTTTTATTTTGTTTCATTTTGTTTTTTCTATACTATAATTGTCTATTTCTGTCTGGTTGTGGACCCAGGAAGACTTGCAACCACTCTGTGGACGCTAATGGTGATCCAAATAAACAATAAACAGTCTTTAATGCTAAATTGAAAATTAAATACAGAAGAATTCTCATTAAAGCTACAAAACACATTGAATTCCTCTTTTCTTTTCTTTTCTTCTTTGATTAACATTAGTGACAGTAGTCACAGCAGTAGGTTTAGGAATGTGGCCCCTTTAAGAGCTGTATCTCTACACAGATGACGCCACTCCCATTTTCACAACAATCCTGTGCAAAAATAATAATACCTTCAACAAAGAGACGTGCTCTTGATCTTCGATCTTCCACTCCACAGGCATATTCACATTCATCATCTGGTCTGCACTCTTTGATTATAAGCTTGCATCCCTTTCCATCTTTTTCCGTATGATATCTGAAGAAGATGATGGGCGTTAGCAAAAAATTCGAAATCAAAAATCTCTTCCAACTTATATTTTTTAAATGCAAAAATCACCTTGGTCCTTCTCTGATTTCACGTCCATTCCTATACCATTTAACCTGGGCATTTTCTTTTGACAGTTTGCACACAAACTCAGCATCCTCAAACTCAGTAATGGTTTGATCTCTGAGCTGAGCGGTGAAGTCAGTGGGTGCCTCGCTGATGATAAGCTCTGCAGAAGATTTATCAGCTCCGCCGACTACAGTGTATTCACCCTCATCTGCAAGGGTGCAGTCTTTAATGGTCAGGGTGTGTTTGTCCTTGTCCACACGATACACAATACGTTTGCTGAAAGTGATCTCCTGACCGGCCTTCATCCACTGAACTGTCACATTTGGTCTGTTCACCTTGCAGGTAAAAGTGATGGTCTTCTTTTCTTCAATTTCACAGTCCTCTATTGGCTCAATGATTCTGAGTGCTTCCTCTGCCGATGGAAAGAAAAAACTAGTGAAAGATGTGCACAAGCATTTTGTACATATTCTTTTGATCTATTCATGAGGAAGAATATGACATACTTTATGATTCTAAGTTTATCAAATGCCGGCATCAGAGGCTGATAACAAAGACTTACCCAGCACACTGACGTCAGCCGTGCACTTAGCCTGTTCTCCACGTTGGTTTGCGAGTGTGATTGTGTAACTTCCTTCATCTGACTTCCCTGCAGATTTGATTCTCAGCGAGAACACGGTGTCCCTCTGAACCATGACAAACTTGCTGCTCTCAAACATGGTCTCATTGTTCTTCAGCCATTTGGCTTTAGCACCCTCAGAGTTAACCTCACAGTTGAGAACAATTTCTTGTCCTTCCTTAACTTGGATATTTTTGATGGGAGTGATTATCCTCAGTTTTTCTGATGAGGAAAGTCAAAAGTAGGCATTATAGTCCAATTAAATTTGATAGTTGAAAAGCCGACATTTTACCTTAAACAGTAACTTACCAATGACCACCAAGTCTGCTGAAGCTTCGACTGAACCAATATGAGCCGTAAATGCAGCCACATCTTTAAGCTCACAGTTCTTCACAATGAGCACTCTTCTCTTGCCATCACTAACAATTTCATACTTGTCATCGGTTGTAAGCTCAGTGTCTCCTCTGAACCATTTGACTTCAAATGTTTCCTTAGACACAGAGCAAGAAAACTCGGCCTTCTCGCCCTCAATGGCCTCCTGGTTTAGGGGCCTTGCGATGAACTCTGCTGCCAGTTCTAGAACATCAAAAGGACTTTGTTTAGACAAATCATTATGATTGAACTATTAACTGCTGGTCAAAGTTTATTTTAACATCAATTTTGAAAGAAACCTAAATCAAAGGCTTACCACTTATCTTCAGAGTCGCTGTTGTCTCTGAAGAAGGCAGTTTGCAATGGTATTCTCCAGCATCTTCCATACGGAGGTCCTGGATAATGAGAATTCTCTTTCGTCCATCTAAAATATGTTCATATCTACCACCCTCGGGTATCTCTTGATCACCCTTGTACCACATGACATCCACACCAGCTTTGGAGACCTCGCAAATCATCTTAATGCTGTCTGTTTCAGTGCCCTCAACATTGGTCAGGTTCTTTGTGAATTTAGCTTCCTCCTCTGCAAGGTAAGAGCAGTTTATATTCATTTCTGTATTTCAGCATTAGCTCCAAAAGAATAACTGAAAGAAAACTCACCGACAACAGTCAGCATTCCAGAGGATTTAGATGTTCTTGCGTCACATTCATATTCAGCCTCATCATCGAAGACGGCCTTGCTTATAATGAGAATACGCTGTAATCCCTTAGCGACAATCTCATACTTCTTGCCCTTTTTGATCTCACTACCATCTTTGAACCAGCGGACCTGTGCACACAAATAACTATGAGTTCATCTATTCTTTAAGTCCACACAGACATCTACAGAGGAAAAAAGTTGTAAATACCTTTGTATTTTCACGGGACACTTCGCATTCAAATTTAGCAGATTCCTTCTCCTTAACCTCAACATCATGAAGAGGCTTAGTGAATTCAACAAATGGAGCTGAAAAAATGACATGCATGTGATTTACACAAATATTGTAAAAGCAATTTTAGTTGGTTTTAAGCATTGACGGACTGTAATTTTACTAACCTTCAACATTTAGGAAAGCAGATGTTTTGAAGTTCTTTGCATCACAGGTATATGTCTTGGAGTCTTCAAGGCTACAGTCCTTGATGATTAGTCTTCTTATACGTCCTTCTGCCACCATCTCATACTTCTTGGTTTTACGTATCTCCTGTCCATCTCTGAACCACTTCACATCAGCTTTCTCCCTGGACAGTTCACACTCCAGAATGGCAGTGGCTTCTTCCTCAACAGTTTGGTCCTCCAAGGGCTTGCTGAACTCAACTGGTGGCTCTGTAATGTGTTTTGTATTATAAATGCCATATTATAATTTATATAAATTATAAACATAATTCCCTCTTAACCCACAAAACCAACATCTAACATAAGCAGAAAATATATTATATAATAGGGAAACATTTATACATGCTATAGGGATGCAATATTACACTGTTCTCACCGTTTACAGTAAGTTTGGCCTGGGTAACAAAGTCCTTTGCTGTAAGTTTCACTTCTCCAGCTTCTGTCATCAAAACATCTCTCAGGGTGAGAGAATGCAGTCTACCTTCAGCTCTAGTAACCACCTGGTAATAAAGCATTTTTGTTGTTTTAACAAACATTTTTGTTACAAATAATTTACAATTACATTTATCCAAAGTGACCTTTGGTGTGTTTTATCAATATGTATGTAAAAATAAAATACCAACTTTTGTTATAAAATGTACTTCGTTACTAACGTAACCTTGGTTCCCTGAGATATGGGACCGAGTACTGCGTAGCTATGGGTCCACTGAAGTGATGACCAGCTGCAGCTTGTAAGCAGAACCAGGAATGCACTCGTTCCAATATCTTTGGGAACCGAGGTCACGTTAGTAACAGAGTACGTTCCCTATGGATACTTCACTTGTACTGCGTAGTAGGACGCTATGTGAAACCAGTATAATCCCACCTTGCTATGACAGGAACGACTAACACCAACCTACCCCAGGGCTCGGGGGCCAAGTATGGATCAGAGGAGCCCTGTGGGAGCGGCTAGGGCCAAACTAATAGGTGGCTATGGACACAATGCTAGACGACTCCAAGGAAGAGCCGACACCTCTTGTAGAGTGGGCTCTTACTCCCTTGGGGCATTGAAAACCCAAGAAAGAATATGGTTCTGCAATAGCATCAACTATTTATTTTTAAAGTCTCTGCTTCGTGAATGGGGACCCTTTGGTGCCTCCACCAAAACAAACAAAGAGCTGTTCCAACTGCCTAAAGGGTCCAGAACGCTCGATGTAAATCTTCAGTGCCCTGACAGACATAGCAGGTTCAGCTCCTGGTCCTGCTAGTAGAAGAGGAGCGTAGAAAACGTTAATATCTGTGCTCTAAATGGGGCTGAGAGCACCTTAGGTACATAGCCATGCCTTGGTTTCAGGACTACCCTAGGGTTGTCATGCCTGAATTCATGTAACTTGTAAAACCTGTAAATTGAGCCAGAAGCAGAGTGGTTTAAGCATTAAGGGATGGAGGTCTACAAACTGCAGAGTCTCAAAGGGAGAGCTCTAACGAGCCAGTCATCAAGGTAGTTAAGAACGCGGATTCCCTAAGAGGGGATAGAGCCACGTCCATGCACTTCGTAAAAGTGCAAGGAGCCAGGGACAGCCCAAACGGAAGGACCTTGTATTGATATGCTACCCCATCGCAGGAGAATCTCAAGAATCGTCTGTGAAGGGGGGCTATCTGGATGTGGAAGTACGTGTCTTTCAGATCCAGGGAGAAGAAACAGTCCTATGAGCATAGTGCGGGAGGATCTGCTTCAGGGTAATCATTCTGAATGGCCGATTCATAAGGGCGCGGTTCAGGTATCTGAGATCGAGGATCCTTTGGGCCCGAGGAAGTAGCGGCTGTAGAAGCCTTACTCGGTTTGATCTGGGGGAACCAGTTCTATAATATTTCTCACTGTATTCTTGATTTACGGACAAAACATTTTTCATTAAAGTACAGTAGAACCCACAAACTGATAAAGGTATGTTACAGTCACTGTGGATCAGTGTTAATTTTGACAGCAAATTTTGATTTAGTTTTAATCATAGTTTTTTGACGAAAATGCAATTTAGTTTTAGTCACATTGTAGTCAACCCCATCATTTAAGTTTTAACCTAGTTTTAGTCGACGCAATATGAAAAAACATTTTAGTCGAACAAAAATACATATTTAGTCTACTAAAATCTAAATGGTTTAAATGATTTACTTGGTGTAATTAAATGTTCCATACAAAGATTCAACTGTTTTGACATACTTTACATCATCTTAGAATTAAATTAAACAAGGTCATCACCAATATTTTTCTGAAAAGTTCAGTAACTATATATGCATAGTTGGAACACAGAATATTAGACCATGAATGACATGTTCCAGTCATTCATTCAGTTTATTAAACCAATGAAACGCTCTGACAGGGCTCACTTTCAAAGGCTATTGGCTCATGGCCTCTTTGAAGAAAGAGATTCACTGTCTTTGCTGGCTCTTAAACAGAAATGAATGAGAAATAGCTTTCAAAAAGACATATTATACAGATTTTCTTACATTTCTTTATTCATGCAAACATGTTACATATTTGGTTCGAATGTACAGTTTGACTCACTTCATCATTTCTAAAATCAGTAGAGGACTGCACTGTTTTTCTTTTGGCTGGCTTTATGTTACTTATTTACGTTATGCAGCAGCTTGTGTTAGCGGATAAGTTAACATAGGCATATAGAAACGTTTGAGCTTGCCTTTGTTATGTGTTTCGGTGTGACTAGCCTGCAGTTCCGCTTTAAGTTTGTGGCGTTTCACCGGCGGTCATAAAGGAAAACAAGACGCTTTGTAAACCCCTTGGAGACACAGAATATATGTCTGTGGTTACCCTTCTCCCAGAGACTTCTCTACCGTTTATATGAGATAAGCAAACTGATGTCCGCCAGGTGGGACAAGAATATTTTCGTTAGTTGACGAAAATGTAAGTATATTTTTATTACAGTTTTCTTTATCATGCATTCATTTTTATATAGTTATCGTCTCGCTTTCGTCAAAGAAATTAACACAGCTGTGGATAAATACATCTGCCGAATAAATAAACGTATACAATATACACACAACATATTTAACAACTGTCTATCAGACCTTAGAAACAAAGAGAAAAATATATTTTGACTTTAACTACATTCATGTCAAAATGCTAAGAAGGAACACTACACTAACACTTCAACAGCACTCAACAGTGTTAAAAATAACCAGAGGAGTGCTTGCAGGGCAGAATGTCTCAGTTATCTCAAAACTTGAGCAAGTGCTGCTGGACATCCTTATATGCAGAAAACATTTATATAAAGGGTAACAACTCAGAATATTACATTAATTCGTTAATACTTCGGCTATCATAAACAGTCAGCTATTTATAATTTATTTGGTTTTGGTAATAATACATACACAAAGATTTTCATAAGCTAACCAAAGAACACCAAAAATAGTACTAAATATAGAGTACATTTGATGATTTGCATGTATATTTAAGGAACAGTTCATATTCATTTTCCCATCTGTCTAAATCAGTGAGCCATATTAAAAACGTGATAGCTTGAAATTATATTAAATTGCTGATTAAAGACTACAGTTCTGGTCTCACTTTGTCACGAAGCAAAGCAAATGTGTAGTGAACGGAGTCTTACCCTGTCACTTGGTTCCATCTTTGTTGAGCCAACAAACCATTCGACAGGAATATCTTCGTATGAGAGCTCACAGTCAAAGGTTGCGGTCTCTCCAGCCGTAACAGCAACATCCCGAAGAGGTCGCAGAAGGCCGATTGTGCGTGCTTTAGGGTCACAGAAAGCCATTCTCAATAACATCAAGAAACAATTCTACTAAAAGTTGTGATTATCACTAAAGCACAAAGCACAATAGTAAAACGTTCCCAAGAATAACATCCCATCTCCTGCTTATCACAAAGGGCCCAGCATCATTAGCATATTGAGATTTCTGCTACAATAAGTGGTCAGACTAAGAGGCATGTTTCAGGTCTGCCAATCACCCCCACCCTCTCCTGATAAGGTATGTGCTTTCTAAAAAAAAACTTATGCCATGATTGGCTACTGACAAAGCCCGTCCATGTTATCTGTTTCTGACACTCAATATGTCTGTTACCCACCCAAAAAATTATATGGCACTATATGTTCACAATTTGATATTCTGTCATTTAATCCAAACTTTATGAATGGTATCAAAACGCTTCAGTTTTGTGTTGGCCTATTTCTAGTTGTCCTTCTCACCTTTAACCCTGAGCTGAGCAGAGGATTTAGCATTAGCAGCGCTGAAGTCCACGCTGCCAGCCATGTCCATGCAAATATTGTAAAGTATAAGCATGTGCTTGGTTCCCTCCTCCTTAATTTCACAGTCCTGACGAGTGAAATAAACAAAGCACAATACATTTATGATTAAATAGGAAACATTTAAAAACAAATCAGTACAAATGTGCATTAGATGAAACCCTTACCGCAGACTGGTGCAGAGCGTCTCCTTTGAGTTTCCAGTGACCATGAACATCCTCCTCAGAGATTTCTGTCTCAAAGCGAGCAGTCTCAGTCTCTGTGACCTCCACACTGTACAGTGGACGGACAATCTTGATGTCACGTTCTGCAGAGGACAGAACAAGAGAGGGGAAACTAAGATTTAGTACCATATATTTTTGTTCCTTTTCTTGAAATGTACTAGAAGTAGAGGAGATGCACACCTTCAATGTTAAGTTTCGCTACCGTTTTGTCAGAGCCACAGTCGCACACATATTCGCCAGTGTTGTTCCTTTCTGCCTTTCTGACAGTCAGGATGCGTTTCTTTCCTTCAATTTTGAGAAGGATGTTCTTGGAGGGAATGATCTCCTTGCCGTCTTTGAACCATTTCACCTCAGAATCAGATTTGCTCACTTCGCACATCAGGACCACCTCATCCTTCTCAACAGCAGTGTAATCCTGTAACTTGGTGGTGAAGTAAGTATCTCCCTCTGTTGATTTTCAAGATCACATTAGGTTGATTCCATCATTTATTATTTTTGCATGTAGTTGAGTGTCTATACGAGTGTTAAACACTTACCAAGTACAGTGAGCATTGCCTCACATGTTTTCCCAAGAGCCTCAACTTTGATGAGAGAAGTGTCATCAATAGAGACCTCTTTGAAGGAAAGTGTGTGGATCTTTCCATCCTCTGACATGTGCACGACTTTGCTTGGATGCAGACGCACATCATTCTTGCTCCAGGTGACCTGAACCTTCTCATGAGAGAGTTCAATTCTGAACTCGGCTGTCTCACGCTCTTTAACTGTGACGTCTTTGATAGGTCTGACAAACTCAAGACGGATGCCTGAGTGACGAAACAAACGCAATGAGAAAAGGTTCAAGAGAAAAGAAGTACATCACACACTGCATGATTTCATCAACAATACGTTACCCTGAATAACAAGTTTGCTGGATGCTCTTTTATCCTCAGCCTCGAAAATGTACTTTGCCTCATCTTCATAGGCTGCAGATCTGATCACCAGAGTGTGTCTTATTCCTTGGGTGAAGATTTCAAATTTCTCATCAGTCTGCAACTCCTGAGATCCCTTCAGCCAGCGGAAGGACTTTGCCACTCTCGACAACTCGATTTCAAATCTTGCCTCATCTTTCTCGAAGATGTGCACGTCGCTCATGGGTGCAACAAAAGTGATAGGCAACTCTATAATACAGAAATATGAAAATCTGAGCCCATTTCAAGACAGGCACAAAACAGTTAAATATAAAAAATAATATACCTTTGACTTGAAGATTGGCTGAACACTTAGCATTTGCTCCTTGGAAGACAACCTCTCCTGTTTGGGAAACTTTGCAGTTGTAGAGTGTCAATGTGTGTTTTGCACCATCTTCAATGATCTCAACGTCCTGTTAAGGAAAACATGTCAATTAAGGACATGAAGACCAACGTGTTGGGATAAATAGGATGTATTGATAAAATGTTTCTCACAGGTGAAGCAGACAGGACTTCATCCTTCAGTTTCCATTGGCCATGAACATCATCTACAGAGATTTCCACTTCAAAACGAGCAGTCTCACCATCAAAGAGCTCAGCGCCATACATGGGACGCACCACTTTGATGTCACGAGCTGGAATAAGACAACAACGACACTCGTCAGATACCTGAATGAAATGGATCTTTCAAGCAAAATCAATATTGCCGTGAGCTTGACCTTCAATGTTCATGTTTGAAGTAGTCTTGTTTATTCCACAGTCACAAACATACAATCCTTTATCTTTCGCTTCGATTTTCTTAATACTGAGTATTCTTCGTTTTCCTTCAGTCTTTATAGTGACCATCTTTGAGGATTTAATTTCAATTTCATTGTGGAACCATTTAACAGGAACATCTCTGCTCAGCTCGCAGTCGAGCGTGACGTCGTCTTTCTCAACTGCGGTGTAATCTTGCAGTTTGACAACAAAGTATGCATCACCCTCTGTAGAAAGAAGTTTTTGTTTTAAAACTGTAAAGGAGCAAAGATGCAGCAGGAAGTAGTCTTCACAAGGTGTTCCGTTTTAGAGCAAAAATGAGACCACACTTTTTTCACTTAAAGTGGAAATAATTTAAGACAATAACTTCAAGTAACAACTGATCAAGTATATGATGTAATGATGGAAGATTTACCTACGACCATCAGCTTAGCTGTTGTGGATATTCCTTTACCCTCGGCTTTAATTTGGCAAGTATCGTCTAGAGTTACCTCCTTAATTTCTAACGTATGTTTCTTTCCCACCACGCTGGTGAACACGGTTCTGCTCGGATGCACTTTTATTTCATTTTTATACCATGTGACAGCGACGTTCTCATGAGAAAGCTCAAGGTCAAAAAGGGCGGTTTGACCTTCCTTCACAGTTTGGTCCTTTAATGCTGAGATGAAGTTCAGCCTCATACCTATGACATTTGTGCAGTGCATAACAAATTGACTGCGGGCGCATTAAAAGAATATACTACAAACCCAACATAAACTTTAAAAAAATTAGCTGTCACTGAACACAGAATTAAGTGAGTTTATTAGCACATTTGTTATTAACTTAGTTGTCATTTATATGTATTATTTAGCCTATTTGTTAGACTACACATTAATAAAAATCTGAGTAAATGTTTTTAAGAAAACTATTTGTCCACGACTTAACCAACCAAGATGATAACCAAGACTTACCCTCTACCATCAGATTTGCTTTTGATGTTTTTCCCAAGACTTCAATACTGTATTCACCCTCATCCTCAAATTCACAGTTATTTATTATCAGTATGTGTTTCTTTCCATCATCAATGATTTCGTATTTATATCCTTGTGTAATGATATCAGAACCCTTAAACCAAATCACTTTAGGCACATCCTTAGTGATGGAGCACTCAAACTTTGCCTGTTTCTTTTCATGCACTGAAACTTCCTTCAATGGGACTGTGAAGTCCATTTCAATCTCTGGTAGGTTTGAATGAACAGTGTCCATCGTGTGTCATTAATTTGCATTTATATTTATTTGAACTGCACTTAAGAAAATTATCCATTGTTCTCTTACCTTTCACTGAGAGCATAGCACTTGTAACAGCGTTCAGAGCTTGGTATGTAACTTCACCAGCCTGGTCAAGCTGCACATTTTTGATAGTAAGGAATCGTTTTGTTTTCTCAGATTTGATATCACATGTCTGAAATGAAAGCAGATAATAAAACATCAGATTTTCAAAAGTAATACTTGGAAAGATATGACTAGGCTGTTCATCTACTTTAAAATACTGTATGATTAGCCTGTGGCTAAAAAGCTACATTTAAATAGCTTTCTCAAGACTGCAATTTGAATTGCAGTTATTTTGTACTTTAAGTACCATATTTACTTCCTCCAAAATGACAAATAATATAACAAATGCATCTTGAATGAGCCCATACCGGGGATCTTGTCAGAACCTGTCCCTGAAGTTTCCATTCTCCAACCACATCATCCTCTGAAATTTCTGTCTCAAAGTTGGCCTCGGTTTTCTCAATCACCTCCACGCTAGCAAGAGGCTTCAAGATCTCTGCTTCACGTTCTGAACAGAAGAAAGCATTATATGCAACTACGTCAGATGGCAATGTAGGCAAAAACCAAGTTTTCGGTTTAGTAGTTCATACCTCCAAGTGTCAGTTTTGCTGCATATCTGCGGGCTTCGACCTCCACGGAGTACTCTGCAATATCTTCAGGCTGGACATTCTTGATTGTAAGAGTGATTTCTTTGCCTTCCTTCTTCACTTCGGCCTTGCCCGTAGGGTCAGGGATGGGAATTTCCTCATCACCTTTGAACCACTTCCAGTTGGGAGTGTCTTTAAAGAGCTCACCCTTAAATGTAGCTGAGGCCTTGGGTTTGACATGCTGATCCCTCAATGGTTTAACCAACCAGTCTCTAACGATTTCTGTTAAATACATAAATGCATACATTTAGAACAGTTCTGCATTCACAATAGTAAGATATAGAGGTTTTGTCAAATAAAACATCGTACCAATAATCTTGACATTGGTTTGAGTTTTTATGTTTTCACACTCGCATGTGTAAACACCGGCATCATCATCATTCGAGTCCTGGATTGTGATGCTCTGCTGCAGGCCAATAACATTTATCGTAATTTTGCCTGGGATCGATTTGATCTCTTTTCCATTCTTCTTCCAGACCACTTCCTTGTCCTTGCTCAACTCACAGGTCAGGTACATTGGCTGGCCCTTGATCACAGATGTCTCTTCTTCCAGATTCTTTGTGAATTTCACAGGCAATTCTGTTAGAGATAAAACAAATGATATGTAAAAATGTATATTTGTACATGATTTAAAACTAGCACTGTAATTTAGCAATTGGTGTCTTAAATACATAGGTTTGCTCATACAGTATGCATGTTCAAGAGTACATATGTGTATGTAAAATATATAAAAATGATCACAAAGAAATGATACATCCAAAGCTGTCAAAAAAAGAATAGCAAATACCTTCAACAATAAGTTTAGCTGTTGAGGTCTTCTCCTTGTTGCCAAGTTTTGCAACACAAGTGTATTCTCCAGTGTCAGAAAGCTGTACATCAATGATTTGCAGTTTGCGGTCTTTGCCATCAGAGGTAAATTTGTGTTTTGGACTCTCCCTTAGATTGCTTCCATCTTTCATCCAGGTGGTGATAGCAGTAGATGGAGAGATCTGGCACTCGAATACAGCCGAGGACCCGATGGACTCAGCCTCCTGCAACACAATGTTCTGGAGCTCCTTCACAAACTTCAGAGGTACGGCTTTGAGCTGGAACCCAAAAGGTGATTCACCTGGTGGTTTGTCACCTCCACCACCAGGTTTGAGTCCTCTACCCCTTCCGCCATCACCAGGAGAAGGAGTTTGTCTTGCTACAATATAAGAGGAAAAATGGTTTGTTCATATAAAATTTAAAAAATTTGTCTATCTTTGGTCCATTGACCCTCTGAGTTGCACATTTATGCATTTGGCAGACACTTTTATCTAAAGCGACTTCCATTGCATTATCTTGTTTCTAAGTATGTTCAGTACATACAGTACCTTAAGAAAAAAATAAAATGCACAACGAAACATTTACATTTACATTTAGTCATTTAGCAGACGCTTTTATCCAAAGCGACTTACAAGTGGGGTAGGTAATGGAAGCAATTAGGACAGCATAAGTACAACAAGAGCATAAGTGCAATCAAAAAGAAGAGGTTTCATATAGCCTAACACAGTATACAGAAACATTCACTCATACATTTTTTTTTTTTTTTTTTTTTATGATGAGTATATGCAATATACTTATTTAATGAACTTACGTTTTAGTCCTCTGCCTCTTCCTGCAGCTGGCTCGTCCTTAGGTTTTCCATCTGTTTAAGATATTAGTATTATCTAGTAAGCAAAGCCTTCAAATTGTAACATAAATGGCAGAAATCCTCAACTTAAATATAAATATTATTGGTATTATAAAAGGGACAATATGAAAACAAACATCTTAGTGAATAAATGAAACATAAAAACAAGACAAAATGAAATTCCAGGACAAACAGATGAGATGGACAAATGGATACAGAAGGACAGAAACTGGACTCCACTGATACAAAACAACTTATCAAGAGGTGTTTGACATATAAAGAATGGAAGAATTGATCAACAGTGAAAGACAAACAACATGAAACACTCATTTAAGAATAAAGATGTTAAAGGGTAATTGAGGTGATATTATTGGGAGTTAGATGTTTTGAAGAAGCCATGAGATACCAGTGGAGATACCTCTTTTGTCACCCATTCCTGGGGTTTCAACAGCCCCATCTTCCAAGAGGTCATCAACGTTCTCGGACCCATAGCTGTCCCGAGGAGTAAGTTCCCATCCCCAAGTTTCTTCTTCTTCATCATCATCATCATGTTCCACTTCTCTCTCATACTCAGAAACTTCCTCCTCTTGCTGTGTGGGAATCTTTTGTAAATGCAGAGCACTAGGGGACATCTCTTTCATCACCGCTCTTATTTCTTCAGTTTTCTGAGTAGTTGTTTCTTCTTGAGGTGAGATTTTCTTTTGGACCTTTTTCAGAGTAACAGACTCAATTGAATCCTTGGGAGAAAGCTTTTTGGGTAATTTGGCACTAGGCTTTCTTTCCATTGGAATGGACTCAGTTGGTTTAAGTTCGGCGATGTCAGCTTTTGGAGAAAGAGCCTTTTTCAGCTCTCCGGTTTCTACCGGCTTTAGCAATATTTCTTCTTTCTCCATCTTCTTTGAGGGAGAAGTAATCTTTTTGTAAATGGCTGGCTTCTCTTCTTTTAGACTTGTTTTAATCAATGGACTGGGTTTATCTACCTTTGGTGAAGATGTTTTCTTAACTTTTGCAGGTTTTAATGCAACCTTCTCTGTTTTTGAAGCTTCCTTTGGAATAATTCCACTTTTATTAATTGGTGCCTTCTCTTCTTCCTTCGTAGTGTCTTCTGTTGTCTTTGCTGTACTAGCAGTCTTTATGGGGACATCTTGCTTCTCAACATGTTCAGGTTCTTTAGATGCTTTCTGAGTTTGTTCTGGTCTCTTCACCTGGATGTCAGTATCCTTTGGGATAACAGACATTTCTGGATGCTTAATGTCTTTAGGCTTCTTTGTTTGTTCTAGAGGAATCTTTTCAGCAGATACACAAGCTTTAGAAAATGGTTTCAGTTGAACATTTTCTGACTCATCTGCCTGTGTTGTAATTTTACCAGATTTCTTTATAAATTTCTTAGACTCTTTTGAGATATCATCCTTAGCCACTGCATCCACCTTATGCTCATTGTTCAATGAGACCATAATTCCTTTCTCTCTCCCGTCTACCTCAGAAACAATCTCTGCTTTAACTTTCACTTCATACACTTCCGTCTTTTTTCCTTCCTCTTCATATGTTCTCTCTTTTATTGTAGCCGTTTCATAGGACCAAGTATCTTCAGTGACTTCACAACTGTTGGTGATCTTAACTTCAGTGACAGCCTTTGAGAACACCATCTCTTCTCCAACAATTTGGGCTTTCTCAGTTTTACGGAGAAGAGGTCCTGCTCCCGATGGTGATTCCTCTCGCTCAATCTTGCTAACTTTCTTAAGTGATATAACTTCACGTTCTTCCTCATGCTCTTTTAATTTTCTAGTCACTTTCTTCTTGGCCGGTGTTTCCATTCTTTCCTCTTCCTTCAAGTAAATTTTACTCTTTTGTTTAAGAAGTGCTTGTGTGGTGCTAGTTGTTTCTGAGGCAACAAATGTCACATTAATCACACAACAAAGACATTACATTTAGCAGGACATGAGACAGTTTACATATCACACATATAACACAGCAGGGCTATAGCCAGAAACATCATAATATAAAGTGGTTGAAATAAGATCCAAGTCTCATTATTACTAATAAACAAACGGCAGTGGACAGCATAATTGTTGAAAAACATAAAACAAAATAAACAAAATTTAACCCAAAACAATACTGATTAAACTACCATGTAATCATATCTGTTTAAAATAATAATAACTTGACATAACTATAAAGTAACATGCTTCGATAAAAGGAATGACAAAAAACACAAAACAAGCAGACACAAAATTACAAGATATGAATTATTATGCAAGAATAACATTAAATGTATATGTTGGGAGAATATTGCTATTAATAATAAGAAGAATACAAATAAACATACCTTTTGGAGCAGGTCCAGGAGCAGCAACGGGGCCTTTGTCTGCATCTGTTTTAGAAGTAATTTTAGATTAAAAACATAACACACATCCATGAGATAAACTAGGGTTCCTAAATACAAAAGTTAACAATATATATAATAAATCTTTCTACTTCCATTATAAATGTACAAGAACTGTACATACGTCTAAAAACTGTAGTGAAAGAGAAGACACATCTCATAGTAGATTCATCCATATATCGTATTAAGAAACATAGAAAACATTGAGACTGTCAGAAGGGGTTAATAGGATTTTATATAGACAAACATTTAACATACGGGACAAGACAACATTTAAAAGATACTTCAAAGACATAAAACAACAGCTAAACAATCATACATATCACAGACAAACACTCTACCTGTAGGAGGAGAGATTTTAGGTTCAAGTGGCGCTGCTGTTTGCTTTGGTGCTTCAGGAGATGGTGTCTTTGCTACAGTTGGCTCTTTAAATAAAACAGTACAACAGTCACAACCACACGTATTGAAGACAAATGTGGAATAAGTTGTTGTTGTTGTATATTTAGAGCACATTAAACATTTAAGGATAACTATGAAAGAAGAAATTATTACAAGCAAAGAACCACACATCCTATTAAAGACTACAGACCAGCAAATTCAGTTTTTAACTCAGTTTTGCTTTTAATACCTTTAGAAGGCAAACTTTTCTGTTCAACTGGAGAGACAGTTGGCTTTGGTGCCTCAGGAGAAGGTTTCTTTTCAACCGTGGGGTCTTTAAATAAAATAATATAATTGTAACAACGACATGAGGAATGTTATCTGACTGGACAAGATGAACACAGAAAAGATGGAATGACAAAGCACAAGGTCATACACCATATCAAAGATAAACTAAAAATATATTCTTCCCATTTATACCTTCAGAAGGAGGCAGTACTTTCTGTTCAACTTGAGCCCCAGTTGACTTTGGAGCTTCGGGAACTGGCTTCTTTTCATGAGCGGGTTCTTTAAATAAGATAATGTCATAATCACAACCAAAATTGGTGTTAAAAGAACATTTATAAAGACGATCGCAAAGGATGACATATTAAAACAAACACAAACAACAATAAAGAATGACTTGTAAGCAAGCAAATCCTTCTTGATGTATACCTTTGGGAGGAGGCAATATTTTCTGTTCAACTGGTGCCACAGTTGGTTTTGGTGCTTCAGGTTGCTTTTCAACAATGGGCTCTTTGAATAAAATAATGCCATAGTCACAACCAAAATGAACCAATGCATATATGGAACATGTTGATACTGATCTGGTCATTCAAAATGTAAAGATGAAAATAGAAAAATATGGCAAGATGATATCATAGTCAATGGATAAAAGGTGACCACAAAAGAAGATACATTTAAAAACAATGCATCGGACTTATACGCTAGCTAATATTTCTTCATGTATACCTTTAAGAGGCAACATTTTCTTTTCAACTGAAGTCACAGTTGGTTTTGATGCTTCTGGAACTGGTTTCTTTTCGATGGTGGGCTCTTTAAATAAGATGACACAATAGTCATAATATTATTGGTGACTACAAAAGATACACTTAAAAACAATGTATCCGAGTTATATGGCAGCAAATCTTTCTTGCTGTATACCTTTGGAAGACACTGTTTTCTGTTCATCTGGAGCCACAATTGGTTTTGGTGCTTCAGGCACTGGTTTCTTTTCGACAGTTGGCACTTTAAAACAAAAGATCATGCCATGGTCACAAATGTGGATTTACTTGTTATTTGACTGTACTATTAAGATTTAAAGAGATTTAAGAGAAAAAGGTGGATTAACGAAGAAAACAATCGCACCACATAAAACAAACAGTATACATCTGAACAATTGGTTTTCTTCGTATACCTTTCAAAGGAGGTACAATTTTATGTTCAACTGGAGCCACGGTCGGCTTTGGTGCTTCAGACACTGGTTTCTTTTCAACAGCTGGCTCTTTAAATGAAACAATGCCACAGTCAAAATCTAAATGAACCAAGGCATGAATGAAACAAGATGTTAATGGACTCAAAAGTAAACATTTAAAGATGAAAAGAGACAGAGATGGATTGACAACACAAACAATCACATCACAGAAGACTGACATATAAACCAGTCAATTGTTCTTCCACTATGGCTTTGTATACCTTTTGAAGGAGGCATTTTTTTCTGTTCAACTGGAGTCACAGTTGGTTTCGGTGCTTCAGGAGCTGGTTTCTTTTCAGCAGTAGGCTCTTTAAATAAGACATCGCCATAGTCACAAGATTATTGGTGACCACAAAAGGTACACTTAAAAACAATGCATCTAACTTTTATACCAGCAAATATTTCCTGCTGTATACCTTTAGGAGGAGGCAATGTTTTCTGTTCAACTTGAGTCAAAGTTGATTTCGGTGGTTCAGGAACTGGTTTCTTTTCAACAGTGGGCTCTTTAAATAAGACGACACCAAAGTCACAATATGAATGTGACCACAAAAACATGCATCTGATCTATATACCAGCAAACCTTTCTGGCTGTATACCTTTAGAATGTATAATTTTCTTTTCAACTGGAGCCACAGAGGGTTTTGGTATTTCAGGAGCTGGTTTCTTTTCGACAGTGGGCTCTTTAAATAAGATGACACCAAAGTCACAATATAATCGTGACCACAAATAAAAGCATCTGACTTATATATCAGCAGATATTTTTTGCTGTATACCTTTAGGAGGAGGCAGTATTTTCTGTTCAACTGGAGCCATGGTTGGCTTGGATGCAACGGGTTCAGGTTCCTTCACCGATTCTGGTTCTTGAAAAAAGTAACCCAAGTTTCAAATCAAGGTATAGAAGATTTGAAGATGAACATACAAACACAAAGCACACGATCACACAAGGAACTAGATGCTTAATCCAAATATCAGTTCAGCTCTTCCAGTCTTCATTTGTTGTACCTTTTGTAGAAGAAATCAATTCTAACACAGATGTAACAGCCTGAGTCTTCTCGTATGATTAAGAATTATAACACATTTAAGATACAAGACATAAAAGAGGAGAAATGACAAAGAAAGAGCCATAGTTGCCTTTTCGGCTAATACCTAAAGACAAGCAAGCAACATTCAAGAAAAGATATATGCTGCAATATACCAGCTAAGGCACATGCTGAAGATTGCAAGATTTACCTTTTTCATGCACTTCCTCTAGTTTAGTTGCAATATCTTTTGCTTTAACTATTGGTGTAATTTCAGCTGATATCTGAGGAGGTTCTGTCTGTGATCTCTTGATTTCATGAACAGACTCCTGAGAGTGAGCAAGCTTATCTTTTTTCCTTCGAATGGTCACCTCCGTTTCATGAGTGATATGTTTCTTCTGAGGGGAATTATCCTTGATTGCATATTTTTCATTTTGCATAATTTCTTGCCTTTCCAGAGATTTCTCACTGATAGGTGCCACCAATTCTTCTGTGGGTTGTTCATCTATTTTTTCAAGACAAGATGTCGGCAATTTCGTCTCAAAGCGCAATTCTTCTATTGACTGTTTAAGTTCAATCATCTTTATAGCTAAGGTTTGTTCTGGCTTCCGGGTGACCCCTGTTTCAATTATCTCTATATCTTCAGCAGTTGATTCTCTAATTTGATGACCCACCATTTCTTGAGTGTCCTCAAGTGTATAAGAAATGCCAATACTCTTCTCCACAATTTCCTCCCTCAAACATAATTCTTCCATCAAGCAAATCTTTTGCGTTGCCTGGGTAACCTTCATTGTATGGGGAATTTGCTCAGTTCTCTTCAAAGCTGAAAAGACTTTAAAGACGAAAGATTTTCAAGATTGCACCACATAATGGTGCAAGAGTTTTTTACAAAACAGGCAAACATATATAGAAGCAAGTTTAAAAACAAGTGTTCTTTTAGACAAGATCATGCAACAGGAATGTTGACTACACCGCTTATCATGGCATCAATAATTAATTTGTGAATATCTGTTTAGTTTTTTTCTAAGAGCTGATAAAGTTATGTAGAGATTCAAATTGGCTTTGTATCCAACACAGTGCATACCTTTGACTGAGGGCATCTCAGTCTCCCGCTTAACCATTGGTTTTTTCTCAGGTGGTAATTCTGCAGGCTTAACTTCAGCCGCTTTGCGAAAGTACACCAGACAGAGATAGCACATTAAGTAAACACAAAGAACA
Source organism: Triplophysa tibetana (assembly GCA_008369825.1). Lineage (NCBI taxonomy): Eukaryota > Metazoa > Chordata > Actinopteri > Cypriniformes > Nemacheilidae > Triplophysa > Triplophysa tibetana. The sequence continues at coordinate 4,721,929 of CM017902.1, read as the reverse complement.
AAGACATAAGAAAAATAAGATTGGCTGAAAAATGTTAGAGATTGAACTGTTTTTCCCCATAAATGCAGGGTATTTTAAGGGCTGTATTTGTCTTACACAGCTTTATTATCTGGATACCTTTCTTAGAATAAGCCTCCTTTTTGTGAGTAACTGGTGCAGGTTCACTAGATTTTGGGGTTGGTTTCATCTTTGGTGGCTCTTGTTTTTTTGCTCGTTCTGCCTCTCGGGACTCTGAAGGTTTGGGCAAAGACTCTTCTTTTCTGTCAGACTTAACTTTGGAAACCTCTTGGGAAGGTGCCTTTCTTGTTGGTTCCTTTATAATCTCCAGTGGAGCCGATGTGACTTCCGGTTTAGTAGCTGGATCGGGAGTGTAAGTTTGCTGACTAGCTGGCTCTACACTTGATGGCTTGGAGAAAAAGGCTTTAGGTTCATCATGTAATGACGCAGAGACTTCTTTCCTCAATGGCTCGGTCTTCGGTGGCACAGACGCAACAAGTGCAGGCTCCGGTTTTCTATATACCTTTACTTTTGAAGCATTTGCTTCCTTCATCTCCAAAGAAGCTTCAGAGGAAAACACATGTAGTTATACAGTGTATTCATTTATGCAAAGTCATGCATTTTGTTAAATGCCCATATAATATAAAGAGTTATTTAAGAGTTAACTACAAACTTCAAGAGCACCAGTTTTGGTGTCAAAGACAAGAAACACAAATGACACAGGTTAAAGATAACCCACAAATCTGTAGGAATTAAGGAATACCCACATTCACATGTCAAACACACATGTATATACTGTAGATAGACACTAAAAAGACACTGAAAACACAATAATCACACACAATACCTTTAACAGAGGCTGATTCAACTTTCTTTGTAACGGCAGGCATAAGTTCAGTGTTGGGTTTGCCCACAGGCTTTGGTGTAGCTTTTGGCTCCGGCTTGGTCTCAGGCTGAGGCAGAACTTTTGGTTCAGGCTCGGGCTCAGGTTTTCGTGCAGCTTTCGGCTCAGTCTGTGGAATAACTTTTGGCTCAGGCTTGGGTTGAGGTTTTGGTTCAGGCTTAGCCAGAACCACTGGAGTCTCTTCAGGCTCTGCTGGCACCTGAGGTTTAGGTTCTGAGGCTAAAGGTTTTAGAACATCAGTTTCCAAAAGGATATTGACAACACAAACACAAGAAATTTAAACACTGTGTGCATCACAGATAGACAGCATATTAAGAAATATTCAAAACATTGAAAACATATTTAGAAGAAAATAAGACATAAGAGTAAACTGCACACTACAGTTTCACATAAGACATGTATTTTAAAATAATTACACACAACACTTAAAGGAGACATATTTAATACAGAACTTTATTACTGACAATAAACACTCTGAACACACATTGTGCTGACAATACCTTTGGCTGGGGGTTGTTCTGTTCGTTCAGTCACTTTCAGAGAGGGCACTTTCTCCTCAACTGGTTTCTTGACTTCAGGTTCTTTGAAATATGATGGCAATACAATTCAGTCATGATTTATGTGTTCCCAAAAAAATTACGTAAAGCAAGTGCACAGTTACAGACAGATCTGGTAATATACAAACATCAGATTTGTTAGTAGAAAACGCTAAACACAGAAAAATAGAAGAACAAGGTTAGACTAGAGCAACGGCATGTAAATACCTTTCTCAGGAACCAGCGTACTCTGTACGAAGGTCGTAGCAGGTGTCGCTTCTGGTTGCTTCATAACTTCAAGGACTTAAAAGACATCAGTTTTAGTAGAATATAACCTTCTAAGCTTATGCAAAGCTTACATAGCCAAAGCGTCCATGCTTTTAGCATGATTGCAAAAGCATTACAAGAAAACATTAATGTACAGCACAATGTTACACATGGTAATTATACAATGGACACAAATTCACAGTGACATACAATAATAGACAAATTAAACACAGACAAGAGACACACCAAAGATGTCTTTGGTTCAGCGTGAACAACACATGATAAGTTTTTCGTTTGAGGAAACACTAAAGCAGGCTTGGCTTATATGTTTTAAAAGATCTCTGGCTTCAAAAAGCACTAATACAAATAGATTGCTTTCAATGAATACCTTTCATTGGCACCTCTTTCGTTTTTTCCACTATAGTCTTTGTTATGGTCTCTTCGATGGGTTTCTTCACCTCTGTAGAAAACAAGAACGTTTTTAGCTATTTTTAGGATAATTTAATGACATGGGATGGACTGTAATGAAAACGGGAAAAATATACACACTTTAGACCGAATGTTAAATGCTGTCTATTTTTTTATTCACTTTATATAAAGTGCTAGATGAATAGATACAAATGTAAATATTATTTAAAAAAATGAAGGTGAAGGTGAGTGATGAGAAAGAGATGACAAAGACGAAAACAGACGCATACACACACAGACACACATATAATAAAAACAAGTCGAGCAAAATGTTATGCTCTTAAATAAAGACACCAAGACTATTAACCCCACTGTACTTTGCAGTGAAGATAATTTATAAGTAACACTCTCCTCTTGGACTGTCCAGCTCTGATACTCTATCATACAACAATAAAATAGTTTTAAAATCGTCGAATTTAAAGGAAAACATTTCAGAAGACACTTCATAAATGAGAAGGAAAGAAAATGAGAGAGAGAGAGAGAGAGAGAGAGAGAGAAGGAAAGAATTAAAGTAAGAAAGAAAGATGCATGATTGAATGAATGAATGAATTACAGGATTAATGTGCTGTTAGACGGTGAGGCTCTTATTTGGTAATATTAGTCGACATGGCATTTTGGATTGTGAAAGCTTAGTTTATTAAGGCATTAGGTGTATTACATTTTACTATTAAAAGTGATATATATACCTGTCACTTCAGACTTTTCTTCATAATGAAATTCAGAGGTTTCATCTTTACGAACAAGGAAACTTGATTATTATAAGTGAATTTACATCATAGCACTACATTTTTTTCTATTAATTTGTTTGTTTAACTGTGCTTACCCTTAAAACTGATCACAGATGACACATCAGGCACGTGTATTGATGTATCTGGAACATCTGGGCATGTTAAGATTAATTTTAATATACTTGATAAATTGATTGATTTAAATAAAGACTATGTTTTTATGTTATTAGTTCTGTTTTCAGTTTGCACAAGTTTGAAATTAAATTTGTTGGAATGGGGGGTATAAAACAGTTAATCCTCAAATCTCACATGTGGCAACTACTTACCAAAGGAACGTGTTCTTAATTCAATTTCTGGAAAAGAAGGTAAAAGATATTTACTCTCGACTTAGCTCTACTAAACAAAAACCTGTGCGATGATCCTTTACAATAAAATGTGTACCTTTGCCTGACAGATAAAGCTCCGCTGTACTTTTAGTTTCACCGACAGGCTCCAGTCGTGCAATCACTGAGTACACGCCTAAAAGATTTTCAGTCGAGTTAATGGAGTTTGAACTTCTTTCACTCTATATGTAAATTGAGCTTCTGTGACTACTTAAATGTACACACCTTCATCCTCAGATGTTACATTACGGATGATCATAAAGTGTCTTCGTCCTTCACATCTGAAGGTATATTTCGGGCTCTCTTTAAGTTCCCATGCGTCTTGATACCAGGTGACGACCGCATTGTCAAAAGCCAACTCGCACTCAAAAGTGGCCGATTGGCGTTCATTCACCACAATATTCTGAATGCGCTTGGTGAACTGAATTTGATCGGCTACAAATAATATAAAAGGATTGGAATCATAAATTGTCTTAAAATTCATCTAATGTTTTTCAAAAAGAAATGGAAAAATAGGTAAAGAAAAGAAATACGGACATTTAGACACACACTACACAACTACTAAACAAGTTAACAACAATCACAGTATCAAAGAGGTTAGTACTGCCTTTACAAAGCGAGTTAAACTTGATTGTGGACAACCTGTATAGCAATGTAAACAAATGCTGTACAACATAAATCAGGAAGTAGATTTACATTTACATTTACATTTATGCATTTGGCAGACGCTTTTATCCAAAGCGACTTACATTGCATTAACCTTTACATTTATACTTAGGTAACACATTAATACAATGGAACCACATTTAGTATAGACTGTAGGTTGGTAATTTCAAGTTGACTTACCCATTACTGTCAATCTTGCACCGGATATATGTGGCCCGCAAACAACCCGATAATTTCCCTGGTCGCTGCTCTGAGAGTTTTTGATCTTCAAGATGTGACGATCACCCACAATTTGAACGTTGTATTTATCACTAGTTTCTAGCTTCTTTGTATCTTTATACCAAGACAGTGCAATCTCTGGATAGTTGATTTTAATCTCACACTCAAACATTGCATCTTTGTTGGGTTGCGTTGTTTGGTCCTCAATGTCTTTAACTAGAGTGACAGGCTGCAAAAAATATTATACATGTAATTTATCAATACGTTGCTGGTGCAAATATGATATCGATATTACACAGAAAATCTACTTCTTCTCAAGAAAGGAACATACTTCAGTGTGTTCCATTCTGCTCTGCAGATCAGACACAAGCTTTTCCAAATCTTCATCATATTCTCGCCCAAGTTCACTTCCCTGGTTTATAAAAAAACATGGGCATTGATAAAAGCTACTTGTTGTGGATTTGTATCCCTATAAACATCAAGAAAACAAAAGTTTTGGAACATCTATTTAGATAAAGACTTAAAATATCTACCGTTCTTCCACTTTCTTGTTCTTTTTCCCTCTTCAGTATCTCAATGGCTTGAAGGATACCTCTGTAATCTGTGATTCCATACATGCGAGCGTATTTCTCATACTCTTTTGGGTCTACATTTCTTAGCAACTCAACAATGTCAATGTCTTTGTCCTCTTTAGGACTTTTCTGCTTTGATGGAGTCCTGAGTGCAACAAAAGAGAGTTCAATGTTAAAATCATTCTGAGGATAAAGCCCCAAATAGGATGAATCCAATTACCACACTCACTTCTTCAGTTTGACCACCTCTGGTCCAGCCTCTTGTTTCTTATCAACATTCAAGTCGCTGCTAGACTCAATTTCTCCATGTTTGTTTGAAGCAACACATCTGTACTGACCGGAGTCAGATTTGGTCACCTCTTTGATCTCCAGCTTGGCCTCTTGGCCCTTTTGCTGAATGTTGATGCGACCACCGTGAGTCATCTGCCTCCATTTGCCCTTCATCCATTTCACGTTGGGAATGGGATCCCCACCAACTTTAGCAATGAAGGTAGCTGTGCCCTCTGCAATCCAGAATATGATGTCGTGAAACCTTATATGCTCAAAATGGCATGTATATAGTGTTTAATGGAAAGTGGTAACTTACTCTCAACGACATGAAAGCTCTTGGGCTCTTCAATAAAGAACAAGTTGTCCAGTTTTTTAACTGCATGACGTTCTGTGGGGGCTATTGGCACTTGGGGAGTACCAGATTTTTCTGATTGACACAGGCAGTGGAAATTAATCAAATGTATTTTTTTTAATCAGGAATGAATAGCAAAAAAGGTTGATCACAATCACACAAAATATTACAGCTCTGTAGTGCACTATGAATAATAGAAAACTGTGTTAAATAAAAAAATCTGCTGTATATGGCATAAAGCATACAAGAGCAAGAAACAAGAGCAAGAACAAGATACTAAAACGGAGAATGAGATTCACATATTAGTTCATACTTCACCGAAATGTGCACGTGATAGCAACTAAATTAAAAGTAATCGTATAAAAGAGAACTTTACATTAAAGCTTGTGTCGTTACCTTTGATTGTGACTTTAGCTTTGGTGAATTCACTTCCAGCATCATTGGTTGCCTTGCACAGATAGTCTCCTGCATCTGTTTTGGATGCCTTGTTTATCTCCAAGTTGGCTGTGCCATCCACAAATGTGATCTTGGTGTTAGCAGAGGATGTTACTTCCCTTCTGTCCTTCATCCACTGAATATTCAGAGGACAGGAGCCACAGACATGGCAGCTAAGATTTAGCCTTTCCTCCTCATTGATTGTCATTGGTTTGAGGGGAACGTCAAAAGATGGTGGCATTTTTTGCTCTAGATGTTAAAAAATGGAAACAGTCTTTTCAATGAAATATGTTTACAGTATTCATTACAAAATACCTCAAAAGAACATTAACAGCAAGATAATACAAGGAGGAAACACATCAAGAATAGAAAAATAGAAAGTCAAATCATGCCAAAGACAAAACTGTCTACCTGTGATATTAACCTCCACCTGGAAGGAGGCCGAGCCAGCTTCATTAGAAGCAGTGCACATGTAAATACCACTTTCTGTGGCTTTGGCATTTTTGATGCACATCACAGCCATGTTGCTCTTGAGGAAAATGTCATAGATGTCAGAGGTGAAGATCTCTCCATTATCTTTGTACCAGCTTACGGACAGAGGCTGTGACCCAGACACTCGACCCTCAAGCTTCACTGATTTTCCTTCACTATCCTCAATGTGCTCTGAGGGTTTTGTAGTGAAGGTTGGTGGAATTTTACGTTCTGAAAAGGAAACACATTACACACACATGACAATCATTCACGTTGCATGCAAGAGTTGCATTTTCTATGCATTACACAAACAGTTGAGTTAAACATTTCTTTTACAACCAGTTTCTCTATTAGCATGGCAAGACTAGCGTCTGACTCAACTGTTTTCAGAATAGCCAGGCGTACAGCCAGACTTGATATTTTGCTTATTTCATATTACGATTGTCATCTTCCAGTGTTCCTGCTCTGATCTAACATCTAAAGTGAAATGATATAAATAAAAGATGGAAGCCCTCTTTTAGGTTTATAGTAGGGAAGGACACTAAAGGATTTTATAGCGTATAAAAGTGTGCTTATTAGACTATTTAAGGTTTGTTAAATCTTCTACTGTATAAGCTGTACAATTCATTAAGCATTTTAGCTTTAATGCAAAATGTTTTGGATTGGTAATGCGTAATGCACCAGTGCTGTTTTGAAGCTCACAATATTCTCATAATGTCTCTTAGAAATAGAGTAAAGCTCTTTGTAAAGCGGTCTGGATTTCCTTTGCTGTAATGAATGCTAGTGATTTTCTTTTTAAATACTCAAATATGCTCACTTTAGCTGAACTGTACAACAACATCAAACCAGTCAAATAAATTCCACCTATCAACTTCTATCCAATGCTAAGAAGCTTTAATTCATACTAACCAGAGACTGTGGTTACTTGGGCATGACAGATATCAGTTCCATAGGAGTTGGACACCTCGCAAGAGTATTTTCCTGGAGTGTCTTGGTTGCAATCATGTAGACATTCCAAAGTACAAGTGTTTCCAGCAACTTTAGTGTTGTATCTATAAGACGCATAGACTTGTTTGCCGTCCTTGTACCAGGTGAAAAAGAGTTTTGGAGCTCCTGTAAATGTGCACTCAAGCTTCACCTTTTCGTCCATGGCAATTTCTATATCTTTAAGCTTCTGTTCAAACCTGGCTGGTTCTGAGAAGAAGAAATCAACTAAATTAAATTGGGACAGCCATGTCAATCAACTTCTTCACAAACTCAACATCCTCAGATCCATTCAAATTACTTTCTGTACGACGACAAGAACTGCACGTATAAAGCCAGAACATCACCCATGCCAAAAACTGAATTAAAATGATTCTACTCCTCAAAGTTGACTCGAGTCAAACCGTTTCCCCGCAAAACATGCGAAAAGTCACAAGCCATTCCTACCTGTAGCTCCTAAAGCTTATCACACATCAATTCAGATTTGAAATAAAACAAAAGCCATTGGTCGTGCAAAATATCAGCATCACACCCATATTGATTTCTAACAGAAAATGACAGCGTCCCAGATAACATGCTCTTCAACGCTGCAATATCAAATTATCTTTTTTGCCTTGGTAATCAATCCATGGGTAAGTAACTTTAAATGGACAGGCAGACAAGAGTCCGGTACTATTTAATAATTCTATAAAGCTTTCCAGAAGTAATTTCCTGAGTCTTTATGTTGTATTTGAAGTAGACACTCCAAAATACAGAAGTTTGATTCTTCTTTGATATTGTAATGATTTAAAGCAGTGGTTCTCAAACTGTGGTGCGCGTACCACTAGTTGTACCCCTGGTAGTACGTGACACAACCGAAAATTAAAAACTCCTTACAATTTGTGTTTTAAATACAATATCAAATGTTTAGTACATGATCGATAAATATAGAATACATCTGAATGAATTATAGAATATTTATCATTGGTGTAACTTGTGATAGGCAGCTCAAACACAGAGCGGTAGCTGACAGGCACTTGTGAGTCACTCACTCTCTCTATTCCAATGAACTGCATGCAACTGAAGATTCTCATGTATTCCTTCACTTCAACGTTGCTTAAAGTATTTTTTTATTTAAAAAAAATACTAAAACCAATCATTGAGAAAGTACACAAAAGAACGGTGTTTAAAACTTGCTGAATTCTCCATGGAAAGCTTGTAATAATGGTTTGTCATTTTCCTTGTTGGGTCGTGTTTCTCCAGAAATCCTTATTTGGTGTCTTTTGTCTATGTGTCATTTCGTAAACTTAATGAAACATTAGAATTGGAGGACAAGGTGTAAAGATAAACATTTTGTGTTTATTCGTTTGATTTGCTATGGTGGTCACTAGGTGGTACTTCGAAGAACTCATTTTATTAAAGGCGGTACTTGATCTGAAAAGTTTGAGAACCAATGACTTAAAGCATAAGGAGGTTTGCAATCACACATTATTAAACATAACAGACCAAAATTTAATTCATTGCTCACCCGCAAATCAAATCAAAATAAATGATAAATGATTATGTCTACAACCAAGTAAATCAGTTTTTAAGTTGTTGTGAACAACATCTTAAATTTAAATCTCTTCAAGATTTTGAATAGTTGCAGAAAACTTTATTAATTTATGACTTCGTGTCCTTTTTGGAGCATAAAAAATAGATTTGCATTGTCTTCTACTGCATGGAACAATGTAGCGGACTTCTTCAAAATATCTTCTGTTCCGCAGAGGAAAGTCAAACAACTTTGGCATTTCAAAGGTTTAATGAAAAGATTTATGGTAAACTATCCCGTTAATAAACATATACACTGTTGAAATATCACTTTGACCACTCCAAACAATGCTCCTGATTTAAAACCAGACGTAAGACAATTCCATCCTTCCTAGAGACATGCATCAACAGGGCATGATGCAAATTTACGAACCTGTTACTGCGGTCACATTAGCATGACAAATGTCTGTTCCGTACACATTTGAGACCACACAAGAGTATGATCCAGTGGTTTCTGCCGTACACGAATGTAAACATTCCAAGACACAAGAGTTCTTTGTCACTTTGGTGTTGTATCGATAGGATGCGTAGAGCTGTTTGCCATCCTTGTACCAAGTGACAAAGATTTTCTGGGATCCGGCGAATGTACACTCAAGTCTCAGCATTTGGCTCATTGGGATGGAAATGTCGCTCAGTTTCTTCACAAAGCGGACAGGCTCTTGTGCTGTGAGGAAAGTATATCTATGGGTTATATTGCTATAAATGGGAAAATTTGAGATTTACAAAGTTGCTAACTGTTGAATTAGAACATTGGTATGCAGTCAAGATACAATTACTTAAATTATTTTAAATATTAAATAATTATAATAATAATAATAATAAATATCAGGATAACAAAAATATATTTTAACACAGTGACCAATATCGTCTTGTAAGAATGTTAAAGATAGTTAAGAATATTGATGTCTGTAACTGTAGAAATCTTTAAAGAGCTGCATTGTCTGCAAAATATCCTTCCATAGGAGAAATATGTGTTTTCCTTTCTTCAACTGAACTTTTTTCTTCCAAGATATTTTCAGTTTCTTCCAAACAATTGATTTATCTTCCGTTTGACCTTGTTGTCATCATGTAAAATGGAGGGGATTCCTTACAACGACATGGTAGTCTGACTCAAACAAGAATATCCTCAAAAGATCCAAAGTGTTGATTCTTCATAATTCTCTAGCAATGAAACAGGGTTTCCCAAGATCACATTGATGTTTTCTATGTAACCATTGTCAAGTCCAAGATATTCATTATTCCATAACAAGGAAAAACAAACAACCACAACAATGAGAACAAGATTCCAAAACAGGTGAACACACTTAACTTAGAAACAATTGTCACATGTTATGTGATGACACTTTACCAGCAAACAAATCTCACCATATAAAAAGTTGCTATATTTTTAGATATTCATTGTTCATTCCCTAAAACAACAGCAACAAGTAGAACAAGGAACTTTTAACCACAGAAGAAGTAGAAGAAGTAAAGGCTACCACCTCAATTCCACAAGTCTACCTACATCACCGTAAATGCTGAAAGATACCATGAATAGAAGGCTTCTGAACCAAAGAATCCTTTTGTACCAATCCATGACAAAGAGAAAATATCAATAAAGATAAAGAGATGTTGTTCATCACTAGCCTCAATGCAGTTGGTCCCAAAATATTTCGATAATACAACACAAAGACTTGTGGATTTATAGATTTGGTAAAGCCACAAGGAGTTGCCATTTGATGTTTAAGTGACAAAATTCTCTTGATGTTACCACTATTTTAAGTGAAATAAATAAAATAATGTAAATAGCTGTGTATGTTCATCCTATACAATTGTTGCACTGGTGTTATTAGATTTTGTGAATTTTTTATGTTGATATTGCAGGTCAACTTTGAAGACTGAAGCTTGATCAAATACATCATAGCAGCAAAGGCAGCAGCTGAATGGGCTGAAGCATTGTTAAGAGTTTAAGCTTGCTGTTGTAGCCTGCGCTGCATGTTAGTAGCACACCTGTTAGTGCTGGGAGCCTGCAGAAACGATTCTTCTCATCTTTCTCAAGCATACTGACCTCTTATCATACCAACTGATTTTGAGACGATTTTCCCAACTTCGTTTGACAAGCAACATTTGTACTCCCCAACATCTGAACTTTCTAAAGGACGCTTGTCCAAATGTTCAATTAAATCTTCAAAAATACTATGCGTTTTGTCTGAAGTGACAAATCTCTTACTCTTCAACACGTCCATTTCAAATGCGGCAGTCCCAATGAGCTCACTTCCAAATAAAGCACAGGTCTCCACTATATCCAGCATTGGAAATTCTTTTGTGATGGAGGGGGATTCTGAGAATAAAAATTAAATGGATTTTATCAAAACCATAAATCGTTGTTTCTATCAATGGTTCTGAATGACTTCATAATCTATTCCTCAAGTCTGCTTGATAAGAACCGTCAAGAATGTTGTTGTCAACCTAGTATAGCTACCCTAACAACAAGCTTCATTTAAACTATCACCTTATAATGTGGCCAGCTCTCACAAGAATCCTTCATAATTCTTCGATTTTATTACTAAAATATGACATATTAAACCTCAAGAGACGTGCTGAATAACCAGCATTTCTATAATTAGTCCCTTTTAAACAAACACATGTGCACAACACATTACAAACCAAATAACACAGAACAAGAATTGCTTGGGACACAACATAATACTTACCTTGGTCCGTCTCAAATAGCTGTACCTACATTTCGAGCAAAGCCACTAAAACTATTTTTGTTGCTGGCAATCTTTGCAAACCCAAAATGTTATGAATCCTCCTTTCGTGTGATTTTTATCCAGATCACACATGAATCGATTTGCACTCAAGTAAAGATCATTAAATCTGAGCTTGTCTACATTACAGATTTCATATTTTCATATAACATGTATTTGAAGTATATAGAGTTGTACAGTATTGTTGAAGTTATTTATAATTTTCAGAGAAGATATTCTAAGTATTTTAGCTTCTTATAATTTAGTAGATCTTTTTCACGTCAATCCATCTAAAGACCTTAACCACTTTTATCATTTAATAATCTACTTAATTTTGCAACATACAATTATTGTTATTGTTTTTGAAAGCACACTAGATTTCAACAATAAACACATTTATCAGTGTTGAGAGGTCTGTTCACTGTAACGTTGAAAAGTCATGTCGGTTTTCTAGATTACTGAAAGCAAAGCACATAAAAACAAATGTTCACTCACCAGTGATTTTCAGGTTAGCAGTGCTGCTGTCACTACCGTGCTTGTTGGAGACATGGCAGCTGTATTCTCCAGCGTCTGCCTTTGTTGGGTTCAGAAATTCCAAGGATGAGGTGCTAAGCTTGCTGATGATCCTGTGTTTGTCACCCTGTTTGATTTCTGAGTCAGACATAAACCACTTGAAGGTCACGTTGGGTGCGTCTTCAATCTCACACTCAAACTTCACTGGGCTGCCAATGTTGCTTTCCACGTCAATTATCTTCCTCTTGAAAACTGGAGGCACTGAAGTTCGCAATAATACAAAGAAATACAAAGAAATTAATAAACTGACATCAACATTAAGTCCGCTTTGAGTGAAAAGTAAATGTGCATGAGAAATGGATAGAGGTAATGGTCCTGGGGTGACTGAGGAAGAAATAATGTCATAATGTTAGCAAAGGAGTGATGAAGAACCACACATGACATGGTGATGCTTAAAGAGCGGAGAAGATGGAAAAAGTGCTATTATATTATAAGAAGGCGGTAGAGTTTAGCACACGTAATGTATGCATTTATAAAAAAAGGTGAAGTGGTGAAGTGATGACAATGTTGCAGGTGTCCGCTGGTTAATAGGTGATGGCTCAACTGTTAAGAATGAGATATCTCATCTAAGATGCCAAAATATCTACAAAGGTCCAACCTCTTGAGACAACAGTGAGCCTTGATGATGATGACGACATCTTGCCAGCTTCACTCACAGCCTCGCAGGTATATTCACCTTCATGTTTCTCCTTGGTAACTTTGTAGATGACTAGTGTGTACGTGTCATTGTCCTTCAAACATTTGAACTCCTTGCCAGATTTGATCAATATTCTATTAAGAAGCCAGTTAACACTTTTAACATGCTTTATTCTAACAGACAATGTCACTTTGTTATTTTCCTCCACAGTAACGTCTTTTAATGGCATCTCAAACAAGACTTCTTTTGTCTTCTTTTGCTCTGATGTATCTTTTACCAAAATATCCTTTGTTATAAACTCCTGTCTTTTATCTGAATGAATGTGGATATCCATAGACTGATCGACGTCAGCCTGTCTGGTAGAAGCCCCAATTGTAATACCCTCAACATCTCTATCACAACATTTGACTGACTTGTACTGAATTTCTTTGCTTTCAGTCTTCGCGAAACTTTGGATCTCCAGTTTGGATTCCAGAGCTTTCTGAGCCACAAGATGCTTTGATTCCTGAATATCAGCTTGCTTTTTGGCAACCGTTGCTTGGAAAGAGACTTTGGCTTCTGTTTGCAGAGCAGCAGACTGCTTTTTAGGTGTTTCAAACACTTCTACATTTTCTGTTGACACTGCAGACAACAATGGAGTTGAAGAAGCTCTGCTAACCTGTAATCGACCAGGTCGGTCAAGTGGCATGGGGCCTGGCTGTTCAGAACTCAAGATAGGTTGCTCTTGATGAAGTATACAGTAGAAGGCAGCAAGAAGCTCATTTTTAAGAACAGCGATCTGTGGGTATTCACCCTCAAAGCCTATTGTGATTTCTAAGGGTGGACCTTTTGACGTAACTAAATAAGTAAATATTGCATACTTTGGTTCCTGAAGCACTTTGACCTCCCTCACTTCAACAGCTTCTAAACTTCCAACTACGTCCGCAAAAATTAACGGTTGATCAAGAGCCACAGCAAACTGAAGTGTGGTTTTCAACTGTTTGATGTCCAAACTGTGTACTTTCGGTGCAGGAATAACAAAGGTGAGTTCCTTTGGAAGAGTCTTGCATTCTTGCGATTCAGTTATTAAAACAGGTTCTGTTGGGTGAGCTGTAATGTGTATTTGTTTAGCTTCTGATCTGGTGATGCTCTGAGACCTTTCTCCCATCATAGTGTGTTTTTCCTCCATTAATACGGCCTGTCTTACAGACTGACCCTCTTGAATCCATACGGCAAAGTCTTGCTGGGCGGCTTCAAGAGCAACACAACTTTCTGTTGATATGTCTTTCTTCTCTATGTGAAAAGACTGAAATGGTACTCTAGGCTCTACACCTGTTCCACAAGGAAACTTTTCAACTCCTTTGAAACTGTCGGCAAGACCCTCCTCTAAAGAATGACATTCAGAGACAGACGATGCATGCATGTTGTCCCGGCACTCCTCTTTTTGCACAAGTGCACATTGCTCCTTGACATAACTTGTTATCGGCATTTCTTTTGAAAGAGGCACAGGCTGCATGACTACCTGAAGGACTTTTAAGGGTCTAGATTCTGTTTTGTGCTCAACCTTGAACCCTTCTACGGTCAAGTCTAGATCTTTGGTATAATCTGCAGTAAGTTCCAATTTCTCTTCTTTAGTAGCTACGTACCTCAGGGCTTTTTCTTGTCTTTGGGTGGCTGTCCGTCTTTCTTGCTTTTCAACTGAAAGTAAGCATTCTTTATGTAAAGTAACTTCTGACTGTACAGAATAAAGATGCAGTCCAGTTGGACGCTCTAGCTTAGGTTTTAAGAGCACTGAACTATCTGTGGATGCCAACTGTGACAACTGTTCACCAGAAATAGTTTTCTGTTCCTCAGATGACACTGCATGCAAGACAACCAGGATATTACTTTCAACTGCTTTCTCTATTTCTGGTTTCTCACTAGTAAATTTGTCCTCAAATTGAAGAGTATGTTGGTCACTGATCAGTTGTAAATGAAGCACCTCATTTTCTTCTTTCTGTGAATGGACTGAAATTGGATCCTCTATAACTGGTATTCCAGTGGTTTGGTCGGCTTGAAGCTTGATCTTTTCTTCAGAAATCAGAGCTGACTTTACTAGTGAATCTTTAGAAAGCCGAGCACTTTCCTCAACTGGTTTATGGATTTCAAAGGGGTTCTCCTTTAAAAGCATGTGCTTGGTCTCACTTAAAGATGTAAGCACTGGTATGAATTGTTCCTTTTCTGCTAAACATTCAGTGGACTCTACAGATGACAGCTCTGAAGTATGAGCCTCTGCAAGTGTTACATTCTCAGATGATATTGTGGAATATAGTAACTTAACCCCTTCAGTAACCCTGTAGCTTCTTTGTTCCTCAGGACTTTGAATTTTTCTGTATTCCTCTTTAAGAATTGGCAATTTCGTTTCAACTTGAGCACCACTAACAACAATCTTCGGCTCTAATGTTGTATGCATCTCCTCTGTTGGGATTTTAATAGCCTCAGCTTTTACTATGGTAAATGTTGTAGGACTCTCTGAAACGGCGGACATGCGCTTTGAAGACCCCTGAACACTCGGCTCAAGCTCTTTCACCTCTGGACTTAAAATACGATCGCAGTGCTGCTCGGTAAAGCCTTGGCTTTCTTGAACAGCGGAGGTCATTGCAGCTATGTGGAGTTGTTTAAGAGGAGTTGCCACCGCTGGCTTTGGTTGGGTAGGGGTAACCAGTACTCCCTCCTGTACGTAGTGAGACTGCAACACCGCAGCCTGCCGTGTTATCTGCTCCACATGCGCTGTGGCTGCAGTTACATCTAAAGCATGTAAGACGTCTGTTTGTTCACTTGTAATAGTTTGCCTATGCTCGGTACCAATGGTGTAAATCATCTGATGTTCATCTTTAAGACTAGCTCTGACTTGATCGGGGAGGCTCACGCTTAACAAATTAGATTCAGTGGCTTCTTCGGTACTAAGCACCTTATAACTTCTCTGCTTATGTGGGGTTGTTTGCTCTTGAGGAAGAGATAGTAAAACTGTCTCTAACAATATAATGAGATCAGCACTACAGGATGTTTCTCCAAGGGGATTAGATGCCCTGCAAGTATAAAGTCCACTGTCGCTTTGTTGAGTACCCGATATCTTTAAATAGCCTGAGCCATCTGCATTGTTTACAATGATACAGTACTTACTAGGTTGCATATGAATGACACCTTTGTACCATTGAACATCAGGAAGTGAGGTCCCTGCAATTGTGTATTCAAAGAGAGCATGACCCCCAACTTTACAGCGCACAGATTCAATTGCTTTGATAAAACATGGAGGTTGCCCAAGAGTCTCTTCTTGCTTTTTGGTGTCTTGCACTTTTACATGAAGATAGGAAGTACACGTTGACTTTCCTAATCGGTTGCTGGCTGTACAAGAATACTCTCCCTCCAACTCTTTTGTAACCTTGGTTACGACAAGAGTATGTTTTTCTTTCTCATGGATAAATGTATAAACAGATGAGGATTTTATCAACTGGCCATCGTGGAACCAGTGAAAATCTGGTTTGGGAAATCCAGACACCTGCACGGTAAATTGTGCAGTGTTACCAACAGTTGCGATTGCCGATGAGAATTTGGTGACAAAGACTGGCTTTTCTTGCTTTCTCTCTAATGATAATTTAGACTCTGGCTGAAGTTCAAATGTTTTGCTTTGCTCTTTCAAAAGAAGACTTGTTGTGTAAGAGTCCTCCTCAGTTGATATAGTCGAGGTAGAAAATGCTGAACAAAAAATGGTTCCATACAGTTATTTCAAAGTTAAGTCCTTTTTATTATAGGACTATACAGTGTTCTTAATGAGTAATGTATCAAAATTCTATAAGATAGTAAAAAACAATTATACATTTCTAAGTAAAAAAAAAAGATATGTTACAGATGAAAACTAAATGAACAAAACATTTACCTTTTACTTCCTCTAACTCCTTTTCATTACTGGGCTCTTCTTCCACTTTGAACTCTGAAAAAGACGAACAAGTATTAGAAGTGTGACAACAAAGTGCTTTCTGGTTAATATTTTTTGTTAACTGTGCTTCTTATTATTTTATGTCCTCCATTTTCTCCTTCAAACAATAAAAATGGACCACATCTCCCTTGTGAAAACATCTATGATAGGTGTCCCAATGCAGTCGCTGTCAGCCTGTTATAGACATAAATCGTTTCTTTATTTCTTGGCGAGAGAGATTCCACATTCTTTTGTCCTCTTTCTATTTATAAGAGTGGGCATGCATAAGTGAAGAATTTAAATGCGTGCCCATGGCTAAAATTAAAGGTGGTAAAGACCAAAGCATGCAGTTGCCAACCTGTCTGAGTGCTGCATGTTTTGTCTCCTGCAGCACTGATAGCTTTGCAAGAATGTGTGCCCCCTTTCCCAGAACCATTCTTTACATTTAAGCAGCACAAGGGCCCATCATGTTTCAAGGAGTATGATCTTGGCTCCTCATTGATCAACTGCTTGTATAGCCATACAATGAATGGAGAGGGGCTTCCTTTGATTACATAACAAGGATAAACACTCTTCTGGGGAAATTCTGGGGACAGTTTCAGAAGGAACTCTGGCTCAATAGCATCGTACATGTCACGGTCCAACAAAGGTATAACATCAGGAAAGTAATGTCGGCTTGTCTGCCACTTTGATGCCAGGTCTCCAACATTCTGTAAAGACTCCTGCTTTTCCTGCTCAGAGGCCTTTTTACTCGGTTCATTTTCAGTTTTAGAAGATTTACTGATAGAATCGGAGGGTACAGGGGTTTCGTTGGGATTTGCTTCTTTAGCTGAGTGAGAATAAAGTTAGGGAAATTTATTAGGGATTATTCAGTAATTCAGCATGATATTTTAGCATTATAAGAGAAAAAGGGGTTAGTAGGATGGAAGGATGATGTTAGGCCAGGCGTGTAAAGGATTAAACTATTTACAGTTTTAAATATTATTACATGGGATATTACATTGTAAATTTAATTAAAAATTAAAGCTTGTTATAACCACATGGAACATATTTCAGATTAAAAAACACCAGCAGGAAGCGGATGGAATGAAATGAGCATCAGACAGAGATATAAACAAAATCTATAACCACCTTCTACTGTGAGCTGTGCGGAAGTTTGACTCTCGCCATTTCTATTTTTAACAGTACAGCAGTAATTTCCCTGGTCTCCAAGCTGGACATTGTGTATGACGAGAGATATGACCCCTCCTTCGTTAAAGTACTGCACCCTTTCTGTATCTGCGATTGTCCTTCCATTGTGATTCCATACAATTTGAGTAAACGGCTGTCCGCTGAAGGAACAGTCAAACTGAGCCACGTCGCCCAGATTAACATTGATGTCACTCATTTTGAGGGTCAACACAGGGCTCGTCGAATATTCTTCCACAGAGGTCACTTGTTGGATTTCTATGCTTTTAACAGATGAAGAGGACATCATCACCGTAGACACACTTTCGAAAGTTTGCATAGTGGACGAATGAATTTCGCTCATGGTCTGGGAGGTGAACATCTCTGACCGAGTTATTCCGGAGCTCGAAACACTTTGACTACCTACTGTTCTCACTCTGAGATCTGAGCAATAAAAAGAATAACATCATACGTTAAAAAATGTCATATTGCCATTGACAGCTTAAAAGATCATCATCACTGTAGCGGCAGGTGAGTGAGAGATGGCAGAGTTTCATTGGTGAGGTCTCACAATGATGATGGCAGGCAAACGTGGCTTCGATTTCTATTGTTTTACTTTAAATAAATAAATAATTAAATAAGAGCTTTGTGATCTGTTGTTAGTCTTCTCAATGAAAGATGCAGTTTTCTTTCGTATGTTGCACTTGAATGTTTATGCGTTTTGGAGCAAATGTAAAAGCCTTGATGCTTTTGACATGCACAACAAACAAGGATGGTGTCTTTTTTTGGTCAGTTGATGGATGGTTGTGCAAAATTGTCGACAATGCTTTCATGAACCCTACAGAAAAGATGTTTTTTTTTTCTCTGCATATTTTGAGTCAAACTAAGCAATATGATAAGCGACAAGCTTTGCTGATATTCATCATGCATATTAGTGTTTAGTTTGACACGTAAAATATTTATTTGGCAACATAACAAGCCAAAAGTCCAAACGGGTTGTTTGACATTGAAAAGATGATGTTGAAGAGTAAGTGGGACTAAAACATTCACAGCACATACCATTGACTGTCAAAACTCCAGAGCAAGAAACCATTCCTCCAGAATTCCGTGCAACACACATATATTCTCCTGCATCGGTAGTATAAGCTCTGGAAATCTCGAGCTGGCAGGTATCGTCAAACTGAGAAATTCTGAATTTGTCTGACTGCATTATTTCCTTATCCCTGAAGTACCAAGTGATCTTCATATCTGCAAGAGCGAAACAAACCTTGGTTAACTCTAAAAGAAAATAACAAACACTTACAAGGAACATTCTTAATTATTTTATTTTCCCCAATAGTTAAAATGACAAGCCTTACCATCTCCAGAGACACGGCAGTGGAACTTGACTGATTCCCCTTCTTCAACAGAAGTATCTTGAAGTGATGTAATGATTACTGGTGGAGACGCTGGACATACAGTGTCTGGAGAAACCACTTCTGAAACTGTTAATTAATGACATGCGTTATGTTAATAAAACAGAAATTATATGACGGAATGTCAAACCAGCACTTTCTCAAGTGTTGTAATAAGCTTACCTTCCACATTGAGTGTGGCAGAGCTTGTGACTACTCCATAATCATTCTTAGCTTCACAGTTGTACTGCGCTGCGTCTTCTGGGAAGACCTCGATGAGCAACAATATGTGCTCATCACCTTCCCTGAGGAACTTGCACTTGAACCCACCGGACAGGGCCTGAGAGTTCTTGTACCAGGATACCTGAGGCTGAGGGATTCCTGTCACTTCCACGGAGAAACGTGCAGGTTTTCCTGCCTCGACAGAGAGAGGCTGTATGTGCCTGATGATCTGAGGAGGCTCAGGGACTAAATAAAATGAAGATATATGAGTCCAACACAATCAACATACAATAAATGATTTAAGCTATAAACAGAATATTAGTAAACTCTTCGAAACTAAGAAGTAGGAAAACTGTAACTGTGGAAATTATGTTATAAAATTATAAATCAAAGCAATGAAAAGTTGACACCCTTTGACTAGAATTAGCAAAATCGTTCTCTCGGCATTTTATCATTCAGCATCTTTTGAGAATTGAAGGAGTTCACAATCCATTCATGGCTCATTTTCTTCATTGTTTGGTCATCTATTTAAAAATAGTTTTAAGTAAAAAAAAAATGTTGGCACAGTAATATTTTTGTTTACTAACATAATGATGAGATGAAAACATTTTCAAGATCGTTATAAACATTTCAGTCAAGCATTTGACTGATACTGAGGACTCATACTGTATCTGTAAAAAAATATTAAATTGAGATTATGTTCAAAATTGTTGAACAAAACGAACTAAAAAAAAGAACTGTTCAGAAAAGCTCACTCACTCTTGACATGTAGATTGACAGAGCTACTGTTCTTTCCCGCAATAAAAGTATATTCGCCAGCATCGCTTCTGTAGGTTTCATTAATTGTCAAGCGATGCGTTTTCCTAACTGTCACATAGCTGAATCTCTCCTCAAAAGACTGAATTTCAACACCATTTTTCATCCAGCGGGCTTCAATCTCATCCTCATTTACTTCAAACTCAAATGTAGCTCTCTGTTTCTCAACCACCTAGAGCACGGCAAAAAAGAGGAAAGAAGTGCTGTCAGTGTAACGGTTTCATCATGTAAGAAAAAAAGAAAAGAAAAAAAATATTACAGTAATGTCCTTCTCAGAAGGTTCAGAGATCTGAACATCCTTGCCCTCCACTGTAAGTGTTGCCTTTGAAACACTTCCACCGGCAACCACGGAATACTCGCCGGCATCAGATATGCGTATTGTCTGAATCATCAGTCGCTGTATGGTTTTGTCAGTGGAAGTCTTGAACCTAAAAATTTTGGAAAGTTTGATGTTATGGATACAATTATCTTTCAAATGATCTAAATTATAAATGACATGAAGACTAAAGACATGCCTGTCAGACATTTCAAGCTCCTGGCCATCCTTCATCCACATCACTTGGACATTCGGCTCAGAGGGCTCACATTCAAAGATAGCCTTCTTCTTCTCGGTTACCTTGATGTCTTTAATGGGCTTGGTGAATTCAATTACACGAGCTGAAGAGCACAGATACAGTTCAGAATTGTAAAGTCATGACATTATAAACTAGTACTAAAAAGGCAGCCGTGAACATAAAACTAACCGTCAACAAAGAGGTTTGCTGATGTTTCGGCAGATCCTGCAACAAACTTGTACTCCCCAACATCCCCAAAGTGAACATTGCGAATTGTGAGAGTGTGGGCGAGTTGTTTGCAGCGAGTTTGGCATCTATCGCTGGAACGGATTTCAACTCCATTTTTCAGCCATTTGTAGGTGACACTTTCATAGTTGACAGTCACCTCAAACGTAACAGTGTCTTTTTCTTTGGCTTTTAAATCCTGAAGCTCAGATGTAACGATAATTGCTGTAAGATTTAAAAATACACGTGTGAAAATGGAGCACACTTCAGACTGAGGAAAAATTGGACAATTACTCACTGTTAACAGCCAGGGTAGCAGAGACAAGGTCATTTCCACACACAAATGTGTATTCTGCAACATCCTTTTGATTGCTGTTCATAACCTTCAGCTGATGAAGTTTGCCCTGCACCACAATTCCAAACTTCTCGCTCATCTCAATCTCTTCCCCATTCTTCATCCAGACTGATGGAACATTAAAATGTGAAACCTCACACTCAAATGTGGCCACGTGGGTCTCTGGAACCTCAATGTTCTTCAGTGGTTTCGTGACCCTCAAAGCTGAATGTGTGCAACAGTAAAGCATATTCAGAACACAAAATTTCATACATAAATAACACTATAAAATAAAATAATCCATTTACTTACATTCAACGTGAAGATGCGCACTGCATTGCAAATGTCCAACCATGGCGACAAATTCTCCTGCCGTATGGTCTTCAACACTCTGAATGACAAGTTTGTGGGCCTTCCTTTCAGACAGTATTTGGATGTTTGAGCTTGGCTTGAGCTCCTGATTATTGAACATCCACTGGACGGGAATGTCATCATGGGATAAGCTCAGCTCAAAAGAGGCGGTGGCACCCAACAGTGATGTCACATCCTTAGGTTTCTTCACAATTTTGATAGCTATAAAACACAAAATAATATTGAAATACATCATACAAGATACATTGATACATGCAGGTACACTTCAATAAGTGTAAGTAAACACAAATGACAGAGAATTTAAAACATACTTTCAACATTCAGTCTGGCATTAGCGGAGAGCTTTCCAAGTTTAAATCCGTAGACTGATTCGTCTTGGGTGTTGCAGTTCTTGATCTTCAGGGTGTGCATCACACCTTCCACTGTTATCTCATATTTATCACTGGGAACAATTTCAATTCCATTCTTGATCCACTGGGATCCTTTGACATCTAAATGGGTGAGTTCAAGACTGTACACTGCCTCCTGGGTCTCTGTAATGGTTTGGTTCTTCATTGTCTTCTTGATTTTAACAGCTAGGATAAAATGATAATTGAAATAACATAATAATTAAATAACAATAATTTTAGAGGCATCAGAAAGCAACTAAAAATAAATTTAGCTAAGTTTACCTTCAACTTTCAAGTTAGCGGATGTCTTGGAGTTTGCCACCTGGTATGTGTACTCTCCAACATCCTGTGGTCTAGTGATGACGATAACAAGGCGTCTGACAGCACCATCATTTTCACTCCTGACATTATCACTGAAGTCAACCGGATGGCCATCTTTAAGCCATTTGCCTTCTGTATTAGGATTAGCAACTTCACACTCCAGTTCTGCAGTCTGGGATTCTGCTACAGTTACATCATGGAGTGGCCTGTTTATAGCACCACCTAGTGGAGAAGAGAAACATTACAGCTTTGACAAAATTCACCTGATTAAATATTGTTATTAAAATGCAACATGAATATCTACGTACCTGATACGATAAGCTTTGCTCTAGATTCCTTCTCACCCGCCATAAAGATGTACTCTCCCTCCTCGTCCTTCATGGCGTTTGAAACAGTGAGGCTGTGGTGTGTACCTTTGGCCTCGATCTTGTACTTTGCCCCTGATTTTAAAGCTTGATTCTTGAAAGTCCAAAGAGGATCAATTCCAGGGTGGGATACCTCTGCCTCGAAGGTGACATTCTGAGTCTCAGTGCAAACACAGTCCCCCATGTGCTTAACAATACTGATTTCTATTAAAACAACACATAACAATGGCATCGTTAGCAATTATTTTTAAAGCAATAAATCATAATATTATATGGTTAAAATACAAAAGCATTAAGAATACGGCAGAAAATAATCTTAAGTGATACGCACTCTGGACAGAAAGTGTACAGGTCGAGTCCACTTTGCCAACGATCAGTTTATATTGTCCTTCATCTGAAGCATAGGCCCTACTTATGGCCAGTCTCTGTTTAGATCCTTTGACAACCATCTGTATTCTGTCACTTGCTGTCAATAGCTTGTCACTGTGGTACCATTTTATTGAACTTATATCAGGGGCAGATATTTTAGCCTCAAGGACAGCTTTAGTTCCTTCCACCGTGGACACATCCTTAAGTGGTGCCACGAAGCCGATGGCTGTGTAAGACAAAAAATTATTATTAAGAGAGTCCTTAAAAATAAATAAAAATACATGAGATTTTATTGAACGTGGGTTTAATGGTAAGGAGATTGCTCACTCTGAACTGTTAATTTTCCAGATGTAGAAATGTCCTGAGCAGGAACGACAAAGGAATAGATCCCAGCATTATCCTTGCTGGCATCTTCAATGAGAAGCTTATGGGTGACTTTGTCGATCACCATGTGAATCTTACTGGATCCAGAGATGTCCTGACCATTTTTCATCCATGAGCCTTCCACATTTTCCTGAGAGAATCTCACCTCAAGCTGGGCAATATCACCCTCACAGATCGTCAAGTCAGAAAGACCTTGCATCAAAGTAACAGGGCGCACTAACACAAACACACACAAAGATTTTTAATGACCATTGCATTATAACAAACAACTATTAAAAACAACAACAGAGTTTAAACTCTAAAATAAGCGAATCACAGTTTGAAACAGAATGCCTACTCACATTTCATCTTTAGGGAGGCACTTGTCTTAAGATCTCCCACTTTGAAGGTGTATTTTCCTTGGTCCTCCTTCTTAACATCTTTGACAGAAAGACTGTGGCGACCACGACGTGCTGACACAGCGTATTTGAGACTAGGAGTAATTTCTTTGTTCTCAAAATACCAGGTGCCTTCAGCATCCTCACGGGATAAAGCGCATTCAAACTCTCCGGAGTATGTCTCAGGGACTTCTGTATTCTCAAGGTTCTTTAAAATTTCAAGTGGTGCACCTGCATGACAGATCACATTTTAGATATAATCAGTGTTTAAAACACTCTAAAAGTGTTTAAAAAAAATTAACTGATGGACAGGAAGATAAAAAACAAACCTTCAACGTATAGTGTGGCGGTAGTTCTTATTTGGTCATCGTCAATAACAATACAACTGTACTCTGCTTCATCCTTCATTTCAATCACCAGCACAGATAGGAAATGCACCTTTCTGTCAGAGTGCATTCTATATTTGTCACCAGAGAAAATTTCCGCATTGTTCTTAAGCCATTTGACCTTGACGAATGGCTCATTTGTCTCGCATTCAAAGGTCACCATGGTGTCCTTCTCTTTGGCGTTTTGATCTTCTAGTTCTTGTGTGAATGACAATACTTGCTTGGCTAAAAGAAAATGCAAAGATGTAAATTATTGAGGGTCATTATACAATATACAGAATATGAAACAAATAAGATGAAAAAGGTTTTACCTTGAACCAGCAAGAAGGCATGGCTTGAGGTCTCGCCAGCAACATTCATGGCTTTTACCATTACACTTGCAGAGTCCTCAGCTGAGACATTCAAGATCACTAATTCACAAACTTGGTCCTCTGGCCAGAACCAGTAAATCCGGTCTGTTTTCTCCAGTATGATACCATTCTTGAACCACTGACACTCTGGATCTGGTTTACCGGTGATTCTACAACGGAAGTGTATTTCATCTCCCAAGCTAACTGTCTGGCTCTGGATCCTTTCAATGATCTTTGGAGCCTCCATGCTTGGAGAAAGCATAATTCTCTCTGGTTTGAATTTGGGGATGGTGAGTTTCTGTTCCTCCTCTTTAGTAATTTCACCATCAGGCCCCAGTTCTTTGTTACGATGCAGAAGTTCGTCTTTTCTCTTCTTCAGCATTCCCTCATAAGACTCGTCCTTCCTGCGAGACTTGAGCTCAACTGCAGTTATTGCTTCATAGTAGCCTTCCTGAGTCCTGCGTTTAAACTTGCTTCTCAGTTCCTCTGTCTCTTCTGTTAGTTTCTCATGGATTACTCTCTCAGTTTTCCTCAGTTTAACCACTTCCTTGGGATCTTTGGAGGGCTCGGATGACTTCTCAGATTTGACAACATCAAAGGAGACTCTGCCATGCTCTTGTGTCGGTGCAGGTGCAGCAGTTTTGTTCTCCGGAGCACGGCGCAAGATAGACCTGAAGTCCTCCCTCTGCTGAATCTCAAATTTGACAACATATTCAACTGCACCTTCAGGGTTTTCAGCCATAACTTTAACATCTCCCGTATCATAGGACTTGGTGTCTACAATTTCCAAATAGTGGATACCATCGTATAGTAGTCTGAATCTTTTGCTCTTGCGGATGAGAAGTCCATTGAGGTACCAGTTGACTTTTGGGCTCGGGTAGCCAGTCACCCTGGTGCGGAACTTAGCAGTTTCTCCCTCCATAACTCTTAGTGGCTCTGGAAGGAGGACAATCTCTGGCTTAGTCTTCTCATACACATCATCTCCAGTGACTCCTGAGGGGCCACCCTCATGAGAAATGCGTTCGATTTCATCAATTCTTTGTCCTCTCCTTCCTTCTGGCAACTGGCTCTCTTCCACCAGACTCTTCTCGTCCTTCACAATCAGCGTTGCAGAGGTCTGGTCAACACCAAACTTGTTGGTGGCTCTGCAAGTGGTGATACCACTGTCCCTGGAATAAGCAGCTTCATAGTCAAGACTACAATAGCCAAACTCATTGACCATACGAAGTCTGTTAGCAGCTGCAAGCGGCTTGCCATCATGCAGCCACTCAACAATCATGGTTGGGTCACCAATAGGGGTCAATCTACACTCAAAGTGTGCAGGTCCAAATCGCTTCAGTCTAACTGAGGTGAGCTTCTTTTTGAAGTGTGGCTTCTGTTGCTTCTCTTTGTCATAGAGATCACCCTCTTCCCATTGTTCCTGGCCATAGCGAAGATGCAGTGGCTCCAACACTGGTGCAGCAATTTCTTTGGCCTTGTAAGTTCCCTTGGGAATGACCAGCTTTTTCTCAGGCTGAGGTTGGACGGAGTCCACTTCCACATTGACTTTGCAGCGAGTGGTATCTCTGCCAGCTTTGTTAATGGCAGTAGCTGTGTACCAGGCGCTGTCAGATCCTGAGCTTGAAGGAATCTTAAAACAAGCCTCCCCTCTACCACCCTCAAGCCTAATAAACAAAAAAAAGTCTCATTGCAATAGGGTGAAAATGGAAAAGCAAATCAAATCGGAAAAGCAAGTTAATTATTATCAGAACTTACTTGATGTTCGGGTGTTTGTGCGGGGAGATGATGTCACTGTTCTTCAGCCAGACAATATCAGGAATAGGATTGCCGATGGCTTTAACAGCCAGCTCAACCAAAGTACCCTCTTTAACACTGATGTTTCTTAGCTTCTCAACAAACTGGGGTCGCACCAGGTTTTCCTTGGCTGCAATCAACAACCGTGTACAAACGTGATTTAATACGGTTTGCTTTAAATGACAAAGTATATTTTAGAAACATAATAACACATTATACCTTCAACTGTAAGAGTGATGGATACAGAAGTTTTTCCAGCTCTGTTCTGAGCAACAACAGTCCACTCTCCAGAATCCTGAGGCATGGCAGGAACCACAATCATCGACTGAGTTCCATCCTCCTTTATCACAATTTTGTGGGTGTAGTCGTTAACCACTTGTTGTCCTGTAGTACAATTTTAAAGACATAAATGTAGAGTCATCATTATAAAAAAATATTCCATTAAAAATAAACATATCCACCTAGCTTCTGCAAGTCAAATCACTTACCGTTGTGGAACCAGTAGGTGTCAGGCATAGGTCTTCCTACTACTTTGAGATCAAATCGCGCAGTCTGTCCCTCAGAGCACTTGAAGGATGATGGCTTCTGTACAAACACAGGCTTGTACAGTCTTTCTAGCTGGGCCTCATCTGTGTCATCGAGTCTACGAGCAGGTGAGCGCCCAGGTGAACGACTTGTAGAACGTGGTGAAGTGGACCTGAAATGTTTTATTGTTTGGAATAGTTTTAGATCCAGATGCTGTTTGCAGGGGTCAAATTTCAAACCAATGGCATTTTCTGAATGTTCTGTTCAGCAGGAACCTACCGGATTCTTTGAACTGCTCCTTGTTGAGGATAAAGTGTCTGTGCTGGTCCGGTTGGCTCAACAGAGAGTTTTCCAGAGCTGACAGCATTACCCTTTATGTTACTGACCAAAGCAGTATAGACACCCTCATCTTCTGGCAGCACTACAGGAAGACGCAGACTGGCTCTACCATCCGGCAGAACCTCCATCTGATAGCGGCCTCCATGTGTAATGCGTTTGCCATCTTTGTACCAAGTAATCTACATATCCAAACAGATTACAGTCTTAGAAGATAGAAGCATGTAGGATAAACATGATGAGTGTTGTTAAACTTGATGTCTATATAACACATTTTAAATGAAATCGTACCTTAGGGAGTGGGGTTCCTGTCACCCTGCAATGGAAAGTTGCACTCATGCCCTCCCTGAGTCTGTAACTTTTAACTGGGGTATTGAATACTGGTGAAACAGCATCATGCTCAGAAATGCTCATATCCATCAGCTCTCCATCCTCAGTCACCAGCTCCTGGTAGGTAATCTTGAGTAGACGGAATTCGATCTCTTGAATACATCTCTGCTCAAAGTTAGATATCTGGAACTCCTGTGAAAAACAGGAAGGATATTAGGTCAGATTTTTTTCAATACAAATAAATGTGTACTGAATTATGTATTCCTGTAATATTTTTTTATTCTTGGCATGTGGGACTTTTTACAGATACTATTGTGTAAAATTGTACAGTTTCCCATCACCTATCATACCTGCTCTGAGATGAAGGACTGCATCATCTGGGACTGTTGAGCCATCCTCCTCTGCATGATCATCTCTTTCTCAGTTACACTCTCAACAACAGTAGGTACATCAGCCAGTTTTGGCTCCTCTACTGTAGTGATTAATTCTGTCCGATAAGTCTCGTCCTGTTTCTTCATATAGGCGTCATATGCCTCTGCAAAAAGAAGCACATGTGATTTACATGATCCATGTATAGTATTGCCACAGTATTATACAAATCTATCTTAAACCAACCTTCTTCCAGCAGAAAGGCTGAGGCAGAACTCTCTCCAATTTGGTTCCTGGCAAAGATGGTGTATTCTCCAGCATCATCGGGGAACGTCATAGAGATCTCCAGCTTGCAGGCCCCGGTGTCTTTATTGTAGCTAACTCTGTACCTGGAGGAACAAATGAAAATATGATGAAGCTGTGTCAGTAAACATTCAAATCAAAAAGCTTAAGCATTAAACATACCTATATCCAGTGGTGAGTGGGATCCCACTCTTCTTCCAGTAAATATGAGGCTTTGGGCTGCCTCCGATCTGGCACTCAAAGACAACACTGTCTCCCTCCACTAGCTTCTGCACAGTGGGTTTCTTCACAAAGAATGGGGTAACGCTTCCTCCAGCCTCCACAGACTCGGAGACGGCACTAATTTCAGACATGGTCTCCTCTCTGGCTTCAAACCTGTTTATTAAACACCTTTACTTATAAAAGACATATTTACCAAATAATATGTGGGTTTTCTTTGACTTCAATACATTTTTTTGTTATTATCAATGTTGTTTATTGTCATAAATTACACATTACAACAATATTATTTTTTATTGTATAAATAACAACATTAGGTTTCCATTACGTGGCAAATGTGCAAACTCTATGGCAAGTTGTTTCCGCTACAAATTAAGTGCAAATATAATGCATATAAAACTTTTTTGCAGTTACACAAATTCACAAATGTCTTCAACTTACTGTCTTTCCTGAGCTGTCATTTCAACATGTTCAGAGACAGTAGTGAAATTTTCTTGGCTGTCAATGTCTTCTGAAACTAAAGATGAAACAGTACAAATAACTTTATGATGTAACCGATCACACCATTTTAAGACAATTTGTTTAATAATAGTATTTACCTTTGACCAGCAGGTAGCAGGAGGTGCTGATGGTTCCAGCCTCACTGGTCGCAGTGCAAGTGAAGCGGCCACTATCTTCAGCAAAGGCCTCGCGGATTACCAAACGGGAAAAACTGTTTTCATAGGTGATCTGAAAATCAATGGAGTTCTCGATTCTGTAATCCTCTCTGAACCACATAATGGCTGGTGTGGGGTGGCCTGAAATCTGGCACTCCATAGTCACACATTCTCCCTCAGTGACAGTCACGTTCTTCAATCCCTGGACAAAATCACAAGAGGATTTTAAAATATAATATGTTTTGTCCAATTTTTACACATACAGTATGAAGTTCACATTTATATATTGACAATGAAGTCTTTGTGAAACCTCAGAGTTCAAAATTCCCTGTTTTTCAAGGAAATGTAAAAAATGTTGTACTTTTAAATGATTAAATACTGTTTTGACAAAGTTGACAAGCACTTTTTAATATGTTTTATTGGTTGGATAATTGCAAAACCCAATCACAAACATAAAGGGTGACTATTATAATGATGATTTATGGCACAAAATAAAAAGGTTTAGAAGGGCAGCAGCGATATGAAGATATAAATACTCACAGCCACAATAGTTGGTGGCATCACTTGCTCCTTTGTGTAGGATGGGATCGCTGCAGTCTCAACAATCTAGAAAAGAAAAATAATAATGATGATTATTAAATAAAAAAAAACAGGTTGTGGGGTTGATATAGAGAGGATTAATTTTGTATTTGATAACAGTGACAAGACAAGACAAGACAAGAAGATGGTGAATTAATATTTATATGGTACACCCAAAAAAATATTTAAATTCTTGGCATCCCTGTTTTATCATTCTATAATAAGACCATCACATGACCCCTGCTATCTTTAGAGCCCAGCATCTGTGCACATCCATCACAGTCTGTTTAAATACACCAGCTAAATCACCCTCGATATTAGGTCAACTCTCCACATGAATACTTTTATCAAGTTCAACTGTGAACTGATCAAAAAATCTGTGTGTGTTCATAGAGAATAAATTGAAAACAAAATTGTGCAACTGTACTTGTTCACTATATGCTTGTCACTTTTTATGCTTACCAGTATACTATGCTCTTATTTCAGTAAAGTATTTTTGCGATGATAAAATGTGAAAGTAGGATTAGAAAAATTACAAAGCACATCTTGATGTTCTACAGCATGCAAAAAAAACCTGATCAATGACAAACACAAAGGATTTATAAAGAGAAAAAAACATGATAGAGATAAAAAAATACATGTTTTGTTCAAACAGTAGTCAAATAACCCAAAAGCACTCTAATGCTGTATTCAGATGAGAACGTTTGTGAATTGTGTATTGCCATCTGAGTAAACGTGTATTGTTACGTGATCACAAGATGTCAGGTTGGTGAAACATGCAGAGCAAGCATGCAAAATGGAGTGTGTCATTTGAAATGACCATTAAAGGTGTGAAATGGTGAAAATGGTGTAAAGTGCATCTGTTAATGATGTGATGGGTGTGTGTAGTCTCCCTTTCATCTTCACATGTAAAACAAATTCCCAAGTTATTTGGAGCATCTTTAACAGATTGCATACAATCTCCTTTTAATGAATCATTTACAAATAATTGAATATGTCTCGTTGAAAATCTTAAGGACTATTGTTAGGGTTAAATTATCATTCCTGAAAGTAAATCTTGTATTTTCTGTTTGTGTTGAGAGAAAACTCTTGCAAGAAATTCGTAATGTGAACAACATAGTTTAGAAAAAAAATCATGTAAAAAACTGAACTTGATTAATGATGTTTGAATATTTAAACCTATGAGCAATATCAAAATAAATGGCCAAAATCTTCCAACAACCTGCTCTGAGAATGAAGTAAGTGTGGCTTATGACTGTGAGCTCTTGAGTCTTAAACTGATCCAAACCCCCTGTTGAGACCAAAATTTGAAAGAATGCTTTTTAAATGACTGATTTTGTTGTTTGTAAATGTATTACTATAAAGTTAATAATAAATTAACAGTCATGTTCTATGAACAATTAACCTTAAGGTTTTATTTGTTAACATTAGTTAATTCATTAGCTGATATAAACTAATAATACTTCTACAGCATTATTAAACTTAGTTCATGTTATTTTCAGCATTCACTTCAAAATAAAAAGTTAACATCAGTTAATGCATATTGAACTAATATAAATCATAATATTGGCATTAACTGACATAAACAAAGATCAATATGCTAAAAACTACATTGCCAATTTACGGTTCGTGTAAGCTAATGCACATCAAATGTCAACATGTACAGGACATTTTCTTTTAACATTATTTTTACAAAATGGCAAGTTTTACCCACTAGAGGTCACTGTAACCTACCTGTTGAACCGCGACTCCACCACCTTGTTGCTGCAATGTGAAAGAACCTTCCCATTGCTGCTCCTTGTGGGAAAATGTGGAGGATGTCTGGACATATGAGGTGCCAGTAGTCATGCTGGTATAACTGGATTCTCCCACAAAACCCTCCTGCTTCCATGGAGGAAGAACATCAGCACCCTGTGATATTTGTCTGTTGGTGGTGAGTGGAGACTTTACTGGTCTGATTGGGGACACAGACAGTCTTGAAGGGGAAGCTGGTCTACAAGTGGAATTTGCACAAGAAATGAAAAAGTGTTTTAATCATTAGGCATTGTATAAACGGACATAATTATATATAACCTTATCTATGCATTTAAACTTCCATTGGTGAAGCTATTAAATGAAGAAGGTGGCATTTAGTGCAACAAGGATTTACGCAATAATAAAAACAGGTGTTTAAATTTTTATACCTGTGAGGTGTCTGACTGGGGGCTTTCACAGATCTCACAGGGGAAGGGGATTGATGGCGAGTAGATGTGACCTTTGGAGCCCCTGTCGATGGTGTCGGCTTTGGTGGCACACGAGGAGGTGCTTTGTGAGCCAAATCACTATCTTCTATCTGCATTTCCATCATGGCTGTGGACTCAAAAGAGGCCTCCATTGTCTGTAAAGGACAGATTAAGAGTTAATGAGTGACATTCATGTAACTTAATAGTCATCTATCTGCTTAATGTGTAAATTTGTCAGCATGTGGGTTACCTTTTCAACTCTAGTCTGTGAAATCTGAGAGCCTGAGACGATAGTCTTGGTCTTCTTAGCAGGCACCGCAAGCTCCTCACCTGAAATTAGACCCAAAAAATATTAAAAAAGCAAGGTTTCATAATTGAAATGAAACGTAAGAGCACCAAAATATATCACACCTTGAACTAGAAGCTCAGCGGTCGAGGTAGCACGTCCGCTGCTGTTAGATGCATTGACAGAATAAGTTCCTGAATCTTCCGGGAAAGCTTCAGCGATCAGCAAACTGTAAAGGTCTCCTTCTTGAACAATCTGAAAGTCAGCAGAGCTTTGAATCTCAGCTCCCTCTCTGTAGAACTTCACCACAGGTGTAGGGATTCCAGTCACTCGAACATCCAGTTTCACTTTGCTTCCTTGTCTCACGTTCACACTCTGTAGTCTCTGAATAAAGGTTGGTGGTGCAGTTTCCGCTTTGAGAAGAAAAGAACAAAGATAAATTAGTTAGACATTATATCTCTAAATAGAAAAGAAAAGAACAGTAACTGTTATGATAGTTACCTGTAACCAGCAGTTCAGCTGTGCTAGTGGCTTGTCCAGCGCCATTAGTGGCTCTGACAGAAAATCTTCCGCTGTGTGCGGCTGTCACGGCGGGGATCATCAGAACAGCGCGGCCATCGCTGAACGAGATCTGTGCGCCGGGCAGAGCGGCAGCAGTAAGAACCTGACCATCACGAAACCAGCTCACCTCTGGAGCTGGATTACCTGTGACAAAAAATTCAGATGCTTTCTTTGTCAGCACTTATTTATAATTCATTAGGAAAACTATGTGTTGTTTAATATCAAGATGAACAAAGTCTTCAACTTTTTCTTACCACTAACTTGAGCCTCGAACGTTGCGGCACTACCCTCAAGTGCCACAACGCTCTGAAGCGGCTGTGTAAATGTTGGAGCTTGTGTTGACATGATAAAAGGCGCCCTATAAAGGAAAAAAATGAAAGTAGTGAATTTTACTTTGAAGTCACATCGATACAAGTATAAGTAACAGAGAAATTCTGTAACATAATAGGTTGTTAAATGACAAACTAGAAGGGTGTTAAAGACAAAACTGAATAATCACTATCCTGCTCAACCCCCCATTCACACTCGGCTATCAGCAGCCTGTCATTTGTGAAATCAGGACAGCTTTGAATCCAAAGGTGTTGAGTGTCAAGTCAAGCACCCAATTAAACAGCTTCACATGTGAGAGGAGCAATTAGATAAATCTAAATAGGCCATGATATTTTCCAGGCACAAAATATCTACAGGACGTGAGCGCAGATTCTTGGCTAAAAGCATTCTAGCCACAATATAAGTCTTTTAACAGGCTTCCTCTAAATTTAATCAACATTTGATATGTGATCCTGCCATGTGATTCCTCAAAAAAACCATTCACACACAAACCAGAGCAGACCTGATCTAAATCAGTGTTTCTTATCCAGAACGTTGAGGGCCACCAAGGGGCCCTAAAATAAACTCCCAAAAACTATGATCTAAAATATGACAAAACAGGCATTAAAATAAGCTCAAACAACCAGTTATGCAAAGCTCAGTAATATTGTTTATGTAGAAACAGTTAGTTTTGGTTTAAATATTATTCTTGAAAATTATCTGACTTAATGTAAATAATATGCTGCTTTTTGCATTAGCTAAGAAGTTATGTAAAATCAGTAAAAATCACATAAATCAGAAAATCGTATTAATGTTAATAGCATCAACGATGTTTAAAGTTTTCAGTAAATTAAACTAAATACACATTTTCTGCAGCTTACTAAACTTGAAGGTTGGTTACAATTGATTAAAACACAAAGAAAGGGCACAAAAAATGTTTAACTACTTTTGCTAATATTTATTATCTAGGCTTTGTAAATATGAAACTTAATATTACCAAAGCCTAAGTAAAATGTTTCAAGTAATAGTCAACAATCCATGTTTAAAAAAAAAAACGTAAGCCTAATTTCTGTTTACATAACTTCCAAAAAGCCTAAACCGTAATAAGTATATCAGCGTATATGTGTAGTTCCATCATTGCAAAATTCCAAAAATAGATTTTCATATCACAGAGATCACATACAATATAAAAACTGTAATATATCAGTCTGACATCTATATAAATGTATATTACAAACAGCATGAAGGAAAATAACGGTGCTTTTGAGAAAGAAAAAAAGAAAAAAGGTTAGGCCATCTGTATCATCTACCATATGGCCGGCTCCAACAGGTGATAGTGAACCACACTGTTCATAAAATAAACTCAAATTTACACAATCAAAAGCTTTGCTATATGTCCACAACCAACCAAATGACTTGAAAATATTTGATTCAAACCAAAAGCTATCATGTAGGAAGGTTGATATTCAATATGACATAAAGGGCAGTCTCCAAAAATAATCTGTCCCTTGTTTGATTGACAGTCACCATGTGGCACATAGCTGGAGGTGCAACTGATATCTCTGCTGCTGATTCCCTTAAAAAGACATCACGGCCCAGCTGAGGCACCACTCTAATGCTATCACAGGCTATTCTTGGCTGTTCGGA
Source organism: Triplophysa tibetana (assembly GCA_008369825.1). Classification (NCBI taxonomy): domain Eukaryota; kingdom Metazoa; phylum Chordata; class Actinopteri; order Cypriniformes; family Nemacheilidae; genus Triplophysa; species Triplophysa tibetana. Next base: position 4,687,074 of record CM017902.1, on the reverse strand, counting down.
AATCATTGGACCATTTAATAACCCTTCAAGTTTTAATGTTTAATAAACTTCCTGAAAAGCAACACAAATTGACTCAACACTTCTCATGCTTTCACAGTCTCAACAAAATAGTACAGAGTGGCTATTAGCACTTTAATTTAGCTTAAAAAAAAAGTGCAGGCACACTTCACAACCAGCTCATGTAAATATGTGTTTCAATGCAGTAAATGTCACTTACTTGAACCACAAGGCTGCCTATACTTGATGGGACTGTGCCCAGGTGTCTACCGCCTCAGCAACAATCCTCTTATCCAAAATGATTCCAGAAAATCCAAGGTGAGAACGATTGGGCCCCAAAATAACCCAAAACAAAACTACACAGGGTCTAAACCATGTAGTTTTGCTTTTTCCTTGCAATCCCTACACCCGAGGCAAGGCTGGGAATGCTCCAACTGCTCAGAACTACTAACATAGTTGTTTTAGTTTATATACCTCAAGCCTAGTGTGCATCATCACTTCCAGGCCACTCCCAATTGGCCACAGCGCACAAAGCATGATGGGAAAGTGATGCATTTTATGGAGCTTCACACCTGTTTCTCAGTGGTCTCCTTCAACACATGAAGTTAATACTAGCATGATATGTTTTAGCCTCACGTTGGAGCTTTGAGTTTTCAGATTTATATTTCAAACAAGTAACTTGTTACATTTAGTGTGCATTTAATAACATGACGTGCTTAAAACTTTGATGGCAGACTTTAACCTATTGACGACCAAAAGGAGAGACTGGCTGTCCCTGTCACTCAAAAGGGAGGGCAAAGCAACCCCCACTGAAAGACACTATGTGTACTGCTTACAGGATGTTTGGTAACTGTCCCCGTTTTTTTCCAAATGTTGATATCTTCCATAATCATTAGCTTTTTAGATTAACATTATGTTAATTATGTTTTTTATCAGATCTATTCTTTAAGGGAAATAAAAGCTCATACAAGGAAAACAATCACTGGTTATAAAAGTTTTAGGTGCTTAGTACATTTATCAGTCGATTATTTTACCTTCCTGTCCAAATTACAAATGAGTCAGAAGGCTTTTATGTCATAATTAAACAGGATAAGCAGAATTTAAAACGTGTTATAAGAAAATCCTTTAAAGTACACAATGTGACAATTATTCTATATTTTAACAATAATTGTTTCGCTTTCCTTTTTACTGTTTCATTATATAGTTTAATATGCTGAACACGAAAATCACATAATTTTTTTAACATCAACGGTACTCACGAATAAGTATAAAGGCCTGTATTTTCAAACATTTATACATTTCGGTATTATTACTCGTACGCAGAAATTACAAGGTACTGGCATAAAACTGAGCTCAAAACAACATAACAGTTACTAAAAATGAGTCGTCCAAAACTTCAGAAGTGTACAACTGATCTGTTTGTCTTTTATGACTTATTCTTTTCTCATGAACCAAGTTACAGACGTAGTCACCCATCATCGCTTCATCTCAATTTCCCTGTACTACTTACATTTCTAGAATTTTCTGACAGTGACCATTGGAAAATAATTTAAAAATATGTAAAAAATTTGTACCGTTTTTGTTTATTTGCAAAGTACAGATTTATCGTAATAAATTATAAAAGCTCAAAATTTACTTGAGCTAAATATACTTGTACACTAAAACATTGATGCAACATGAAATAAATATTAAAATAAGGAGCTCCAAAGAATTGTATCAGAACTATAATAATGTCGGGCGAAACAACAATTTGTTACACTGTGGTATTATTAGAAAATTGTAAGCATGTATAATACTTTCACACCTTTTCACACCTCTGATTGCTTCAAAAATACCTTATAGACATTACAGATAAATAAATGTAATGTATTTTACAGTATTTAAAGAAAGAAATATAATTTTTCCTGAGCCTCAGGCTTTATAGGCTTACTGCATTGGCAAAAGACAAACCATTCCATGGCGCAGGTCAACTCACTGGATTATATAAACATTTGAAGACAAACCATGAGAATAAGCATTGCACACACACAAATTCAAAGATTCCACTATAAGTATTTAAATCATCATATAAAGTTACCTGGTGATGATGAGGCTTACAGTTAGGACTGGCATTTTTGTATGAATAAATAATGCCAGAATACAGTTATGTTATGACTTTTTACATGTTAAATAGCTCATTAATAAGAATTTAAGAAACATGTAGGTCTACCGTGTCGGCATAAGATACAAAATATGAAAAAAGATCTATCCACACTCTAAACACTACTAAACATGCTGGAAAATCTCATCTTAAACCTACAGTCATGCTCAAAAGTTTTCACACCCCCTTGCAGAATCTGGTAAAAACAAGAAGATTTTTGAAAATTAAGGTTAATTTATAATTTAGTCCTGTCCTGAGCAAGTTATTTCACTAAATAAATGTTATCATAGAGGTCACACTAAAGATATTAACAGAATTTCTAAAAATAGCCAACGGCCAACACTTACACGCCCCTGATTCTTAATACTGTATGATGTTATCTTAACAATCAATGAATTTTTTGTTTATTCATAATTCTTTAAGGGTTTCTTGTTTGTCATGAATCATTAGACTGTCCACTGATGCTTTTTCAGCATTTCTGGAAATTTGACTCATGTCCAGCAGTAGCTGTATGATGTTGAGATTCCTCTTTTTACATTGAGGACAATCAAGAGACTTATGCACTACTACTACAATAGATAGAAACATTCAGTGCTGCCCACAAAGTCAACACAATTCATTTAAAGTCAGGTGGGTGTAAGCTCTGAAAAATATTTTGGTGTAAATTGTTATTATTTCATTTATACATCTTATTTTTTCATTTAATAAATGTCCTTCAGGAAATTCAATATATTTTTTTACACCAAAACCGTTTTCAGATGTTTACAACCTCCTGACTTTAAATGAATCGTGTTGACTTTAATGGGCAGCACTGAATGTTTCTATCTATTGTTATAGTTGTGTTTAAGTCTCTTGATTGTCCTCAATGTAAAAAGAGGAATCTCAACATCTTAATATTCTAAATCCTCTTATTTTTACAGATTCTGCAAGGAAACTTTTAAACTTTTGAGCACAACTGTATATGATTGCAGTGTTTGAAGTGGGCCAGCACGTTCGTGATGCAGTTCTCTAATTTAATCTTTAGCGTACATTCACTTTTTTTGCGTACCTACACTTCTCAAATGCTGCCGGTACTTTGCCACACTGAGTCAAAGTATCATTGGATGGGTGATTCGCTAGCCCCACTGCGTTAGCATTAGTCATTACGCTTTATGGCTAAAGATTGCAGGCTTTGCATCTAGTGTCTTTGGCGCAGAGCTACTCAATTTCAACAGATCAAGTTAAAAAAAAAGAAATTCCAGCCAATCAAATTACAGAAAACAAGCCGTATTTCAGTCAATAAAACTAAAGAAGACAGGACGTTCAGCCAATCAAATTGAAGAAGACAGTCTGCTGGGGCTGCATGACTGCGTAGTAAGATGTGAGAATGCAACAACAAAACCAACAATGAAATAATAAATGGTAAGATTTCAGAGATGCAAACTATTTTCTTTTGCGAATACGGCTGTTTGCCTGAAAACTTAGCCGGTTTGTCACATAAACTAATGTGTGTTCGACTTGACATGTCTAAAAACAGAACAGCATTTAAGGCATAAGATTTGACTGTGTGTATATGATGGATTTACAGTAATTAACAGAATAATTCAATAGACTTCAGAACTATTAGCACAGGAAATTAAATTACAATTTTTCCTTCAAATTTGTATTCAACATTATAAAATAAGTCGTTTGGCAAATGGTTCCTTTAGTAAATAAATGTTTTACTAGGAAATTCCAAATACTACTTTTATGTTCTAAAACTTTCAAATATGGTAATAATTTGTACATGGCAACGTGCAAAGAAGAGTATATGAACCTTTTTTTCGCCACTTCAAGCACTGATGATAGGGACATGAAAATGTACTGTATAGCAGGAATGAATTGAGCACATTTAATTGTAAAAATTTCAATTGTTGTTTCTAAATTACCATAGGTAGTCATTTAAATAACATAAAATAAGTTATAATAATAAGTTATTTTTGACAGGAAACAGTGATCTGGAATCACAAGAGAGAACAAGATGTGACAGAAAAACAACTTTAGTCAAGATGCAGTAAGTGACACCAGGTGTTGTGTAGAGATGTCATAAATTATAATATCTTGATCAATCTTTAAAATATCAATAATTTGAAAATAAATAGACCTACATTTGATAAATTAATCATAATAAACATTTATCATTGTTGCCAAGTGACTCATCTCTTGCCAGTGTCAGAATGCCATGTAAGGGATAATGTACAGGCAGCCGGTTGTTATCGCAAAAATAAGGGGCTTATTTCGCGATAACAGCGGAGAAAAGCGATTTACTTTCGACGTTTAAATGTCACAAACAGGCAATTTTGTTCAAACTATTTTTAAATATAATCTCATATATGTTATCAAAAGACATTTTTAATTTGTCAAAACAGGCTGTCAAAATGATTTGCTGCATCCGGGTTATTAATTTTGAGAGGTTGTCATCTCGGAATAATGAACCTGCAAATGTCGCGATTGGCAAATCAGAATCAAGCATTCCAACAAGCCGTGTGATACTATTGTTTTATCCATGCAATATAAGATCTTAGTCAGCTATCATCCGCAATTCCTAAAAAACAAAAGGAAGGAAATGGAAAGTTTTGTTCCTCTCATTGGGTGAGATCTTGCCTAACAGCCAATCTTCTTGCTCTTGTATGGCACATGGGTTTATTTTAGTACACCATAACTGTAGTCTAAAGATGTGATTTAAACAGGAGCCATTTCTGTCCCCCTTGCCAGGGGTTTGTAACAGTATCATGTCTCCATGAGAGGGGCTCATGTGTCACCAACCAACAGCTGCGCCCCTCAAAATTCAAGTAAGAGAAACTCAGAACCGTCAATCTGTTCTTTACCTGTTATGTTTAGTATTCATACACAGAAATATAATTTAATACTAAAACACAAAATATAAAAGAGGAGCAAAAATACCGAAATTATATGTTTGGGTAGAGGAGCTAACATGGGTGGGGGAGGAGAGCAGGAATGTTGTCCTGGACTCAGAGAGGCCTCTAGAGTGACTCATTAAATAAAAAGGGAACCTAAACATGAAGGTTTATGCTGGGACCTACGATTTCTGGCTGCACTGATTTTGGGTCAAAATAAGGTCATTATAGGGTTATACCACCTGGGAATGACATTTGTTAATAGAGTAACATAAATGACAGCTGTACAGACAATGACACTAAAGTGTGCCTCTGGTGTTTAAGATACATTGACTAACTTAAAATTAAGAATGGTAATTACTCAGATACGGGACTGTAAAAAAAATGTGGTCTTTAATACTTTATGTTTACAGTTACAACATTGTGCTTCAAGATATAATGCCATATACCTTCCCAACATCTCATCTGCTTCTGTCAAAATAGAATGACACATCACCTGACAGGCATGAGCAACTGGACCTCTTGGGTGTCAGCATGTCTGCAAATGAATATTCAAAATGTGGCCCCAGCAGCAGCAAATTGGGAGAGACCTGTCACGTGGATTGGTTAGAAAAGGGTTACACAAAAAGGGGTTACACAAAACTTACCCCATACATTATGTCATAGGAAATATATAATGCCTTGTTACACAAGCTTTTGCAACACCTACATTTACATTTAGCAGACGCTTTTATCCAAAGCCACTTATAAATGAGGCAAACAATGGAAGCAATTGGAACAACATAAGAACAACAAAAACCATAAGTATCTCATGAAGCCTACCACAGAATACAAGGCTAAGGTTTTTTTATTTTTATTTTTTAAGGATAGAAAGAATAAAAAAAGAGATCGAAGTCAGAACAAATCTGTCAGGTGCTAACGGAAGAGATATGTTTTCAGCCGATTCTTAAAGATGGCTACAGAATCTGCTGATTTTGTAGCAGCAGGCAGATCATTCCACAAATGTGACCTAACACCTGATTCTTTGGTCATGCCATCCAGGGATCTGCTATTCCTCTATAACTTATACACATTAAAAACATCTAATGATATCCGACTGCTCACACGGTTATTTTATACTTATAAATACTACACCAGGGGTTGGCAACCTGTTTGACATGGCATGCCGTTAATATTTTTTCTTGGTTAATATTTTTCACTATGCCTTATCAACAAACTTATCTCAATAAAATTATGCAGTATATGTAATTGGCTAACCCAAACATTAGAATCATTTTTGAAGAACAATTTTATTTTGTGGAAAAAGCAAAATGCATTGAATAGGGCTTTTACCTGTCTACGAAATGTTGTAATTTTTTCAAATTTGTTTAATTTTAAGTTTCTTGTAAATATCAAACTTGCTTTCCTGTAGCTCAGTGGTAAGAGCATTGCGTTAACAATGCAAGGTTGTGGGTTCGATCCCAGGGGATTGCACCGCTTTGGATAATAGCGTCTGCCAAATGCCTAAATGTACATGTAAAAACAGTTGTATCTTAACTAAGAAGAGTCAATGATGCGGAAGTATTGTAAGTTGTGCTAATAATTAAGTTAACAAATAAAACCCTATTGTTTAATGTGATGGTACACACACCAGCTGCGCCATGTAGCCTAGTGTCTGGTGGTGGAGCTTAGTCTCACCCGCAGACGTCACACTCACGATCTGTTGGCTGAACGTCTGATGCATATGGCACACTTTTCTGGAAACACTTCAGCACTTTCAAAGTCGTCATCTGATTGGTTTAATTTCACAGGATTTCCGGGAGAAGTGGGTGTCGCGTTATTTAACGGTCCGCCTGGAAACAACATAAGCTTCCGATCTAAGAAGTAAGCTGTCGTGTTTACAACGGTTGCTATAAGAACTCATCACGATCGACTAAACGCTCAATTCTTAAAAGTATGCGAAGTTCACGGGATAAACTTAATAATCATTGTTGTTTCACTGTTTCAATAGTTCCTTCAAGTTACTAGTAACGCATGGAGCTGTGACTAAACAGACCAACTGAGGTAAACTTCTAAACCACTTAATGACGAAAGCCATTTAATGAATTAAAAGATGAAAGAAATAAAGCAGTTAAAGAGAAAACATTACTTCCTGCTACTATCTGAAGGCTCCATGAATCACGTGACGCTCCAGCGTTTTTGTGGGCTTCCGTTGGTAGAATATTACTTCCTTTCCTGTTCGATGTTTTGTAGTCTTTTTTTAGTTTTCGCCATACAGAAATACATGTCATTTGTCAAAATCATTAGAGACTGCAATATACATTATGTATCTGGGAATAATGGAAAAAAACTGCCAATTAATACATAAGGCCTACTTTGTTTCTCAATTCAGCAGACAGAGGACAACAATAACGGATAGCCTATTGATTAAATGACGTTCAAATACCACATATTTTTTAAGTTAAAATTGGCATTCATCATTTTGTGCACACAGACCGATCTCTTTTTTTAAAAGATGTGGGGCACCGTTTCCTCGATCAGCACCTGGCTGTGCGCCAACTGCATGAGCGCTGACGTGACAACTATGACTAAACTTGATTATAATGATTCATTTGTTGGCTAATTTGTCGTATGAACTCGAACTGGGCTCAAACATTTCCGTAAACTAAACAAATAATATTAATTTTTTAATGAATATATCATTTAACTGAACGTGCATTGCGTGCCGTGAATTTCCAATTTGCCATTAGTGGCACGCGTGCCGAGGTTGTCCACCCCTGTGCTACACAAAAAAAATCAATAAAATATAACATTTTAAATCAATGACATGTGTCTAATGTAACATTAACCTGTGTACTCCGATAATGAACACCATCTGTTATATTTTTCCAGCTTTATATTAGCCGATACTTCAATAAACTTCAATTCCTGATTGCCTTAGTGTCGTTTTAAACTTAAACAAAAAATAAATGAATACACCAAAAATAACCTATTCAGCTTGTATCAACCATTCTCTGTAAAATCCAAAAGTAAAAGCTGTGGCAAAGTAGCGCTTCATCTTGTGGTGAAACAAAATAATAAAACGGCTCTTTCTGTATTAAGGAAACATAACAAAAAGCAGACAACATTTCAATATCAATTTTCTTTTTAGTTATATTCCTACAAACACGTATTTATTTTCAGAGAGCATTTGAACGGTGTATTTTAAAGCTATAGCACACTCTAGTGGTTGAGTGGGATTATGGCACAAAACGTCAATTCGTTTTATGTCAGAACATTAACAATCAAATTATAATCAAAATTTCTTAGACTATGCACTTAAAAAGAATTAAGTGCTGCTTTAAATACATTTATCAAAATATCACAGTGCCTATTAGCGTTATCATATTAAGCATAAGAAACTATTAATATAAGAAAATAACATAAAGTGCTCATCTGATTTTCTAGGTGAACTATTTATAATGCATAAATCAACCATATCAATTAAGCAATTGTAAGCTTTGGCTCTATTTTTTTAGAAAATGTATTTATTTATTAAGTACTCCGCTAAAACTATGCTCTTCATATAACATATTATCAGATGCTCAAGCATCTGATAATAAATAGGCATATGTGTTTTAAGTTGTTTCATTTTTATCTAAAAACTCCAAACATTTATTCATTTAGCAGATGCATTAATCCAAAGCGATTTACAAGTAGGAGAGCATATAAACATTTTGTCAACACCCTTAACAGTCCGTTAGTTAACAAGTCCATGCTACTAGGAGGATTAAAGTTGGAGTAAGCAAAGGAGACAACAGCAAGATTTTTTTTACACAGAGATTTATTGATTAGTCAAATAAATGTGGAACAGGTATGTTTTGAGAAGTTTTTTGAAAGTTATGAAGGATGCTGCAGATCTGGTGGAGGCTGGCATTTCATTCCACCACAGGGGAACCAAATGAGTAGAGGTTTTCACAAGCGATGCGGTGCCTCGCTGTGATTGAACAACCAGGGGTCGCTCATTTTCAGACTGAAGATGATGTAGACATGGGCTTAGTTCGAAATCGCATACTGCCATGCTATATTGTGGGCGAAAAGCAGTAGGCGAACGAATAGTATGTCCAAAACCTTGGTCTTCATAAAACAGTAGGCGAGAATTTCCTGGCTGGTGCACTATTTCTCGCGAGATTTGGACGTGCGTATACTACTGTTGCGTTCGAATACGCCTACTTACCTACTATATAGTATAAGAAAACAGAGTTGTTTGTCCGAATCCTCATTATTCATAAATGAGTAGGTAAAAAAGTTCCCGGATGGCTTACTGGTTACGCCAAGCACCCAGCGACAGACACTTGGAATACTCGTCTATCCCATGAGCCCATGGGACAGGATTAGTTCATACAGGAGCAAGGTGGAGAATTGCGAGGCAGGTGTTCTCAAAAGTGAATATCACTAGCCAACTTGTCTTTGAACACCAAAAACATTGTTTTCTTTAAGCACCGGTACTTTCAGTGTCTTTATTCTCAGCTTTGCATCGTTCAGTGTGGAGGATTTCCATCGAAAACTAAATAAATCCATTGCTTTATTGTCTTCTGTGAGGCTGGAAACAGTGTACTGTGTTGGTCTGTGCAGCCAACAACAGAACAGTAAGCGTGCTTTGCTTACTTTTGCCATGCAGTTTGAACTTCACACACACGAAAAACTAAAATGGCGGCAGCGCCATGGATGGACACGTGCAGAAAAAGAGGCGGAAATATTATTACAAGAACTGGTGCCTATGTCAGAAAGGGAGCGAAATCTGAACGGCTCATTTTCTCACAGGATTGCAGAGATAGGCCCATATAAACAAGTTACTGGATTTTCATTTTTCAGGTTTTCTGAGTTGGCAATCCACCAGAGACCTGATTTTAGCACTTAAACTGTTTCATTATTGAACTCTGCTCCCCACTGATTCCACTAACCCTCATAACTTTAACTTTAATGCTGCTACTACATTGTTTACATTGCATAACAGGGCTGCATCCATGACTGAACTGTACACACCAGTACTTCATGTTATCTGCTCTACCGGACTGTTTACACACACATAGCATCATTTCCACTCTATACTGCTCACTTGCACACCAGGAATATTACACTGAATGCTCATTTGCACTAATAAACTACTTTCATAACTGAATTAACTCATCTACTGCACTGTAACTCATCTATTGCATTTATTGCATAACTAACTGCATCCACTCATCTATTGCACTGTAACTTCAATAACTGCATTAACTCATCTACTGCACTGTAACCTTAATAACCGCATTAACGCATCTACTGCACTGTAACTTCAATAACTGCACTAACTCATCTAATACACTGTAACTGTATTATCTGCATCTACTCATGTATTGCACTATAACTTCAACAACTGCATTAACTCATGTACTGCACTGTACCTTTAATAACCGCATTAACTCATCTACTGCACTGCAACTTTAATAGCTAATGTCTGTAATTAATGCACACTCAAGTCACTTGCACTATTGTATAGTCTATATTGTTATCTGTTCATAACCACCTGTACATTAATGTTCACAGTATATAGCCTTCTGTATATATTGTTCATAGTACATACCGACTGTCATATTTTCATACAACATTTGTATAGTATTTCCCTAAAATTGTATTCTGTATTTATTCACACTGTATATCTGCACTTGCTAATTGCACTTCTGGTTAGACCTAAACTACATTTCGTTACACTGTACTTGTATATGTGTAATGACAATAAAGTTGAATCTAATCTAATCATCTAATCTAATCTTAAACATGGAAAAAGTCTGGTTTTCTTGAAATGACCCCTATTCTTTTTGTCCGAAATGCGAAAGCCTACCAAATGAAATAGATTTGAAACGAGCCACAAATGCATCCAATATTTCGGTTCCACATAACAACGTCCATAGTCCAAAATTGCATATTATTAAGTAGTCGCTATTGAAGGAGTCTCTTTTAAAAGTAAAATCTGCATGTACACAACGCCAACTATAGGCCTACACTTAATTTACAATGCGATTGAGTTTGTCAATCTACCAACGAAGCCTTTCAACATACAGCAAATGTCGGGTGTTTTTAAAGCCAGGTGAAACACTTAACGACTAGCTTAAACATACGAAGACTGGACACAACACAGTTTTTCTTGCAACTGGAACCGATTCTAGTCTTTGAAAGTCAGAAACGAGCACATATATAACGACTGTATCACACATTAACAACTACTGAGTCACGACTGAATTTTTGGAATGAAATCTATCGATCGATGTATCAAATAGATCAGCAAGCTCAGCGTTATTACGTTTTGTTAGTACAAGGTCACGTAATTTCATTACCAATACAAATTTTATTAACATTAAATATTTTACACATCGCTTACTATTTAAAAAATAAAAAATGATTAATACGTTTATAGCCAGGACATTATAAATCTGTTCATTAAATAAGCCAAGAGATATTTAATTCGCTACATGCAGCCCGCTCTCTGGTGCGTGGAAATGTAAAAGTGCGCACCTCCTGAGTGCTCATGTTCAGAACAGCGCTTGCCCAACATATCTGCGTCTAACAGAAGCACTGATAGTTTCTGCGAAGTAAGACATGTTTTAATTTCACAAATGTTGTTTAATACTTGTATAAAAACGAATTTGAACTGATGTTTTTTACTCATATTCTGACAGAATGTCATCTGGCAGCAGTAACAACGCTTTTTTAAGGGCTTCTGTACTAACAGGAATTAAAGTTCCCCTGACAGGTAATTTCGTTTTATCAGGTAAGACTCATTACTGCTTAATTAATAACCGGCTTTAAGCAAATAAATGAGTATAAGTTCAAAAAAACGTTTCTTTAAGGCTTCAATTAAATTCTTTTTAAGGTAGGCTACAGCATCAGTGGCAGTTAGGAGTAACCACGGCGACAGGACATTACACGGCTCCTGAGGAGGACATATTACTCTGTATTAAAAGACCAACAATCACATTTAGTGAATATCTTATAGTTGAAGTGTATTTTGTAATATTTATGCTTCTGTAGTTATTTATCTGTCGTGAATCATGCTCACGCTATGTTTTAAATAACGCAACTGTTATAAAAGTAAGTTAAAGTATCTGAACAAACACTTGTTGTTTCATTTAAATGTTTCTTAACATGTTTGTATACTGTTTTAAACATGATTCAATATGTTGCTGTTAATGTGTTTTTTTATCTACTTATAAGTGAAAAGTATTCCAACTCTGAGTCTGTGTCATTATATGTTTTTTGAAAGTCTCTATATAGTTATGGGCAAATAAGGACAAGTTAAATTAGTTGTACTGCGTGTCTGCCCAAAGAATATTAAATCAAATATTTAAATTACTAACTGGTTCCCAAAAAGGTTTTTTTCCATTATGTTGCAGAATACGTCACGAGGTTACGTTGAGGCGAGGAATCCAGTTTCATGCTCAAACAGGTGCGCAAGTTTTGCTGGAAATAGCGAAGTATGCAACGGTGTTCAGTAGGGTTTGAGATCCATTTTCTCCTGTTTAGTGAGTATGAAGAATGTCAGCCAAATCAGCTGCAACATGTATATAACCCACATGGTATTAAAGAGACGGCTCGCTCAGTGGCCCAAGTAATGTTGTTTACAAATGTGTCCGTTGCAGGTCGGTATACAAAACAATTGAAGATATTAGAATACATGTATTTTGCAGTATTCATTTATACCGATTTCATCTGCCTCCCAAAATGATTACAAAAGAACCCAAAAAAGGGCCTACTCAGCTGCAATAGTTCAACTCTTTCGTCATCACAACAGTGTGTTCAACCGCATCACCGTTTCAGTTTAAAAAACGTTTTGTCGGGGAACGCAGCCCAGGAATTTTCCCACGCCACCCTCACCCACGACATAAATATGGTCATAAGATTACGTTGACGTTATGTTAAACTATACAGGGTGTAGACGGTTTAAAACTATTAACATATATGACTTTCCCCAGACACACGCAAGCATGATTCTGGCGTCTTCTTTTTTTTCGTATATGGGCAGTCTGGAGACTTGGAGCATGCAGTTTTGCGCCCCAGGCCGTTTTACGCCCCCGCTGTTCCTTATTTCTCCAGTAGGGGGAGTATGCAGTTTTACGCCCCTGCTGTATAATTCATACAAGTTCAGAGAGAATTATTTTTCTAAAACTTTTTGAAATAACAAGACAGTACAACTGCATGATCATTTAATATTTGTTTAATTATTTCCAAGTATTATTGCAAATGAGATCAATAATATCACAACATAATAGGCCTATTTAGCCAGCCAACAACTACTATTAAGAAAACAAGATACACGATGAATTGAGCACTAACAATCACAAACGTGATAAAACCCACATAAGGTGAACATACATTTTAATCCAGATCATTAAGTTAAAATATTCAATGGAAAATACCAAAGAGGTATATCGTAGTTACAATAGATAATTGGTTCATCTCTTTAACAACTCAAATGAAGATCCATATGGGACTTATGTTTTCAATATGTGGTTGAACATGTTTGTGTTTGTTGGTGCTCAATTATTGATTTTTTTATTAAAACACTTGAGTATGTGTGCAGCTAAACTGAGATGGTTTATATATAATATATAATGCAAGTTAACAGGGTCAGAAGAATATCTTACAAGGAAAGGCCACCTCGCATTGACTACAGAGACAAAATGAGAATAAACTATAAAGAGAATACATATGAAAATGAGTAAGAGATATCGAGTTGGCATACACGTGGTTAGCTAAGGTTGGTACAGACACAACATTGACCTTGTCACCAATAAGTATTAATTGAATTGAATTTGAGTCTAAATTACACACACACATATCTATATACATATATATATATAATAAGATGTTTAAATTAATTCATAACATTATCAATTAATCGTTAAAACTATGCATGTTGGGCCATTTCGAGGTAACAAAAACGATTATTTACCATACCTCTAACTCCCGATAGACGACGAAGTTCTCTGTTAGGTCTGTTCTGGTGGTTCATAATGAACAGCGAACCCCTACTGGAGAAATAAGGAACAACAGGGCCCTAAAACTGCAAAGGCCGTAAAACTGCCTGGGGCGTAAAACTACATGGTCCGGGTCTGCAGACTCCCCCTTCTCTTTTTTTTCCGACAACAAGCACCTGAACACAACCAGCTCGGAATCAATACTTCAGAAATGGGAACTGACATATTCCCGAGAGCACGTGAAGGCACAAAACATCAGTTTGCTAATGTTGATGGTTATATATCTGAACCGATATAACGTTATGGTAATGATATAACTGCTGAGTTTTGTGAAATACCTCAATGTGTTTGAGATTGGACGGAGTTTAGGTTAGCATAAGAGGCACTTCATCCGGTTTGAAGAGTCTTTCATTCCAACGAGAGAAAACATTTCTTGCAAATACGGCCATGGGGGTTCGTCCTCGTTGCAACCGCCGTTTACCTTGGGAGTAGGAGGTGCTGCTGCGTTCTCTGCTTCTCTTATAAACTGAAGAGAAACTGCGCCAAATGATCGCTCGCTACTAGCATCCGACATGTACGGGCTTGTGTTCAATGTGTTGAAATTCTTATGGTGTTTAATAACGGTGAGCAGACCAACTTAAAGTGTGTCCCACAATGCATTCCCATGTACCTCTGTGGACTCATGCCTAGTGCCCTACAGGTATGTACTTCCTGATGTCACCAAGTGTGGACACAGAGGAGGTCCACAAGACCGGAGTTTGGGACTGGGCCTTAATGGTGCATTTCCCCCACCTTCGAGCGTGCCTATCTGCACTCCCACATTAAGGTTTGACCAATGATTGGTTAACCGCTATCATCGTGACCGGATCGCTGATTGGTCTATCAGTAGTCTCGGTCTAATTTTTTTTGCTTTTTTGTAGTAACCAAAATATAGGGGAAATGTATCGTAGTAAAAGTTTACATTGTATTAAGGAAATGTATCATAGTAAAAGTTTACATTGTATTAAGGAAATGTATCATAGTAAAAGTTTACATTGTATTAAGGAAATGTAGTGGAGTAAAAGTTTGCGGATATGTAAAAACTCAAGATAAGTACTGATACTCCCAACAATACTTAAGTTTTGTAATTTAGTATTTTCACTTTGTTGCATTACAACACGGAGGAGTGTGTACCCATCTTGGCAATGAATACACACGAATACATACACGATTTCACATTCACAATAAACATTTCAAATGTCTGCGACAACACATACTTTCCAAACACACGTCTTTTAAAGTAAGGCTAATCTTGTTTAATTGATACACAGCGCTTTGGGTCAAAACATTGCTGTTGGTGTCGGTCACTGAATTTCATGTTGACAACCACATGGCCGCTTGGGTTGTCCTTCTTGTTTAGAATCAATATTTGAAAATCAAAACAAATTATTGCACCCCATAAATTACACACAATGACACAACTGAAGGACAAGACAATTATTGTGCTGAGAACATGCTTTATTGAATCATTAATACTCAAGGAGGTTGCAGATATAGATAATACTAGAATTCTACATAAAATCAAACCAAAGTGCAGGGCATTTAGACTCCAAACCGCTTTTCCATTGCACAGCAGATGGTGTCGCTGTGGAAGACTTTCTTGATTGCCCGACAACTGACTAGGTATATTCTAAAGCTAACACACAAACACACAATGCACCAAAGCAAACCTCCGAGAGGAGGCTCTGCTTCTGCAAGGAAGTGCAAGATATACTTTACTTAATGGTCAGGTGATGTTAATCTTTAAAGTCTATTCAAGCAGTCCCTTGCCAGTAACAGAGCACATTAAACATTTTGCTCGTAAAGTGCAGGCCGCAAGCACCTTGAGCATGTCATTAAAATAGTGATATGACATAATCAGTCTGAACACAAGACCTATTTGTCCTGCTTACATGAGGGTATAATGCAAACAGCACTCAAGGTCTTATATTCGAGTAACAATGCATAAGAGTATGGTAATACCACTGCACGTGTAAACGTGCAGGTATAACGTTGTCTCTCAGATTTAGTATAACATCAACAGGGAGCCTCTCTACCTGTTGAGGCAATCTTAATACTTCAACTTACTGTTGAGGCACAGAGTTTAGTTTCAGGTTTAACAGGGTATTCGTTCCATGTGAAACTTTCTCCTGATAAACATTAAGTTCCATTTGTTTCAGTTCATATTGTTATAAATAACAATTCATACATTTTCCATAACCGTTAAATTCGGCTATATACATTATGTACACGTCACAGAAAAATGGATCAAAAATCCGAAGTCATAATTATCCAATATGGCACATTCTATAATAACTTTAGACCTTTTGGCATAAATTGATGTCAAGTATGGTATAAAAATAGTTTATATTTACAGGAACAGGTACTTATCAAGATTTTTTTCTGTTCATTTAATAAATACAAAAAAGTCGCTTAATGAGGGAACGGGGGTAAAAATTATGGTTTTCACTTTTACTTTGATCGAATGCTGATGGTAACAGTTGCTGTGTCAGATCCATGCTCATTGTAAAGTCTGAGTGTGTATGCTCCAGCATCGCTCTCTTTCACACCAGTGATGATGAGTGTGGTCAGGTCCTCTGTGGTCTCAATATGGAACCTGCTGCTCTCTTCCTCACTAGGCAGTGTCCTTCCACCTCGTGACCACTCAATACGAGGTGAGGGCTCTCCAGAGAAAGCACACGCTACCGTTAGAACCTTTCCAGTTTCAATGCTGATATCTTCAGGAAGAGCCTCAATTCTTGGAGCTGAGCCTATGAAATATACATTAATACAATTATACCTTTTAATGTGATAAAGCTTGTCCAAATAATAAAGTATTTTTGATAGTTAACTAAGAGCATTACACAGCACAAAGATTTCGTTACGTTTGTGCCGAAGGAGAGCAGTTTGTCCATTTTGGGCAGTGGTTCTAAACTCTGGCCCCAGAGATCCATTTTCCCTTTAGCCCTTACTCTGATAAAAAACACCTGAACAAGCTAATCAACATCTTCAGAAATAGACGTGTTTAATATAATGCAGCTTTGCACAAATCTATCGGTGTATGACTTTAAAGTACCACGACAGCGGTTCAATTGCAGACTGCTCTGTATGCATTTCAATAACTCTCGCTGTATTTAATTGTAATACGCCAAGCAATCTGCGCAACCCAGCATTAAATAGAGCGTGTCTATTTACGAAGACGTTGATTAGCTTGTTCAGGTGCGTAGGCCAGAGTTGAGTACCACTGGTTTAGGGCTACTGTAGAAACAACATGGCGAATGCCACGCAAGAGGACTCACTGTGTATGTAGAGAGAAATAGCTAAGGTGATAAAAACATAAAGATTCATAATATAAGGTCTTTATACACCTCCGCAGACATAGTTATGTATATTACAATGCATTTCTGTCAATAGGTCCTCCAAAAATGTACACACTTGACTTTTCCGCTTGTTGCAAACAAAATGCTTGTTTATTCTCGGTCAAAAGTTACTCTTACCCTGAGCACTGTGGAGGGTTCCTCTAATTGTAGTTCCCTCAGCATGTGAGTGACTTGACATCATACTGCTTGTGCTCATAGCAGATACTGACTCAGATGTCATAGAGGACATGCTGGACATTGACATAGTTTCAAATTTCATCTCAGCCATTGCGGAGCTGCTAAAAGATGTTTCTTGCATTGTGCTCTCCGTGTGGACAGACTTTGAAGTAAAACTTTCGTGCATGCTGCTAACTGCGGCACTCCCTCTCTTAAGTAGCATTTCAGCTCCTCCATGTATTTGGGAGGACACAGTTTCTAAAAAAAGCAAGAAAAAAGTCTTTATTATAGTGTTGAAGAGTCATAAACAAATATGATTATTATGATTATTTAAAAAGAAATTCACCTTTAACAGACTTGTGTGTAGACACAAATGCAGTTACTTTTTTGTAGATGGTTTGAAACACTTGGCCAACAAAAGAAAATGATGATTTTGCCACCGCTCCCCCCACACTTATAATTTCACAGGTGTATTCGCCTTGGTCTCTCTCAGAAACATCGGATATATAGAAACAGCAAATTCCATCAGCTGATGTTTGAATCTGGTAACGACTGCTTTGAGTCAGTTTTTTGCCATCCTTGTACCACACAACCTCTGTGATAGAGCTCTCCGCTACGCAGGCCATCTTAAATTTGTCTTCAAAAGCTTCAGCTTTGAGTTGCTGAATGATCTTTGGTGGTGCTTCCTTTGACAGGGGTGGAGATTTAACTCTTTTAGGTGACATGACGGGCTCAGGAGATTTGACTGTTGGTGGAGATTTGGCTCTCAGAGGTGAGGTAACTGGTTCAGGGGACTTAATTCCTGTTGGAGATTTAACTCTGAGTGGGGAGCTGACTGGCTCCGGGGACTTCATTGGAGGTGGAGATTTTACCCTGGGTGGCGATGTTATTGGCTCAGGTGATTTCAGGGCTGTTGGAGACTTTACCCTTTGAGGGGTGGTTGGTTCAGGAGACTTAATAGGAGACTTTATCCTCTGTGGAGAGGTGATTGGCTCTGGTGATTTTACTCTGAATGGTGATTTAATACCTTCCAGGGACTTAATTCGAGGTTCGGGAGATTTAAAACCAGTGGGTTCTGGTGATTTAATCTGGGGCTCTGGAGATTTAACTGATGGCACAGGCGATTTTAGAGAAGGTTCTGGAGATTTAACTGATGGCACAGGCGACTTCAGAGAAGGCTCTGGAGATTTAACTGATGGCACAGACGATTTCATTGAAGGCTCAGGAGATTTAACTGAAGGCACAGGTGACTTCACAGAAGGCTCTGGGGATTTAATTGATGGCACAGGATACTTCACTAAGGGTTCTGGAGATTTCACTGATGGTGGAGGGGATGTCACAGTAGGCTCAGGAGATTTCACAGAGGGTTCTGGTGACTTGAATGAGTGTAATGGTGTTTTCACTTCCTCTATAGGTGCTGGTTTGTGAATAGTCAAAGTAAACCTTGCCTCTTGCTTTCCTTCAGAATTTTCTACAACTACAGTATAGTTGCCTTCATCTGAATACTCAACTGAAGAAATTTCAAATGTGGACTTGTACTGCGTTGTTGTCACATGTACACAGTGTGACGAGACAATTGTTCTTCCTTCATGTATCCATTTGACACTTGGTGCTGGCTCGCCATCGATATCACAGACAAATCGTGCCGAGTCCCCCTTAGATACAGTTAAAGACTGTGGTTTTGTGAGTATTTTGGCTGAAACACTAGCTTTAGCTTTCTTGGACACTACAGATGCTGTTAATTCTTTCACCTTGGTTTCAGATGATACATGTTTTTCAGATGTAAATCTTTCAGATGATGAATATGAAGCTGACGATAAGTATTCAGTGGATGCATATCTAATAGGAGATGTTGCAAGATTTTGGGATTCATACTGCTCAAAAGCAGATGCTTCATGTCTCTCTGTCAGTTTAGTTTTAGATTCTTTGATCTCCAAATGAGTCTGTGAGGCAGAAGATGCTCTGATGGATGTTGTATGATAATAATCGTTTTTTGTAATTTCAGGTACAAATGGTGTTGGGGCCTCTTCATCTTTACGTCTTGAGGAGTATGTAGAAAATGCACCCCC
This sequence comes from Triplophysa tibetana, assembly GCA_008369825.1. Lineage (NCBI taxonomy): Eukaryota > Metazoa > Chordata > Actinopteri > Cypriniformes > Nemacheilidae > Triplophysa > Triplophysa tibetana. The sequence goes on along the minus strand of CM017902.1, from coordinate 4,667,463 downwards.
TGAAACATCAAGAGTTCCATAGTCTGAGGCCTCACCCTTTAAGTTTGTGCAGAGGACACGATATGTTCCACAATCCTCAGCCTGACAATCATTTATTTGGAGAGACAGCACTCCACTCATGTTTATGAATTGGTATTTGCTGCTCTCTTGGATTTGTTGTCCATTGTGGAACCACTGAATTTCAGCATCTGGCTTGGACTGAACATTTAAAGTAAATTTAGTATTTTGACCACATGGTACACGGTGAGAACGAATTCTTACTGTGATACGGGGAGCATGGTCAAGGCTGAAGGGTTGCTGTGTCACAACCTGGTACTTGCGCTCAGATTTAAGAGCAGCTTTTCTTGCCTCATATCTAGACATGATGTCAAATCTAGCAGATCTTTCAAATCTAGAGGAGGATCTGGATGATCTTCTCTCACTGGATGCAGGACTTGGAGAACGAGGACGTGTCCTCTCAGGGGTAGGTGATCTTCTTTCAATGACTTCACCTTCGGCCTCTGTTGAGACACGTGGACGTGGTGGTCTGATGAGTTCAGAGACAGGACGCATCAGTTCAATGTATGTTGGAGATAAGGATCTCCTCCTCCTCATGAAATGGGAAATGGGAGGTGGAGAGCCCCGTGCCTGCTCTGTTGTTGTCACATGTTTTATCTCCACCTTGCTTCTTACTTCAGTTTTCTGAACTGGCCTAGGTGATGCATGGAGCAGTGCAGAAAGCTCAAAGCGGACAGGGCTTCCACTGGGTGGGGAGGCAGAAAATCCAAGTTCTAATTCATCTTCAAGCTCTTGTCTTTCTTTTTCAGATCTCCTCAGTGCCATGTAATCCTCAACGGGCTCAAGGAACTCCTCATCTGAGAGGTCTCCAAGTGAACGCCTTCTCTGTCTGAACGACAGCTCTGACATGGGAGATGGTGATCTCTTTGCAGGTCGAACGGTCTCTAAATCGTCTTGTGTATGTTTTGGAATGCGCCACTTTGGTCTGTATTGATCAGTTATTCTGGGCAGTGGCACGACATAGAATTGCTCCCATCTAGAAAGACGAATACGCCTCTGTCTCTTTTGAACAATTCTTTCCATGCGCTCGGAAATCTCAAACTGGTCACGAAGCTTCTTGTACCACTTCATATCAGATAGGGGCACAAAGTGTTTGATCATCTTATCTTCACTGAGAACAGATGGATCATGTGCACGTGCTTCAGGGATTTCATAAGGCATCCGTATCCTTTTGTCTTCCTCTTTAATTTTCTTTATTTCTTGATCTTCTTTGTCAGAGATGTCAAACTCACCCAGCACGTTCTTGGTGCTCACTGCCGGCTTATATAATTCAGCAGCTTCCTTCAAAGCTTCCTGTGCTACAGGATTAAATGTAATGACTTCTGCCTTGGAAAAATGTTGTGCCATCTTTAGAGTCTTTTCTATTTGGTTGTGTACATACTTGTGCCTCTCTTCCTCACTCTTGAACTCTCTCCTTGTGTATGTTAGGCGTTCAACCTTGAGAGTAGCTTGACAAGTTGCTGATCCAGCTGTATTTGTTGCAGTGACTCTGTATGTGCCTGAATCCTCAATGAGGGATTCTCTGATGTGCAAAACATGATAATCTACATCCTCTTGAACAACTTCAACTTGTGGTCTGAACTCAAGAGGTTTGCCATCTTTCTCCCATTTTAGAGCTGGCTGTGGAGTTCCTGATACTCTCAGATCAAAGTGGACACTTTGCCCCTCAATGCACTCAATATTGGCTAAGAGACGTTTGAACATTGGTCTCATGGTGTCTTCAACAACCTTATGTGGTGTAACAGTGAGACGTGCCTTGCAGCTGTCCTCACCAAACTTGTTGTTTGCCACAACCGTGTATTCAGCATCATCGCTAAGCTCAACATTGTGAAACATCAGCTGATAAAGCCCCTTGTCACTTGTGAAAGTGTATTTAGCAGGATCTGGTTTGATTCTGTGCCCAGCCTTCAACCATGTCACACTTGGCTCTGGATGGACCGTGATGGTTACACCAAAGCGAACATCTTCACCAATGTATGCTGTACGGTTGTACAAAGGCAGAGTAAACTCAGGTGGCCTCTGCAAAAGTTTGGTTTTGTCAATTCTGCGTTTTGGCTTTTTGAGTGAGCGTCCCAGATAGTATTCACGATGGGACCTTACAGTCTCCACAAACAGCTCGGCATAAGCATTGTCCTCTCTGTCTTCACTGACTACCTTGCATCTGTATAATCCATCGTCGCATTCTTCAATGTCTTTAACATAGATGCTTGCAAATCCATTAGCATAGTTGATTTCATATTTATGGCTTGCTGTCAGTTTGCGAGAACCAAAGTACCAGGTCACTTCTGTGTTTCGGTCATAATTCTCAATGCAGCACACAAATCTGACATGTCCACCCTCTTCAGTAGAGCCATGCATGACTGGACCTGCTCTCAAGCCTTCTTCAGGATGTCCAACTTTGACTCTTCCAATCAGAATGTTTTTCTGGTTTCTGTAGCCACCACCATATGCAACACGTGCTGCAGAAATGACTGTGCTCCATTCTTTTTTCACCAGTGTCTGGTAGTATCGTCTGTGTCTCAAAGTCTTGATAACCTTTGAACTAACGTGTTCCAGTTTCATCTTAAGCCAAGGATGTTCCAAAGCCTCAGAGGCTGTCATACGCAGTTTGCGGTCTTTAGTCAGCAGCCTGTCGACAAAGTCCATAGCTTCAAGACTGGTTTCCTTAAAGGCTTCACTATCAAACACATACTCTGCATTTGAGATGTGCTCAATCCTTTTCTGACTTGATTCAGCAGCAAATGGATTGAGTCCACTAAGGAGGACATATGCAAGAACACCAACAGACCACATGTCAGTGGCAGAGGTCACAAAATCACTGGTGTGGATTTCAGGTGCATAGAACTCAGGGGCTGTGAACTGGATTCTGATGTTTTCTCCAGGTGTAAGCAACCTGGCTTGACCCATCTCAATGATCTTAATGGTGCTGCTCTTCCTTGTGGAATAAACAATGTTATCAGGTCTGATATCGAAATGACAATAGTTGTGACTATGCAAGAACTTCAGAGCGCCACAAACTTGTCTCATGTATCGAACAATTTCTTGCTCAGTGAGGTCAAAGTTTGTACCAAGACGCTCAAAGATGTCCATACCAGACATGAATTCATAGATCAGGACATATTCTTCCAGACTATCAAAACATTCATGAAGAGACAGTATGTTTTTGTGTCTTGCAATATTGAGTGTCTCAATTTCTCTTGCGACCAGCTCTCGATCAGCACCTTTAACCTTGATGAATTTTGCTAAGAATGTCTTCTTGGAGCTAATTTCAACACAACGATGGACAATGCCAAACTGTCCGTTGCGAGCAAGCTCCTCAGAGATACTGTACAGCGAAGAAACATTTTTCACTTTAGAATGTGGTGCATCCTCCTTTGTAACCTCACTTGTTTCATCCACTTCTTCATCATAGTTTCTAATGGCTAACTTGTCTTCTTTTGTTGTCACAGGATCTGTTGGTGCAGAAGGACCACTCCGGCCAAATCTGTTCTCTGCAATCACACGGAACTGGTATTTTGTTTTGCCAAAGAGGCTTATCACAGTGTACTGGGACTCCGACGTCTGAGCCACACGAATCCATCTGTCACCAGTGGTAGGGCACTTTTCAATAATGTAATTGATAATTTCACTTCCACCATCATTTCCAGGAGTCCAAGTAAGGGTGATTGCATCTCTGCCAATATCACTAACTTTGACATCCTTTGGAGGATCAGGCACATCAGCAACATCAAGTTCAACTGTTTGCTTATCTACACCAAATCGATTTTTGGCACAAATTATGTAGTAGCCAGAATCCTTTCTTTGCACACCCTTTTGGAAAACTAGGGAGGTAAATGATCTTGTGATGATTACTTGATGATACGCTGTATTATTAATCATCTCTTGTCCCTTTTGCCATGTGATTACAGGATCAGGTTTGCCACTAATTGGAATCTTGATGGTAACCACCTCACCACGAATGCCATGAACTGCTCCCATGCCTTGGAGATGTAATGGCAAATGAATCTTGGCAGGAACTAAAAAAACATAACAAAATTTTTGTATAAACCATTTTGAATAAATGATATGTTATTAACAAACAACCAGTAATACGTACCCTCAACCTCTAGTGCCACAGTTGTGGAAATTGATCCAAGCTGGTTAGTAGCTCTAATCTGGTAGACACCGGCATCGTTATCATCAGCATTGGTGATAACAAGTTGGTAGTAGCCTCCCTTGAATTCTTGCCCCTTTATTTTCTCTCCATCAGGCAACATCTCTTTACCATTTTTGTACCATTTAACTGCTGCCTTGGGATGTCCAATAACCTTAGTGACAAAGGTTGCATTTGACTTATATTTGACGCACATGTCTCTCAATTCCTCCTTGAAGAATGGAGCACGAAGAGCTGTGTCTGATTTAGGTATGACTGGTTCTGAAATCTCACTCCAATCACTCTCTCCACCAATATTTTCACATTTGACGCGGAATTCATATTCAAAACCTTCAAGAAGGCCTTTAACAGTGTAAAATGTCTCCCGAATCTCTTCAGTTGCAACAGAAATCCATTTGTTCTGTTTCTTCTCTCTCTTCTCAAGGTAATACTTCTTAATTTTAGCCCCTCCATCGCTGGTTGGGGATTTCCAAGAAACAACACATGAATCCGTTGTTACAGAAGTAACAACAGGCTGTTGAGGGACTCCAGGTTTCTCTGTTTTATCGATTGTAATAGATGAGAAAGAAAAAGGAATGAACTTATCTTAACCATATAAATTTTTAGATATTTGTTAACATATATTTCTTATATTTTAAATCTGTCACAAAAATGTACAATACAGTTTTTTTTAGACTCACTCCAAGCACTAATACTTGAAACAATGAAACTTACCAAATGGACTCTTGATAATGACAACAGAAGGAATCTCAAGCGATTCACTGATGCCATACTGATTCTGTGCAGAGACCCGGAAGTAATATCCAGAGCTCTCAATGAGGTTTGGAACACGGCATGTGGTTCCTGAGATGGCTGATGATACAAGATGCCACTGCTCACCCTCCTTAGCTTCACGTTTCTCTACAATGTAATTTGTGATCATTGATCCACCATCATCCTTTGGTGGCTTCCAGCTAATGATCACAGAATTCTTCAAGAGAGCATCAACAATGACTGGTCCTTCAGGCATAAGAGGCTTATCTAAAAGGACAGGAAAGGTATTTGTTACTTTGGTTAACACATGTACGTCTATAAAAATATATACATAGGCAGATCAGTATATGTCATTGATTAAATTCGATTTTATTTTACCTTGGATCTCAACACGAAGGACTGTGTCAACTGTTCCAAATTTGTTGCTCATTTGCACCTTATATCTTCCAGCATTTGTTTTACGCTGGACATTTCTGATAACTAAGTGAGTGTAACTTTCTGTGTTTTCAATGATGACGTTTTCAGATGGATTCAGAGGTTTCTTGCCATAGAACCACATGATTTGTGGAATAGGTCGACCAATGTAGACAACGTGGAGACGGAGGCTTGTTCCACAACCCGAGTAGTATTTCTCCTTTAATGGGAATCCTGGGTGGAATTGTGGTGCAGCCTGCAACAGGAGCTTGCCACTGGTCTCAATTTCACCTGCCTCATTGATGGCTCTGCATGTGTACAGGCCCTCATCTTCTTGTTCATCTGTTAATACTGTTAAAGAGTGGTTTCGGCCATCAGAGCTCATCTTGTATTTTCGGCTCTGGATTAGCTCCTTTCCATATCTGTTCCACCTAATTTCTGGAAGAGGTCTTCCAATAATCTGGCACGTCAATGTTCCAGATTCGCCTAGTTTAGTGGTGGTCTCTTTGATCTCCTCTTTCAGGCAAGGAGCCTCTCCAACTTTAGAAAAAAATGAATATTTAAATTATCATCCATAATTTTTAATGTCCACGTCAGATACATACTTTCAAAAACATTGTATTGACTTACCACTTAGTTTGGTTTTAATACCCATAGCGGTTCGTCTTGGTCTACTCAGTCCAGTTTCGTTCTCAGCAAACACTCTGAACTCGTACTCTGTAGCCTCCATGAGACCACCCATGGTAAACTGCCTGTCCTTTGAACGCTCTTTGTTGCATTTCTTCCAGGCACTTTCACCTGCCTGCCTGTACTCAATCCAGTACCCAAGGATCTCTTTTCCACCATCTGATTCAGGACGTAGCCAATGAATGGTTATGCAGTCCTTGGCTATAGAGATTATATCAATCTCGCCAGGTTGGCCTGGTTTATCTGTTAAACCACAAAATAGGAAATAAGCATTTATTTCACCTTTTCTTAATTAGGATGAATTAAAAGTTTGATTAAAGGGGATACGGGAGGCTGATTACTTACCAAATGGATCTTTGCATACAACTGACTCTGATACAGGTCCTGGCTCACTCTGACCAATATCATTCTGAGCAACCACACGGAACTGGTACTCTGCATCAGGGATGAGTCCAGTGAGAGTATACATTGTTGTTGTGATGTGAGTCTTGTTATGACGAACCCATTTCTCAGTGGAAATTTCTCTTCTCTCAACATAGTATCCAGTGACACGAGATCCACCGTCATCCTTTGGTCTTGACCAAGAAAGGCCGACTGTTGTCTTTGTAACATCCATGATTTCTGGAGGGAAGCTGGGAGGTTCTGGAGGACCTTCATCCAAAGCAAATACAGAAATATTTTTTTTATACATAAACATAATTGTATGTTATTAAACATGTTATTGGAAAGTAAAATATTACATAATAAAAATACTTACAAAGAGGAGTTTTCGGGGTAACAGATTCATCCGATTTTAGGGATCTGCTGATGCCAAACAGGTTCTCTCCCGAAACCCTGAAGTGATATTCAACATTTTCCTTCAGCCCCTTGACCACCAGTGATGTGTCAACCACGCGTGAGTCCACAGTGTACCAAGCTGCTTTAGGCACCTCTCGCCTTTCTACAAGGTAACCCAGAATATCAGAGCCGCCATCGTCTGAGGGTGGTCTCCAGCTTACTCTTACGGAACGTGCTTGAATGTCGTCAAATTCAAGAGGACCCTCAGGTGGATCTGGACGGCCAATAACCTTAACCTTAATATACACAGCCTTCTTGCCACATTTGTTCTCCAGCACAAGATCATAGGTGCCAGTGTCATCTCTGTGGGCTTCCTTGATTACAAGCTCAGTACGTTCATCGCTGGTGGCAATCATAGCTCTGTGAGAAATGTCACGGCCTTCCTTTGTCCACTTGCATGTTGGATAGGGTTTGCCCTTGATGGGCACAGACAGTCTGATGACACCACCTTGTCTAACAATGTAGCATTCCTGGTATGTTTTGTCCAGTTCATAATCAGGATATTCTGAAAGCAAAACAACAAGCTATTACAGCGAAACTAGGGCTGCACGATTATTCGGAAGAAAAATTCGATCTCGATTCATACATAAATGCGATCTAATTTCTTAAGGACGGCGATTCACTTCCTTGTATTTCCCGCATTTAGATCACGTATTTGTCACACTCACACAGGCTAAAACAAAACACTGTTAATTCACCAATCAGGTCAAAGATAGCAAATGAGTAAAATCTCGATCCCTTCCCTCCTCTCTCATTTACTGGGTTACGCGCTATCGCTCACATGACGTGTTATTTATTAGGATCCAGAGCTAACGGTTGCAGTCAGCTCACTTTGTGGATTTGGAGTGGGAAATTTGGAGCGGCAAAAAGAGGAAATGGACACCAGTGTGTAAAATCCTGTTGACGACAAAGCATCAGTATTAGAACCGAAAAAAAGGATCGTTTTCAACCGTGTGGAACTTTTTCGGGTTTAAACCTGACGCGATGCACAAGACATCATTTGTAAACAGTGCTTGGGCATCGTCGCAGCGCCGCAAGATAACACCACAAATCTATATAACTACCTAAAACGTCACCACAAAATACAGTACGAGTCAGCAATGAGAGACAAGTTCCCAGCGGCACAAAGATATAACAAACGCCATCGCTTATCACCTAGCTAAAGACATGGCTCCAATCAACACAGTTACAAGCGAGGGATTCAAGGCAATGATAAAGACTATTGACAAGCGCTACTCTCTGCCCTCTCACAACTATTTTTCGTCTGTTGCATTGCCAAATCTATACACCCAGTGTAGAATGACAGTCGAGAAAGAACGGCAAGATAGAGATCCAAGAACCTTTAAAGTTTTTGGCCAGTTGTAGTATTTGAAAAGCATTGGTTCCTTTTAGTTATTTTTATTTATTATTTTTAAATTAATACTCTTCTCCTATTTATTTTTAACAGCTTAAGTTATTAAGTTATTAACTTATGGTCCGAAAGCACAGTTTCCTTTGTTATTTTTGTTTATTATTGTTAACATTCTTCTCTTATTTATGTTCAACTGCTTGAGTAAAGTTATTCACAAGGAGAAAAAAAAGGAGAGACAATTTTTGTTACTTTTTGCACTTTATAATAACTATGTTAAATTTTTTACTTGAGTTCAATAAAAGTTGTGGTTGAAATAATGAGAATCGTGTGAGAGAATCGTGATCTCAATTCCCATGAAGAAAAATTGTGATTCACATTTTAGTGAGAATCGTGCAGCCCTAAGCGAAACTATGTACTGTCACAAACATTCAAACTCAAAGCAATGCAGGAAATATAAATGTTTATTTTACATATGTTGTTTAGATCTTTGATCTTACCAAGCATTTCTATAACTTTGACCACTCCTTGAATCTCAGCTGGTTCTCCTGTTCCACCAGCATTACATGCCACCACACGGAACCTGTATTCAGCACCCTGGGGCATGTGGGTCAAAGTATATTCGCAGATCTTTGTTGGTGTTGTGTTGCATTTTGTCCATTCGACCTGGTCAACCTTCTGCATCTCTATAAGATAACCAGTAACAGCTGCACCTCCTTCTTCCTCTGGAGGAAACCAAGCAAGTGAAACGGATGTTCTTGTGGTGTCCGTGACTCTTGGGTTCAGTGGAATACCAGGAGGTTCTGTTTAAAAACAATTTGAAAAAATATTAGCATGTATATTGAGGTACATTCTTATATGTTCTATAAACACATCTTGATGGTTTTTTTTCAAGGTCATGTTGGTACACACCGACAGGGTCCATTGCAATAGCAGCTTTAGAGTTTGCACTTGGTTTTCCAGTGCCTCTAGAGTTGATGGCTGTCACTTTATACTCATATTCAAGACCCTCAATAAGTCCTGTGGCTCTGTATCTTGTCATTGTCACTGGATTCTTATTAATGCGAACCCATCTGTCTGATCCAACCTCTTTGCGATCAATAATGAAGCCGGCCACGGAGGAACCACCATCATCCTCAGGCGCTCTCCAGGTTATAGTCATGCCATCATGAGACACATCAAATATTTCAGGTGTGCTTGGTGCTCCAGGTACAGCTACAAAAGGAGAAAGATACATTTAATAATTTGCTCTGAAAACATTAAAACAAATTAGGCATAAGAGGGGAAATAACCTACTTTTGGCACTCTTGCACTCAACAACTTCAGACTGTAGGAAACCGCTTATGCCAAAACGATTTGTTGCAGCTACACGGAATACATATTCAGTTCCCTCTATAAGTCTGGTAAATTTGAATGTAGGTCTTGTGACAGATTCAGAGACAGGCAGCCATCCCGGTTGATGAGCATCACGCTGCTCAACAACATAGCCACTAACATTTGCACCTCCATCCTTCTTTGGCGGTTCCCAGCTGCAGGTAACAGATGTGGCATCAACTTCTTCAATTCTCATAGGCCCAACAGGTACTCCAGGTTTATCTAGGGCAGAAATACATGATTGATCATTTTAAACTACCCTCTAAATGTACATTGCAGAAACAAAAACCTTTAGGAAAATAAAACGTTTCTCACCAAGAATGATAACTCTGATGACCTCAGTTGCAGTTCCTGTGACATTCTTAACTTCAAGAGTATAGTCACCAGTGTCATCGATTGTTGTTTCACGGACTGTAAGTTTGGTGAATTTAGCAGTCGTTTCGATCTTGATACGGTCAAGCTTGTCCTTCATCTTGACTCCACCAAAGAACCAAGAGCAGACTGGTGCAGGTCTGCCTTTGATGGGAATGTTGAGCACAATTGGCTTACCAGCGGGAACATTGACAATCTTTTGAGGGATGCCAGCCAGGTCAATCTTGGGCATGACTGTAAAGACAATAGGAAATACAATGTAATTTTTGAAACAGTAAAGAAACATGTAAACCCTTTGTTCTTGTTGATTTTTGCTAATAATATATTACCTCTTTGTTCTTGTATTGTCACAGGAGTCATAAAATCTCTTGGCTCACTGACACCTCTGCTATTTTCAGCTCTGATTCTAAAGAGATATTGCTCATTTTCATATAATGAAACAATTGTGTGCTGCAGCACAGATGATTTCGCATGGGCAACATCCAACCAGCGGTCAGTTCCAGTTTTGCAGGCTTCAATGACAAAACCAGTAAGTCTGCTGCCACCATCATGCAATGGTTTTTCCCATCCAAGAACAACAGTGGAATTAGTGATATCAATAACATAAAGATCTTGTGGAACAGATGGAACTTCGCAAACAAGTACTGGTTCACAAATTTCACAAGGTTCTCCAATACCATATATGTTCTCAGGCAATACTCTAAAGAAGTATTGTGTTCCTTCTTCCAGCTCAGTGATTCTGTATAATGTCTTTTTGCATTCTGTTGTCACTGTTTTGTAGGATTTCATTGAAGCCTCACGCTTCTCAATTATGTAGTTGCTGATGGGAGCACCACCATCAATAGTTGGCACATCCCAGGTGATTACAGCAGATTCTTTTGTGTAATCCTTAACCTTTACTGCACCACATGACCCAGGAGTATCTAGAAAAAAATAATTTGTTCAGTTGTTCAGTTTTTAAGGTAGTTATATGCAATTGAAGTTAATTTTTAAACTTATCTTTACTCACCATAAACCTTAACAAGAATAGTTACTACTTTCTTGCCAGATGGATTTTCTGCCTCAATTGTGTATTTTCCAGCATCGTAGCGATGCACCTTCTCCACTATTAAAGTTGTAGTATTTTCTGAAGTGTCTATGAAGCCACGGGACTGTAGGTCAATTCCAGGCTTTCTCCAGGTAATAACCGGTGCAGGTCTGCCAGTTGTAGTAACATGAAGGCGTAAAGTGTTGCCAGCCCTGATGCAAACAGTTTTCTTCAATTCATCAGGTAGTTCAATATCAGGTATTTCTGAAAAGATAACCATACAAGATTGTATTTAGTAACTGCATATCGACATCTCGCTAAAGTAAAAGTGACGATAGCTGTGAATGTTTTAAAAAACCTACCAACTCTTTCTGATGGTGCAGTCTCAACACTGCCTTCACTAAATTCTCCAGTGCCCATTTTATTGACAGCAGCAACTCTGAAGCTGTATTTCTTGGTACTTGTCAAGCCAGTTACAGTGTATTCAGTACTGCTCTGGATCTTTTGGGTGGCTCGGTACCACTGCTCTGTTCCCTCCTCCAGAATCTCAATAATGTAGCCCGTGACATCAGATCCGCCATCATACATTGGTCTTGTCCATGTGATTCTAATACTATGCTTTGTGGTATCTGTAATACGAGGAACTGATGGTGGCGCTGGGGTATCTGTAAAATGAGAGGTCAGTGTAGGCATTTAGTAGAGAGTTTAGAAGCACTTGCTGTATTTTTCAGACAATTCTTGTTTGTTGGCATGGACAACTAAGATAATTTGCTCCATGAAATACATCCAAAGGGAGTTGTTTATTAGTACTCACATGTTGGCTCACTGCAGTGGGCATATTGAGATGCATCACTTGGAAGACTGGTTCCAGCAGCATTGACAGCGGCAACACGGAACTGATAATCACTGCCCTCAAGTAGACCAGTGATCTTGAGGCGTGTATCATAAATGGTGTAGGTTTTGTTTACTCTTGTCCATCTAACGCCGCTCTTCTCACGTTTATCCACAAGGTAATTTTTTATTTCACTGCCACCATCACTCTCCGGCTTCAGCCATTCAATGACGGCATGTTCTTTTCCAATAGCAGTAATCTCTGGTGCTCCTGGAGGTGTTGGCACAGCTGTAACGTAAATCACAAATAAATATCAAGACTCAGAGTTGTCACGAATAAACCATAATAAAATTAACTTTATACTTTAATACTTACTGTATGCATTTCTTGCGATAACTGGTTCAGACTCTAGGGGTACTCCAGGACCATACTTATTTACACCTCTGACCCGGAAAATGTACTCGTTGTTTTTGATCAGTTTTGTGCTGACACAAGACAGAGATTTGCATTCAGTTTCCATGATAACCCAGTTGAGTCTGCTGGTCTCCCGTCTCTCAACAATATAATGTGTGACAGTATCTCCTCCATCCTCCAGAGGAATATTCCAGGAAACTGTACATTTTTCTTCTGTCACCCTGCTAACTGTGATTGCACCCTCGGGTGGTCCAGGTGTATCTAAAATATAAAAAAATGTTCTCATAAAATGTCCAGGCATTCCAGGTATTTTGACTTAAACAACCATAAAAAATTTGATTTGTTCTTACCAAGCACTTTAACATTGACAGCAGCAGTTTTGATTCCACTGGCATTTTTCACAGTGAGGATGTATTTTCCAGTATCATTTCTATCACATGACTTAATGATGGCCATTGCTCTTGTACTGGTGTAGGTTAGTGAGTATTTCTCCCCAAGCTCTAGCTCCTTATCACCTTTCGACCAGAAAACTTTGGGCTCTGGTTTTCCACCAACTGCAGCATCAAGAACAAGGTCTGCTTCAGCTCTGATAGTGATAGTCTCACCCACAAGTTTGCTGTCCAGCTCAGCCTTTGGTGGTGCTAAAATAAATAATAAAATATGTATTGAAATAGATTTCTATTTGTACAACTGTATGTTTTTACACCGTTTAAAAAAAATGTCTTACAGTATTCATCCTTGCATGTAATGGGTCCTGTCGACTCTGATGGCGTGCTGTGGACTCCAGCACCATTTCTGGCAATAACACGGAACTCATAGGCTTCTCCCTCACTAAGTGATGTTATGGTGAAGAAATTTTCTGTGATTGTAGTGTAGTTGCACTTTAACCAGCGAGCTTCATTATCATCACTGGTAGCTTTGCGTTCAACAACATATCCAACAATCTTACTGCCACCATCATTGAATGGCACAGACCATCTAATAGACACGGATGTTTTGTTTACATCATAAACCTCTGGTTTGCCAGGTGGATCTAAAAATGCAAACAAAAATAATTTAATGTATATATACATATATATAGTCAATAATCAAAACAATTCCATGTATTCATGATAGCAAAAACATAACAAGAAACTTACCAACTGGATTTAGAGCCAGTACTGGCCTTGATGGTTCACTTGCTTTACTCAGACCAGCAATGTTCAATGCATATGCTCTGAACTGGTACTCAAGGCCTTCGATAAGATTGGAGACCTTGTAGTGACATTCAAGGCAAGGAATCTTGTTCTCCCTCACCCACAGGATGGTATTACGCTCCTTCTTCTCAATCAAGTATCCAGTGACTTTGCTTCCACCATCATGATATGGAACCTCCCAGCGAATAGAAATGGCATTAGCAGACACTGAAACTACATCTGGGCGAGTTGGTGGGCTTGGTGAGACTAAAAACAAAAAAAATCTAATATTAGTATCATGGTCTGTTTCATTAACCAGTTAGAAGTTCTTATAATACATAGTATACTCACCAAATGGATGCTCAGCAACAATAGCTTGAGAATCGATCGACTTGCTAACACCAAATTTGTTTTCAGCAGAGACTCTAAACGTGTACTCCATGTACTTGGTTAGATGAGTTACTTTTATAGTGGTCCGTTTTACACTTGAATTCACAACCTGCCATGTTGTGGATCCAGATTCCCGTTTCTCAACAATATAATTGGTGATGTCCGTCCCACCATCATCTGCAGGTTCTCCCCAATTTAATACACAGGATTCAGATGAGATTCCAGAAATTTCAACCGGTCCAGTTGGTTGGCTTGGTCTTCCAATGACAATGACGGTTACTGTGAACGTCTTTGATCCAGCTGCATTCTCAAGAGTGAGATAATACTTGCCGCTGTCACCTCTCTTGGCGTCCTTTACCAATAAAGTGGTTCTGTCTTTTGAGGTTTTAATTGATATTCTGTCGGTTTCTTTGAGTTTCATCTCTTCAAGTTTCCATGTTACCTTGGGGACTGGTCTGCCACTGATTGGAATATCTATGGTAAAGGAATTTCCAGTTTTGCAAGAGATGAGCTGTTTCTCAATGCTGATAAGATCTGCTGTTGGCTCTATACGAGGTTCCTTTATAATTACAGAGGCTAAGGCATCTCGTGGGTGACTAACACCAGCATCATTCTGGGCTTTGACGCGGAACTCATATTCTGTATTCTCAACCAAGCCTTCGAGAACCATTTTCAAAGATTTGGTGTGACCACCAACAACCCAACGGTCAGAGCCTTTCTTTCTAGTCTCAACAATGTACCCAGTAATGCGGCTTCCACCATCATGCTCGGGTTTCATCCATACTAAGGTGGCAGTTGATGATGTAGTATCAATGACATCCAATCGCTTGGGAGGTGCAGGCTCTTCTGTGGCTATAATAGGTTCTGTCATTTCATATGGTTCACCTTTGCCATACTGATTTTCAGCAGTAACTCTAAAGCAGTATGCTACACCTACAGCAAGGTTGGTCACTCTCAAGATTTGGCGTGTGCACTTTTCACTGACTTCTTGCCAACTCAAGCGGCTCGCTTCTCGCTTCTCCACAATGTAGTGATGGACACGAGCACCCCCATCATTAGTTGGGGCATCCCACATGAGTGTGAGAGCACCTCTTGTCACATCTTTGAATGAGAGAGGCCCTGGTGGTCCAGGTGTGTCCAACACTTTTACTGTTAATGTAATAGATTTACGGCCACTGTTGTTTTCAAGAGACAGTGTATACTTGCCAGCATCATATCTGATGCAATTTTCAATTGTCAAAGTGCTGAATGTTTCCGTAGTATTGATATCTACCATTACACCAAGCTCTCCATCTGCTTTTGTCCATGTGGCAAGGGGGGCTGGTTTTCCACGGAAGGGAATGTGAAGAGTGACTGTTCCGCCATTCTTCACAACATGAGTTTGCTTGAAGTCTGCATCTATATCTATTTCTGGTGATGTCAGACGATCAACTGTTTGTACTACGTTTGGTGTCTCAGAGGTTTCTCCCTTCCCAGCACCATTGATGGCACACACACGGAATTTATACTCCTCACCAGGTTCTAAATCTGTTACGGTGTACTTGGTATGGATACATGTCTGGTTGTTGACTCTGTGCCATTCCTCAAGGCTTGCCTTGCACATCTCAATAATGTAACCAATGATTTCCAAACCACCATCAAACACAGGTTTGGTCCATTCCAGGGTAACAGATGTCTTGGTGGAATCAATGACCTTTACAGCAATTGGAGCACTGGGTTCACTTGTTGGCTCTCTGCACTTAAACAATCTCGACGTTCCACTTGCAGGTCCAATTCCAGCACCATTTTCAGCCATAACACGGAACTCATATTCATTACCTTCTGTAAGATTTGTTACTCTATGCCTAAGCTCAGTTATTGGTCTCTTTGCTGAAACCTTCACCCATCTTAAGCTCTTCTTCTCTCGCCTTTCAAGAATATATTGCTTGATTTCATTTCCACCATCATGTCTTGGTCTTGTCCAGCATAGAGTTATACTGTTTCCTGTAACATGTGTGCAATCAGGTGTTCCAGGAGCCTCTGGTACCGCTGTGAGATTTAAAATAAGAATGTTTAAGATTAAAGAACCACATGTACAGTATTTGTAAATTATTTGCACAACAACAACCATTTTTTACTTACTGTACTGCATCTGAGCTATGATTGGATCCGACTCTAGTGGCTTCCCCACACCAACTTTATTGACAGCCGACACACGGAACTGATATTCGTTGCCTTTAATCAGTTTTGTGGCGTTGAAAGAACAGGCTTCACACTTGGATGTTACAAGTGCCCATGAAATTCTGGAAGTCTCACGTTTCTCAATCACATAATGAGTGATAGGTGCACAGCCATCATTTTCAGGTGGGCTCCACCAAAGAGTTGCTTTCTCAGCAGATATATTAGTGAAGCGCAGTGGGCCCTCAGGTGGTCCAGGGGTATCTGAATGACATCACAAAAGCATTTGAAATCTGCTACATCCACAGAAATAAATTTGCATTCCATGTTCACATTAGAATATATGAACTTACCTTGTACTCTGACCAGCACATCCACTTTTGTTGTGCCTGAACTGTTCTTGGCCTCAACTGTGTAGATACCACGATCATTGCGGTCAGCATCTCGGATGAAGAGTGAGCTTGATCCAATAACAGTTGTGATGTCGACTAGCATCTTGTCAACTTCCTTTCCATCCTTATACCAAATCACTTGAGGTACAGGACGGCCACTTATACTGGAATTGAGTTTAATGTTTTCTCCTGCCTTAATGGTGAGGCACTTCTCAGCTGCAAACTCAATCTCAGGAATAACTGAAAATTTTTAGATTTTTAGAACCAACATATGTAACACAAAATATATTAAATGCACACCAATAAATGTCTAAATACGAATTAGGATGTCCATACCACTCTCATCTTTGGTCATGATGTAGCCAGATGACTGAGAAGGTGGACTAACTGTTCCAACAGCATTCCTGGCAATTACCCTGAATTCAAAGCGGTCGCCTGAAGCAAGGCCTGTTACAGTGAACTGGCATTCACTGATGTCAATAAAATTGCATCTTAGCCAACGACTTCTTCCCTGACGCCTTTCCACACTGTATGCCACAATCCTACTTCCTCCATCCCGTTTCGGTGGTACCCACTGAAGTGTTACAGAGTCTCTGGTAACATCAATGCAGTTAGGTGTGCCAGGAGGATCTAAAGAAAAACATAGGTATAGATATTTTTTGCAATAAACTCAACACAAAACAGTCTCTGAAATGACAGTGACAAAAATGAGAATACTATGACTTACCAACAGGGGAAATTGCCAGTTTATGCTTGCTCTGCTCACTTAGTGGACTCATGCCTGCATTGTTTTCTGCATAAACTCTGAATGAATACTCCAGACCTTCAATAAGTCCAATGACTCTGTATTCTCTTCCGGAAATGACATTGGAATTGACTTTTGTCCACAGTAAGCTATTCCTGTCTTTTTTCTCAAGATGGTATCCAGTGACTGGTGAACCGCCATCAAAGCTTGGGGCATCCCACTGAACAGTCATGCCATCACTTGTTACATTGTAAACCACAGGTTTCCCTGGAGGACCTGGTGCCTTATATTGGTGTTGAGCAACCACATCTGATGAGTTTAGAGGCTCGCTTACTCCATATTTGTTCTCGGCACGCACTCTAAATTGGTATTCAGTACCCTTAACCAAATTGGGTATTTTAAATGTGGTCCTGACAACACTGGAGCAAACCATTTTCCATGCTGCTTGGGATGTCTCTCGCTTTTCGACACTGTAGCAAGTGATCTCTCCTCCACCATCTTCCTGTGGTTCATCCCATGAAATGATAATACTCTGAGCTTTAATTTCACAAAAACGTATTGGGCCTACAGGCACAGATGGTGGCCCAAGTGTTATTACTTTGATGTCGAAGAAAGACTTGACAAGTTTGTTATCAAGGACCAATGTGTATTTTCCTGCATTTTCCTTTCTAGAACTTCTCACAATCAGACTTGCTTTGTTCTCTGTTTGCCTGAAACGAACTTGTTCACTTTCTTTGAGCACTACATCATCTTTCATCCACTGAATAGCTGGCCTAGGTTTTCCCTTGTATGGCAAATCGATATTCACATTTTGTCCAATGCGAACACTTAATTCTCCATTTGGATAGTCAATAAGGTTTGCCTCGGGTGGTATAATAAAGTCCTTTACAGTGATCGGTCCAATTTGAGAGAAATCACTGCGACCCTTTTCATTTTGGGCAAACACTCTAAAGATGACTTCTGAGAGCTCTTTTAGTTGTATCACTTCACATTGGCAACGTCTACATGTGCCACCAATGCTCCAAGTCTCTTCTTCCTTTGTTTTCTTTTCAACAATGTATTCTGAAATGTGGCTGCCACCATCGTGATCAGGCTTTGTCCAAGCCAGAGTTACAGATGTGTTAGATTGGTCAACCAACACAAGATCTTTTACAGGACCTGGCATTTCAGTTGCTCTGACAGGTTGAACAGTCTCACAAGGATCACCGACACCGTATTCATTTTCAGCAGAAACGCGGAAGAAATACGAAATTTCATCAACCAGACCATCAACTTTGTATGTTGTATTGGCACATTCATTTGTCACAACAGTGAATGCCTTCAATTTAGCATCTTTCTTCTCAACAATGTAATTTGTAATTGGAGAGCCACCATCAATAAGAGGTGGTTCCCAGCTCAGAGTGAGTTTACTTCGTGTCACATTCTTCACAATCAACTTATTACAAGCAGACGGTGTGTCCAGTACTTTAACAGACACTGTAATTGTTTTTGCCTCTCCAACTCCATTTTCAATCTCAAGAAAATATTTGCCTGTTTCATCCCTGGTGACTTTGGGAATGATGAGAGTAGTTGAATATTCAGTGTTTTTGATGTTATATCTTGTGTCGCTACTGATGTTCTTGTCCCCCTTTCTCCATGTTACATTCGGAGCAGGCCTACCCTTAAGAGGAATGACAATTTCCACATCTCTGCCAGCCTTTGCTACATACTGAGTTGACATTGAGATATCAAGATCAACATCAGCCTCCTCTGTTAAAATGAAAGAGTTGAGAATTAGATCAGGTTTATAGTCGTATGACACTGACAGTGTAATCAATTTTAAACAATAGTTAAACTGTTAAATGAGAAAAGACAAACCCAGAATATCTTTGGCTTGCACAGGCTGCATCATTTCAATTGGCCTTCCGGCTCCAACACAGTTAACAGCTGAGACATGGAAGAAATAGTACACTCCAGGTTTTAGGTGGGAAACCACAAATTCAGTTGTCCTCACTTCACCTTTAGAGCTTATAGTGACCCATTCCATTTCATCAGCTATTCTTTGTTCAACAATGTAGCTTGTGATTTCACTGCCACCATCATAGACAGGCTTCACCCAGTCAAGGGTAATAGATGTCTTTGTTGAATCAACAACTCTGAGTTTTGTTGGCTCACTTGGTGGGTCTAAAATGAGAATATTCATATAACATTAATATTCACAATAATAAATAACTACGTTTAAGGTTATACAGACCAAAAATAAAAACTTACCAATGGGGTCATAAGCTTTATAAAAGATAGATGTATCAGAATATGGGCCTGCTCCAGCTTTGTTGATTGCACAGACACGATACTGATATTCATTTCCCTCTGTGAGGCTGCTAACCTTCTGTCTGGTATCACGAATTGGGTCTTTAATAACCTTGAACCACTGCAGACTCTTCATTTCCCGTTTCTCCAAGTAGTACCCATCAATATCACTTCCACCATCCAAACTTGGTCTTTCCCATACAACAGTCATTGTTGACTTAGTTATCATTGTGACTTGAGGTTTAGAGGGATGACTAGGACGAACTGTGCATAAAACATAGTATTAATGCATTAGTTTGTGATATTGAATTGATGCTTTATCAAATGCTAGAAAAACTTCTTACCGAAGGAATTCTGGGCAATAACTGGTTGTGATTCCAGAGGATCTCCAACTCCATATTTGTTTACACCACGGAGACGGAATATGTATTCATTGCCCTTAATAAGCCTTTGGACTGTTACAATGCATTCTTCAAGCTTTTCTGAGATTATAGACCACATAATTCTGCTTGTCTCACGTTTCTCGACAATGTAATGTGTCACCATTGCACCACCTTCATCAGCTGGAGGATCCCACATGATTGTTATAGTATCTGCGGTGATTTTCTTGAACTGTATCTCTCCAGCAGGAGGTCCCGGTTTGTCTGATGAAGGGGAGGTGGGTGAAACAGAAACACAAATTTTTATTAGAGGTGAAAAAGTTAATTTCATGGAATGTAATTAATAAAATGTTTTATTACAGATCATATCAAAATCTGGCCTAATTTAAACAACAAAAAGATCAATAAGAGTTTAGCTTATCAGTTAGGGTTAGTTATTTAGCTGTAAAAGGCCACATACCTTGAACAAGTACTCTGATAGCACAATATGCTGAGCCTAAAGAGTTCTTGATTTTGAGTTCATATGTTCCAGTATTCAAACGTGTGGCATCCTTGACTGAGATGCATGCAGAGTCGGAGGTGCTTGAGATGGAAATCTGAGCTCCAGGCTCAAGCTCTTTTCCATCCTTGTACCATTCAATAGTTGGTTGAGGTTTAGCAATAACACCCACTTTAAGATCAATGTTAGCTCCTGCTTTGTATTTGACAACATCAAGATATTCTTGGGGAAGTTCAATCTCAGGGGCACCATATGTGTCTATGCATGTTACTGGTCCAACAGATGATGACGGGTTACTAATGGAACCAACTGCATTCTTAGCCAAGACTCTGAATTCGTAGGATTCATTCTGAGTCAAGCCTGATACTGAATACTTTGTGTCGGCAACATTTGTCAAATTAGCTTTTGACCATCTGCCTTTTGGAGTGTCTTTTCTTTCAATTAAATATCCAGTAATTCTGCTTCCTCCATCAAATGACGGTTTCTGCCAGGCAAGACTAATTGAACTCTTCGTGATATCAGTGACTCTAAGATTGCTTGGAGGCTCTGCAGGGAAAAAACAATTGTGATTAACCAAATTAAATTCAAGGGTGTTTTAATACTGATGAATCTAATATGGAATAATTAAATCACATGAAACATAATGCTTACCACAAGCATCAATTGCAAGTACAGGATCTGAGGGCTTGCTGTATGGACCAATACCAGCAGCATTTTCAGCTGCAACCTTGAATTCATAGATTAGCCCATGGCTCACATTTGTTACTTTGAAATGTGTTGCACGTATAACTGTTTTGTTAACTTTCTGCCAAAGGATGCTGTTTCTGTCTTTCATCTGAAGATGGTATCCAAAGACACTGCTTCCACCATCTGAAGATGGCTCCTTCCAGCTAACAGAAATACTTTCCTTTGTTACAGCTGTCACCCATGGTTGTGAAGGTTCCAGGGGAATTACTATAAAGAATTCGATTATGTTTTAGTTCTAAATACATTTTAACTGACACATTTGTTTTATGATGCACAGAAAAAAGTTTACTTACTGTATGGAAGACTGACATTAACAATTGGTGAATCAATATGGTCACTGATGCCAAAGCGATTCTCAGCCCTGATCCTGAACTGGTACTCAACACCTGTAATTAGCTTCATGATCTTGATTGTGCATCTTGCAACAGCAGATGATACTTCTATCCAATTTGCAGTAGTGGTCTCACGTTTGAGAACAATATAGTTGGTGATTGGGCTACCACCATCATATGTGGGAGGCAACCACTTCAGACTCGCACTGTCTTCTGTAACATCACACATCTCAACAGGGCCAACTGGGGGACTTGGTCTGTCAAGAACCACAATATTCACAAAGGATTTTGTGGTTCCACAGGAGTTGGAGGCTGTGATATCATATCTGCCTGCATCCAAAGCAACACTCTCACGCAAAGTGATGATAAGCGAGTTAGCCATCACCTCAGAGTTAAATCTCATGGTTGATTTCAAAACCTGTCCATCCTTAGAAAGAGAGATTTTTGGTAGTGGTTTACCAGTGAGAGGGATCTCAATCTTTAGATTTGAACCTGCCTTAACATAGGCAGTGTTGCGTTGGAAGTCCTTCATGATAATCTCAGGTGCTTCTGTTGATTAAAGAACATATCAAAATTAAAAAAAAATCGACAGAACATCATGAAAAACGAATCACACATTTTGTGTACATAAAAATAATGTAAAGACTTGCCTAGTTGGTCCTTTACAAGCACAGGTAAAACAGTGTCTTTATGATCACTAAGTCCAGCATGGTTTTCAGCCCGCACTCTGAAGTAGTACTCTGCATTCTCTCTCAATCCATAGACAACAAAATGAGTTGATTTGGTTGAGCCACACTTTATCCACTTTTCCTGTCCTTTCTCAAGGGCCTCAACTAGGTAGTTTGTAATTCTGCTACCTCCATCATGCTCTGGTTTAAGCCACGCAAGTGAGACACAGTCTTTTGTGACGTCAGTGACTCCAAGTTTGGGTGGTGGACTTGGTTTTTCTGAAATTAAAAGTAAAATGTGATTTATTAAACAGTCTGAAATAACAAACAGCACATGCTCTAAAATAAAAAAAATATTTATACATTAATTGAATAAAAATGAATTCATTTAATTTTACCTGTAATCTTGGTTCCTTCTTTGGTCTCAAGTGGCACTCCTATACCGTACTCATTTTCGCCAGTTACTCTGAAATAGTAAACACATCCTTCTTGAAGATCATTGACTTTATAAGTCAGTCTGGGGCAACTGTCTGTGACTCTAGTCCATCCCATTTTAGTTGCCTCACGGAGATCCACAAGGTAGTTCTTGACTGGAGCACCACCCTCATTTTCAGGGATGTCCCATGTAATAGTTGCCGAGCTCTTAGTGAGTTCCTTTACTTCAAGACGTGCTGGCGGTCCTGGAGAATCAAGGACTTTAACACTCAATGTCAGTGTAGCAGTCCCCGCAACATTTTGGAGGGTTACCGTGTATTTTCCTGAGTCATCTCTTGTTGCTTGCTCGATTGTAGCAGATGTGCAGGTATCCGTGGTATCAATAGTTCCCCGCACTCTCAAATCAACATCTGGTTTGTTCCACATTACATGAGGTACAGGCTTACCCTTGAATGGCACTCTAAGGGTAAATGAACTGCCATCTTTGACAGTCAGTGTCTTCCTCATTTCATTACTGATGAGGAAAACTGGCTCATCTTCTCTGTCCTTTGCAATCTGTGGATCAGTTTCAGGGCTTTGTTCACTTGGGCCAATCTTGTTAATTGATTTAACAACAAAGACATATTCTGCCCCTGAAGTGAGTCCCACCACTGTGAACTCTGTGCTTGTAGTGTTATTAACACCAACTGTCCAGTCTTCATCATTGGTGTTTCTGTATTCGACCATATAACCTGTTACTGGAGAGCCACCATCAAACAGTGGTTTGATCCAAGATAGTGTTATTGATGTTTTGGAAGAATCAATTATTTTGGGTTTAGCTGGTGGTGATGGCAGGAACAATGGATCATCTGCCTTTGTAAGTGGGCAAGGCACACTTGGTGCACTCAAACCGGCAGCATTCTCTGCAAAGACTCTGTATTCATATTCACAACCTTCACGAAGATTTGAAGCTTTGACTCTTAAATCATAAACAGGCTTTTTGTTGACACGGACCCAACGAAGACCAGATTTCTCACGTTTTTCAATTACATAGCCAGAAATGCTACTTCCTCCATCAGAAACAGGCCTTTCCCAGCAGATAGTCATTGCTTCACTTGCTACGCTGGTGACTTCAACATTTGCTGGTGCAGTAGGTACTGTAAATGGATCCATTGCCTTTACAGGATCGCTCTCCAAAACTTCACCTGTTCCATATTTGTTAACTCCGCGAACTCTTAATATGTATTCGTTACCTTTGAGCAGTTTTGTTACTTTACATGTTGTGGCCTTCATGTCTGCATAGACCAATGTCCAGGCAAGACGACTTGTCTCACGTTTCTCAACGATGTAGTGCTGAATTTCAGCCCCTCCATTCTCTTGAGGTGGTCCCCATGTCAATGTGCATTTCTCTGCAGTTAAACCAGTTACTTCCAGAGGCCCAGATGACGGACCAGGTCTGTCCAGGACCTTACAGTTCACTGCTAAAGATCTGGTGCCAGCAACATTGTGTAATGTTAGAACATATTGTCCTGAGTCTCGTCTAATTGTATCTCTTACAACCAATGTTGTACTAGTGAGTGTTGAAGAAATCTCAACTCTGGCTTTAGCCTCAATTTCTTTTCCATCCTTTGCCCATGATATCACAGGAATTGGACGCCCAGAAATTTCAGCATCAATTTTGAGTATATCTCCAGTCTTCACTACGACCAATTGTCTCAGTTTATCTTCAATTGTAATGCGTGGTGGATCAACATCATCTTTTACAGTTACAGGTCCGGTTCCCTCTGATGGCTCACTAAGTAAACCAGCTGCATTCCTGGCAATAACACGGAAATCATATCTTTGATCTTCAATCAGGCCAGTCACATCAAAGAATGTTTCCTGGAGGTTGTTGAAATTACATTTTAACCACCGGCCTTCTGGAAGTTCTTTTCTTTCAACAATGTAACCAGTCACCTTGGCCCCACCATCGTACTCAGGTTTATTCCAGGACAAATAAACAGATGTTCTTGTTATGTCCATAACTATTGGCTGACCTGGAGCATCACATGGATCTCTAGCAGCAACAGGATCACATGCCTTTGTGCAGGGTCCAATTCCAGCTAAATTCTCTGCATATACTCTGTACTGATAGGAAAGACCTTCCTCCAAGCCTGTTACTTTGAACTGACTTTCTGTAATAAGACCTCTGTTCAACTTTGTCCAGAGAATACTGCTTTGATCCTTGCATTCCAAGTGATATCCAATGACTGGACTTCCACCATCACTTGCTGGTCGGTTCCATGTTACTAACATTCCCAATTTAGTGGCATGAGAAACTTGATGACTTGTTGGAGGGCCTGGGGGTGTAAAGGCATACTGTGCAACTACTGGGAGAGAGTCAACAGCTTGGCTTTTGCCATAACGATTCTCTGCAGCAATACGGAATTGATATTCTGTTCGTTGTGTCAAACGGATGACTTTGATTGATGTTCGTGCAACTGTTGCTGAAACGATTTGCCATGTTGTAGTTGTTGTATCTCTCTTCTCAACCACATAATTATTAATTTGACAGCCACCATCATAAATAGGAGGGTCCCATGATAATGAAATAAAATCAGCACTTACTTCATCCATTCTGATTGAACCTGGTGGACCTGGCTTATCAAGAACAATGACAGATATTTCTGCTGATTTAACGCCAATTGAATTGGTTAACGTTATTTCATATTTTCCAACATCCTCCCTTGTTGCATCCTTGATGACAATCTTAGATGATGTCTTTGATGTCAGAACATTTACTCTTGTTGTCTGCTTCAGTAAATGACCATCCTTTTTCCATGTGACCTCTGGCTGAGGCCTACCTCTGAATGGAACGTCTATTTTGAGATCATCTCCAGCTTTAACACTGTATGTGTTAAATGACAAATTAATAATGGGTTCCAAAGTAATATCTTTTGCCACAACAGGTTCTCCGAGTGGTTTCGGATCACTTTTTCCTTTGTCATTAAGAGCTGTAACTCTAAAGCTATATTCCTCCCTTGTTGTAAGTGCTTCAATTTTAGCTTCCAGCGCTTTTACTGTAGCACATACAGTCCATTTATCTAGTCCTTTAGTCAACATTTCCACAGTGTAGCCTGTGATTTTGCTGCCACCATCATGATCAGGTTTTTCCCATGAAAGAGTAACACTGTGGCGGGTTACATCAACTACAGAAATTTTTCCAGGTGGTAGGGGTGCTTGAGAGACTTTGACTGCCTCTGTGGTCTCAGCAGGCAGACCAACTCCAAGTTCATTTACAGCCAATACACGGAAGTGGTAATGACCTCCTTCCTGCAGATCATCAACCTTGAATGAATTCCTTACACAGTTATTTGTCAAAGTTGTGAATGCCATTCTTTTAGATTCTCGCTTCTCCACAATGTAATGCGTGATCTTGGCTCCACCATCAATTTGTGGAGGCTCCCACGACAGCTGGACTGAATCCCTCTTTACATCCTTAACTTCAAAGTTCACTGGAGCACTTGGAGAGTCAAGGACTTTTACATTAATAAAGGCAGACTTTGTGCCAATATTGTTCTCGAGACTCAAAACATATTTGCCAGTGTCAAATCGGTTAACATTGTCAATGACCATCATTGTGTAAGAGCTAGTAGCTTCAATTTGAGCACGCTCTGTTAAGGTGCCATCTGTCTTTTTCCACTTGACCTCAGGCTCAGGCTTTCCCCTTATGGTAACAAATAAGCGAAGTGTTGCACTGGCACGCACAGTCACACATTTCCTAAGATCTGCATCAAGTTCTATCTCAGGAGCCTCAAGTTTTTCAGATGCAATCACAGAGCCTGGGAAATCAACATGCTCTCCTGCCCCCTCAATATTAATTGCACAAATACGGAAGTTATATTCTGCATTTTCTTTTAGTTTCTTGACAGTGAAATGAGGTGTTTGCACACCAGTTGGTGGAGTGCACCCAGTCCAATCATCTTCAGTTGTTTCCTTCTTCTCAACAATGTATCCTGAGACTGGTGCTCCACCATCATAAATTGGTCTGCTCCATGCCAAAGAAACAGTTGTGCTTGAATGGTCTGTCACTTTAGGATTGTTAGGAGGACCAGGTGGATAAATTGCATCACAAGCTTTGTAATATTCAGACGGTTCACTTGGTTTGCCGACACCAGCAGCATTCTCAGCAGAGACTCTAAATTCAAAAGAGTGTCCCTCTGTCAGCCCTGTGACTCTGAAACGTAAGTCATTTAGTCTTTTCTTGTTGCACTTAGCCCATCGAATACCATCTTTATCACGTTTCTCAAGTACATAACCATCGATTTGTGATCCACCATCATCCTCTGGCCGCTCCCATGTCAAGACCATTGAGTCTCTAGTGATTGCACTTGCTTCTGGAGTTAAAGGTGGACTAGGTTTGTTGAAAGGATTTTTTGCAAGGACAGGATCAGATTCAAGTGACTCACCAATGCCGTACTTGTTGACAGCCATAACTCTAAATATATACTCATTACCAGGTAAGAGTTTGGTGACTTTGTAACTGATTGCTTGAATATTGGGTTCCACTACTGTCCAAGACAATCTGCTAGTTTCCCTTTTTTCAATAATGTAGTGAGAAATACTAGCTCCACCATCATGTGATGGGTGACTCCAGTGCAAATAACATTTTTCTGCTGTGACACCAGTTACTTTCATTGGACCATCAGGTGGACCTGGTCTATCAAGAACCTTGACATTAATGGGTACCTGCTTTGTTCCACCAACATTACTTAGACTTAAGATGAAATGACCACCATCCACTCTGATGCAATCCTTGACGGTAAGAACTGTCCGTGTTATGGTGGATTTAATCTCCATTCTGGGTGTGGTACTGTCAATTTCCTTTCCATCCTTAAACCACATGATATCAGGGAGAGGTTTACCAGCAATGTCAGCATCAATAGCAAAGGTCTCATCTGCTTTTACAATCAAGGCATCTTTAAATCTGGAATCCAATGAGACTGATGGAGCCTCAATCTCATCCTGAGCAGTAATTGGTCCAGTGCTTTCAGAGGGTACACTTAAAATACCAGCTGCATTTCGGGCAATTACTCTAAACTCATATCTTTGTTCCTCTTCTAGTCCAGTTATTGTAAATTGTGTGTCTATAATGTTTGTAAAACTGGCTTTCATCCAACGTCCTTCAGGCAGTTTCTTCCTTTCAATGATGTATCCTGTGATTACACTGCCACCATCATACTGTGGTTTATCCCATTGAAGAGTTATTAGGTTTCTTGTAATAACAATGGCCTCAGGAGTTCCAGGGGATTCACATTGATCACGTGCAACAACACTTTCTGAGACTTTACTTGGTGGACTGATTCCTGCAATATTTTCAGCATATACCCTGTATTCATATTCGATTCCTTCCTCAAGACCATTTGTTCTCAATCGGGTGTCAGTGATAAGGAGCTTGTTAAGTTTTGTCCATAATATGCTGTTCTTTTCCTTGCGCTCTAGGTGATATCCAATGACAGGGCTTCCCCCATTATTGACGGGGGGTTTCCATTCAATTACCATGTGGTCTTTTGTCACTGATGAAACCAATGCTGCACTTGGAGCTGCAGGCTCAGTGAAGGGATAACTGACAACAACTAGTATTGAATCCAGTGATGTACTCTTTCCATATCTGTTCTCAGCAAACACTCTGAACTGATATTCAGAACCAGTCTTCAGTTTAGATATCTTGATTGTGGTCCGAGCAATAGTTGCTGATACAATTTGCCAGTTTGTAGTGCCTGTATCACGTTTTTCCACAATGTAGTTGTTTATCTGACAACCACCTGTGTATACTGGTGGCTCCCAAGAGAGAATAACATAGGTGGCACTTACTTCATCAATTTTAATTGGTCCAACTGGTGGGCCAGGTTTGTCTAGGATTATTATGCCAATCTCCTCTGTGACTGAACCTACATTGTTTGTTGCCGTAATTGTGTATTTTCCAGAATCCTCTCTGTTAGCTTCTTTAATTTTGAGAACGGATAATTTTGGAGTGCTAGAGACATTTAATCTAGTTGTCTCTTTTAGTGCTTGTCCATCTTTTGACCATGCGATCTTTGGAGTTGGACGTCCATTGAATGGTATTTCCACTTTAAGATCTTCACCAGCTTGAACACTGTAAGTGTTAAAGAGAAGTTTGAGGCTTGGTTCAATAGTTATGTCTTTAGCAATCACAGGAGCTGCTAATGGTCTTGGATCACTTCTTCCCTTGTCGTTGAAGGCTACAATTCTGAAGTGATATTCTTGTCCTGAACTGAGTCCTGTGACTGTACCCTCACATGTCTTGGTGACTGCAGCTGCTGTCCACTCATCTGTTCCTTTTGGCCGCATCTCAATATAATAACCTAAGATTCTACTTCCTCCATCGTGATCTGGTTTATCCCAAGAGAGTGATGCTGTGGTTTTTGTAACATCAGTCAAAGTGACCTTACCAACAGACAAAGGAGGATCTGCTGTCTTTTCAGATTCTTTTGTTTCCACAGGCAAACCAACTCCAAACTCATTTTCTGCCATGACTCTGAAATAATAAATATCACCCTCAGTAAGATCACCAACTCTGAGGCTAGTCTTGGTGCACTTGGCAGTAATGTTTGTAAATCCTTTTCTTTTGGAATCACGCTTATCAACTATGTAATTTTTTATTTTTGAACCCCCATCAATGAGCGGAGGCTCCCAAACGAGGGTGACATAATTTCTTGTAACATCCTTCACTATGAGGTTCAGTGGTGCCCCTGGTGTATCCAGTACTTTTACTGAGACAAACGCTGACTTAGTACCAGCATTATTTACTAATGTCAGAGTATATTTTCCAGCATCATTTCTGTCACATATATCGATTGATAGCTGTGTGTAATCTGGTCCCTTTTCTACTTGGGCTTTATCTGGTAAATCTCCCTCATCCTTAGTCCAGTTTATTTCAGGAGTAGGGCGTCCCTTGAAAGGAATGCATATTTTCATAGATCCTCCAGCATGCACAACGATACCTTTCCTCAACTCAGAGTCAAGCTCAATTTCAGGGGCATCCATTTTATCCACTGGTTTAACAGTTCCTTGGATGGCTACTGGCTCACCAACACCCAATTTATTCAATGCACATATGTTAACTTTGTATTCTTGATGTTCAGTTAGTTTAGTAATTGTAAATTTGGTATCATTTAATCCAGAGGGTGGAGAACACGTGATCCATTCTTCTTCATCAGCTTTGCATATCTCAACAACATAACCCTGGATTTCCAAACCGCCATCATATATTGGTCGACTCCATGCAATAGTGACTGAATTCTTTGTAGTGTCAACAAGGTGTGGATTAGTTGGTGGACCAGGCTTAAATGTTGGATCACAAGCTTTGTAATAAATTGTTGGCGGACTTGGTTGTCCAACACCACCAGCATTCTCTGCAGATAACCTAAACTCATATTCATGATCCTCTGTCAAGCCTGTGACTCTGAAACGCAAGTCTGTGACTCTGCGTTTGTTACATTTTGTCCATCGGACTCCAGCTCTGTCTCTCTTTTCCACGATGTAATTTGCAATCTCACTGCCACCATCACTGTCAGGACGAGTCCAGCACACTGTCATTGAGTCTCTAGAAATATTTGTTATTTCTATGTCTTTGGGTGGTCCAGGTGGAACGAAAGGATTTCTCATAATTACCGGTGCAGACTCAAGTGGTTCACCATCACCGTACTTGTTGACTGCCATGACACGGAAGATGTATTCATTTCCTTTTAGAAGCTTTGTAACCTTAAACATTGTTGCTGCACAGTCACTCGAGACTACAGTCCAAGCAAGACGACTTGTTTCTCTCTTCTGTATGACATAATGGGAAATACTGCTGCCACCATCATGCCTTGGAGGTAGCCATGACAATGAACATTTCTCATATGTTACACCTGAGACAGTCAAAGGCCCTTCAGAAGGGCCAGGTCTATCAAGTACTTTAACATTGAAGGGAACAGACTTAGTTCCAGCTACATTAGTGAGATGCAATGTGTACTGTCCTCCGTCAATTCTAATGGCATCTTTTACAACAAGAATGGCTTGGAAATCTGTGTTTTTAATCTCTGCTCTTGCTGAATTTTCAACTTCCACATCACCCTTAAACCACTGCATTGTTGGAATTGGCTTTCCTTGAACAGAGGCTTCCAGTGTAAATGTTTCTCCCGCATTCAGTGTCAAAATTTGGCTGTACTCTGAGGAAATCTCATAGTTGGGTGGTTCAACTTCATCCTTAGCTGTAATTGAGCCTGTGCTCTCAGAGGGTCTGCTGATTGATCCAGCTCCATTTCTAGAAATAACTCTGAAATCATATTTGCAGTCTTCTGTCAGACCCGAGACTGTAAATTCAGTTTCAAGAATGTTTGTAAAACTAGCTTTCATCCAACGACCCTCTGGAAGGTCTCGTTTCTCCACAACATATCCAGTGACAAGACTACCTCCGTCATATTCTGGTGGTGTCCATCTGAGTTTTACTGAGTGCCTTGTCACAATCACTGGCACAGGCTTGCCTGGTGGATCACAGGGGTCACGTGCCACGCAACCCTCAGAGATTTTGCTGCAATTTCCTATTCCAACTATGTTTTCAGCATACAATCTGAACTCATATTCAATGCCCTCTTCCAGTGAAGATGTTTTATATCTGGTGTCTTGAACAAGTGTTTTATTTATCTTTGTCCAAAGAATGCTATTTTTCTCTTTTCTCTCAAGGTGATATCCTAAAATGGCACTTCCACCATCTGAAACTGGTTTGTGCCATTCAACAACCATGGATTCCTTTGTAAATGTAGACACAAACGGGGTTCCTGGAGGCCCAGGCTCTTTAAAAGGATACTGAGCAAGTACTGGTTCTGAGTCAATGCCATAGCTTTTACCATATCTATTCTCAGCAAAAATCCTGAACTGGTATTCAGCACCGGTTTTCAAATTGCCAACTTTGAGTGAAGTCCTTGCCACTGTTGCAGAAACAATGACCCAATTGGTTGTAGTGGTATCTCTTTTTTGGACAATGTAATTTGAAATCTGACAGCCCCCAATATATGTGGGTGGGTCCCAAGACAGTGTTATGCTCTCTGCACTTACTTCATCAATTCTGACTGGCCCTGTTGGTGGGCCAGGTTTCTCAAGTATAATTATTTCAACGGTCGCTTCCGCCTGACCAAGTACATTAGCCACAGCAATGTTATACATACCACGATCTTCTCTTGTTGCATCCTTGATGATAAGGGTGGTGTGATGTGCAGTGTCAGCAACATTAACTCTTGTAGTCTGTTTCAGATCGGAACCATCTTTGTTCCATGTAATGGTTGGTTTTGGATGACCAGTAATTCGTGCTTCAATTTTCAAATCTTGTCCAACCTGTACATTGAAGGAACTAAGCTTTGTTCTGACTGAGGGATGAATAGTGAGGTCTTTTGCAACAACAGGATTTGCCAGGAGTCTGGGATCACTCTTTCCTTTTTCATTAACTGCAATGATTCTGAAATTGTACTCCCCACCTTGGGCTAAATTTGTTACAACCGTATCAAGGGATTTCACTTGTGCACAAAGGGACCATTTCTCCTGATCCTTTGCCTGCATTTCAACTTGATAGTGGGTAATTCTGCTGCCTCCATCATACTCTGGTTTTTCCCAGGTGAGAGACACACTCTTCTGTGTAACATCCACTACAGACACTTTACCAGGGGGTTGTGGCACCTCTGAGATTTTAATTGGTTCTAGGGTCTTCGCAGGCAATCCAACACCATATTCATTTTCAGCAAGAACTCTAAAGAAAAAGATGCTTCCCTCTTGCAGTGGTTCAATTTTCCATGTCATCTTGTTGCATGTAGCAACAGGAGAGTATACTTTTCTTGTACTCTCTCGTTTTTCAACAATGTAATTCTTTATTTTAGCACCACCATCCAGTAAAGGTGGCTCCCAGGTGAGAGTGACTGAATTCTTTGTTATTTCCTTTACTCTAAAGTTGTCAGGTGCATCAGGAGTATCCAATACTCTGACACTAATAAATGCTGATTTTGTTCCATTAGCATTTTCCAGCGTTAAAGTGTATTTTCCACTGTCGAATCTATTAACATTTTCAATTACAAGGGAAGTGTAACTGCTGGTAATGTCAATGCTTGCTGACTCATTGATTTCACCTTCAGTCTTTCCCCACTTGACTTCAGGAGTGGGTCGGCCACGAATTGGAACAAACAGTCTAAGAGAGCCTCCAGCCCTAACAGTTATCATCTTTCTCAAATCAGCATCAAGATCAATATCTGGTGCCTCAAGTTTATCCTCTAACAGAATGGATTCAGGTATATCAGCAGTTTCTCCTACACCAACCTTATTTACTGCACATATTCTGAATTTATACTCATGTTTTTCAAGCAGTTTTTTAACTTCAAATCTCGTCTCTGTTATTCCTGAGGGTGGTGTGCACATTATCCATTCAACAGAGGTGCCCTCACAGGCCTCAACAATATAGCTTTGAATATCACAGCCGCCATCATAAATAGGTTTGCCCCAATGCAGCACAACAGACGATCTTGAGACATCAATAACCTTAGGGTTGTTTGGTGGACCTGGCTTGAAGACTGGATCCACTGCCTTGAAGTACACTGTGGGTGGACTTGGTTTACCAACTCCAGCTGCATTCTCAGCAGACACACGGAATTCATAACTTCGGTTTTCAAGAAGTCCTGTTACTCTAAAGCGTAGTTCACTCACTACACGTTTGTTGCATCTTGTCCATCTAACGCCTTCTTTGTCTCTTTTCTCAACAATGTATCCTGAAATTGTGTTGCCACCATCATTAGTGGGTCTGTCCCATGTAATGACCATGGAATCCTTAGTTATATTTGACACTTCAACATTACTTGGTGCATCAGGTGGTACAAATGGATTTGCTGCAATCACTGCATCCGATTCAAGGGGCTCACCAAATCCATATTTATTTACAGGGATCACTCTGAAAATATACTCATTTCCAGGCAGTAATTTAGTGATCTTGAGATTAAGGGTTTGCACCTTAGATTCCACAACAGTCCAAACTAATCTGCTGGTTTCTCTTCTTTCAACAATGTAATGAGACACCTCAGCTCCACCGTCGTGCAATGGAGCTTTCCAAGCAATGCAACATTTTTCGCTGGTAACTCCATAGACGGAAATCGGGCCATCTGGGGGCCCAGGTCTGTCTAGAACCTTGACATTGACAGTTACTGATTTCTCGCCACCAACATTTTTCAGCAACAAAGTATACTGGCCTCCATCAACACGAATAGCCTCTTTTACACTTAGAATTGTTGTGAAGTCAGTATTCTTGATTTCAAGCCTAGCAGTATTTGAAAGTTCTTCACATGCTTTGATCCAATGCACTGAAGGGATAGGTTTGCCAAGTATCCCTGCTTCAATCTTGAATGATTCACTAGCATTAACAACAATAGTTTGAGAATATTTGGCATCCAAGTCAATTAGCGGTGGATCAACTTCATCCTTTGCTGTTATTGCACCTGTACTGTCCGATGGACCACTGGACACTCCTGCAGCATTTCTTGCAATGATTCGGAACTCATATCGCTGGTCCTCTACCAAGCCACTGACAACAAATTCGGTCTCAATGATATTAGTAAAACTTGCCTTCATCCACCGGCCAGTGGGCAACTCTTTCTTCTCAACGAGATATCCAGTAATCTTGCTGCCACCATCAAACTGTGGTGGTGTCCATCTGAGTGTTACAGAGCTTCTTGTGACAATTACTGCTTCAGGTTTGCCTGGAGGATCACAAGGATCTCTTGCCACCTGGATTTCTGATACTTTGCTTGCCTTGCTTAGACCGACTATGTTTTCGGCATAAACTCTAAATTCATATTCAATCCCCTCTTCAAGGTTACCTATCTTGAATCTTGTGTCTGGAATGATTGTTTTGTTTTGCTTCACCCACAAGAGGCTGTTTCTTTCCTTAGTCTCAATGTGGTATCCTAAAATCTTGCTTCCACCATCATTGTTAGGTTTGTTCCACACAATTACCATACTTTCTTTGGTTGGAGATTGTACAGAGGGAGTTCCAGGTGGACTTGGGAACTCAAAGGGATATTGTGCAACAACAGACTCAGAAAGAAGAACTGAACTCTTTCCATATCGATTTTCAGCAGCAACCCTAAACTGATACTCATAGCCAGTTTTCAATCTTGCAGCTTTAATTGTTGTTCTAGCTACTGTTGCAGACACAATCTGCCAGTTTGTTGTAGATGTGTCTCTCTTTTCCACAATGTAGTTATTAATGGAACATCCACCATCATATTCTGGAGGCTGCCATGAAAGAGTTAGACTATCTGCAGTAACTTCATCTACTTTGATTGGTCCAGTTGGAGGGCCAGGTTTATCAAGTACAATAACACTGATATCTGTTGTAGTCTCACCCACGGGGTTTATTAGTTTAATAGTATATTTGCCCACGTCATCTCGTGTGGCCTCCTTTATAACAAGGTGAAGATGTTTCTCTGTTACTTCAGCATTTACTCTTGTTGTCTCTTTCAGAGCAACGCCATCTTTATGCCAGGTGACTGCAGCCTTTGGCTGAGCAACATATGGCACATCAATCTTAAGATCATCACCTGCAAAAACGCTGTATGTGCTGAATAGATGTTTGAAGCAAGGAGTAATGACAACATCCATAGCAACCACAGGGACACTTAGTGGACGCGGATCACTGGAACCCTTTTCATTAATTGCTGAGATACGGAAGGAGTATTCTTCACCTCGTGTCAGACCAACAACAACTGCCTCTGTTATTTTAACAGTCATTACTTGGGTCCATTTTTCACTATTTTTTCCTTGCATTTCAACAATATAACCAGTGATTCTGCTTCCTCCATCATGGTCTGGCTTCTCCCAAGACAGTGTAACGCTGTTGCCAGTTACTCCATTTAGAGTTACTTTACCAGGAGGAAGAGGCCTCTCTGAGACTTTGATAGCCTCTGGTGTCTCTACCGGAAGACCAACACCGTATTCGTTTTCAGCCAAAACTCTGAAGCAATACAAGTTTCCTTCCTTTAAATCTCCAATTCTCCAACTGGTTTTGGGGCAACAAGCATTAACAATTGCATATGCTTTTCTTGTGGATTCACGTTTTTCAACAATATAGTGTCTGATTCTTGATCCTCCATCAATGATTGGAGGATCCCAAATAAGTGAAACAGAACCTTTTGTGATTTCTTTGATTGTTAGGTTCTGTGGTGCACCAGGAGTATCAAGTACACGGACATTAATAAAAGCTGATTTAATTCCTGAACTATTTTCCACTGTAAGCATATATTTTCCTCCATCAAATCTGTCAACATTCTCAATGCGCAGGGTAGTGAAGGATGGTGTAATCTCAATGGCTACTCTATCAAGGGGTTCGCCATTCTCTCTCGACCATCTAACTTCTGGTGCAGGTCTTCCTTTAATTGGCACAAATAATCTTAAAGTGCAGCATGCTCGGATGTTAACTAATTTGCGAAGGTCTGAGTCAAGCTCAATTTCAGGGGGAAGAAGTCTATCTTCTGCTTTAGGTGATCCGGGGACAGGGACTGGTTCACCAACACCTTCACAATTGAGAGCAGAAATATTGATCTTATATTCCTGGTTTTCCACAAGATTGGTTATGGTGAATGATGTTGCTGTCAGTCCCGCCCTTGGAGAGACAATTGTCCATTCATCTTCCTCAGGAAGACAGGTTTCAACAATATATCCTGTGATCTCTGATCCACCATCATAAACTGGTTTATTCCATGCAATAGTAACAGATGACTTAGTTGTATCCAGAACTCTAGGATTTCCGGGAGGTCCTGGTTGGAATATTGTGTCACAAGCCTTATAGAACGGACTTGATGGGCTTGGGGCACTTAAACCAGCAGAATTTTCAGCAAAGATTCTAAATTCATACTCATGTCCATTTGTTAGACCTGAGACCTTGAAGCGCAAGTCAGTAACTGTCCTTTTATTGCATTTTACCCAACGAAGACCAGTTTTATCTCTCCTCTCAATGATATAGGTACTGATACTACTTCCTCCATTGTTTTCAGGATGTCCCCAACACACTACCATTGAACCTTTTGTGATGGCAGTTACTTCTGGTGTCTGTGGAGGATCAGAGGGCACATACGGGTTGGTGGCAACAGCAGGCTCTGATTCAAGAGGTTCTCCAACTCCATATTTGTTGACAGCCACGACTCTGAAGATATATTCATTTCCTTTAAGCAATTTGGTAACCTTATAACGGTTGACTTGTAAATCTGTGGCTACATTTGTCCAAGCCAGTCTACTAGTTTCTCGCTTTTGAATGATGTAATATTCAATCTTTGCTCCTCCATCATGAAGTGGTGGCAGCCACGATAGAATACATTTCTCTGTTGTCATATCTGTGACATGGAGTGGTCCCTCAGGTGGACCAGGTCTGTCAAGAACTTTAACATTAAAAACAAACTTTGCAAATCCTCCAGGATTGCTAGCGGTTAAAGTGTATGCACCACCATCTCTACGCAGAGAATCTTTGTGAATCAAACAAGTATAGAAATCTCCTGTTTTGATCTCTAGTTTTCCTGTGTCTTCCAGCTCCTTCCCATCTTTAGTCCAAACCAATGATGGAATTGGGCGACCTGTAACATTTGCATCTAGATTGAACACCTCTCCTGCCTTCACAACTACTACACTACTGAAACTTGCATCAACATTGATCTTTGGTTCCTCAATATCATCTCTACAGACAATGACCTCTGAATGTTTAGATGGTTTGCTAACAGCTCCAGCTGAGTTCCTGGCCAAAACACGGAATTCATAAGAAGCATCTTCTGTGAGACCGCTTACAGTAAAACTTGTCTCATGAATGTTACTAAAGTTGGCCTTGAGCCAGCGACCTTTGGGCAACTCTCTTTTTTCTACTGTATATCCAGTTATTGAGAATCCTCCATCATTCTCAGGCTTTGTCCACTGAAGGGTTACTTCATGTCTGGTTATATTAAGTGCCACAGGTTGACTTGGAGGGTCCACAGGATCAAGTGCATATGTCATCTCAGAAGGTTTGCTTGCTTTACTGAATCCAGCCATATTTTCTGCAATAACACGGAATTCATATGCAATACCATCTATTAGACCTGATGATTTATACATATTGCCAACAACTAAAGCTTTGCTGATTCTCTGCCACAGTATGCTGTTTTTCTCTTTCCTCTCAATATGGTATCCCAAAATTGGGCTACCACCATCTGAAGATGGTTCATTCCAGCTGATTGTCATTGAATCCTTGGTAAAGGCAACTATTTGTGGAATTCCAGGCTGTCCTGGAACATCAAATGGATAAGCAGCCACCACAGCTTCCGATGTTAGGTAAGGCCCAACTCCATAGCGGTTCTGAGCTTTAACACGGAATTGATATTCAGTTCCAGTTGTAAGGCGTGCAGCTTTGAATGTTGTGCGGATAACAGTTGCAGCCAGTTCCATCCAGGATGTCCCAATGGTCTCACGCATCTCAACTATGTAGTTATTAATAGGTACTCCTCCATCACTTTCAGGAGCTTCCCATGAAATCACAACATAGTCACAAGAAACCTCATCCAGTTTTATTGGTCCAGTTGGAGGTCCTGGAATATCATGTACTTTAACAGTAATGGTTTCAGTCACAGTTCCTAATATATTCTTTCCAGTAATTGAATACTGTCCTCCATCTTTCCTTTTAATTTCATCAATGTTGAGAATTGTAGAGGTGGTTGTACTTTCAGTGTTGATTCTCTGAGTCTGTTTAAGTTCCTGATTTTCTTTCTTCCATACAACAAGTGGTCTTGGACGACCCATAACAGGAATCTCTACTTTAACATTATCACCTGCCTTGGCTACAACAGTCTTCTGGTATACACCTCTAAGGTCAAAGCTTGGAGCTGTGGTTTGCTCCCTTATTACAACTGGTCGACTTTCACGAGGTTGACTCCTTCCTGAGCTGTTTACAGCAAAAATGCGGAACACAAACTCTGCATTTTCCACCAATTCTGTGACCGTGAAATCCAAAGCTTTTATTGTTGTCACATGGATCCACTGATCAGAATCTTTCTGTTGAGCTTCTATAACATAGCCAGTGATTCGAGTCCCACCATCATATTTTGGTTTTGTCCATGCTAGAGTTGCTGTATCCCTAGACACATCTGAAACAATCAGATTATCGGGTGCAGATGGAGCCTGAGAAGCTCTGATTGGTTCAGGGGTCTCTGCTGATTCACCAATGCCAATTTCATTTTCTGCAGACACTCTAAAGTAATATTCAGCACTTTCTTCTAAGTCTGGAATCTTATAAGAGCATTTTTGCCAGTTTGTCGTAAGGACTGAGTAAGCCTTTCTTGTTGCTTCACGTTTCTCAATAATATAATTTTTTATTTTTGAACCACCATCAATTATAGGAATCTCCCACTGTAGAGAGATGCTATGTTTTGTGATTTCTCTTGGTTTCAAATTTATTGGAGGCCCTGGAGTGTCAACAACACGAACATTGACAAATCCAGTCTTCTTTCCAGCAACATTCTCTAATGTGAGGACATATTTACCAGCATCATATCTTGTACACTCAGGGATGACTACTAGAGTGTATGATTCAGTAGTATCAATGTGAGCACGTCCTTTGAGAGGAGCATCTTCTTTGTACCATGTCACTTCTGGAGCTGGGCGGCCCTTGATTGGGACAAATATGCGGATTGAAGTACCCGATCTGGTGACAAGTGTTCTTCTAAGCTCAGCATCAAGTTCAAAGTCGGGAATCTCTTCTCTGTCTACAAGTTCTACAAGGTTCTCAACTTGAGAGGGTTCACCCAGTCCTTCGGAATTTATTGCACTAACTCTAAAATTATATTTTCCTCCTGATTGTAGATTTGAAACTACAAATTCAGTTATTCTTAATGGAGTAGGTGTGTCTTGAACCCAGTCATCTTCTCCTTCTTTTTTATGCTCAACAATGTATCCTGTTATATCGAGTCCACCATCATAGAAAGGTCTGCCCCAGTTAAATGTAGCAGTTGTTTTGGTGGTATCAGTAATTCGTGGATTAGATGGTGGCCCAGGTCGATCTTGAAAACAAGCAGAAAAGAAAAGAAATAAGCAAGTACAAAAACTGCTTTGTGGCTAACCGATAAGAAAAATATGTGAAATTATTTGAATTCTTTTTTTCTACTTACATGCAATATCCTTGGTCATTACTGGTTGTGATGGCTCACTTGGTTCTCCAAAACCAGCCTTATTCTCTGCAGTTGCGCGGAATTCATATTCAACTCCCTCTGTCAGACCTGAAACCTTATAACGAAGATCTGAAATTGACTTCTTTGAAGCTCTCACCCATCTTAAACCTCTTCTCTCTTTTCTTTCAACACTATAGCCTCTAATGTCACATCCTCCATCCACAATTGGTCTCTTCCAGGAAATGGTTACAGCAGTTCCACTGACATGATCAATTTCAGGTTTTGATGGTGGTCCAGGAGGTCCTGCAATTAATATCAAAAAACATTTATGATTTTATGACATTAATATGAAAGTTAATTGATAGATTTTGTATTAAAAAGAAGCTTACCAAAGCTATCAACCATTTGAACTGGTCCAGACTGTGATGCATCACCAACACCATACAGATTGACTGCTGATACACGGAATATGTATTCATTGCCCTTAATCAATTTGCTGGCAACATAGCGGCAATCCATAACATTTTCAGCAAGCTTTGTCCAGAGAAGGCGGCTGGTTTCTCTCTTTTCTATTACATATGATTTGATACTGCTGCCACCATCCTCTTCTGGTGGCAACCATGTTAATGTGCATTTCTCAGCAGAGACACTGGTTGGCTCAATTGGACCTGGAGGTCCTGGCACATCTAGGATTTTGACTTTGACCTTTTCTTCTTTGATACCAAAGGGATTGCTTGCAGTAATAATGTATTCTCCAGTGTTCTTTCTGTTGGCATACTTAATCGATAAAGTTGAAGATGTGGGAGTGCTTGTAATTTGGACAACATCTGAAGATTTAAATTCTCTTCCACCCTTAGACCATACGGCTTTAGGAGGTGGTTTGCCAAGAACGCTTGATGCTGTTATGACAATTGTTTCTCCAGCCTTCACAGTCACACCATCCTTCATTGCAGGGTCAATTGTGATAGTAGGTGGGTCTAAAAATAGTACAAAGGTATCGATCAAAATTGCTATGTTTATAGATTGGTACAGTAATTCATTAAAATATGAACAAATATCTTACCATATTCATCTTTGCAGAGAAGAGCCTCAGTTTTCTCTGAGGGAGCACTGATAGCTCCAGCAGCATTCTTAGCTCTTATTTTAAACTCATATGTGCAGCCTTCCTGTAGGTCTGTTACAGTGTAAGCACAGCTTTGGATATTCACATGATTAGCCTTCATCCAGGCCTTTCCTGGGTGCTCTAATTTTTCCAACATATAGCCTGTCAGTTTGTGGCCACCATCATATTTGGGTTCAGTCCAAATGAGTGTAACACTATTTCTTGTGATACTAATCACCTCAGGTTTTCCAGGAGGATCTACAGAAAAATACATTAAATAGTAAAATATAACAAATACGATTATTGTTTTTCGATAAGTGTAAATACCACATATTTGTTAAAGGAAAGCAGACTCACCAATAGGATCCAGCGCAACAAGAGATTCTGTTTGTTTGCTTGGCTTTCCAAGTCCGGCAATATTCATAGCTATTACCCTAAATTCATATTCCAGACCTTCCATCAAACCAGTCACTCTGCATTCTTTAACTCTCAAAGGGGTCTTGTTGGCTCTCTTCCACATCAAGCTATTTCTATCTTTGAATTCCACATAATATCCTATGTTATGAATAAAAAAGAAAATACTTTGTTTACATCTTATAATTCATGACAAAATGATGGGAAACATGGAGATATTAAAAAATATTTTACCAGTAATAGGTGAGCCTCCAGTTTCTTTTGGGTCAGACCATGTTAGAATAGCAGACTCATGGCGAATGCTCACAACATCAGGTGGCGCTGGAGCCTCTGGTGCATCTGTTGGGAGGAAAAGAGTTTATTTGTGAAAAACATTTTAAATATCTTCCATGTAAAAAATAATTTGCATCTTCTTTTAAATACTTACTGAATGGGTGTTTAGCTATCACAGGGGCAGACCTGAGGAACTCCCCAACTCCATATTTATTTTCTGCACAAACTCTAAAGATATATTCTGTTCCATCACGAAGTCTTGTAACCCTCATAGTGTTCTTT
This sequence comes from Triplophysa tibetana, assembly GCA_008369825.1. NCBI lineage: Eukaryota > Metazoa > Chordata > Actinopteri > Cypriniformes > Nemacheilidae > Triplophysa > Triplophysa tibetana. The sequence goes on along the minus strand of CM017902.1, from coordinate 4,625,741 downwards.
TGAATTGCGGAAGCAACTGTGGCCCACTTGTTAGCAGTAGATTGCCTCTTCTCCAAAAAATAATTGGTAACTTCTGATCCACCATCATCAATGGGTGGTGCCCATTCTACAGTAATTCCTTCCGCTGTGATTTCATCAAACTTAATTGGACCTGTGCAGATTCCAGGCTTACCAACAACATTGAAGTCAATAGCTGATTCCTTTGTTCCAGCACTGTTTCTCAAAATGATGGTGAATCGGCAAGCATCATTTCTATGACAATCACGAATTAGCAAAGTTGTGTTTGTTGCAGTTGATTCAACTGAGATTCTACCACTGTCAGATAAAGTAACATCACCCTTTTTCCATATGACAGCTGGAGCAGGGATACCAATAATAGGAATATTGAGACGAACAGTGCTTCCTTCCTTGGCCACATAGCTAGAGTCAGGAAAGCCTTTTAGATTGCAGTCTGGCAAGACTGTAAAGAGACAAGAAACATAAAAAAATTTAATGGACAATGTTGCATAACAATCTAGACACAAAAGCAAATATTAGGGGCATTACAATACCTATTTGATCTTTAGCCACAACAGTGAGTTCATTTGGGGGTCCTTCAGCTACTTCATTAATGGCTTTGACTCTGAAGGAGTATTCATTTCCTTCAATAAGATCAGTCATAGTGTACTGTGTGAGCTTGGACTTCATGAGCAGCTTCCATTTGTCTTGACCTTCAGAGATCTCTAGAACATATGCAACAATGTGGCTTCCTCCATCACAGATTGGTTTCTTCCAACTGAAAGTGCAAGAATTCTTGGTGACCTCTGAGGGTTTCAAATCTGTAACAGGTCCAGGTTGTTCTGTAATAGATAACAGTCAGCATTATAGTAATGCATTTTGTACTTTATTGCTTAATTAATCTAATGGACATATTTATGTATTGGATTTTTTTTATAGTTCAAAACTTAATTATGATTATGTAATCTGCCACATGTTACAAGAAAGAAGTTTCACCTGACGCTTTGACTGGTCCAGTTGTCTCACAACCCTCCCCAATGCCATATATATTTTCAGCTAGGACTCTGAAACAGTAAGCTTTGCCTTCCTCAAGATTTGTTATTCTGAAAGATGTTTTGGGACACTCAGGAGAAACACAAGTCCATGCTTTTCTCTCTGCCAGACGTTTCTCAACAACATAACTCTTAACAGGACTTCCACCATCAATCAATGGAGCATCCCAAGTGATGGATGCATGATCCTTTGAGGTCTCCTTAACAATCAGATTGAGTGGTGGTCCAGGTGTGTCTGTGTAAATGTAAGAATTATAGTATATAAGTTATATTAAATATAAGTTAATAGTAATCTTAAATCAGAAATCTGTGTTTTAGAAAAGGCATCTTACCTAGTACTTTGACCAAAATGGTATATGACTTAGTACCACTACTGTTTTCCAGAGTTAATACATATTTGCCAGCATCATATCTGTTGATATCTTCACAATAAAGATAGGTATCCCATTCAGTGGTCTTGATCATGAGGCCTTGTCTTTCTTTCAAGTTGCCATTGACCTTTGTCCATGTTGCTTTTGGAGCAGGACGCCCTCTCAGAGGCACATAAATTCTCATTGTGACACCAGCTCGTAAAACTAGGGCTTTTCTGAGATCTGCATCAAGTTCAGCTTCAGGGGGAACTGATGGGCAAAAATGTATATTCAAAATAGATAATAAATTTATTGAAAATGTAGCTTGTATTGCAAATTCAGATTTTAACACTTACGTAAGATGTCCTTCGCCATATGATTTCCAGGGACATCACTTGGCTCGCCAAATCCAATTCTGTTTACAGCTGAAACACGGAACTGGTACTCAGTGTTATCAATAAGACCACTAACAACAAACTTTGTGGACTGGAGGTTCTTTGGCACATTGCACTTCATCCAGTCTTCTCCTTCTACTCTCTTGAACTCAACAAGGTAACCCAGGATCTCACATCCACCATCATAAGCGGGCTTGGTCCAGGACAAACTGATTGAACTGTGTGTAGAGTCAATGATCTTTGGAAAAGCAGGTGGTCCTGGTGGATCTATGGTGAAACCACAACATGTGAGCTTCAACAATTTATTTAGAAAATTGTTATTAGTCAAATATTGTTTCAAGATTTTTTTACTTACACACTGGGTCTAATGCAAGTGCACCTGCAGATGGATCACTTGGTTTACCAAGACCGGCTTTATTGATGGCAATAACTCTGAATTCATACTCGGAACCTTCTGTAAGGCCTCCAGCTTTAATTGTCCTGTCAATAACTGGTCTTCTATTAACTTTAGCCCAGTTGAGGTCTTGAGTTTCACGCTTTTCAACCATATATCCAAGAATAGTAGCCTTGCCGTCATTAGCAGGGGCTTTCCAGCTAACAGTCATGTGGTCCCTGGTAATATTAGTTATAACTGGAGGTTCACAAGGTCCTGGAACATCTGAATTTAGAAAATAAAAAAAGGATGAAGATTGAATTGGAATAACATTTATTAATATTTGATAATGGATGGAACATGATATTTAAAGTTGGAAGAAAAGAAAGAATGTGACGTTACCAAATGGATTCTTGGCGACTACAGAGTTTGTCAGAATTGGGTCTCCAACGCCATACTTGTTCTCTGCACTGATTCGGAACTCATATTCATGACCTTCAATCAGTTTCTCCACAGAACAGTCTGTTGTCTGACCACCAACATTAGCCGTGACTTGGGCCCAGTTGGCTCTGCTTGTTTCACGTTTGTCAACAATGTAGTTTGTAATTTCAGAACCACCATCTGCAAGGGGTTGCTCCCACCTGACTTTTATCCGGTCAGCAAAAACATGGCTTATCTTTACTGATGCTGGAGGTCCAGGTTTGTCTGCAGAATCAAAACAATGAATTTCTAACTCGTCTAACAGACACAATGTCTTTGCATTTGAACGACAAGACATGGCTGTGATTTTGCAAGTTAAGTTAACTCACCTAAAACCTTCAATTTAATATGAGCACCCTTGGTTCCACTTGGATTCTCAGCAATAATGGTGTACTCTCCAGACTCCTTTCTTGTCACAGAGAACAGTTCCAAGCAGAAGCGATGTATCTTTTGAGTCATTTTTATGCCTTCAACCAACTTCAATGGGACACCATCTCTCTTCCATGTGACTTTTGGCATTGGTTTGCCAAACACGTCAGCTTCAAGGCATACATTTGCTCCAGCCTTGACAATAATTAAGTTCTTCATTTCAAGACCAATCTCAACCCTTGGAGGAACTGAAATAACACAAAACAAAACATAAATGTAAAGCTTGTAATCCATCAACAGGGAACTGTTACACTGCTGGTGAAATAAAATTTACCATGCTCTGCAATAATTGCGATAGCATCAGATTCTTCTGAGGGAAGACTGACATTAATTGCTGTCTTTGCAATAATTCTGAACTTGTATTGGGTTCCTTCCTCAAGTCCAGGGACAGTATATTCTTCTTTTGGCACATTTTGGCTGCTTGCATTGATACGCACCCATTTGTCTCCTGGAAGTTTCAAAGACTCAACATAATAACCAATGAGTTTGCTACCACCATCATGTTTTGGACGACTCCAGACAAGAGAAACTGAATTTCTTGTCACATCAAGGACTTCAGGTTTTCCAGGTGGATCTAAAACAAAAGACAAAAAATTATATTTATGTTTATATATATATGTGCTTATCTTCAAATATAAATAAAAGCATTTTTTACACATACCAACTGGTGTTCTTGCAGTGATAAATTCTGTCTGATTGCTTGGTTTGCCATGTCCTGCCTTGTTGACAGCTGACACTCTGAATGTGTACTCCAGACCTTCAATGAGGCCAGAGCATGTATGTTCAGTTGATCGAACAAGGCCTTCATTTGCCTTGACCCAAAGAAGGCTATTTCTTTCTTTGCGCTCAATGGAATATCCAATGATGGGACTGCCACCATCGTTCACAGGTCTTTCCCAGGACAACACAGCAAAATCCCTGTTGATTTTGTTGACGCAACAGTTTTTCGGCTCACTTGGTGGATCTAAAGTGTGAGAATTTTTATTTGTGTAAGTAAGGCCTAAACCCTTTACGTGCAATTATATGTGACTATTATCGAACTTACCAAATGGATGTCTAGCAATCATTTTCTCAGCATAAATCGGTTCTGAAATGCCAAAACGATTTTCAGCACGGACACGGAAGCCATACTCTTTGCCAGAAGTCAACTTGCCAACTCTGCAGCTGGTCTTTGTGCAAGATGCAATTGTCACCCAGTCACCTCTGGTTACATCACACTTCTCAACAACATAGTTAGTGATGTTGCTTCCACCATCTTCAGTAGGTGAATTCCATGCAAGTGTGCATGAATCAACATCCACCTCAAGAACTTCTAATGGACCCTCTGGGGGACCAGGGATGTCTGAAAAAGTGTAAAACGTTATCACTATTAATTTTTACTTGAAATATTTTTAGCACAATGTATGTTTAAAAAATGTAACTTACCCATAATGATTATTCGGAGGATTTGGTTGACCGCAGAGGTACTGTTTTCCGCAGAAAGACTGTAGTAGCCACCATCCTTCCTTGTTGCATCCTTGATCATAAGTACACTCGTAGTTGGTGTCTTTTGTATGAAGAGACGATTAGATGTAACTAAATCTTCACTTCCTCTTTTCCATTTTGTGACGGGTGCAGGCTTTCCAGAGAAAAGAGCCTCAACTATAAGTTTAGATCCTGCCTGTGCTGTAACAATATCTGGCATGATAATCTTTGGTGGCACTGTAAAACAAACAAGTTTTATTATTCCGAGTGTGAATAATTGAATAAAAACATTGGATTTAAGAGCAAAGCAATTATGGAAAAACAGAATATATTTGGATACATACTAAGCTGTTCTTTGACCTCGAATATGCCTTCAGCTTCTCTTGCCAAACTGCAACCAATTGCATTTCTTGCTGCAACCCTGAATCTATATTTGGTGTTTTCTTTTAGTCCAGCTACAACAATGGTCAAGTCCTTCACAACGGAGTACAATGTCCACTTTTCCTCAGGTTCACCATCCTCCTGGTATTCCACAATGTAGCCATTTATCTTTGATCCGCCATCTCTAAGTGGTTTCAGCCACCCAAGAGTTGCAGTGTTTTTAGTAACTTCCAATACATCCATTTTCCTTGGAGGATCGGGTTCACCTTTACAAAGAAATACATGATGCATATTATTTTATAAAGTTTTTTAAAATATACTTAAAATTATAACATCAATGCTGGACCTACTTTTGGAATCTGTAGCCAGGTAGGACTTCGGAGAATCTTGAGGCACGCCAATGCCGTATTTGTTAACTGCCATGACACGGAAATAGTATTCAATTCCTGGAGTCAGATTTGTGATTTTGAAGCTTGTCTTCTTTAAGTCATTTGTGCAATTCGTCCATGTTTTCCTGTCAACTTCACGCTTCTCAACAACATAGTTTAGAATAGGGCAACCACCATCATTTTCTGGAGGTAGCCATGCAAGTTGGCAGGTTGTCTTTGTGATATCAGTTGCCTCCAGTCCACCAACGCGACCAGGTGTATCTGTTGACAATAAATTACATTTATAAGAAACCTAATCACTTCATCTTGATTTTAAAATATGTTAAAAATATATGCATATTTATCAATAGAAGCTTACCTAAGACTTTAACACGAACAAATACAGCTTTTTCTCCAGATGCATTTGAAAGAGTCAAAGAATATCTGCCAGAGTCTTCCCGTGTGCACTCGGGTACCACAAGGAAGGTCATTGTGTCAATCTGATCCACATGGCCCCTTCTAATAACGTTATCAACACCCATGCGCTTCCAGGTCACTTTGGGTGCTGGTCTTCCCCTAATAGTAGCAAAAAGTCTGATAGGACATCCCGCTCTAACATTAAGTCCTTTTCTTAGACTGGCATCAAGATCAATCTCTGGAGACTCTGTGGAAAAAGTTATTAAATAACTTATACATATAGCTTATTATAGTCAATTAAATCCATTAGGTGCCACCATACAAGTAACAATTTAAAACAGCCGTACCATGGATCTCCTTCGGTGTAACAGCATCCTTGAGTTTTGAAGGTTGACCCATGCCAACTTGGTTTTGAGCAGACACTCGGAATTCATATTCCTGTTTTTCATCCAAGTTAAGCATAGTAAATTCAGTTATGACAAGCTGTCCAGAAGTATTACATTTGGTCCAACCCTCCTCTGGATCTCTTTCCTGTTCTCCCTCCATTTCAACCTTGTCCCTCATTTCTACCAGATATCCAATAATTGGAGCACCACCATCATACACAGGCTTTGCCCAGCTAAGTGTAACAGATGTTTTTGTGCTGTCAACTACTTTAAGACTGCCAGGAGGACCAGGGGGCTCTAAGAGTTAAACAAAATCACAGATTAGTTTAAAGCACGACTATTTAGATTGCCAAGAAAAAAAAACATACTAGATTAGATGTTATCAAACTATACACACCGATTGGATCCTTTGCAGTGATGGGTCTGGATGGTTTGCTTGGTTCTCCCAATCCCACTTCATTTTCAGCTTTGACACGGAATTGATAGTCATGGTTAGGGATCAAATTGGTGACCTTCATACGTCTTTCGGAGATAGGGCTCTTTGTGACAGGGACCCATCGAACAGCCCTCTTTTCTTTTCTCTCAAGAATGTAACCAGTGATTGACTTTCCACCATCCTTCTCAGGAGGAGCCCACACAACAGTCATCTCCTTTTTACCTATTTTTGTGACTTCTGGTGCATCGGGGGGACCAGGTCTGTTGTATTGTGTCTTAGCAATAATAGGTTTGCTCTCCATTGGGGGACCAGCTCCCATTTTGTTTTCTGCCCTGACTCTGAAAATGTATTCATTTCCTTCAACAAGACGGGTTACATTACAGTAGTTGGTGACAACAGAGGCAGAGTAAGTGGACCAAACCATTCTTCTGGTCTCACATTTCTCTAGAATGTAGCTGTCCACCTCACAACCACCATCATCCTCTGGAGGATCCCATACAACTCTGCACTTGTCTGTGGAAATGCCTGAAATCTTTAAATCTCTGACAGGCCCAGGTATATCCAAAACAGTAACATTTGCATATCCAGTGAATGTTCCAGCAGAGTTTGTAGCAGTAATAGTGAATTTGCCAGTGTCACTACGTTTGGTTTTAGTCATGAGGAATTTAGAGTAATCTGGTCCAGTGTCAACACTGATCCTGGGATTATCACCTGTAGCCTTGTCCTTCACCCATGTAACCTCAGGTTGCGGCTTTCCTCTTAACCCAGCCTCAAGTCTAATTGATTCACCTGCTTTAACTACAGTGGTTCCAGCAAATTTCAGGTCAAGAACTGGCTTCTGAACTTCTTCTTTGACAAGAATATCAGATGTCCTAACCCAATTGCTTTCTCCTCCATCGTTTGTTGATTTTACTTTGAACTGATAGGTTTGATTCTCAACACATTTGTCTACCATGAAGAATGTGTCTTTTACGACTCCATCATGTAGTTTTTCCCACTCTTCAGCATCCTTTGACTTTCTCTCCAAAATATAAGCCAAGTTAGGGCTGCCACCATCATAATCTGGTTTTCTCCATTTAAGGAAAACAAAGTGCTTTCCAATGTCACTGACGTGGAAGTTCTCTGGCTCACCAGGCTTCTGAAGTGGGTCAATTGCGAGCATAGGTGTTTTTGTTTCTGTTGTTGGTCCTGGTCCACACTTGTTCTCCGCAGACACACGGAATAAATACTCATGATTTTCCATGAGCTTTGCTTTTGCCATGCGATTCGTACAGTCAGAGGATATCATTGACCAAGTTCTTATGCTTGGCTCCCGACATTCCACAATGTAATTTGTAATCTCAGTGCCTCCATTGTCCTCTGGAGCATCCCAAGATACCATGCAAGAGTTTTTAGTAACATAAGTCAATTTCAGATTCTGACAGTGTCCAGGTCTATCAAGTACATTTAATGTAATTGTAGCTGAAGCCTCTCCCGAGTCATTAACAGCCTTAAGTGTGTATTTTCCATGATCTGCTCTGGTAGCCTCCTTGATGCGCATTTGCACTACCGGGAAGTTGTTTATTAGAGTTGTGCGTTTGTCTTTTTCCAAAACTGTTTCACCTTTGCTCCATGTGATTTGAGGATCAGGTCTTGCTTTGACATATCCAGTGATATTAATGTTATGTCCAACACGAACAGTCACACGTTCACGACATGTGGCATCCATCTCAATTTCTGGAGGAATGAGGATGTCCTTGGCAATAACTGACTCTGGGACTTCCCGTGTCTCGCCTTCTCCAATCATGTTGACAGCTTTAACACGGAACCTGTATTCGGTGCCCTCTGTCAGTCCCTTCACTCTATAAGCACACTGCTTAATCAGATCATCCTTATTGCTGTTCTCCCATTCTCCACCTGATTTCTGGCATTCAATGATGTATCCTAAAATAGGACTGCCCCCATCCCTTGTCGGTTTGATCCAGACAATATCAGCATACGTGCAACTGTAGTCCTTAATCTTCGGGTTGATTGGAGGTCCAGGAACAGTTATTTGTCTGCAAGGCTTGGCAGGATCTGAAATAGGAGAGGGTCCACTAAAGCCAGCAATATTCTCAGCAAATACTCTGAACTCATATTCAATGCTTTCAAAAAGTCCAAGCACTCTGTATCTGAGTTCTTTGCATGGTGTTTTATTCACTCGAATCCATTTGCCACCCTTATGTCTACGCTCAATAATATAGCCACTAATTGGACTACCACCATCAAACATTGGCATTGTCCATCCAAGTGTGAGTGCATCCTCAGAAATGTCAGACGCCACTGGTTTTCCAGGATGGCTAGGAGGCTCAAACTGATGCCGGGCTACAGTTGGTGCACTTTCAAGAGCTGCACCAATGCCCATTTTATTTTCAGCTCGAATTCTCACTACATACTCTGATCCTTTTTGTAGACGTGAAATCTTGAGCCTTGTGGCCGTGCTACCAGAACTGACTCCTCCCCATGTTTCCTTACTTGATTCCCTCTTCTCAACTATATAGTTCATGACTGGGCTTCCACCATCATCTTTGGGAGGACGCCATTCAATGACCATGGAGTCTGGAGTGACTTCAAGAATATTAACAGGTCCAATGGGGGCAGCTGGAACATCAAGTACAGTGACATTCAGAGCAACAGTCTTACTTCCAGCTGAGTTAGACACTGTGAGTATATAGGTTCCTGTGTGGTGTCTTGTACATTCAGAGATGGTCAGAACAGTAGAGAAGTTGTCCGTGTCAATTTTGATGTTGTCTTCACTCTTGATTTCCTCTCCATCAATGACCCATTTGGCAGTGGGTATCGGAAGGCCTCTCATAATGGCAGGCAGTCTAATAGTGGTTCCTGCTTTCACGATGATGCCCTCAATTAGCTTCACATCAACTTCTACAATGGGTGGCACTGTTAAGAAACATACAAGAAAAGATTAACTAAATAACTAAAGGTTAACAATGAAAATTAAAATATATAACCTAAATAGTCATAGAAGATAGCAATACAATTAAATCTAACCTAGTTTTTCATGGCAAAGAACTGGCACAGTGGTGTCGGGGCGACTTAGGCCAATAGCATTCTCTGTCTTTACACGGAACCTATAGGTCTTTCCCTCTTCCAGGCCCGTCACGTGGCACTCAGGAATGCTGACAGTCTTAACAACAATCCAGTCCCTTTCACCTTCTTCTTGATACTCAACCAAGAACCCAGTGATGTCACTTCCTCCTGTGCGATCAGGCCAATTCCACTGGAGCCACACCTCAGTTTTGTCAACATCTACATGATGCAAGTCTTTTGGTGGACCAGGTGGGACTGAAATATGCAGATGAATATATGAATTACGTAACAAAATTTGAAAGAAAGGGTTTTGGAAGCCACGGTGGTGACTGATTTCATCGTTCATACTTACATAGTGGATTCATTGCTTTGATAGATTTTGGTGTCTCGACATATTCACTTCTGCCAAACTGATTTTCAGCTGCCACACGGAACATGTATGACATTCCCTCAATCAAGTATTTGGCCATCATGCTACGTTTTTTGGATGATGAGCACACTGGTACCCATTGTGTAGCTGCACCATCCTTTTTCTCAACTACGAAGTTAGTGATGCGTGTACCACCATTATCTTCGGGGTCTTTCCATGAAAGCTGGGCAGAATCACATCTGACATCAGACACTCTGAAATTCTGAACAGGTCCAGGTTTATCTACATTAACATAGAAAAACACAACTAATTAATTAGCTTCGAAAGAGAAAAATATTTTCCTTTCATTGATGAGCATGTTCTGATTGTTCTGAAATGTATTTATAAAAACAAGAAAATTACCAAATACAAGCACAGTGCATGTGGCTGTTTTTGATCCTGCTGGATTTTCAACATAAATTGTATAATCTCCACAGTCAGCACGTGTGCAATAGCGTATCTCTAATTTGGATGCCGTTCCAGATGTCTCGATCTCTGCTTTTGGAGGAACATCTGCATCATTTTTCTTCCATATGATGTTAGGGAAAGGTATTCCCTTGATTCCAGCGATAATATTAATGTGGGTTCCAGCCATTGCTTTAACCTCCCGAGGCATGCCCATATCCAACAGAAGTTCTGGAGGTTCTATAGACAAAAAAAACAGCAATTATTTGTATCACTAAATAACTAATCAACTAAATAACTAATGATATTTATCTAAGGTTACATAAATTACCAAGTCTGTCTTCCGCTCGAATAGGCTCTGGAACATATGTAGGCTCAGATTCACCAGCAGCATTGGCAGCCTTCACTCTAAATCTATAAAGCGCACCGTCCTCAAGGCTGATAACCTTGAATCTAGTTTCCTGGCAGGAGTCAGGTGTCTGATTAACTTGAAGCCATTCGTCGCTATCGTCTTTCTGATACTCAATGAGGTAGCCAAAGATTTTGCCTCTGCCAGAGTCTTTAGGTGGTTGCCAAGAGAGAGTGACAGACTCTTTTGTTGTGTCAATTGCTACTGGAAGTACAGGTGGGCTTGGAATAACTGCAGGGAAGACAAAAAGGAAAAAGTTAAGACTAGAACACCTGAAAGAACACAATACATGTAAAAAGGATCACATGCTACCCTAACCAACTGTTAAATTGTTTAGAACACAACAATCCATGAAATAACACCTGCCCTCTCATTGCCAGGCATTTTTTTAAATTTTTGAGCACTCAACATCCCTTTGCTCAAAACTAAAAACTCTTTCACCCAAGGCAAAGTTGAATGAAAAATTCAGATAACAGATTCGTACCTATAGGATCTTTGGCAAAGACAGGCTTTGAGGGTGGACTGGGATCACCAACCCCAATCATATTCTCTGCCATGACACGAAATTCATATTCACACCCCCTGAGAATATCGGGTACCCAGTATTCACTGTTAGGGAAAATGCGGTCTTTTCCAGCGCGTGTCCATGTGTTGGCCATGGTTTCTTTCTTTTCAACAATATAGTTTGTGATAGGTTTGCCACCATCAGCTGGTTGTATCCATGAAATCAGGGCTGTGTCTTTATAGATTTCTTTTGCCACAGGTGCCTGAGGAGCATCTGGAACCCCTGTAAATAACACAAATTTCAAAACATGAGAATGATCCCGATCCTGAATAAACTTGTTTGACTATTCAACTAGATTTGATTTAAAACTGTCACTTACTGAAAACGTCTCTTGCTTTTGTCTCAGCGGACAATAACGGGTCACTAATGCCATGAATATTTTGAGCGCAGATTCTAACGATATACTCTCTACCCTCGATCAGTTTTGGAACTCTGCAAGATGTTCTTGTGCAAGATTCTATAACAGGCATCCATAGATCCCTGTTTGTGTCTCTCTTTTCAATGATGTAGTTGGAAATAGCAGCTCCGCCATCATCCAGTGGGGGCTTCCAAGAAATGACCATGTAATTTCTGCAGATCTCATCAAAGATAACAGGACCCTCTGGATGCTGTGGTCGGTCTAAAAAAACAAACATATAAAATGTTTCATATAGGATTTTTATTGGTTTAAAAAAAGAAAAGATGAGAAAACAATTTGCTTGACCAAAAGATCAGCTTACCGACAACTATGATATTGCAAATTCCCTTCCGTGAGCCTATGGAGTTTTCCAGAACAACAGTGTATTTTCCACTGTGCTCACGTTTTGCCTTTTCAATAGCCAAGCACAAAATGTTATTTGTGCTAGTGAGAGCAATTTCCTCATTAGCTTGAAGCTCTTCATCAGTTTTGAACCATTTAATAGTTGGTTGTGGTTTGCCTGTGTATCGACTTTGAAGAGTGCAAGTCTCGCCAACACGAACCACAATCTTATCACGGAAGCCAAAATCAAGGGCTGGTGGTTCTGTTTAAGAGAAAAAGGGTGTATAACAAATTATATACAGTAAATTAATTAAATATGAGATCATTTAGGTTAAGAATACGTACCAAACTCTTTCTTGCACGTTACTGGTTTGGTGCTGAAAGAAGGTTTTCCTTGGCCGATTTGATTTACAGCACTCACACGGAATTCATAAGAAGAACCTTCTTTAAGACCCCCATGTGTGAATTTACGGTCCATTAATTTGTTGTCTGCTACAATACGCTCAAAGTTGTCTTTTCCGATGAGACGAACCTCGAGAACATAGCTTGTGATTTCGGAACCTCCATCATATTTTGGAGGTCTCCATGAGACGCTAATTGAGTCGTTCGTGACTGCAGTGACCTGAAGATCTTCCGGGCGCTCAGGTACAGCTAAAATAAAAGAGACGTAATACAAATGATTAAAGGTCAGTACATTTACAAAATAAACACGGATAGAAACAAATAAATACACAAGGCTTACAAAGTGGATCTTTGATGACAACTGGTGCTGACGTCTCAGTAAATGGACCCATTCCAATTATATTTTCAGCTGCAATTCTGAAGTAGTAACCCTTGCCATCAATAAGACCCTGGACCACAGCATTATGTCGCGTGACTGTATATGTCACTGAAGTCCAGCCTCTGCGGTCAGCTTCTCTCTTCTCGATTATGTAGTTGGTGATAGCTGAGCCACCATCATCTTCAGGTGAATACCAGGTCAGCTTACAAGAGTCAGTAGTGAGATTCTCACCAGAGAAAGGCTGACCCACAGGACCAGGAACATCTGCAAGGGTTTTTAGGGTATTTAGGGTTTACTGGGATAATAAGTAATATGCTATGTGTGTTTAAGGCAAGATTTCCTTAATTTTAAAACCTTTACATTGGCTTTTAAGACAAAAATATATATATATTTAATTATTTACCAATTAAAGATCGGTCACTGATTGCTTTATTTATCAAAATAGAGCATCATACGGGGAAAAATATTACCTAACACTTCAACAATGATTGCTTTCCTCCTCTCTCCACCTGCATTCTTAGCAGTCAGTGTATAAATGCCTTGGTGTTGTCTCCTGCAATTTTTGATAACCAGCGCTGAACTGATGGAAGTGGTCTCAACCACAGCCTCCTTTGGCAAATCGGCATCATCTCTATTCCAAATAATTTCTGGTGCAGGCTTTCCTGATACATATGCCAGGAGGCGGATTACACCACCGGCATGTACAATAATCTTTTCCTTGACAGATGCATCCAGGTCCACCTCAGGGGGAACTAAAAATAAAGATAAAAAACATGTAAAAAAAATAACACACAAAGCACACATAAGAAAATCTTGAAAATAAACATAATTTACTTGTTCTGTCCTTGACTTCAATCACTTCCGCAACCTCACCAGGCTCGCCCACACCTGCTGCATTGACAGCTCTCACTCTAAACCTGTAGTGTCCGAGCTCTTTCAGACCAGGAACAACAAACTTGCAACCTCTGATTTCCTTGTCTTTAACCTAGTACAATCAAACCAGACAAAACAAATGTTTATATATGTACACAACCATAATGCATATAAATGCTTAATGTAACCAGACTTTGTATATGCACACACCTTCTCCCATTCCTCCTGTCCTTCTTCTTTGTACTCAACAAAATAGCCTGTAATCTTAGATCCGCCATCAACAAGTGGAGGAATCCATTCAAGATCAACAGTTGACTTGGTACAGTCTGTTACTTTTGGAGTTGGAGGTCCTGGAGGTGCTGTTAAGAAATAAGACAAGTGTTGTAGATACTGCATTCAAAATATAAAATCAGCTCAGGAGCCTAAAAAGTAAGTAATATTTAACATACCTATAGGGTCTCTGCACACAACAGGATCAGAGGGCAAACTAGGTAGGCCACATCCAGCAGCATTCATTGCAATAACACGGAACTGATAAATAGCACCCTCCATGAGACCGGTTACAACGTGAGAAACTCCCATAGGTCTGATTCTGATAGGATCACGATTTACTCTTGCCCAACGTTTGGCTGTGGTTTCCTTACGCTCCAGCCAGTAGCCAGTTAATGGAGACCCACCATCATATTCTGGTTCTTCCCAGTTGACTGTCATGGATTCAAGTGCAACATCTGTGACAGTTGGCTTGTCACATTGGCCAGGTACAGCTGTTTGAGGAAGGGAAGAGCAAAACAGGTATTAAGCAAAATAAAACAAAAACTAATTTCTGTGCTGAAATATTTTGTGAAGGAAACTTACTGAAGAGGTTTCTTGCTTTTTCAGGTTCACTGTACAAGGGCGGTCCAACTCCATATTTGTTCTGAGCCATAACACGGAACTCGTATTCATGACCCTCAGTTAGTCTTTGTACAACGTACTGGCATTCTTTAGGATCACTAGAGACATGGACCCATGTCTTCCTGTTCTCCTCACGCTTTTCCACCACATAGTTTGTAATCTTTGAACCGCCATCATCTGTGGGTGGTTTCCAGGAAAGGCCAATCCTTTCAGCGAAAACTTCTTCAAACTTTATTGGTCCTACAGGTACACCAGGACGTCCTGATGACAGAAGAGTGAGAACATTAATTGTAATTTTTAAACCCAACATATCACCCATAATTACAAGACAATAACAAATTTGAAATTCTTTAAAATACCCAAAATGTTGAGTTTGATGCTCTTGGAAGCTGTGCCCAGGCTGTTGGTGGCTGTTAGAGTGTATACTGCGCTATCATCTCTCTTTGACTGCTGAATCAACAGCGTGCATTTATCATCAGACACAAGTTTATTGACATGTTTGTCATACTGCACACTGGTTTTGTCATCAGGATTGTCAAGTGGAGACTTTTGCCAGACGAGAGATGGGAATGGACAGCCCTGAATCCTGGAAACAATGGTGATATCAAATCCTTCTGCACCTTCTAAAGCCTCTCTGAGATCAATGTTTGGAGGACCTAGAGAGAGATAACAAAACAATAATGGTTAGTGAAAAACTAAGTATGGTATTTCAACACACCGAACTCAAAAATAAAATAATGTTTATTTATTACTCACATGTCTGGTCTTTAATGATAACGGGTCCGGCAGTCACAGACGGTCTGCTCGCTCCAGCATCGTTCACAGCTTTGACACGGAACTCATACTCCCCACCTTCCTTAAGGTCTTCAACAATAAAGGTAGTCTCTTCAACATCTCTCTTATTGCACTGTTTCCAAGTTTCTTTCTGGGGACCACTGGTATCCCAGCTCAGCCTCTCAATGATGTAATGCTTCACTGGTGCTCCGCCATCATTCTTAGGAGGCACCCATGTCAGGGTCACTGTGTTCTTGGTCACAAGGTTAATATTGACCTTGGTTGGAGGATCAGGAGGATCTTCACATTGAGAGAAAAAGGACAAACAGTGTCAAAGAACATATCGGAGGCATATGTGATACTTTATAAAATATATGGGTAGCTGACATACAGATAGGATCTCTTGCCCTAACAGGTTCGGAGGTCTCTGTAAACGGTCCAAAGCCAAGGCGGTTCTCAGCGCGAATCCGGAACAGATAGTCCTGGCCCTCAAGGAGGTTTGGCACGACAAGGGCCATGCTAGCACAAGCAGGGCTGACGGTAGTCCAAGCCTTTCCATTGACAGCTTTCTTCTCAATGAAGTAACTTTTGATTCTCTCACCACCATCATTATCTGGTAGCTTCCAAATGAGTCTCATTGTAGTTCTGGTAACATCAGTAACCTTGAGCTCCTTGGGGGCTCCAGGAACATCTAGTAAAACATTAAATAAATCAGTTTACTTCCATTTTATGTAGCTTTTTATGGACTACCAAAGCCTATATTAAGCCAAAAGCATGTAAATAGCCTTGACTTGTTGGCAGTCGATACAGGGCGACCAAATATCTCACACAACAATGGGCAAAGTCTAAAATTCACCAGTTTCCAGCACAATTTAAGTACATACAATATATTTAGGAAGTCAACTCACCGAGCACATTTACTCTGACATTGACGTGTTTCTGTCCTGATTTGTTCTTTGCTGTAATTGTGTACCTTCCAGAATGACTTCTCAAACTCACAGGAACAATAACAGTTGAGTTTGTATCATTAGACTCCACCTAATCACCAAAACAAATCAATATTTCCCTACTTGTCTGTTTGTAACAAGATTTAAATTAAAATACTTGTCTTTGTCTAAGAAAGGTTACCTGTGAATCCACTGGCAAGACATGGAGACGATCTTTCTTTTCTGTTTTTGCTTTGCCGTCAAACTCCCATGTGACTTTAGGAACGGACCGTCCTGTGATGGTAGCTGGAATCTTGAAGGGGGTTCCAGCACGAATACACAGCAAATCATGTGCACTGATATCCATAAATATCTTTGGTGCAGCTGTAGAGATAAGTCAGAGTGTAAGGTCAACGTGCAGAAGTAACATGCTTGACTCGTCAATTCATAATAAAACTGAGAGTTTACTTTGAATGTCCTCTATGCGAACTTCAGTGGTTCTGGGACTCGGCTCAGATTCGCCAATCTCGTTGACTGCAATGATTCTGAATCTGTATTTTTTAAGCTCAGGAAGGTTTGGAATGGTAAACAAAGTACTAGGATGCAGATTTTCAGCATCATTTATTCTGGCCCACTCAGATGTGCCTTCATCCTGGATCTCAATGATGTAACCTTTGATGGGGCGACCACCATCTTTACCTGGTGGGGTCCATGAGAGGGTGACACTATGTCTGGTTTTGTCAGCAATCTCAGGAGCAGCTGGCATGCTAGGCGGAGCTGTTGTACACACATAAAATAATGACATGATAAGGTAAAAACATAATTAATGTGATTAGAATCCAAAAGCATTTAATCTAATGTTCTTACTCAGGGGATCGACAGCAATGGCAGATTCGGAGGTTGCACTAGGTGGTCCAATGCCAGCAGCATTGCAGGCCATCACACGGAATTCATATTCAGTTTCCTCAATAAGACGAGTAACCATATAATCCCAGCCTTTTACGCCACGCTTTGACACCATGACCTTATTCACACGAGACCAATAAGAAGTTCCCTTTTCACGTTTCTCAATCCAGTAGCCAGTAATCATAGAACCACCACTGTCCATAGGTGGTTCCCATGTCAGCAATATGTGGGCCTTGGAATACTCCGCGATAGTGACCTTTTCAGGTGGGCCGGGGAGTGCTAAAGGATCCCTTATCTGAATTTCTTCTGTTTCGCAGGCTTCGCTTATTCCATACTTATTCTCAGCCTTGACTCTGAATTTATAGTTGCCACCTGTTTCTAAATTCCAAACCTGCAAGAGACATTTAAAATTTAAATAAATTGTTTTACATAAACACTATTCATTCAAAGTATTCAATAGATACTGTAAAACAAATATTAACTGTAAAATAATTGGTTGGCTTACCCCATATCGCCTCTCGATAATGGTGTTAGTAACATTCACCCACTCTGCTTTTTCAGGATCTTCACCGTTAAGATCTTTCATCTCAACAATATAGTTGGTAAGCTCACTGCCACCAGTATCCAGTGGGGCATCCCAGGTAAGTTGGCAAGACTCGGCTTTTATATTTGAAAAAGCTATATTTCTTGGTGGTGTCGGGCGATCTGTAAAAAAATAAATAATGCAACATATAAAGTCCTTAAAGCATATGAAAAATAAACAACACATGTCCCTTCTTATATTATGTGTCTTTAAATGCTGTGCACCTACATAAGATAAAAAGCAGTTAATGCATTGTAGTTATTATATATTATCATAGACAAGTTAGGGTCACTTACGCACTTACTTACATAAATTTTATGGTTATTAAGATTCCACATTTTAGTAAAATAGTTAACTTATCAAACTTTGATAAAACACAAAAGAAACTATAGGATTTAAGTTGTAAAAAAATCTTAAATAAAATAAAACTTTTACCTTTAAAAAAAAAGTTTTTTATTTTAGCATTAGTAAAGTATATCAGTCTGGGATGCTTTTTAAACAATAATTAAGGAGTTTCTATCTATGCTGGGCTTATATTGGCTGCTTTTTCTTCATTATGCATTCAAAACATTTTTATTGGATAATCATTTTCATAGTTTTGTGTAAATAAATTATTTCAGATATTTAAGCATATGTCTCAGATCAAAAGATTTGTCAAACTTTTAAAGTGTAAGAGTAAGTTAGGATCAGGAGTCTAAATACTGTACGGACAGATTCTTTAAATGTAAATTTCAAAGTACATCTTATAGATTTCTTATGTGAGTAGACACTTAATATTAAGTGTGACCCAAGAATATATAAATCACAACTTACCCAGTACTTCCACTGTGATGTGATGACTGACTGATCCCAAACGATTTGAGGCATTAACGGTGTATGTACCCTTGTCCAGTCTCACAACACCAGGGATTGAAAGTTTGGTATGTGATGTCACTCTGTCGATCTCTTTGGTTTCTATCAGTAGCTTCTCAGTGGGCATGTCAATGACAACATCATCCTTTAGCCATTCAATCTTCGGCATTGGGAGGCCTGTGACTTCAGCAGGCATCTCAATAGGTTCGTTTTTCCTCGCTCTGATCAAATCGCCCTTGAAATGCTTCAGCATGTGCAGAGATGGAGCCACTATAATGACCAAAAGATTTCTTTTAATATTTGCACGCTGAGACATTATGAAAACCCAGAGACTAACAATAAAAATTTAATCTGTACAAACCTTCATCATCCTGAATGACTACAGTCATGGTAATTGAGGGCTCGCTTTCACCGATCGCATTCACAGCCTTTGCACGGAACTCATACAAGTGCAACTCGTCAAGGTTCTCAATTGTCATAATCTGAGCAGTGCACAGCTCTTCGTTGATACGCTGGAAAGCTGGCTGATCCTGTCTCTTTTTCTCAATGATGTAGCCCATGATTGGACTGCCACCATCATTACGAGGAGGCCTCCATTCAATGGTAACAGAGGACTTTGTCCTCTCTGTGTAGTGAAACTTTTCAGGAGAAGTTGGTGGACCTGGCAGTCAAAAAGAAATATGACAATAAATGAACATGGACAAGCAAAATGATTTAGTTTAGTTTGTGGAAGTACAGATTGTATGTATGTAGAGATTACCTTGAGGATCCACAGCACGGATAGGTCCAAGATCGACCGGGGGGCCACATCCAAACTTGTTCTTAGCCACAACACGGAAAATGTATTCCTGTCCCTCGATAATACCTACAATCTCACATTTGGACGAAGGGGTCTCAATCGGTTGTCTCCATGTGTGCATCTTTGGTTCTCTCCTTTCAATGATGAACCCGGTGACATCACTACCACCGTCATCATCAGGATCAGACCAATTTAACATCATAAGCTTTCTGGTAACCACGACAGGCTTTAGGTCAAGAACTGGTCCAGGAACGTCTGAGGAGATATTTTTATGTGAGATTTTAATGATCTAGAACTGGCAAAATCCTATATTTCTCAGATTGAATCTAAACAGTGTTGTGTACACTATAACTTTGGCCACCCAACCTATAATTCAAGGGTGCTTACCCATAACTTCAACCCTGGTCGATGCAGATTTGATCCCACTTGGATTTGCTGCTTGGATATGGTATTTGCCATGATCACTTCTCTTTGTGCATTTAATGACAACAGTGCTGTCGTTTCCAGCTTCTTCTACCTCCATACAGTCTTTCTCTAAATCTCCATCATCCTTTGTCCATTTCAAGAATGGGAAAGGTTTACCAGTCACATGTGCTGGAATTCTCAGCATCTCTCCAGCTCTAACAACAACTCCATTTCTCACAGAGATATCGAGCTCGATGACTGGCCCCTCTGTTTTGACAAATAAACAAAGTTAAATATTCTGCTACAATTCACATTAAAATTATATATTATTATATTATATTATACGGTTTAACTTATTATAATATAAATATATTGTTTAAAGTCAAACCATTTGAATTGTTCTATGTTCATACCTGCTGGATTTCTCACAATTACTGCATCAGTTAAACCAGGAGCGCCTTCACCCGCACAATTGACCGCCACAACACGGACAATGTACTTTGCACCTTCTCTAACGCCATACACAGTAAACGTGCGGCTCTTCTGTGGTCTTTCTGTGGCTCGAGACCAGTCTTTAGTACCAGCAACAACTTTGTCAACATGGTAACCAAAAATATCTGCGCCACCATTGTCTGCAGGGGGATCCCACTCAACGTCAATTGAATAGTCTGTGGTTTCAACAACCCTTGGAATTGGTGGACCAGGGGGCACTAAAAATAAATAATATTCATTATAATGTAGTTCATATTGAAGTGACAATTGTATAGCTCATGTGTCCATAGGATATAGAGTAAATTCTAGGGGTGTACACTTACTGATTGCTGCCTGTGCTGTTTTTGGTTCCGACGGTGGGCTGAACTTTCCAGGTCCGGCCACATTTTCTGCACAAACTCTGAAAATATATGTCATACCCTCCAAAAGACCCAGTACAGTTATTTCCAGATCAGGAACAATGATGCGATTAACTCTTGCCCAGTGTGTGCTGTTAATTTCTCGTTTCTCAACCCAGTATCCCTGAATGGGGCTACCATTGTCATTGGGTTCATTCCAGGTAACAACCATGCTGTTAGAGGTGACATATACAATTTCTGGTTTCTCCGGTGCCTCTGGAGGATCTGAAATAATGAAGCCAATGAAACCATTAGAATACCTGTAAAACACAATAATAAAAATGACGTGCTCAACAAAACAATGAACATCTTAATACCGAATGGATTCTTCGCAATGATGGGTTTGGAGATGCATGGGATTCCAGGACCATATTTGTTCTCTGCAGTGACACGGAAGATGTACTGCTTGCCCTCAATAAGTTTTGTCACTGGATATCTGCAGCCTCTCAGGGTTGATGTCACAGTGATCCAACCAAGTTCGATCTTGGAGTTGTCTTTTCTCTCCAGCGTATAGTTAAAGATTTCACTACCACCATCATCCAAAGGAGGATCCCACTTGCAGATGATGGAGTTCTTTCTCACCTCCTCAAATGAGAAATTAACTGGAGGTCCAGGGGTATCTGAAAATAAAAAATGAAGTGATATTCTTTTCTCTAAAACATTGAAAACAAGACTACAACATTGAAAACTCATTAAATCTAGGGGTTTCAAACTGTGTTTCTTCTAATATTCTGCTTAAGAGATTTATGCTAAACATTGCTGAAAACATCAAGAACAAATAAATACTGATAAAGAACACTCACCAAGGATATTAACTTCACAGGAAGCAGATGCAACACCATGATCATTCTCCACTTTTATGGTAAACACACCATGATCTGCTCTGATGGTATCTTTCACAATGATGTAGGATTCACCCTTCCTCTTGGAGTCAATTGTAAGACGCTCATTTAAGCTTGGGTGGTATGCCTCTTCGGGTTCTTCAGGTTGCTCCACCTCCTGTTCCTTCTCCTCCTCTTTCTTCTCCTTGATTTCCTCCTTCTTTTCCTTGTCCTCCTCCTTCTTGTCTTCCTCCTTCTTTGGCTCTTTGTCCTCCTCCTTCTTTTCCTCCTTCTTCTCCTCCTTCTTCTTCCTAATAGGTTTCTCTGGCCTCTTCTTTAGTGCTTCTGGCCAAATGCTTGAATTGTTCCTCGTCCATGTAATTTGAGGGTAAGGGAATCCAGAGATGTAGGCATCCAATCGCATCTCCTCACCTCGTTTCACAATCAGACCTGATTGGAGACTTCCACTAAGGAATACCTTTGGACGATCTGTAAGCAGAATTAAAAAAAATGTTAAAAACATAACATTGACTGGTATAGTATATATTGGTTCTTTACAAATGACATATTTTAGAGTAAGCTATGTTAAGGTTAATGCTAGATTAAAGTGGCTGTAATAAAAATAAACACTTTCTTACCAATAGCATCAATGGCTTTGATCAAAGGTGTGCTGCGTGAAGGATCACTAACACCAGCTGCATTTTCTGCGTATACACGGAACTGATACTGATTCCCTTCCTTCAAGCCCTTAACAGTGTATGACAACACTGGTACGAGGAAGTCATTGCATCTCACAAAATTATCTTCCCCTTTCATCATCTTCTCCAGAATGTAACCCATAATTTTGCTTCCACCATCATACATGGGTGGCTTCCATGTCAGGGTCACAGACTCAGAAGTAGGGTTGTGTGTTTCCACCTCAATTGGTGGATCGGGGCGTTCTGTATGTGTATGAGACAAGTAAATAAAAGCAGTACGTAAATATTAAATTCCTACAACAAACTGTAAAAAAATGCATGTAAGATATTTCCAAATGATGCAGAATAACTTACGCTTCTGATCTTCAGCAATTACAGGATTGCGAAGCTCAATGAATTCACCGCCGCCAATCTTGTTCACGGCTCTGACACGGAAATAATACTCTCCGTTCTGAATGAGATCTTTAACCTGCCAGACCAGTTTGTTTTCCCCAGACATAACATTGATGTAGGTTCTCCTGCCTGCCTCTCTACGTTGCAGGACGAAGTGGAGAACAGGGCTACCACCATCATAGTCTGGAGGATCCCAAGACACCTTACAGGAGTTCTTGGTAATCTCACTATCAACAATTTCCTTACATGGTCCAGGAAGACCTAATTTTTAAAAAACACAGAGACAAATGTGTTAGCTTTATCCAGAGGTCCTACATAAAATAAATATTATTACATAAAACATACCAATAACTTTGACATTGATTGTTCCACTAGCTGCACCAAGGCCGTTCTCCAGGGTAACTTTGTACTGGCCACCATCGGCATGCAAGCAGCTTGGGATTTCCAGATGGCAGGATGTGTACTCTGTTCTGAAGAAAATTCTGTCGTCAGCCTTCAGTTCACTTCCGTCTTTGTGCCATGTGATTTTGGGTGCTGGAACAGCCCTAAATGGAATAGGGAGGTGCATCTTTTCACCCTCCACAACAACAAGGTCCTTGGTCTGGAAATCGAGGGTCGGGTTGCCTGCATTGATATGGATCATAGTACACTCAGTTGAGTGAAGCAACATGTCAAAACATTTACAGTTTTATCATATTTGAAAAGAGAATCCGCTTACAGTCTGAATCCTTGGCATATACACTCTCAGAAATCTCAGAGGGTTCACTGGCGCCCACAGAATTGACAGCACGGACTCTGAAGGTATACTGCTTCTCAGGCAGGATCCCCTCCTCTTCGCCAGCTCTGAACTTCAGCTCTTTGACCGGACGAGAGTTCACCCGCATCCATTTCTCTGTACCAGCCTCGCAGAGCTCAATATTGTATCCAATAACTGGACTTCCTCCATTTTTGTCTGGGGCTTTCCAGGAAATAGAAATATGGTCTCTTGCGGCTTCAGTGATGTGCAAGTCCTGAGGAGGTGATGGTGGTCCTGTAAAGAGATGGAATGTGATTATACAGTCAAGATTGATTGTTTAAATACTTCAATACTTCAATACTTTCAGAAATTCTTGTTATTATACCTGTCGGGTCCTCAATGACAATAATATCAGTGGGTTCACTTGGGTGTCCGATTCCAGCCTCGTTTTCAGCAGAGACCTTGAACTGCACTTCAGTGCCCTCTATAACATCAGTCACTCTGTAATGGCAGTCAGGACCTGAAGTCTTTCCAGATTTCACCCAACGGGTTCCAAGTTTCTCCTTTTTCTCAATGACATATCTAGGATGAAAGATTTGATAAGATGAAGATTAACTGTGTTATTATTTAGATTTCAAAAGCAAATAGCAGGACTAAAACAGCACTGGGACCCTTAACTACAGTGTTGTAGTTACAGTGACTACCTCAAGACTGGTCTGCCACCATCCTTCTGAGGAGCATCCCATTTCAGGTCAACATGACTCTTGGACACCTCAGTAACGGTCAGATTATATGGAGGCCCAGGAGTACCTGTTAAGTCGAAAATCACATATGAAAATGTCAAGCAATGAATATCCAACAATCAAGTAGAAAGCAAGTGATGGTAAAGCTCAAATATGCACCGAAAGTATCCTTGGCGAGAACAGAGTCTGCAAGTTCGCAGTATTCACTGGGTCCAACAGCGTTCTCTGCAGCTACACGGAACACATAGAGCGACCCCTCATTTAGTGGGCTGGCCGTGTATTTGAGCTCCTTCACAGTGGTGTCCACGACCTGCCAGCCTTTGCGTTTGACATCTCTCTTCTCAATGATGTAGTTTGTGACAGGAGAGCCACCGTCTCTCTCAGGTGCTGTCCATTTCAATTCAGCACTGTTCCTGGTACTGGTAACAACTAGAAGCCATCTTGGTGGAGATGGAGGATCTGATAAAGGACGACCATTGTTAGTGTACATGAAGATTAAAGTTCACAGAAGTTGTTGTTGAAGAAAGTTTTTTGGGGGTGACCTGTGCCTTTAATAGTGTGACTTACTAAGTCTCTCCTTGCAGAGAACCGGATCA
Source organism: Triplophysa tibetana (assembly GCA_008369825.1). NCBI lineage: Eukaryota > Metazoa > Chordata > Actinopteri > Cypriniformes > Nemacheilidae > Triplophysa > Triplophysa tibetana. Next base: position 4,600,950 of record CM017902.1, on the reverse strand, counting down.
CTTGGCTCACTAGGTTCACTCTCGCCTGCCGCATTGACAGCTCTGACACGGAATGAGTACTCTTGTTTTTCCATCAGTCCTCTCAGGAAATGCTCAAGAGTCGGAATACCATCAGCTACGCGAACCCACTCATCAGTTCCGCTTTTCAGGAGCTCGACAATATAGGACTCGATCTTGGCACCACCATCATGCTCAGGTTTCGTCCAATGTAGGAAGGCAGATGTCTTGGCTACATCCTTGACAGTGGGCTTACCAGGAGCCCATGGAGGATCTAAAACAAATTCATGGATCTGTTTTAACATGCTCTCTCGGAATAAAATACTAAGTTATCTTTATGGACAAAGAAGGATATTTATCAAATGTTATCCTACCAATTGGATCTTTAATCAAAATCTGGTCTGTCTCTTTGCTTGGTTTGCCAGGTCCTGCAAGGTTCTCTGCCAAAACACGGAACTTATACTTCTTTCTTGTGGGCAGTCCTTTTACCCTGCAAGCAAAATTAGGTTCTTAGATTTCATGTTCATGACCATACATATAAAAATGCAATCAAAGGTAAATAAACACTCAGTTTGCTCATTCTATAGCAAATTCATATTCTTACCGGAAGTTTGTGTCCCTGATAGGCAGCTTATTGCATCTTATCCATTTGTCATGATCTGGTTCATATCTTTCTACCCAGTAGCCAGTAATGGGACTTCCACCGTCATCATCAGGCTCATACCAGTTCAGAGTTACTGAATCCTTGGCAATATCAGATGTCTCGAGTTTGTATGGTGGTCCAGGGGTATCTAAGATATTGCAGATATTGTGTGAATATACAATTCTTATATAATTGGACATTGTAGACAATAATACATTGATATGTTAAAGTTTAATAAAATAACATACCAAAGGGGTATCTGGCAATAATGGGGGCGTGTTCTGCTTGGGCACCAACGCCAAATTGATTTTCAGCATATACCCTGAAAACATACTCCTTGAATGCCACAAGTTTAGTGGCCTTGTATGTGGTCTGCTTCACGGTGGAAGACAACTTGTACCAGATCTCACTGTCCAAAGCCCTCCGCTCAACAATATAGTTTGTAACCTTCGAACCACCATCATCTCTAGGTGGATTCCAGGACAACAAACAGGACTCACTGGTGATTTCAGAGATATCAAAGGCAGCTGGGGGACCAGGCTTATCTATATGGAGGGAACAATTATATTGGGTACAAATGTTATTTGAATCCTGGAAGTATTAAACATTTCAGTTTTACATATGGCAAGATTGTCATTGATTGTGGTTTGTATAAAGGAAAGTGAACTGACCTAGAATGTTGACATCAACAGTTGCAGTTGCACGCCCACTGCTGTTCACTGCTTCAATGATGTATGTTGCAGTGTCATCTCTCTTAGTCTTAGCAATGGACAGGGTGGAATGTCCTGGCTTGGCATCGATTGTTATTCTGTCATCTGGCTTCAGGACTAGGTCTGCCTTGGTCCATTTGACTTTTGGCTCTGGTTTGCCTGTGATATCTGCCGGAAGTTCAATCTTTGTACCTGCTTTGGCGGTAAGGCCAGCCAGCAGTTTTGCGTCAAGCTGAATCTCAGGAGGTTCTGTAAAATTGTAAAGAAAAACAAAGACATAGTTATTTAGTGTTGAGATGTACTAAATATTCATCACAATGTGGATACATAATATAATAATGTACCTTTAGGATCAACAGCCAAGATCTCGTCTGTTGCCTTGCAAGGTCTGCTGGCACCCAGTCTATTCAAAGCCCTCACGCGATAAGCGTACCACTGTCCTTCAATGAGACCTGTCACTTCAAACCTGTTGGTAGAGTTAGTTTGGTTTAAGTTTTGAATGAATGATTTATTTTCAGGTCATTACTCGTGACCAACAAAATGTCGTTTACATTTTATCCCTTTGCGTGTTCTCTGAAAATAATTCATTTCTTTAGAAAGTTATCACTTACTTAAGCTCAGGTACTGGCTCTCCACAAGGTTTCCACTTGTCAGTTCCACGTTGACATTTGTCAATAATATAACCTTTGATTACAGTACCACCATCCCATTTAGGAGGCTCCCATGACAAGAATATCTTGCTAGCAGACTTGTCTCTCCATTTAAGGTTTTCTGGTGGGTCTGGCACAGCTGTGTAACATACAAACACATATAATATGTTCTGTGATTTTTAAGAACAGATTCAATTTTTGTTTTAATAAATAATAAACATTAGTTTCGATACTTACTAGCAGGTGATGACACATTCACAGGTTCATCAATATAAGCGGGTTCTCCAGGGCCGCATTTGTTGCAAGCAATAACTCTGAACAAGTACTCCTTTCCTTCAACGACATCTGTGATTGTGTACTCCTGGTCTTGCAAACCTGCCATCACCTAAAAATCACATATAAATAAGAAGTTATCACATTAGGAGAACTACAGAGGAACTTAAAAAAGCTTACCAAACATAAAAATGGGCGTATATATACAGTACTAAAGCCTATACCTTCACCCAGGTCTTTCTAGAAACTTCACGTTTCTCAACCTGGTAGCCAGTGATTGAACTTCCTCCATCATGATCAGGGGCCTCCCACATCAGGTGAACATGCCTTCTGGTCACCTCTGCAACCTTTAAGTCTTTGGGTGCGCTTGGAGATGCTGCAGAAAAAAATATAGGTGCTACTAAATTTTGTCCAAGATACTAAAAACATTGTTTCTGTAGTATGTGTTATATATAAAATGTAGTATTATGTTCTACATACCAATGACATTGACATCGATATCTCCTGAAACACTGGTCACATCATTTTCTAGCGTCAGAGAGTATGTCCCTCTGTCTGGGCGCACACTTGGGGTGATAACAAGCTCCGTGAATGTAGCCTTTGTAACCATGGACACACGGTCACCAGCCGCAAGTTCAGTTTCCCCAAAAGTCCACTTTGCTGTGGGCACTGGGTAGCCAGTGATGGGTACTCGGATTGCAAGAGGATGTGGGACAATAACCTCAAGACCATCCTTAAATGCACTCAGGTCCAAAGTTGGTGCAACTATGTTAAAGGAAGTAAATTACACGGTAAGCTTGTTGTAAAAACTGAAAAAACTTGATAAGTTTGATGAAGGACATCACTTACAGTGTGGGTCATCTACCAACACGGGTCCAACAATGTTAGAAGAGTCCGACTGGCCGGCTGCATTTTCAGCAATTACTCTATAGCTGTATTTTGTTCCAAACTTAAGGCCAGACATCTGTGGAAAATGTTGTGGATTATTATGAATCATGTTCAAAGTTAACGACCAAATAAACACGGCCGCACATTTATGCTCCATATGCACAAACAGTCTTCAGGAATATAAGAATATGATAGGAATAGATATAAAGGAATATTTTTAAGAACTTAAAAACCCTTTTTTTATTAAAGGCTGGCAAAAAGCAGACAGCCACTCAAGATCATGCTTTACTGTAATTTTAATATGTTTTGCATTGTGCCTATAATGCATGGCCTCCTATGGCTTAATGTTTTAATATAATGCAAAAATACTGTTACACACAATAACTAAAATAGATTGCATAGCTGTCACACTTACCCTGTAAACCAGGTCTTGAGAAAGCCTGGCATTACATCTGAGCCACTTTTCTGAACCTTCCTCACACCTCTCAATGATGTAGCCGGTGATTGGAGTGCCTCCATTCTTTAAAGGAGTCTCCCATGTCAACAAACAGGAGTCCTTCGTTTGTTCGGAGTGTGTCAAATTCAGTGGAGGGCTTGGCCTCTCTGAAAATCAAAACATAAAGATAGATATATTAGCTATGCATTTGTGGGCTTGTGTGCTGAAAGTAATAAAAGCATCTGAGGCACTAACCAATGGGGTCCATGATCTTCACTGGATTAGTTGCAGCACTTGGCTTGCCAATTCCAGCTCTATTCTCTGCCTTGACCCTGAATATGTATTCTTTATTTTCAATGACATCATTAATGATAGCTGTGCGTTCATGTGGTTTGGTCACCATGACAGGAGCCCAATTCACAGACGTCCTGTCACGGAGCTCAATAATGTATGACGTGATCTCAGATCCACCATCGGACAGGGGAGGTTCCCAGGACACTGTGGCTCCAAACTTATTGACATTTCCAACAATGACATTCTGTGGTGGGTCAGGAACATCTGTTAAAAGTAAAAACATGGTTAAAAGTAATATTAGACCACAGACTAGGAAGCACAGAACTGTAGCTAAAAAAACAAACATTCCTGACTTACCAAATTTATTCTTAGCTTGAACTGCTTTATCAGTCTCAATGCTGGGTCCACTTCCGACTCTGTTGCGTGCACAGACACGGAAGAGGTACTTTGAGTCTTTCTGCAGGCCGGTTACACAATATTCTGTACTGTCAGCACTGTCAGTAGCCAGAGTCCAAGTCTTGCGTTTGATATTGCGTCTCTCAACCACATATGCCAATATCTTGCTGCCACCATCACTATCTGGCTCTTCCCAGGCAATGCTGACCTCACCATCAGCGGTGTCAACAACCTGCAGGTTCTTCACAGACCCAGGAACATCTACAAAAGAAGACTTATGTGTGAGCAAAAAACCCTTAAAACAAGTATTTTTGTTTCTGTTTTTTAAAAATCAAATATAACCCACCGACAACTTTTAGATTGATGAAGGCCTCCCCTTTTCCATGTTTGTTCTGGATTATAATTTTATAACGGCCTTCTTCTGACTTCTTAGGGTCCTTGAGTCTGTACTCTGTCCTGTCAGTTGAAGAGTGAATATTGTCCTTTGGCAAACTGATGCTGTCGAAGAACCATTCGGCCTCAGCATGTGGGTATGCATTGTAAGGAATAGTCATAACAAATGGCTTTCCAGCATCTGTGACCAAATCTTGATCCAAGGTTTTAATCGTTGGTACAGCTGTGGAGAAACACAAAGGCATTGTAAACATTCGTATACTGAATCTGCATCTGATTTGCTTGTAAACATAATTTTTTCTCTCTTACCAGCAAGCTCAAGCTTGGCTCTGGCATCTTTGTCCTTGGCAATGACTCTGTACTCGCCTTGATCACGTGGCCTAATCTCACAGACCTGAAGCCTGTGAATTTTACCCTCGCTCATCATCTGGTACTTATCACCTTGAACAACAGTCATGTTGTTTCTCAGCCATTTGACCTCAACTCTGTCTTTGTTCAGCTCCACTTCATATACCACATCAGAGCCTGGGGGTTCAAACACATCTGCGGGTGGTCTGATGATCTCCACTGGGGTCTCTGAAAAGGGGTGGAAAGACAGAAAATTGATTGCCTGTCACATAAAAGACTAGAATAACATAATAAGTACTAGGGCTGTTAAGGCTGACATTTTACTGTGAGTTTTCATTTTAAATATGCCCCCTGAATCATATTCATATTAGTTCAAAAACTTTCAGCAATCCTAAAATGAAATTTAAACCAAAAAAATAAACAAGCTCACCCTCCACAAAGAGACGGGCTCTTGTTTTTTTGTCGTCTACTCCACAGGCATATTCACACTCATCATCGGGTCTGCACTCCTTGATGCGCAGTCTGCATGTCTTACCATCTCTCTCAAACTGATATCTTAAAATGAAACACAAAATGCAGGTTACACATATTCAACAAAAACAAACTCCTAACTGAAGAACTTACAACAACAGAAAGCATCTCACCTGGGTCCCTCTCTGATCTCCCTGCCGTCTCTGTACCATTTGATTTCAGCCTTCTCTTTGGAAAGTTCACAAGTAAACTCAGCATCCTCAAACTCAGTGATAGTTTGATCTTGGAGCTGAGCAGTGAAGTCAGTGGGTGCCTCGCTGATGATTAGCTCTGCAGAAGCTTTATCAGCTCCACCGACTACAGTGTATTCACCCTCGTCTGCAAGGGTGCAGTCTTTAATGGTCAGAGTGTGTTTGTCCTTGTCCACACGATACAAAATACGCTTGCCGAAAGTGATCTCCTGACCGGCCTTCATCCACTGAACTGTCACATTTGGTCTGTTCACCTTGCATGAAAAGCTGATGGTTCGTTTCTCCTGCGTGTCAACATCCTCAGGGGGAACAATGATCCTAAGATCTTCCTCTGCAGAGTGTAAGATATATGAGTTAGAATCAAAACTAGAATCTAAATCTATTTTAAAAACATTTACAAAATGTACTTCTAAAATCCTTCCAGGAACATTTTGGAAAAGTGAAAAACGCAGCAAATTGATGTTTGGGTACTGCATATTATCAGGGCGTCATACCTTGCACAGTAATGCTGGCGGCGCTCTTTGCTTGTTCCCCACGCTGGTTGGTCAGCATAATTGTATAGTTGCCCTCATTTGGTTTTTGTGTGTCTTTGATCCTCAGAGAGAAAACATTGTCTTTCTGGACCATGATAAACTTGCTACTTTCAAACAACGTCTCATCATTCTTCAGCCATTTGGCTTTGGCGCCCTCAGTGTTGACTTCACAATTGAGGACTGTCTCCTGTCCTTCATTTGCTATCAAGTCCTTGAGCGGGGTAATAATCCTAAGCTTTTCTGTAACACAGCAAACACAGAACAGCAAAAAATGAGAATCATCATTTTTAAGGAAGATAACTGCATTTAAAAATGTAAATGTGCCTGTCAACACACCGATTACAATCAAGTCGGCCGGGGCTCTTGTTGTTCCAATAACAGCTACGAAGCCTCCCTCATCCTTAAGCTCACAGCTCTTGATGACAAGAACCCGCTTCTTGCCGTCGGAAATGATGTCATATTTGTCATCTGACTGAAGCTGGTTGTCACCCTTTACCCATTTCACTTCATATGTGTCCTTAGAGACCGAGCACACAAATTCTGCCTTTTCACCCTCAACCACCTCCTGGTTTTGAGGCCTGGAGATAAACTCAGCGGCAAGCTCTGAAGAAACATTTAATGTTACAGCATTAGGTAAAGTGCAATTTTTCCAATAAGGTAGATCGCTGTTGGATAGAACTAAACCTTACCATTAATCCTTAGACTCCCTGTGGATTGTGAGCTGGACAGTTTACAATGGTATTCTCCTGCGTCTTCCATTTGAAGATCCTTAATGATAAGAATTCTCTTTTTGCCATCAGCAATGTGTTCATATCTGCCAACTTCAGGCAACTCTTGGTCACCCTTGTACCATGTAACCTCTGCATCTGGCTTGGAGACTTCACAAATCAGTTTGACGCTGTCTGTTTCAGTGCCCTCAACATTAGCCAGGTTCTTTGTGAATCGAGCCTCCTCCTCTGTTATAAGAGAATTCATTTTTTAAATCAATTGGCTGCCAAAACAAGCCATGCATCAACGTTTGCAATAAAAAAAACACCTACCAACAACAGTGAGCATGCCAGAGGTTTTGGAGGTCCTGGCATCGCATTCATATTCTGCCTCATCATCAAAGACAGACTTGCTTATGATGAGAATACGTTTTACTCCTTCAGAAATTATCTCATATTTCTTGCCTTTTCTGATTTCACTTCCGTCTTTGAACCATCGAACCTTAAAGGGATGGGTTTTATATTTGATTGTGTCAATACAATCTGTACAGCTGAGTTGAAAAGCAGAAAAATACAAAGGAAAATAATCAAATTCGATGTAGGAAACACAAACCTTTGCAGTTTCACGCGACACTTTGCATTCAAATCTGGCAGATTCCTTCTCTTTGACCTCAACATCATGGAGCGGCTTAGTGAACTCAACATGTGGAGCTGAAAAAGAAAAGATAATAATTTATTAGTACTAAAAAAAGCAGTTCAAATACTTGATTTTGGCTTTAAATTACTTACGTTCAACATTCAGGAAAGCTGAAGTCTTGAACTTCTGAGCGTCACAGGTATATGTCTTTGAGTCATCAATTGTGCTTTCATGAATGATAAGTTTTCTCTTACGGCCGTCGACAACCATGTCAAACTTCTTGGTTTTGTGTATTTCCTGTCCATCTTTGAACCACCTGACCTCTGCGTTCTCTCTGGAGACTTCACACTCAAGCTCAGCAGTGGCTTCTTCTTCTACAGTCTGGTCCTCCAGGGGTTTGGTGAATTCGACTGGAGGCTCTGTATGGCAAATTATTATAATTTTTTTGGTTACAATACAATAAAGTTATAATTTTGAAAGCTAATTTTCCAAACACTAATGTTAACATGTCTCCCACTTTGTTGTCTATCTGATTTTCAAACACTTTAAGACTTTTGAGCGGACAATCTTGCCATTGATAGGCAAATCACTTTGTCATCAGGACTTTTGTGTTGGTGTCACTTGAGCAAAAGCAAGTACTAAAAAAACATGTAATAAAACCAACTCTTTAAACTCCAAGTGAAGCGCTAAAGAAGAGCTTAGGGCATATATGTGTTTTTCATAAACATGCTTGTTATATATATGAATAAAGCCGATCATAGAAATATAGTAATATTTTTGTAATAGAGGTCCTGCATGAATTTTATTAACTGGTCTAAGCTGGTTCATGTTTATTTGGCTCTTATTTGGTACTGCAAAAAAGCATTTTTGTCATTATTTTCTAGGAAAATATCTAACACTTGTTAAATCTAGATAGATTTTCTTGACAGAAAAAATGATATAAGATCGATTGTAAATATGATAAAATAGAATTTCATTTAATTTAACTTTTTTCTTAAGTATTTTATTTTTCTCACCCCAGATAACAAGATAACTTTTCTGGTCAAGAAAATGTGTCTTGATTAAAGAATGTTACGCTTTTTGTACTATAAAACAATACAAAAATGCTTAGTAAGAATACGTTTTTTTTACAGATTAGTGGACTAGTATAACACGAAAATGCTTTTAAGGGGCCTGGTAGACATCACCAATATCCCATTACAGAGATAAGCATTCAACTCAACTTAATTAATGAAATGCTGGTCTTTTCAACAAATGGCACCTACCGTTTACAATGAGCTGCGCCTGTGTCAGGAAGTCCTTTGCCGTGAGCTTTACTTCACCGGCCTCTGTCATCTTTACATCTCTGAGGGTCAGCGTGTGTGTTTTACCTTCTGCTCGGGTCACCACCTATGCAAATCAAACCAATTGATAAATCAGTAACCCTTTCCCTGTCAACAGTGGGGAGAGGCTATTTACTGGCCCATCCCAACAGACATCAGCAGCTGAGAAACATGAACAGTTCTCAGTTTCACACCTTTGCTTTTTCCACCATGTTCCCAGAGAGCAAATTTAGGCACTATTACATTTGGCTGATGGAGTTTAAATTTAATATGAGCTTAGGATATAACAGATAAGGTATATGAATAAGAGAAACTTGAATGTTGTGTATGATTTGTATGCACAAAAAAAACTTACTGAAAAACAGAACAAAACCCCAAAAATACAACTGCAAAGACCTCTTAAACAATAGTAAATCATAGCAATTCAAGAATTGTACTATTCACTTCTCAGTACTACTGACAAAGTCATGTTAAATAATGCTAATAATTATAATAATAATGCCGCCCCATACACAAGTATTTTGCATTTATAAACAAAATAGATAACCCATTCCTGCTTAGTATAAAGAGGCCGGAAATTAGATATAAATACAAGAAAAACTGTATAGATCTTCCTTTCTAATGACAGTAACCGTCTAAAAAGTCAAAGTTAGGCTTCATTGTTTAATTTGAACCAAATGATCTTGTATTCTTACAATCAGTAATCTTTAACATACCAGAATCAGGAATACAAACAGATCTTGGATCAAGTTAATTGTCACACCCTGTATAGCCTTGTACCGCAACCATTTCATATGCTAAATTCATTTAGATACAAATATTATCCAAAATGATAATTTTTACAAAAGACATAATAAACACACAACTCACATGATTAACATAAATGCCCACACTTAAGCAAAATATATCCTACATCTGTGCGTACATATGTATACAAACATTTACAAACTATGTTTGTAAAAAGAGGCCTCTTGCCACCTGCCATTGCACATACAGTCTTGAAGCAGTTAAAAATAACCAGAGGAACGCTTGCAGGGCAGAAAAGCACTGTGTGTTATCTAAAAACCCGGATCAAATGCTCAACTGGTATCCTGATACCACAGGCCCTTATATGAACAAAGCATTTAACATACAGATCCATTTCACAAGCAATACGCAAAAAATAAATAGTTCAAACTACATGCTAGAGATAAATGCGTTTTAACCAAAGCACATTTTTACTTGCTGTACTAGTATCCCATTGTCAATTAACAATGTATTGAAAACCCCCAGTGACCATCTTGAATTGAATAATCCATCAACGGCGCCGAAACAGATTACAAAAACAAGCCAAAGCAACACTTAGTACTTACAAAAGGCATATCAATAAAAAATAAAACATTTGCACTTACTCTGTCGCTTGGTTCTAGCTTTGTACCCCCTAGGAACCATTCCACAGGTATGCCCTCATAAGACAGTTCGCAGTCAAAGGTTGCAGTTTCTCCCGCTGTGACTGTTACATCCTTGAGAGGCCTCAAGAGGCCTATCACTCGTGCTTTGGATTCAGGAGAAGACATTGTTAGTCACCTCCAAAGTTCCAAGGGACAGGTTAATCCTTTAACTACGAATCCACATCGCGCTTTCCCACTGACAACAGGCTGTTGCTCTGGAGCCTGAAGCCTCCAGGACAAGTGGGATTTAACAAGAGAAGTACTTGTGTTGGGGACCTAGTTCATTTGCATATTGAGTTTCCCTAAGATGTATATGGTAAGAAAAAAACTTGGAGGGGAGGTCTGGTAATCCTCTGCCAATCACTGACAGAGCTCCTCTAGATATGGCATGTAGCTTCTAAAATAACCCCAACACCTGATTGGCCACCAGCCCACCCCCTGTAAAGACATCAGGCTTGGCAACCTGCTACTGTCAATCAACCCACTGGAATTTTCCAGGAAAAGGAGAATGTTGGGTAATAGGTTACTTAATATTTTAAAATGCCCACATAATTGCTGAGGATTGCATGTCATAACAGTGGCTTGCTTGTTAGTATTAAACAAACTAAACGAGCTGAACCAAAAATCGAATCGGCTGCCAAACTGCCTGTAACATTAATCTCAGCCATAATATTTTTAACACCTACTTACCATGACATAATACCTGTCAGCAAACTTTATGGCCTTATCATCCACTGCAATGACTGATTATTTAACTAAATTTGATTCACAAACTCTAAAGGCAGAGTAAAATGTATTTTTGTAACTTAAACAGTTATTGTTTTAAATAAAGTACGGTTCCACCTTAACTGTAGCATATCACTGGCTAAAAATATGTCTTGTGTAAGAAGTGGTTATATCACTCTTACCTTTTACTCTAAGCTGTGCCCTGGATTTAGCATTAGCAGCACTGAAGTCCACGCTGCCAGCCATGTCCATGCGCACATTGTAGAGAATAAGAATGTGCTTGGTGCCTTCCTCTTTTTTTTCACAGTCCTGATTAGTGAACATAAATGAACCATGAAATCTCTTTATGCAGACACAATTTACATTATTTCAGATAAAACCATGGCAAATTTTCATGTATTTATTGGAATGTAATGTGCCATATGCGATTATTCACTAAAATGTCCAAAGAAGCTGTACAGTAGGTTATGTTATGCGATATTAGGTATTATGTTAAAATTGAGTGTTATGATATTGAGAACCCACACTTTGAAGCCCTATTGCAATAGAAATTACCGGTGAATGGTGCAGAGTCTCTTCTTTGAGTTTCCAGTTTCCATGAACATCCTCCTCAGAGATTTCTGTCTCAAAGCGAGCGGTCTCAGTCTCTGTGACTTCCACACTGTACAATGGACGGACAATCTTAATGTCACGTTCTGTAGAGGACAGAACAAGAAAGGTGGAGGAAGTTACACAACATGCCATGGATTTCACTTTACAGCCATTTCACATACTGTACTAAAAATGCTTCAAATGAGAAATAATATTTATAATCATATAATCATTAGCTAATGCCATAAAACAACAAGCAGACTTATCTTATTTTACATATATTTGAAATAGCCACAGAAAGAAGTAAGAGACCATTTCAGTTTGCAATTAATTAGCATTTCTGCATGAATTGTTGCAATTTTAGTCCAGTGTCTGTTGAATTTCAACTGAAACAAACCTCAGGAATGACAAAAAGTACACCAACAGCAATGTGAAAGACTGCGAGAAGGCAAAATGCATGAATGTTGTGAAAAAAAACAGGCTTATTCCACCGTTTATTCATTTTTGAACTGATCGTAAAATACATGTAAAATCATTAGTATGGTGTTGTTAAAGTAAACATAAATATGAACTTGTTTTCACTGCAGTGTTTAAGATATGGAAACATTGCATCTTCATATTGTTTTTGACCAGTTTATTACGCTTCAATTTTCTTCGAATAAATGCAAAGGAAATTTGGATTTTAGAAATGTTGTTCAAAGGTTTGGGGTCACTTACTTATTCAGATTTTCCATATTTTTAAATAACTGTTCACTCATCAAAACTACAGGATAACACAAGTGTAACTATAGAAATTTTGATTGCTTATTCTGGTTGCTTTTTCTTCCTTATTTCATTAAAGTAGTCCATTTCTAAAAACATTTAACAAAATGAAATGTGCATTCTGTGATAACCAGTTTTGGAGACAAAAATAAAATGTGCAAACATGTTAGTTTTGTTTAAGACATTTCGCATAGTGGAAAAAGGACAAAAATAATTGATCGTTTTTTTACAGGATTCTAACATAGAAAAGTAGATGCATACCTTCAGTGTTAAGTTTGGCTGCTGTTTTATCAGAGCCGCAGTCGCACAGATATTCCCCAATGTTGGCCTTCTCTGCCTTCCTGACAGTCAGGATACGTTTCTTTCCTTCAGCTTTGATGAGGATGTTCTTAGAGGGAATGATCTCCTTGCCGTCTTTGAACCATTTCACCTCAGCAGCAGATTTGCTCACTTCACACATCAGGACCACCTCATCCTTCTCAACAGCAGTGTAGTCCTGTAACTTGGTGGTGAAGTAAGGCTCTCCCTCTGTTGATTTTCAGGAGAACATTTTGTTCATCCCCTCATTAGTCATTTTTGTATGTAGTTGAGTGTCTATAAAAGTGTTAAACACTTACCAAGTACAGTGAGCATTGCCTCACATGTTTTTCCAAGAGCCTCGACTTTGATGAGAGAAGTGTCATCAAGAGAGACCTCTTTGAAGGAAAGTGTGTGGATCTTGCCATCCTCGGACAGGTGCACGACTTTACTTGGATGCAGACGCACATCATTCTTGTACCAGCTGACCTGAACCTTCTCATGAGAGAGTTCAATTCTGAACTCGGCTGTCTCACGCTCTTTAACTGTGACGTCTTTGATAGGTCTGACAAACTCCAGACGGATGCCTGTGGAAATTTGCAAGCAAGGGATTTAGCTCGGCAGGTAATGAACAGCTGAAAAATAAATCCTTTATTTAAATGAAAAATTACCCTGGATAACAAGTTTGGCAGATGTCTTCTTGTCTTCAGCCTCAAACATGTATTTAGCCTCATCTTCATAGGCTGCGGATTTGACCACCAGAGTGTGCCTCTTGCCCTCTTGAAGTAGTTCAAATTTATCATCAGTCGTAATATCCACAGGTCCCTTCAACCAACGAAGAGTCTTTGGCTGTCTTGAGACCTCACACTCGAATCTCGCCTCATCCTTCTCATACACATGGACATCAGTCAGAGGTGTCACGAAGGTAATCGGAAGCTCTGCACATAATAAAAAAAATCAATGACATCAACAAAACAACAACTAAGTCCAAAAACTATTGTCCAATAAAAATGCCCAATAGTCAAGAATCAAAGAGTCCACAAATTTTTTTTCAGGATGTACCTTTCACTTTTAGATTTGCTGAACATTTTGCATTAGCACCCTGGAATGAAATCTCTCCGGTTTGGAGTACTTTGCAGTTGTACAAAGTCAAAATGTGCTTAGCGCCATCCTCAATGATTTCAACGTCCTGTGGCAATAAAATGAAAACACAGAATGTAATCATATACAGTATGATGTACTGTCAGTATGATGTGACATCTGTCAGAGTTTCCAAATTTCTAAAACCCTTACAGGTGATGGGGAGAGGACTTCTCCATTCAGCTTCCACTGGCCATGGACATCATCCTCTGAGATTTCCACCTCAAAACGAGCAGTCTCACCATCAAAGAGCTCAACGCCGTACATGGGACGCACAACTTTGATATCACGAGCTGAGAGAAAGCATCATTAGTGAGCACACGCTTTATCAGAAACCATAAAAACAATACAATTTGTGAATGATTGTACCTTCAATGGTAACAGTGGCCGCTGTTTTATCTGTCCCACAATCGCAAGCATACTGGCCTTTGTCTTTGTCTTCTACTTTCTTAATGCAAAGCATTCGTCGTTTGCCATCAACTTTCATAGAAACCATCTTGGAGGCTTTAATTTCAGCTTCATTGTGAAACCACTTCACTGGAACGTCTTTGCTCAGCTCACAGTCGAGCGTGACCTCGTCTTTTTCAACTGCAGTATAATCTTGCAGTTTGACTGTGAAGTATGCATCTCCCTCTGTATGAGCACAAATCAGGTTTTTAAAAAACAGTAAAGAATCGTTGAAAACCAGCAATTAAATAAACAGACATTAGTAGGACAGCTCATTAAAATTGGAACATTTCTGTCCACCACAATATATAAAACTAAGTATAAAAGGTTACCTAGAACCGTCAGGTTTGCTGTTGTGGATATTCCTTTAGCCTCTGCTTTTATCAGGCAAGTGTCATCTAGAGTGACATCCTTGATTTCTAATATATGTTTCTTTCCATCAACATGAGTAAGTATAGTTCTGCTCGGATGCAGTTTGGTTTCATTTTTGTACCACGTCACTGGTACATTCTCGTGAGAGAGCTCAAGCTCAAACCGAGCCAATTTACCTTCCTTAACCGTTTGATCCGATATCGCTGAGATGACTTTTAGCCGCATACCTATAAGGTGTAATTCCATCATAAAACCAATTTAGCTTGTTATGTTAGTGGACACCAAACATTTGTGAGCAGACCCACATGGGGACAGAAATCGCTTGAACCAAGACTTACCCTCAACTGTCAGTTTGGCTGGTGATGTTTTACCCAACACCTCAATAGTGTATTCTCCTTCATCATCAAACTCACACTGGTTTATGACCAATATATGTTTCTTTCCATCATCAATGATATCATATTTTTGGTCTGATGTTATAATATCAGATCCTCTCAACCACATGACTTTGGGCACATCTTTTGTGATAGTGCACTCAAATTTCGCCTGTTTCTTTTCATGCACAGTAACATCCGTCAAAGGGACTGTGAAGTCCATTTCAATTTCTAAGAGTGTGAATACAAGTTATTAAAATAACATTATTTTTCACCCTCATCAGTCTATTTTTTTGTTTCCAAAAATGTTTTATATCCTAATTATTCACGTACCTTTGACTGTTAGCATTGCACTTGTTACGCCGTTCAAAGCTTGGTAAGAGACTTCACCAGCTTGGTCAAGTTCAACATTTTTCAACGTAAGGTATCTTTTCTTTCCCTCCATTCTGATATCACATGTCTGCGGATGATAAAGGAATGAAAGTGTTCACAGATTTAAAAAGCCTACGTATATCTTTTGGAGCTTTGTTTGTTCTTACCGGTGACCTTGTCAGAACCTGTCCTCTAAGTTTCCATTCTCCAACCACATCCTCTTCAGAAATTTCAGTTTCAAAACTGGCCTCCTCTTTCTCAACCACCTCAATACTAGCAAGCGGCTTCAAGATTTCAGCTTCACGCTCTAAATTATTAGCAAACAATAAGAGTTTTTATTAGAATAAAAACAGTTTTCCACAGTAAGCTAACAAATATACAAGACTGCATAACGCACCTCCAAGTGTGAGTTTTGCTGCATATCTGCGACCCTCAATTTCAATGCCGTACTCTCCGACATCACCAGGTTGAGCATTCTTGATTGTAAGAGTGACTTCTTTTCCATCCTTCTTTACCTCAAACTTATCTGAAGGCTCCATTGGGATTTCATCGTTACCCTTGAACCACTTCCAGTTGGGAGTGTCCTTGAACAAATCACCCTTAAAAGTAGCTGTGGCCTTGGGTTTCACATGCTGATCCCTCAAAGGTTTCGTCAACCAATCTCTGATTATTTCTGTAAATGAAGAATGAAATTAGTGTCCGTGAAACATAAACATTAAAATTAATTAATTTAAATACATCTATCCTCATACCAATGATCTTGACATTGACTTGTGTCTTGAGGTTCTCGCACTCGCAAGTGTAAACACCGGCATCATCATCATTTGAGTCGTGGATTGTAACCGTACGCTGCAGCCCGATAACGTTTATGGCAACCTTGCCCGGAGCTGGTTTGAGCTCCTTGCCATCCTTCTTCCAGACAACTTCCCTGTCCTTGCTCAACTCACAGCTCAGGTACATTGGCTGGCCCTTGATCACAGACATTTCCTCTTCCAGATCCTTTGTGAATTTTACAGGTAACTCTATTTAAGAAAAATGAGGAGGAAATGTCAATTCATGGGTAGCGCTAACATATTAATGCAAGAGCTGTCAAAAGGTTGTTTGCAATCACATAGTTTTTATGACGCGCAAGGCACGGCTGAAATTTACTATCACAAACTCAAAGTACCCTTTTTAACGACCTGAACAACGACAAGGTAAGCCCAAATTTCTGTCAAACCTTACTTGTAATAAACACTGCTTCAGTTTAAAAGAATGAGCCCTTATTTAATGGATAAAGTGAAAAGTGAAAACCCAAATAAATACTTTTGTTTTTCATTTATATATAACATAAACATGATAACAGAAGAGTTTTATGTTCTCAGTTTGTCGCTGCCTTGAGCCACATTATGTGGTTTCTTATTAATGATGTTTTATGAAGAACAAGCCTAAAGATCATGGATTCTGACTTCTTTACAATGTTAAACATGCTGGCTTTTCATGCTTAAGATGGCCAACTTGTTAAAAAACTAGTTGAAAGAAGTATTTCTACGCTTGATACTCCCCAGAACTCCAACTTGTTTCGGAAAGTTTTTTATAAGGGATCCTATTCCCTTATTGGGCAATTTTCCTGGAAAAGCAAGCCCATGACGAGGTGAAAGAAATATCCCGCCCACGCGCCACCCGATGAGCAATAGGAAGACCCGCTTATCAAGATTGCCTGCGGTGCATCAAGATTGGCTGTGTTGTGGGCTCTTGTGATAATGAGAGAAGTTGAGGTGTGTTTGTTTGTTCACGACATTTCAATGATAAATGTTATATATATGCTGGTCAAAACTGGTCTTTCTGGTCTAATCTTGTGTGTTTTTATTCAATCAAGCATGAAAGAAAACTTGGTCACATTTCAGTATAGGGGGCAATTCTCGCTATTAATAAACCATTATCTATGACTTTTTCCCAAAAATACTCTTAATTTGTCAATTTGACAAGAGAAACAGATGCTTTGTTAATTGCGTTTTTTTTTTACACATTAATCTGAAAAACGAATTTCATGCGTTAACCTGTTAAAATTGACAGCCCTAGTTTATACAGTTCTTTCAAATTCCAAAAAAGTTTTGTCTTTAAGATGTGTTTAAGAGATCAATGTGAATTTTTATATAATCAGTGGATTACCTTCAACAATAAGTTTAGCTGTTGAAGTCTTCTCCTTGTTGCCAAGTTTCCCTACACATGTGTACTCTCCAGAATCAGAAAGCTGTACATCAATGATAGCTAGTTTGCGGTCTTTGCCATCGGAGGTAAATTTGTGTTTTGGACTCTCCCTTAGATTGCTTCCATCTTTCATCCAGGTGGTGATAGCAGTAGATGGAGAGATCTGGCACTCAAATACAACAGAGGAACCGACGGACTCAGCTTCCTGCAACATGATATCTTTGAGCTCCTTCACAAACTTCAATGGGACAGGTTTGAGCTGGAATCCAATTGGAGCATCTCCTGGAGGTTTGTCACCTCCAGCGCCAGGTCTGAGTCCTCTACCCCTTCCACCATCCCCAGGAGAAGGAGTTTGTCTTGCTGTTATGCAAAAAAAGGTATAGTAGAAAATAAACACATCACAAAAAACACATTCAGAGCAATGTAAACTTTATTAAAGATGAGGCATACTGTATATAAAAATAAGAGAACTTACGTTTCAAACCTCTGCCTCTACCTTTTCCAACTTCTTCTTTAGGTTTTCCCTCTGAAAAACAAAATCAATTATTTCCAATTCATGGTAATCTACTGTTCAATGATTAAGAAACACTTGTAGAGAAAAGAAGATATTAACAAAGGGAATGGTATATAGTTGATCAAATCATGCTTCAAAATAATGGGAAGTTAGAGGGCAAATTATGATTCCAATGCAATGACCACCCCCTCTTATCCCCAAGAGATTATATTTGGTTGTTCAATGAAGACACAAACAACAGAAAATATGAAAAGACATTAAAACAAACACACATGCCACAATGAAGATTGAAGACCAAGAAGAAGGCATACAAGATTTAGCAGTTTTATGAAGATGGACATGAATGTTGAAATGGATATTATCAAGTGTGAAAAACAACAACAGGGAGCTGATTTCCACAGCAGGAAAATGAGTCATTCATTGATGTAGTCAATAGCCACCCTCTCACCTCGTCTGCCTCCTGGCATCCCAGGAGTTTCAAGTGCCCCTTCCTCCAAATATTCTGAGCCTTCCGAGCCATAACTGTCCCTAGAAGCAACCTCCCATCCCCAAGCTTCATCCTCATCTTGAGCTTCAAATTCAGCTTCAGCCTCGGCTTCTTCTTCAAATACTTCCTCCTCAGGTTGAGTTGGCACTTTTGTAAGCTCTACAGCTCCAGGAGACAGCTCCTTCATGACTGGAACTTTCTCAGCTTCAGAAATCGTTCGCGTTTCTTTAGCTTTGTCCTCCTTGGGGGAAACCTTCTTAGGCACTTTTTTCAAGGTAACAGCTTCAAGTGACACCTTGGGTGAAACCGTTTTTGGCTTCTTTGCCAGATCCTTGCTAAGCTTTTTCTCCACAGATACTGTCTCAATTGGTTTTGTTTTCTCAACTCTGGGTGAAGGAATATTTTTGGGCTTCAAATCTTTCTTTGCATGTTCAATTGGTTTTAGGGTTATTTCTTCTTTTTCCTCAGTCTCTTTAGGTAGAATACCTTTTTGGGGGACTATAGGCTTCTTCTCATCCTCCTTTGGCGTAACATCCGTCTTAACAGGTGTAATCTTCTTGGGGAGCACCATTTTGTCATCAAGTCCTTTTGTTTTATCAACCTTTTCAGGCCACTCAATGTCCTGGGATGTACTTGGTTCCTTACGTTTTTCAAAAGATATAGGTTTTCTTTCTTTTTCATCATTTGGAGGGGCTTTCTCTGCCTCAGGTGATGGTTTCACAGGTTTCTCAAATGGTTTTAGTTTTACACATTCTTCGTCTTTAGTTTCCAATTGTAACTTCTTAACCTTCTTCAATGCTAGGCTAGGCTCCTCAGGAATATCTTCTTTAGGAACCTTTGTTGCAATCTCCTTCTTTGGTTTTTCATCTGCTTCACTTTCTGGTTTTTCCTGCTTTGGTTCTTGAGCAGGTTCAATGGGCTTCTTTTTGCCAACCTCAGAAGGCATTTTTTCAACACGCTTGATAGTTTCATAACTCTCAAGATGCATTTCAGCCTCATAACTTTCAGTAATTATGGCCTGAGTTTTAGCCTCAACATACACTTTCTGGCTTTCTTCATGCTCCGCTGATTGTGTTTTGAGCACTTTCTTCAGTTTTATCATTTCTTTGTCTTCCTCCTTATCTTTGGATACCCTTGAGGTTTTCTTCAAGACTGGCATTTCAACCTTTTCCTCTTCTTTCTTCACTCTAAGAACTTTGCCTTTAGATTCGGAAATGTATTGCATTACGCAGCGAACAAAAGAAACACAAAAACAACCATAAACACAACACTGTAAACACACAGACACTTTGGTACGCTGACACTTAGAGATCCTTATACAACAAACTTTAACATCACGAAAACACAACTCAAGATAAAACATAATACACAAGACAAAATAACACGATAAAAAGACAAATGGACATACAGGATACTGACAAAAAACAACATATTTCAAAACAAACAACACAGTTCAGAATTTCACCTACAAACACAAATTCAGTTGGAAGGAAGATCTCATCTAAAAACCCAGACCGCCTGTCGCAAATGGTGACAGGTTTGAATATTCTTACCTTTCTTCACTTGTCCGGGTGCAGAAACTGGTTCCTTATCAGCAGCTAATAAAAAATATGGGGTTAAAAAAAACAAGTTACAATAACAAAATGAAGTACCTATAAACAAAATTGAAAAGAAATGTGCAAAAACAAATCAATAGTGTGTTTTGGTGTGACATAGACACTATTTCATACAGTAGTGATTGTGAGCAGTGATGTACACAGACCTCTGTTATGGGATATAAGTGGGCATTTTTTAAATAAATCACTTGTAAATGGCAACACAAAATTTACAGGTAGCTATTAGATTATTTCTCATGGTGAACAAAGTGGCTCTTTTTACATTTTGAGATAACTCTTCTGTGCATGCCACTGCAACATGTTGCCTCTCTCTTATCACAATAACTTAAATTATAATTATAATGTTGTATAGATTGTTCATAGATTATACATACCTTATATACATATAGACATGCATACAGTACAACACACAACATGACAGACAGTTTTGCACAAGTTTACATTTTAATAAGCAAATTGTGACCTACCTTTTATTAATATAAATTTTGTAATAAAGATACATCTTAAGAGATCTATTATAAAATGTAGGATTATCTTGTCGAGGGATCTCAATATCAGTACCTTCCACTGGTTGGACAAGTGGTACTGGCTCTTCTTTTGGACCAGGACGTGGTTTCTCAGCCTCTTTGGGGGATTGAACTTTAAAAGAAATGTTATACACAAGATAAGATTCCTAAACTAATTTCTGTTTGGCCCATTAGAGGACTGAAGACTTGTGTTGACGACAATACCTTTTGTTGGAATTCTCTTCTCTTCCTTGGGCTTAGGAATGTCTTTATCCTCAGCTTTTTTATCATGCTCTTTAACTTAAAATAGAGTGTAGTTTGATGTAAGAATTCATGTTAAGATAACACAATGTATTGAAAGAATGGAAAATAAAACCTCTATCAAGGTTAAGAAATAGACTCTAGAAAAAAACGTATTTTACATGCATGACATACAACACATACCTTTAGAACCTTCTATCTTAGATTTGTAAAGTAACAAGAATTAAGAAGTGTGTTTGTTTGTTAAGAATGCGTTAAAAGAACATCAAACATGTTACATTAACTTTAAACTTGACAGGACATGCAAACACTCCAAAAAGGACTTGAATCACACAACACTGGGACAAAATCAAAGAACTACTTCAGTTAAAACAATATATTTGACAACAGCTTTCTAGGCATGTGGTAAAGCATGTGACTGATATTTGGTAAGTGTGGTTCAGCATAAACCTTTAATTAAGAACATTTAATTAAGACAACATAATCTTAAGGACCAATACACAGAATATTATTAACAGTAAATACAAATAACACAGAAATTAATAAAAATAGACAGTGTATTAAGGCACTCTAATGAGGTCAAGGTTAAATGCTAATAGTGAAATATCATTGTTAGACAAAACAAGGTTAAAAGTTTATCACAAACACTCGAACAAATAAAATACCTTCTAATGGGAAAACTGTCGTTTCCTTTGGCACCACTGAAGGCTCTACAGATGGTTTCTTTTCAACTGCGAAATTTATAAATTTCAATTTGTTATGAAGTGTTGATAAACAAACAAGACCTTAGGCAACAAAAACATACACAATACATACAACATTTGACTTAACATAAACAGCCTTGTAAAACAAACAATGAAAAGAGACCAACATAATAAGACAAACAATAGGACATACCATTTAGTTTGACATAAAAAAGATTGTTGATGTTATAATATAATTCCCATAATACCTTTTGGGCGAGCTACTTCTTTCACAGATACAGGTGTCTTTGCTGGCAAAGGTATCTTCTCTGGTTCTGCCACTTTAAATAACAAATGAAGTTGTGTTATGATCTACAAATGTTGGTAAATTTACTATTAGGCTTTGTTTGTTCAAATGTCCGATTCCTGAAGAATATTTGTCAGACAAACAAAATACCACAGACAAACATAGGGATAATACCAAAAACACACACTGTTGATTTAAAGGGCATATAACATATGACCTTAAGATATTCATTAGACAATACATGACATGAAAAGATGGAACATTCATGTTTGTGCAAATGTTAGTGTTGTTTCTCTTTCATGGTTAATATGGGTAGCGGTAAGACAACAAGAGGTTGCTCAAAGAATAAAATGCATTGATGAGTTGGGGCAACTTCAGAATTTAATGCTTCGTAAGATGTGATCATTTTTAGTGTAAAGCGTTTCTTCCATTTCCATAAAAATATTCCACCTTTCATCCAAGATTACAACAATTCCAAGATGGTCGACATTAACAAAATATCCTCAGTTATTTTTCAGTGGCATCCCCAAAGTTTGCTCAAAAATCGATCCAAAAAAGGGACCGTATAGGCAACAAAGGTAATCCTTACTTTGTGTCTAATTTTTGGGATTCAAGGCTTGACAGGTTTTCACATTTTACTATCTTGTGATTATCTGGTTCACATTTTCTTTTCTTGTGAATACTAATATCAATGTATAGACTTTCTTATCTTACCTGTCATTAAATGTGCTTTAGAAAGCTCTTCGCCAGAATTATTTCACTCATCCTAAAATCTTTTCGAAACACTGCAAATTTTTTTGAAGAATCATCCAGTTTTTAAATTTGTGTACTGTCAATTCCTGGACCAAGTTTTGGATGTTTTTGATTTTCTGGTGATTTTCCATCATTCCTCTGGGAGAAGCAGATTCTTGATGTTCTTGATGTGCAGAAGAATTTGCTCAGATGTGTGTTTTGATTGTAAAAGTCATCCTAATCATTTACATTATGTTTACACTCATAATCACTGGCCTTAACTTTAAAAGCATTATGTTAGCTTTGTTATTATCTTCCTTGTTATTATATGTGCTTTATGAGACTCGTTACCAGATAATTTATCTATTCTCAATGCTTCTGAAGAAATGTTATCTACTTTTGGAGAATCCTCCAATTGAAAAATTTCTGGATGATGTCTTCTATTCTAATGTTTTTCTTTTTTATGTGAGAAATGCTGCATAGAAGTTTCAACCATCACTTTGGTACTATCTGCATTTTTCTGATTGCCTGATGATATAACTTTGTCCTTCCTCTGCACAGATGTGGGTTCTTCATGATCTCAGACGTGCAGAAGAATTTGCTTAACTATTTGATATTAGTCATTATGTTATCTCTATTTATTTCGTATCTTACCTTTTATTTTACATGGTTTAGAATATTCTCCACCAGATAATATTTTATCCATCTATAAATATTTGACAGATAGTATATTTTCTTTTGAAGAATCTTCCACATCAGTCTCTTTTAAATTGTCAATATCTGGGATATGTCTTCCATCATATTGTATTTCTTTGTTTGATACAAGTTTTAGATCTAGGAAATCCTCTTTGCAGGTTTTTATTCATCACCACTGATCTAGTTAGAATTTCTGATTATCTGGTGATGTGACTTAATATTACCTACATATTATCTTAATATGTACCTTTATCAGGCAAAACTACACTGTCAGCGATCCATGGTATTTTCCCAACTTGAACCTTCCAAGGTTAAGTTTCAGCCACTTGAAAGATATTGAAGACTGTTGTACTCAGTAAATGCCACAAAATAGAAAAAAAAACGATATGCAAGAAAAAGGGAACAAAGACGGAAAAAGATGGAAAAAAGAGAAACGATGACAAAAAAAGAAAGATAATGATGTTTGATTTTGATGTACCTTCAGGCTTGTCATGTTCCTTTGTATGTGAAAGAGTTTTATCTCGCTGTCTTTTTAACTCTCCTTTCTCAGACTCAACCCGTGTAGAATCCGCATTAATATATTGAAGTATTTAATAATCTATTAGCACAGGTTAAATAAATTTCACATATATAAAATCAAGAGGTCACTCTAGCGAGTGGTAATATGTTAGTAAAATGGAAAATGCAGGCACTAACTAAAACAGAAAAGTGGGTAAGTAAAACATCTATGAGTCCACACACATAAAGTACCATACTCAAGATATTAGGGTAAAATTTGTATAAGTTCAAAGAAATCACATAATTTAAAAGAAAGCAAGATTTTGAGGAAGAGGAAAATCAAGACAAGGGCTGTCATTGTACCTTTTGTAGGAGCCACCTGTTTCTTTTTGGGTTTAATATCTTCATCCTTTTTAGAATGAAGAAAAATCTCCTTCTTTCGAGGCAAAATAGCCTCCTCTTTTTCATCCACCGCAACTACTTCCTCCTTTATAGGGATAATGTCTTCTTTTTTCTTATATGTAAGCTCAGAAAGTTTATCTTTTCTTAGTGGAAGAGTTACATCTTTCTTTTGAGGAACAGTTTCTTCATCTTTTCTATGAGGAAGAGTGACATCTTTCTTTTGAGGTACAGTTTCTTCATCTTTTCGAAGAATGACATCTTTCTTTTGAGGAATAATTTCTTCATCTTTTCTATGAGGAAGAGTGACATCTTTCTTTTGAGGTACAGTTTCTTCATCTTTTCGAAGAGTGACATCTTTCTTTTGAGGAACAGTTTCTTCATCTTTTCTATGAGGAAGAGTTACATCTTTCTTTTGAGGAACAGTTTCTTCATCTTTTATAAGAGGACCAGTGGTATCTTTCTTTTGAGGCACAGATTCTTCATCTTTTCTAGGAGGAAGAGTGACATCTTTCTTTTGAGGAACAGATTCTTCTTCTTTTCTATGAGGAAGAGTGACATCTTTCTTTTGAGGAACAGTTTCTCCATCTTTTCTAAGAGGACGAGTGACATCTTTCTTTTGAGGAATAATTTCTTCATCTTTTCTATGAGGAAGAGTGACATCTTTCTTTTGAGGAACAGTTTCTCCATCTTTTCTAAGAGGACGAGTGACATCTTTCTTTTGAGGAATAATTTCTTCATCTTTTCTAAGAGGACGAGTGACATCTTTCTTTTGAGGAACAGTTTCTTCATCTTTTCCATGAGGAAGAGTGACATCTTTCTTTTGAGGAATAGTTTCTTCATCTTTTCTAAGAGGACGAGTGACATCTTTCTTTTGAGGCACAGATTCTTCTTCTTTTCTGAGAGGACGAGTGACATCTTTGTTTTGAGGCACAGATTCTTCTTCTTTTATAAGGGGAGGGGTGACATCTTTCTTTTGAGTCACAATTTCTTCATCTTTTCTAAGGGCAAGAATGGGATCTTTCTTTTGAGGCACAGTTTCTTCATCCTTTCTATGGGATAGAGTGACATCTTTCTGTTTTAATACAATTTTCTCATCCATTTTAGGATGGTGAAGAGGCTCTTCCTTTTTAGAAACTGGTGGCACTTTCTTTTTTCCTTGAATCTCTTTTTCTTTTTCTGGTTTAGGCTCAGAAACCAGCTTTATCTCCTGTGACACAAATTCCTCTGTTTCAAGCATTGTAATGTCCTCCTTCTCAGGAAAGACATCTTTCTCCACTAGTCTGACTGTATGGTACAATTTCTTCTGTATATGTGCAATTTCTTCCTCATCAGGAGTGGAAGTAACTTCCAATCTTTTAAGTATCTTTTCTTCTTTATCCTCTAAAGTTTGTTGTGTATAAGTTATTTCTTTCTTCTGGGGCACAGCATCTTTTTTAGAAGTCCTGACAGTCTGTTTTCTTTTGAATGAAACTACTTCTTCTTGGGTCGGTGAAGGAATGATTTCCTCCTTTTGAGGTACAATTACATGCTTTGCAGTAACCATCTCTTTTTTAGTCGGCGCATCGATAATTTCTTTTTTAAGAACAACAAAAGTTTCTTTTTCTTCATGTTCTTTGACATCTTCAAATTTACTAAGAGCAGCAGTTGGTTTCTTATGAATTATTTCTTCAATCACATCTTCTCTCTGTGTAGCCGGTAATGAAGGGACCTTTGGTTTCTTGGATGGTTCTTCTACTTATAAAGAATATTAAAGTTAAGATTTAGGCGTCAATTTATTT
This sequence comes from Triplophysa tibetana, assembly GCA_008369825.1. Taxonomy (NCBI): domain Eukaryota; kingdom Metazoa; phylum Chordata; class Actinopteri; order Cypriniformes; family Nemacheilidae; genus Triplophysa; species Triplophysa tibetana. The sequence goes on along the minus strand of CM017902.1, from coordinate 4,574,820 downwards.
TAAGAGAGAGACAAAAGTCCCAAAGTAAAGATAATTTAAAGACAAGAATTAAACAGATGCTAAATAGGTTTGAGGTTTGGTTCCATTTAAAAGACATTAAAGGTTGTTGTGCTCAGTACATCTGCAAGATATGAAAAAAAGACGGTGTTCAAAAGAGGAAGAAGGATAAATGGTGTTTGATTTTGATGTACCTTTAGGCTTGTCATGTTCCATTGGCAGTAAAACAGTTTTTTCCAATTGTCTTTGCCACTCTCCTTTCTCAGATTCAATCGGAATAGAATCCAACACAACTTAAGAGAGTATTTAATCATCGATTAGCACAGGTTTTTAAAAATGTACATTTACTACCAAGAGGTCACTCTATCGAGTGGAAAGAGGTTAGTAAAGTGCAAAATACCAGGAAAAAATGTCAAACATGAGAGGAAAGTTATACACATTTGATACCACACACACACACTGAATAAACAATTAGGACAATAAAATACTGTAGTCTAAGATAAGTGTAAAAAATAATTTTGAAGAACAAAGCAAAATCATTGTACCTTTAGCAGGGGCCACCTCTTTCTTTTCACACACAATTTCTTCATCTTTTTTAGGAGGAAGAGAAACCTCTCTTATTTGGGGCACAATGTCTTCTTCCTTTTTAGGAGGACGATGTACTTCTTTCTTCGGAGGCAAAATTTCTTCCACCTTTTTAGGAGGCCGAGGAACCTCTTTCTTCTTAGGCACAATTTTCTCCTCCTCCTTAGGAGGAAGAGAAACATCTCTCATTTGGGGTACAATGTCTTCTTCCTTTTTAGGAGGACGAGGTACCTCTTTCTTCTGAGGCATAACATCCTCCTCCTTTTTAGGAGGCCGAGGAACCTCTTTCTTCAGAGGCAAAATTTCTTCATCCTTTTTAGAAGGAACAACCACCTCTTTCTTAAGAACCTCTTCTTTTTTAGCAACCGCTACAACTTCCTTCTTTTTTAGCTGAATATCTTCTTTTTTCTCCGGTTTAGGCTCAGAAATGACCATTTTCTTCACGGAGACATGTTCTTCTGTTTTAAGATTTGTAATGGAATCCTTCTTAGACAAAAGATCTTCTTTCCCCTCTAGTCTGACAGTTTGGGACAATCTCTTCTTTATTTGTGTGATTTCTTCCATATCAGGACCAGCAATGACTTCCAATCTTTTAAGTATACTTTCTTCTTTGCCCTCTAAAGTTTGTGTGAGAGTTATTTCTATCTTCTGTAGCACAGTTTCTTCCGTTTTCGAAGTACTGACAGTCTGCTTTTGTTTAAGTGAAACTACTTCTTCTGGGGTCGGTGATGGAACAATTTCTTTCTTTTGAGCCACACTATCCTCCTTTTGAGGTACAATTACCTTCTTTTTAGACAAATGAACTATATCTTCTTTTGGCAGTGCATCTGCAATTTCATATTTTTTAAGAATAACAACATTCTCTCTTTTTTCAAGTACTTCGACCTCTTCAAATGTGCTAACAGCTGCAGATGGTGTCTTATGAATTGTTTCTTCAATCACAAATCCTCTCTGTGCAGCCGGCATTGAAGGGGCTTCTGGTTTCTTGGAAGGTTCTTGTACTTCGAAAGAATATTAAAGTTAAGAACAATGCAAATCGCACTGATTTAAGAGTGGGTCAAGATATGTGAAAGACTTTCAAAGGTGGATATGAAGATAATTTAAAATATATATGATATACCAATACACTAGTAATATATCAAAAAGACTTAAGAGATATAGCAGAAGCTTAAAATAGGCATACACCAAAACTTATAATAACACAGGGCAAAAACATTTTCATAAAGAAAACGCCACGTTTTTATCACAAGAGTGTGGCTATTTTATAAAGACATAAAACACACAACAGAAAAAGTGAGAATGTACCTTTCTTTTGGACTTCTTCCTTTGGAGCCTCAATTATTTGATCAGGTTTATGCGGTACTGTCTTAGATGGTTCTTGCATTGTTGGTTTTGGTTTCTTTTCCTCCGCAAGAACTTTAAAGAACATTCATTGTATTGTAACAACACATTACAAGAAGCAAAGCATCACAAAAACACACATTGCATAATACCAATGCGCTTCCTAATGGAAGCTGGACAATTGCAATAACACAAACAAACATATTGAAAAGCTTTTCAACAAGCTAAAGTGAAAAGAAAACTATACACAACATTAAGAAAAAGGGATGAACAGTACCTTTGGCTGGAGGTGACTCTGCTTTCTTCACGGATGTAGGTTTAGGCTCGGTTTTAAGCTCAGGCTTAGGCTCAGGTACTGGTTTCATTTTAGGTGTAGGTACTTGAGGTTTAACTTCAGGAGCCACAGGAGCAGGTGCCTGAGGCACTTCTTTGATGAAGAGGTGCATTAAAACATTGTAACATTTCAGAAGAGATTGACAAAAACCGTTTGAAACAGTTTGTTATACTTTTAACAGTAGAGAAAACAAAACAAAAAGTATACTCAGAACATAAAAACACTAAAAAGACACCACAGTTACTGCAAGAGTTACAAACACATAGATAAAAATAGACATGATAGATAGACATATGATAAATAGGGACTACAAGACACCGTTATAACAAGACAGGTTAAAGATATAAAGATACAAACACTTAGTTTAAGAGTAAGTGGACATATGATAAATAAGGAAAACAAGACACAGATTAAAACAGGACAGATTAAAGATAAAAAAATATTAAAATTGATAGATGTGACACACAAAAATAATAAATATCTACACATGAGTTGTTCACATGAACTTATTACAGTAAACCAAACATTCAAACTATGATCAAGTATATTAACAAGACAGTTACAAACGTTGGTCACTGTAGGGACTGAACATGAACATTTATGTACATACAAGTGCAGATTATACACACACACAGATAACAAATAGGAAACCAAGACAGAATTTGTTTCTGTACAATACCTTTAGGTGTGGGTTTCTTTGGCTCTGGCACTGTAACTGCGGTAACAATTTCTTCCACAGGCACTTTGACTTTTCGGACAAAATTTCAAGACAAATTATGACATAAGTACGATTTTTTGATCACACAAAGCATAGTGATATAGGAGAACATAAATATGACACACAGACAGCATAAAACGTATATTATTAGTTATCTTTATAAAAAAGGAAGCACAATTGACAGACATTTGAGTACCTTCAAAAGGTTTTTGTTCCACAGCTGGAGAAGGTTTCGGTTCAGGCTCTTCGAAATCTTTCAGAATTATTAAGAACAGTGACTTAGTATATTGACAGAAGCAAATAGTTTTAGATACACACAGCTTCTCTCACAGCTGAAGCTATGTGTTAAGGAAATATCATGGACAAACTGAGACATGCTACAAAGAACAACATAACAACTTCAAAGTTAAGAATCTAATAAAAAAAGAAAGCAATGTAAAAATGTCAAATGGAAATGCTCACGCAAAATACCTTTATGACATTTTAAAATGCAAAATATATAATTTTGCATTTTTTAATATTTAATAATTTACAGCTGCGGCAACAGTAGCGAATAACACAACAAACTTTACAGTACACAACACTGAAGACAAAAGAGCATAGCTAAAGATCTACAAGAACACATACACATTAACAAGCAAAAAGTGAACCTAATGAAAGCATGTTTGCCAAGAAGCAGCTAAAAAGCAGCAAGCTATGTTCACATTCGGTACCTTTCGTTGGAGCACCTTCTCTCATTGCTAGTGTTTTTCTATCAACAGCCTCTTCAATTGGGATCCTTGGAACTGATGAAACACAGACAATCTTAAGAACAATTCTCATAAACACCTTAAAGCTATCTTTGTGTGTTTTTCTTGTCATCTTGTTACACCAGACTTGACAAAACAAGTATATTTATAAAAAAATATATATATCATATCGCATATAGAATAAAATTAAAAAGACAACAACAACAAAGATTTAGACAAACATAAGACAAATTCACTTAATATTGTGAGGCAAAGATAAAGGGAGTAATACAAATGAACATGAACATCAAAAAGACAAACAAATAAGCAAACAAACATGAAAAGAGTTTCAAAGAGGGTTAGACGGAACGGTCAATTATATTTTGTGGGACAAATAGCTCCGAGTAATACCTGTGACAGATTTTTCCTCTACAACTCTCTCCTCTGTCCAGCTCACATATTCTGGTGAAGGGTAAAAAGTTATAACATGTGTTCATAGATGAATACTTTAGTTTTTTCTTTGATTGACGTTACTTGGTTATTTCACGCAAGACGTTTGGTAATAGACAAAACAAAACACACACAAAATTCATGTTATTTCTTTTTCTTTTTAACAGGACGATTGTTAAGTAATGAAATTAATATTTATACAGTTCATTGTATTGTTTAGTGGGTGACGCAAGTGGATGAAATGGATGTCTAAACTAAAAACTGAAGTTTTTAATAAGTTAGTCTCGTAAACAGTGCAGTTTACCTTGCATTTCCATTTTTTCTTCATAATGATAATATTCCATTGAAGATTCGGCTTTTCAAAAATAGCAAATGTATGAGTTACTGTGTCACTTATCTTCAGGATTAGGATTTATGTATTTTTGAAAGTAATTGTACATGAAATCCCAATCTTACCTTCTAAGGTTAATGTAGATGGTGCCTCAGGCACTCGTATTGATGTATCTGGGATATCTGTGTGAGTATTTAACACTGTTACTTTTTTGTATAACTTTTCAATTATTAACCATAGTTTTCCAATGTACACTTTATGTATTAAAGGGAGTGGTCTTAAAAATGGGAACACTTACCATAAGGTACCCTCTCTATATCAATTTCTGAGGGGAAAAAGTGAAAAAATATTTTAAGGAGCCTTCATTTACAAGAGAATGTTTGTCAAGAAAATGCTTGAACCCTGTACCGACCTTTGCCTGACAAATAAAGTTCAGCAGTGCTTTTAGCTTCACCCCTTGGCTCCAATCTTACAATGACCGAGTACACGCCTAAAGGATTATTGATTTGGTTAAATTTGGCTCAAACTATAACAACGAAAAATTTGGCCGCACTGGAGCTCCACAAACCTTCATCCTCGGAAGTTACATTGCAGATGATCATGAAGTGGCGTCGTCCTTCACTTCGGAAGGTATATTTTGGGCTCTCTTTAAGCTCCCACGTGTCCTTATACCATGTTACGATAGCATTGTCAAAAGACACTTCACACTCAAATGTGGCGGATTGATGTTCTCGCACCACAATGTTCTGGATGCGTTTAGTGAAATGAATTTGCTCAGCTAAAAGGAGATATAACGCAAGATGGTGGATTAGATTGTGATGTTGGAAACTTAGATTTTAGTGCATCATTTTATTTTGGTTAAACAATTTTTTTCCATAATGTGAGTCAATTCAATTAGAAGAATGGTAGAAAAATGTGGAGGCAAAATCTTGCAAGTATTCTTGAAAAGAATGAGTTTTGAGTTCCTCCGTAAGAAGTAAAGAGTCACAGATGATGGTAGAAGAGGTTAGTTGATGGTTTAAGTTGGAGCAAAGATAAGTCTGAGTGAACATATACACACCTTCAACCCAAAGATTTGCAGTAGTTTCAAGATTGTTATATTTGCAGGTATATTCTCCTTGGTCTTTCGGTTTAACATCTTTGATTGAGAGCTTTTGAGTATAACCGGCCACAGCAAATGTATATCTGCCATGAGGCTCTAAACGCTTCCCATTTCTAAACCACTGGGTTTTTACATTAGGTACAGAGAATTGGCATGTCAGTGTACTAGTTTGGCCTTCCTTACCAGCCACATCCTGCAAATGCTCTTCAACTTCAGCCTCTGCAAAAACAATATTGATCAACATTGTAAAAACATATGGGAAATTCAATGACAGGAGAATCAAATGATGTCGATACATACCCAGGACTGTCAGTTTGGCACTGGAGATATGTGGGCCACACACAATTCGGTAATTGCCTTGATCTCTGGTCTGGCAATCTTTGATCTTTAGGATATGACGATCACCCACAATTTTGATTTCGTACTTGTCGCTGCTGTCAAGTTTCTGGGTTCCCTTATACCAGGTCAGTGTGATTTCAGGATAGTTAATTTTGATCTCACATTCAAATACTGCATCCTTCTGAATGGTAGTCGTCTGGTCTGTGATATCACGCACCAGAGTGACAGGCTGCGTTATAAACATTCGAAACACATGTATTAACACCATGACTGCAAACTACAAACAAAAAATAATTACAGGTTTTGCAGAACATTCTAGTGGATATGCCCCCTTTTCACTCAATGTGATAACTAATAATATTAAACCTCAGTTTGTTCCATTCTCTTTTGCAAATCAGAAACAAGTTTGGCCAAATCCTCCTCAGACTCTCTTCCAGCATGGTCCACTTCCTTAAAAAAGCAAAGTTTTCAACGATAAACATAAGTTACTACTATTCTTGACTTTCTCTTAAGCATTCCTTAATCACTTTTAATGTGTTAATTAAAACTTTATTCCTTAATCACAAATCACTAAAGAAAATGTCTTGAACTTTAATCTAAATTATTTATATTATTTGGGTTCATATAAATCAGTCTTACCGGTCTTCCACTTTCTTGTTCTTTTTCCCTCTTCAGTATCTCTATGGCTTGAAGGATGCCTCTGTAGTCTGTGATTCCATACATGCGAGCGTATTTCTCATACTCTTTGGGATCAACGTTTCTAAGCAACTCAACAATGTCAATTTCCTTCTCCTCTTTAGGACTTTTCTGCTTTGATGGAGTCCTGTTAAAAACCATAACATTTTATTTCTATCATCTTGAAGTTTAGTAGGAATTCATTGATTGACAACTGGCCCCTAGTGGTCTGCATGCACAGCTTTTGAGTAAAAAGGAAAATGCTGCTGGATCTGAAAGTCAGAGGGCGCTCTCCTGCAAAAATTCCAATCACACACTGCAGAAGAAGACCACAACACCTTCTAGAATGTTAGAAATTCCTATGGACATCTTTTAATCACTGTTACTCAAGACTCATTAGGTATTTTTATGATAATAAAGTATATTTGTAATGATCATGTTTGACGGGTGTTGCTCTTTCAAATGCACATTATAAGCGATTCAAACTCGCACTGCTTTTAGATCGAGCAGCATTTCCTTATGATGCCAGAGCCGTGCTTCACAGACAAACTACGAATTAAAAAAAATATCAACACACTGCATATTGCAGCCAGCTCGATTACAATAGGATTTAGTTGTATTGCGAAAAATTATTATTCTGTCAATAGATCTTCCAAAAAAATACACACTGGACCTTTAAATGTCATATTTAACCAAATGAAATATTTAATGAACTGTGGTAAAATGCTTTATTTCGTCTTTAAATGTCAGGATGAGCAATATAATAGACGACCATTTCTTTAAAAAGGTTGAGAAACACAATAATTCACTTCAGATCTCAAAACAACAACAAAAAAATCTTACTTCTTGAGTTTGACCACCTCTGGTCCAGAATCTTTCTTCCCTTCCACCGTCAGATCGGTGTTGCACTCAATTTCTCCATGTGTGTTTGAAGCAACGCATCTATACTGACCAGAGTCAGATTTGGTCACCTCTTTAATTTGCAGCTTGGCCTCTTGGCCCTTTTGTTCAATGTTGATGCGACCACCGTGAGTCATCTGCCTCCATTTGCCCTTCATCCATTTCACGTTGGGAATGGGATCCCCACCAACTTTAGCAATGAAGGTAGCTGTGCCCTCTTCAAGTACATACAAAAAATCAGCTTCATAACACTGCATTTAAACGTGAGCCCAACTATCTGATTTAGAAACTCTTATTCAGTAAAGTTGAAAATGAAGGTCACTTACTCTCAACGATATGAACACCCTTAGGCTCTTCAATGAAGAACAAGTTGTCCAGCTTTTTAACTGCTTGTGGTGGTGAAGGCACTGCCTGGGCTGGTGGAGGTGCTCCTGATTTCTCTGAAATTGTTGATGGAATATATGAGAGGCATATAGACATTAGTTTAGCTTTACAGATGGCAAGAGCCAAAGCTTAAATTTTCTTAAGACTACTCAAACAAAAACACGTTATTGTTTTGCAAGAAGCACAACTGCAGGAGCAGTAAGATAGCCAAGACTAGATTTGCAAAAAAGCAGATTTGTAAACAAGAATATGGCTAAACAACAATACTCAGTTAATGACCAGGAAGATGAAAAGCAAAATAAGATTATTTAAAGAGTAATAGTTATTAGTCAAGTCTGATATTTACAAAAAGCCAACTGAGTGGCAATGTTAGAATGAAGCACATGACACACATATGAGGGAATATAAAATCAGCAAAAATAAAGCAAAACTGTAAATAAACTTTGCCAATAACATAATAAGGTTAATACCTTTGATAGTGACTTTACACTTGCAGAACTCACTACCAGTATCATTGGTCGCCTTGCATAGATAATCGCCTGCATCTTTCTTAGACACACTGACCATCTCCAATGTGGCTGTGCCATCAACAAATATGATCTTAGTGTTTGGAGATGAAGAAAGTTCTCGCCTGTCTTTCATCCATTGAATCTTAAACGGAGGTGATCCACGTACATGGCAGCTGAGGGTGAGCGGCTCACCGTCAATTAAAGTGACTGGTTTTAGAGGTACATCAAAGCTTGGTGGTACCTTTTGTGCTGCATTTAGAAATAAAATAAATATGAGCATTTTGTTGAACCCGATTCATACTTTCAATACAAAGTGACACAAAAGCATAGGCGTATTTTGCAAATATTGTTCCATTTTTTGTATTTCATTCATAACACATACTGTACCTTGAAAAATGGAAATACAATAGAAAATCTTAAAGCATACAGTAAGAACAAGCAGTGTATACCTGTAATGTGAACAGATACTTCACAAGAGGCTGTTCCTGCTTCATTGGTCACTTTGCACGTATATGTGCCACTATCAGACATTTGAGATTTCTTGATGCACAACATTGCCACACTGGTCTTGAAGGAAATATCATAACTGTCTGAGGAGAAGATTTCAGTGCCATCCTTATACCAGTTAACAGTCAGCGGCTGTGATCCAGATATCCGACCCTCCAGCTTTACCAATTTGCCCTCAGTGTCCTCAACAGCTGAAGGCTTTTTGGTAAAAGTAGGCGGAACTGTGCGCTCTATAGGAAGAATAAACAAATGTGTAGTTAGAGACAATCTACAAAATAGACACAAGAAGCGACTGTTAACTAAACACGCAGACCAAGCACTTGAAAAAAGAATTTGTAAGATGCTCAACAGTGCTACTTGTTGACAAACTGCAAGCAAATATTTCAAGAAATTTACAAGAAATGAAAAGCACTAATAGTGGAAGACACAAAAGCTTAAGAAAGCACCTAGGTTAGTGCCAGTGCAAGACAATACAGTCACATTGACAAGCAGTGACAAGAAATACCTTTCACAGACACCTCTGTGAAACAAGAGTCCTTCCCAATATCATTACTAGCATGGCAAGAGTAACGGCCTGAGTCCACCTTGTCGGCCTTCAAAATTGTCAAATGAGCTGTATTTTCCACACACGATATCTTATAATTTCCCCCAGTGCGGATGTCTTTGTGATCCTTGGACCAAGTGACTTTTATTGGCAACGATCCTGTCATGTGGCACTCCAGTTCTACAGAATCTCCCACCGAGACCTCCACCGGGATTAGCTTTCTATCAAACACAGGTGGATATCTTGGCTCTGAAAAGTTAAGAGTAAAATTGTGGGATAACAGCACAGTTGCATGGTAACATTATTCTGCAAAAAAAAACAAGAACAAAAGTTTATTCAGAGAACAAAACAAAAGGAGAGAAACAAACCTTGAAGCGTAAGCTTGGCTCTGCAAGATGCAGTTCCAACACTGTTGGTTGCAAGGCAAGTGTATTCTCCGGAATGTCTCATTTCACCCTTGGCTAACTTTAGGACAGCAGAGTTATCGTCAAAAATCATTGTGTATTCTGAATCAATCCTGAGAGGTTCACCGTCTTTGAGCCAAGACACTTCCATAGGAGAAGATCCTGCTACGCGACATTCAAACTGGACAGGCTGTCCTTCGGTTTGAGTAATGCTAGTAATTTTTTTAGGGAAAGATGGTGGCGTTTTCACATCTGAAAAGAAAATCGTATAGCAAAATACATAGGTACACAGTTGTACAGTGAAATCGGAAACATATACAGGACAAATACAGAAGTTTGAAGAGAAATGCCAGTAGCTTCACCTTGTACAGTTATGAGGCAGCTGGAAGAGGCAGATCCTATGCTGTTTTCTGCCTTGCAGGTGTATTCGCCAACGTCAGATTTTGTAACTTTAGCTAGTTTTAAGCAAGCAGTTCCTTTTGAAAACTCCATCTTGCAAGTAGGGGAAGATCGCACTTTGCCATCTGCCTTAAACCAGGACACTTTAATTTCATGAGTGCCATCGATGTGGCATTTCAGACAAACTGCATCACCCATAGTAACATCCATAGGCTCCAAGCGCTCAGTAAAGAAAGGTGGTTCTAAAAGTGACAAATACATTTGCCTCAGACATGAAGACAAACATGCACATTCACATTTCATCTCTCAGGCCGTATACTGAACCCAACAACAAACCTAAAATGGTCACTGCGGCATTGCAAATGTCATTTCCAGCATCGTTGGAAACCTCACAAGTGTATTTCCCAGCAGCCTCTTTGTCACTATTTAGGCATTCCAGGATGCAGGAGCTCTCAGTGGTTGTAATGTTATACTTGTAAGAAGAGTAAATCTCCTGGCTGTCTTTGTGCCATTTCACAAGAATCTTTGGGCTTCCCGCATACGTGCATTCGAGTATGAGCGATTTGCCCATTTCAACAGAGACGTTCTTTAGCTTCTTGACGAAGTGGGCAGGCTCTGAAGGAAAGAAATTGTGTATACATGAGACAAACACATAAGCTACAACTGCCAGAACTAAATTAAATTCAACTTAATTAAAACTAACCTTTAACAAACAGGTTCACGAGGCAATTTTCCTTTCCTGCATCATTAATGATCTGGCAAGTGTACTCGCCAGCGTGACATTTGTCAATGTTGTAGAGCTCTAGGGTTGCAGTATCTCCTCTTAGAGCAATCTCACAGTCTCTACCGGGCACTATTTCTGTACTGCCTCTGAACCATTTAATTTTCATTGGTGCACAACCTGCCACGGTTGCTGTAAAGGTCACATTTGTATCTGGCAGTGCTTCTATTGGTTGAGGTGCGGTCACAAAAGAAGGAGGTTCTGTAAAAAATACGACAAGGAAAATGTTGCAATGTGCCTTAGGACCTGAAGCAACAGGTTGAGAGTTCCAATTATCCAATATGACTAAAGCGAATTTAAAAGACCTAAACACTAACCTTTAACAACTAAGGAAGCAGATGTTTCTGCAGTCCCCGCACTGTTAACAGCTTTACATTTGTACGTGCCCGCATCTGAAAGTTTCAAAGTCAGCACTTTCAACGTGCAGGTGTTCTCTGCAATAGTAATCTCATAATTCGGCCCACTTTTGAGCTCCTCTCCATTATGGTACCAAGAGATGGTAAGAGGCGCTGAACCTGAGGCTTTACAGTCCATTTCAACTGCTTTGCCAACAATATTCTTTGTGTCTTTCAGCTTTCGTGAGAAGGAAGGAGGAACAGTTTTGTCTGTTTGACAAAAAAACGTAAATTCAAATTTGTATTTATCACACAAAATCAAAATAATATTGAAATCAAAATAAATTATATGAGATAATTTAATGTTACTAACCCCAAACAGTTAGTTGCATTTTACAGCTATCACTGCCAACTTCATTCTTAATATCAAATGTGTATTCCCCAGTATCACTTCTTTCTGTTGACAAGAACTTAAGACTGGAGATCATTTTTGAGAATGTGATTTTATATTTCCTGCCCGAAGACAGTTCCACACCATCCTTGTACCACTTTGGTTTAAGCTCTGGTGTTCCAGATACAGTGCACTCTAAGGTTGCAGTGTCACCCGCTGTAACACTGATTGATTCAGTTTTATCCACAATTGCTGCAGGCTCTAAAAATGTAGAAGTGTCATTAAATGAAATATTATAAATGTATGAGGGAAATAAATTAATTACTACCAAAAAGCCTTTAACATATTCTTACAAACCTAGGACGGTTAGGTTGGCTGTGCATTCTGCCACACCAGCATCATTTTTGATTTGGCATGTATATTTGCCTGCCGTGGTAGCGTCAGACTTAAAAATCATCAGGGTGATCTGATTATTTTCAAATGTAATTTTCATGTTGTCACCATCTCGGAGTATGTGATCTTTATCCTGAACCCAAGACACAGACATAGGCTGAGAGCCTTTGACTGTAGCCAACAAAACCACCTCCTCACCAGAGATGGCTGTTGTATTTGATATTTTCTTCACAAAGGCTGGTGGTTCTGAATGGCAGGAAGAGAATAGTCAGCAAAAAACAGAGCATTTGATAAAATATCTAAGACTTGCTATCTTACCAACCTCTTAGCTTTACTGTGCCCTGGCAGACATCAGTTCCTATGTTATTTGATGCTTTGCACTCATATTCCCCTGCATCTGATGCCTCTAGTCCAAGAATGTGGAGAGTTGAAGAACCTCCCTCAGAGACAAATTTGTACTTCCTACTTTCTTTAAGCTGCTTTTTATCTTTAAACCAAGTAATTTCATAAGGCACAGAGCCTTTCAGCTCACAGGTAAGACTTGCATCTTTGCCCTTCAGCCCCTCAACTGGCGTTGGCATTTTGTGGAAAACTGGTGGTTCTACAAAAACACATTCCAATTCAAAATGAGCACTTAATGCATATTGAATTGATTTAGAAAGACACATTAAAATCAACCACATACTCTTCAATAAATACAATTATAAATGAATGAGATTTTCCCTTAAAGTGAATTTGACTATGTACTACTAAAAAGAAAGTGTTTATGTGCAAATCACACATAAATTCCTACTGACATTTACCAGTCATGTCGATTAAATTAACAAACACTACATTGGTAAATGGAAGATCCGTCCACTATCTAACCTTTAACTGTGAATGTGGTACTACAGCTCTTTGTCCCAGCATCATTCTGGGCTTCACAGGTGTAGACCCCGCTATCCTCAAAGCTGCACTTGAAAATTTCAAGGATCGCCACAGAGCCAACAAAGGTCATTCTCAAGTTGGCACCATCGCTGAGCACGGCATCATTTTTGAACCAGCTGATTTTCAGAGGAGCTGTGCCAGTTACTTTGCATTCAAGCTGGAGTGGCTCCCCCATCTTTATTACTTTTGCAGCTGGAAGTTTCTGTACAAACTCTGGAGGCTCTGCAAAACCAAAATGTTGACAAGTTAGCCTACTGTTGACACTGTGAAGTGCAATGGAGGATTAGGATGCGTTTAAGAAGATGGCACATGACGGAAGGCAGATGATAGCTAAAAGTAACCAAAGCATAATGATGAACAGTAATTGACGTAAGATGATGATGTAAAGCACGATGGAATCACAAAAGCGTGACAAGAGCATGCAAATGCCAATTGATGAAGCATGAATAACGCATGTTATGAAAGAGCATTGAAGGGGTACTTAAAGAGGTCCAACCTTTTACTAATAAGGTTGTGGTGCATTTAGAGGTACCAGCATCATTGCTGATTTGGCAAGAGTAAGTTCCGTTGTGCGAAATTACGACGGCAAAGAGATCTAGGAAGCACGACAGGCCTTCCAGACCGATAAAACAGGATGGCCCACAGATCAACTCAGCGTCATCTTTGAACCATTTCACAGTGAAGGGAGGCGTTCCCTTAAAAGTACTCTTAAAGCGTACAGTGGTATTTGGTATGACAGCCTGTGGTTCTGGAACCAGTACAAAGCTTGGTGGCTCTAAATCATTAATGGAAAAGAAAGACAAACACATGTGTTAAGAAACTGGCACCCATCAGAGATCTTTGTAAATATCTTGATAAAATCTACTGATACTACTTTAGCCTCCTGACCTTTCACCCTCAGTGAACCACTGCATTCACAACTGCCTGCTTTGTTTGTCAGTTTACAAGTGTACGTTCCAGTGTCAGCTTTCTCTAAACATTCAATCTCCAAAGACACACTGTTTTCATCTTGAAGCAGTTTATGCTTGGTTCTTCCAGACAGTTTAGTTCCATCCTTTACCCACTCAACAGTTATGGGAAGCGAGCCTGATATTTTGCATCCAATTTGAACATTTGTGCCTAAAATTTCCTCCATCTCCACCAAAGGTTTAATGAAGGATGGGGGAATTGTTTGCTCTGTTTACAAGAGAAAGAAATGTCAAAATCATACATTTTCATGCATGTCATGAATCCTGTTAATCAATTTACTGTCAAAAGCACTAACCTAGGACATTTAAAGTAACTTTGCATTGGCAGGCACTGATGTGATTGGAAACCTCAAACTCATATGTTCCTTTATCCTCCAACTGGACAGACTGAACTTTAAGCTGGCTAACATTGTTGATAAAGCTGAGGCTGTGTTGTCTTGATGGTATCACTTCTTTGCCATCTTTACTCCATTTCACTTTCAGCTCTGGAGAGCCGATGACTTTGCACTCAAAAGTGATTGGATCTCCAACAGTGACATTAATCACTTCTGGCTTCTCAATTATCTGAGGAGGCTCTGAAGATAACATAATAAACATATTTATAATACCAAGTCTTCAGAATTGATAGCTACAAAAAAAACTATGAAAAACCAACCTTGCACTAGAAGGGTGGCAAAACACTTCTCTTGCCCTGCCTCATTCACAGCCTGACACGTGTATCTTCCACTGTGGCTGGACTCGCACACAGGGATTTTTAAGGTGGCAATATTGTTCTCAAAGGTCCTCTCAATTTTAGGATCCTCCATGATCCAGTTTTCATCTTTCTGCCATTGTATGGACAAAGGCGGTGAACCTCTCACAACACATTTAAACTCGGCCACTTTTCCGAGAACTGTGACAACGTTCTCAATCCTTTCCAAAAATGATGGGGGCTCTTACAGGAGATGCAATGTTTAGGAATGTTAAGAGAGGTTTAAAAAATCATGAGCATATATAACAAATACTACACAGTACAAATTCAAAGCTAACCTTTAATGCTTAGCGTAGTCTGACTAGAACAACTCCCAACTTCATTTGCAACAATGCACTGATATTCTCCAACATCTAAAGCATCACATTTCTGCACATCAAGTGTCATTATAGAGCCATTCTTCTGCATGATGACATGCTTGAGGCTCGATTTAATTTCATTTGAATCCTTTTGCCAGGTAACCTCAAAAGGAGCTGTGCCTTTCACCTGACATTCAAAATATCCATTGGAGCCATTCACAACCTCAAGAGGACTTAACAACTTCACAAACGTTGGTGGCTCTGAAAGAAGAAAAACATTGAATAAAAACTAAAGCATTCTGAGCATATACCTGTACTTTACAACGCCTGTAAAATACAACACGTACTAACCTTTGACCCTTAGCTCCATAATACAGCTCTCACTCCCTGCTTCATTGCGGGCTTCACAATAGTACACTCCACTGTCTTTGATATCGCTGTTTCTCATCTCAAGTCGTGCCACAGAATCAATAAAAGTAATTTGATGCTTGTCACTCTGACTTATTTCATTTCCATCTCTGAACCAGTATATATCTATTTCCGGAGTACCCGTAACCTGGCATTCAAAAACTACTAATTGACCAGGTTTGACAACTGATATTTTTTCAGGTTTGCGGGTAAATTTGGGGGGTTCTGAAAAAATGTAAAACAAAGCAAATACCTTTAACATTTTACAAAGGGTTAGATAAGGCCAAAATTAAGAAAAAAATGACTAAATTGAAAACCTTTTACAAAGAGCGTTGCCTGGCAAACATCTGATCCAACATCATTACTTATTTCACAGACATACTCTCCAGAGTCTGAAGGCTTAGCGAAGAAGAGCTTAAGCGAGCTGGAAGAGTCTGTTTTCATAACTGAACAGTCAACCCCTGATGAAACTTCTCTCTTGTTTTTGAACCACTTAATGGTCAGGGGTGGCGTTCCAGACATAAGCATATTAAACTCCACTTTGGATCCGGGTATAACATCCTGTGATTCAGGCCTCTCAATTATTGAAGGAGGTTCTGCATATAAAAGCACACACATTGATATTTGTATTTGATCTACACTATAGATTTTTTTAAATTGCCAGATGAGAGGTGTCTCTGTGTTAACAACATTTCCATTCAAAGAATCTATAAAATGAGCTGGATTGTTTTTAACCTATTGCTCAGAGCAAAAAGGGACAAACCCAAAAGTGTTTACTTAACCTAGAAAATGTCTATATTTGACCCAACCATTGGTTGAAAACAAACCAGGATTTTAAAGTACTCCTAAAATGAGAGAAAAACGTACTATTCAAGAATAGTCCTTGGACTCAAACAAACATTAACTCTAAACAAAACACTAAAAACAGATTGGTAGATAGGAATGTTGTTGAAATATGATGCACATGGTGAAATCATGTTTCTGTAGAAATTCTTGTTCTTTTTAGCTCACAACAGACTATCAAATGAAATGATCACTCAAAAAGTATTTGCAAACCTTTAACATTCAGCGTTCCTGAACATTGGGCAGTGCCTGCTTGGTTTTTAGCAATGCAAGTATAACTTCCACTGTCTGCGCTATCAAGACGACTGATTTCCAGAGACGCAGCATTCTCAAAATAAATGCATTTGTGTTTCTCATCAGTCTGTAGCTCCTTATTTTCCTTGAACCAAGCGACAGATATGGGAAGAGATCCAGAGACTAGACACTCCAGCTGTGTAAATGATCCTTTAATACTTTCTACTGCCTTCAATTTCCTTGTGAAAGAAGGCTTGATTATTTGATCTGTTGCAGTGAAAAGGAAATAAAGGATTTATATTTTATTTCATAAACGTATACTTTATGTTATTTTCAAATTACAAAATTTCCTCCAACTCAATAAAATAGAAAAGAGGCTTGTTTTTCTTTAGCTTACTAACCTAAAACAGTCACAACAGCCTCACATGTGCAGCTTCCAGCATCATTTGAAACTTCAAATGTATATTCTCCAGCATCATTCATTTCTGAAGACAGGATTTTTAATGTAGAACTTGTATGAGTACTCTGTACTTTGAATTTTTTGCCTGATGTCAACTCCTTTCCATCCTTTAGCCATTTTGCTTTAAGAACTTTGGAACCAGAGTACCTGCACTCTAGGGTTGCAGGATCACCTACTGTGACACTGGTAGACTTTGCTTGCTCTGTGATGTTGGCAGGCTCTGCAGTTTACAGTAAATATATTAATTTACATATTACATGTAAGTAAACATAATAATTGATGATATATGAATCAAAAATAAAAATTTTAATGTGAAAACAACACACCTTTAACCCCCAGTACTGCTGTGCATTTCTGACTACCGGCTTCATTCTGAGCACAGCAAGTATACTTTCCACCATGTTTTAACTGTACGCTAGAAATGTGTACCAGTGCGGTGAGGTTCTCAAAAGATATCTGAACATGCTCAGATTCTTTGATCTCGTGGTCATCTTTCATCCAAGAGACGGTCATAGGCAATGACCCTTTCAGAACACACTGCAAGGAAATGTCTCCGCCAAGAACCACATTTGTATTATCCATCTTCTGCACAAATGATGGTGGCTCTAATTGAAGAATATAAACGCAAGATTTTACTATCACAATGCAGCACTCTAAAGTACCTTCACTAAAAAAAATGTTATCCAAAAATATCCTGTTCTTACTAACCTTTCATTGAAACCTGAAAATCACATGACGTCTCCCCTACTTCATTGGCTACAGTGCACTGATATTTGCCAGCATCTCCAGGTTCAAATTTCAGAATCTGAATTTTTGCTACATCATCTGTCAGGCTTATGATGTGCCTCCTATCATTTCGAATCTGCTTTGAGTCTTTGAAACAAGATATATCAAAGGGAGCTGAGCCTGACAAAGTTCCTTCCAGCACAACATCTGTGCCTTTAACAATTTCTTTGGATTCAAAGGGTTTCACAAATGCAGGAGGTTCTACAATAGCAAAAGGACCAATTAGCTCAAGTTATTCAAACCAATATGAAAAAGCTTTAATATCCTTGCGAAGTAGAATGAACTCAGAACAAACCTTTGACTGTTACCAGGCAACTACATCTATCAATGCCAGCTTCACTTGATGCTTGGCAAATATAATCTCCACTGTCTTCCACAAAGCAATTTTCAATATTTAGAGTAGCAACTGAGTCGATGAAGGTCATTTGGTATTTGTCATTTGAAATTAGTTCAGTCTCATTCTTATACCATCTAATACTGATCTCTGGGCTGCCAGTGACTTTACATTCTAAAGTTGCAAGACTCCCACTTAATACTAGTTTAGTTAAGTCAAGCTTCATCACAAATTTTGGAGATTCTAAAAAAGAAAAGATTGAAATTCATAAAATAAGATTAAAAATACATTAAAAGAATCATACTTAAAGATGGATAAAACAAATAAACAAGAGCAAGAAATGGCACCTTTCACAAATAAGGTAGCGGTGCATGACACCTTTCCAGCATCATTAGACACCTGGCATGTGTATTCTCCAGAATGAGATGGCTTCACAGAATGTAGCTCCAGTGAACTTGAGTTGGTTTCTTTCTTGATGAAACAAGTTCCTCCAGTTAACATTTCTTTGTCTTCTTTGAACCATTTGATAAGAAAAGGTGCTGTCCCAATGAAAGCAGCTTTCAGGACAACCGTAGATCCTGGTACAACATCTTGGGATTGAAGTTTTAAGGTGAAGACTGGGGGCTCTATATTTTAAGAGGAAGGGAAAAGCTTAGTTTAATAACAAAATGTATTTCTAAATTGACCGCAGAGAAGTGCCATAAACACTTAAATGTATATAATTAATATACAAAGTATAAAAGTGAAACCATGAAATAAGATCTACAGCTAATTTTCTAACCTTTAACAGAAACTGTTCCACTTGTTTCACTGTGTCCTGCAGGATTAGTTGCACGGCAAGTGAAAACCCCAGCATCTGATGTTTCTAAATCAGCTATTTTCAATATAGCAGTGCTTTCCTGCTGTTGGATTTTATATTTTGCTCCAGTTGTAATGTCTTTGCCCTCTTTAAACCAAGAAATTGTTATGGGTTGGGATCCTGAAACCTTGCATTCCATCTGAATACTTCCCCCAACATTGCCATCTACCGTTTTAAGAGTTTTTGTGAAAGTTGGGGGTATGATTTTATCTGATCGAAAGAAGACAGATTATTGTTAAAAAACCTAAATGTAAAAGAAAACCAGGCACTCAATAGCTTTTCAGGTTAAGGAGAAAGAAGGTAAGTGTAAGACTAACCAAGAACATTGATTGAGCAAGAGCATCGCTCCTTTCCAACCCGATTTGAAACTTCAATGGTGTATTCACAGTTATCTCCCCTGTCTGCCGAGAGGACTTTGAGCACTGCTACATTTTCTTTAAAAGAGATTTTGTATTTTCGGCTCCCTGTAACCTCTTTGCCTTCTTTAAACCATTTTAATTTGAGATCTGGACTTCCTGCAACTGTGCACTCCAGAGTCGCAGTGTCACCTGCTGTCACGCTGATGGATGGAGGTTTCTCAACAAACCTAGCTGGTTCTTTGACAAAAAGTACATACATAAATTAACAAATAATACTAACAATGTGCTGAAGAAATGAAAATACTGAAATCCTCTTATGGTTTTATTCTAACCTTGAACTGATATGTTGGCGTCGCATTTCTGTTTTCCAGCCTCGTTTTCAGCTTGACAAGTATATTTTCCACCATGATTTATGGCAACATTTGCTATTGCCAAAATAACAGTGTTGTTTTCAAAAGATGTGGTAGCATTAGGATCATCATTTCTTAGTATCTCAGAGTCCTTGAACCATTGAACTGCAATAGGTGCAGAACCCTTAAGAGATCCCTGGAGTTTTACAGCGCTGCCTAAAACTGCAGTTGTGTTCTCAATTTTCTTTACAAAAGATGGTGGGTCTAAATAAAAGAGAGCATATTTAAACATACTAATATACTGTACATGGTACAAGAAAAAATTACCTCAACAAAAATATGGCTCGACCAGAATTCTTCAACATGAGGTTCACTAAAATTATCTTTACACTTACACTTTGACTACACAATTAATGATTATTCCCTGGTATGTTGATAAATTAAATTTGGCACCACTTAAAATTATAGCCCAAGCTTAAAATGCATTATTTAAATGCAAAGAAATATTCTGCCTCAAAATGTTGAAGATCCCTGTCTTAGAACATTTATAGAAATTCGACCAACCTTTCAATTTGGCTACTGCTTTTGTAATAATTTTACCAACATCATTGGAAATGCTGCACTGGTAATCTCCAACATCTGCACTTTCAAATGATTTTATTTCCAAATATGCAACTGTGTCTTTTGAAACAACATTGTACTTATTATCAGTGGAGACTGGATTTTTACTCTTAAACCAGATCACTTCAAATGGAGCAGTTCCTGTAACTTCACATTCAAGAAGGGCTGTGCACCCTTTAACAACCTCCACCATTTTCAGCTCCTTTTTAAAGGCAGGAGGTTCTAAGAAGAGGCAAAACCATTTAAATTCACTCTGCAATCTACAATAATATAAAAGAAATAAAGAAAGAAAGAAGCAAGAACCATGAGCATTACCTTTTACAGTAACTTGGCTGCTACAGCTTTCACAGCCTGCCTCATTCATGACTTCACAAGTGTAATTTCCACCATCAGACTCTGACAAGTCTGTAATCTCAAGAGTGGCTTGACCGCCTTTGAAAGTAATTTTGTGTTTTTCAGAAGAAATAAGTGGCTTGTCATTCAAAAACCAAGTGACGTGAAGTTCAGGCGATCCTTTAACGGTGCAGGACAGACGTGCTGACATTCCTTTCTTCCATAAGATCTTAGCTTCCAGTTTTTTAACAAAGGCTGGGGGTTCTACGAATTAAATGTAAAGCAAAGTCAAATTTTTTGTTTTAAAGAAAAAGACAACTGAAAGAGACAAAAGATAACTGGCGAAGGGAAAGCAGACCAAGAAAGAAAATATTACAATCATGATGCAATACTTCATGGCAATGACACATCAAATGATGCGTAAACTTCGCCACTTCTGTCAAAGCAATGCAAATACAGAAATATGCTCACACTTACAAAAATTAACACCCAGTAATGCAGATTTTCTTCAAATAAACCATTTAGCAAGGGCATTAATCATTCATTCTTACCTTGCACTGTTACAACAGAAGAGCAACTGCTGCTTCCAGCATCATTTGCAGCAGTACAGGTATATGCACCTGTGTCTTTCAGTTTGGCCTTTGGAATCTCAAGACTGGCCATTTTTTCCTCAAAAGATAGTTTACAATCCATTGTATTATGGAGTTTCTTGCCATCTCTCATCCAGACGACAGCTACGCCAGTGTCTTCATCTACATGACACTCTAGGCGTAGCGGGTTTCCCACAGCTGCAGCGGTTGCCTGAAAACTCTTCACAAAGCTGGGTTTGTCTACAACCCTAAGTTCAGTGCAGCAAGTAGCTGTACCAACACTGTTGGAAGCTTTGCAGAGGTATGTTCCCTGATCACTCTGATGTAGATTCAAGATTTCAAGATAATACTTATTTTTGTCAGAGGATGTTTTGTAGTGATCGTCCAGTGAAATGGCAATATTGTCTTTGTGCCAGACAATGGACATGGGATCGGAACCTGAAATAACACACTGAAATTTCGCTTGCTTGCCCACATATAAAGTCATCGAATCGGGCTTTGATACAAATTCAGGTGGGAATACCTCTATAGAAAGAGTCAAAAACAAAAAATATAAGTCAATAACTGTGGCAACACAGTACAGTACAAAATATCTAACCATGCCAACTGCAGACAATTCAGTATGTGACCATACTTCAAGAGGACCATCAGCCAATACAAAGTAGTTTTCTTACCTGTTACACTTAATTTAGCAGAGCAGCTGTCAGTTCCATGGCGGTTTGTTGCTTTGCAAGTAAATTCTCCACTGTCCGCCACTGATGGGCTCAGGAGCTCCAGAGATGAAGTGTGAGAATAGCTGATAATCCGGTATTTGTCACCATGTCTAATCTCAGAACCAAACTTGAACCACTTGAAGGTCACGCCTGGAGCCTCGTCGATCTCACACTGAAACCTTGCAGAGCTGCCAACACCGGCTTCCAGATTTTGGATTTTCTGCCTGAAAACAGGTGGCACTGAATTGTGCAGACAAATGAAAACAAATTAGTACACTTATTTGACTTGTTTGCAGACAAAACTTATCAAATGAGCACGAAAAACCACAATGATTGGCACTTTTTATCAAAAAGTTCCACGGAAACATACAACGTTGATCAACTTAAATCAATAGTAATATATTAATGCTCAGAAATGTAGTTTCATTTTCAGAGAGTGCCAATTAGTGTGGTCATGTTTGATGGAATGAAAAAATATTCCACAAGTGATGGTAAAGTGTATGGTGATCTTGCTATGAGGAAGAAAAACAGAATGAAGGTGAAATTATGATTTGACATCCCAACATGCATGCAAAGAAAGAAGGAATGGGCTGCTTAATGATTGATAAACCACAAAGCAGCATTTCATATGTTCCCAAAGGTGAATGACAAACATGGAAGACTCTGCAAAATGAAGAAGGAACACTGAATGAACATTGGAATGATACTGAAAGATCCAGCAGGTTAAGAAGTGATGTGGAGTCATGCTCACGCTTTGGTGGGGTGAAAATGACAGCAAAACTATTTTGTTGTGAAGAACAAAAGAAGATAGAAAACATTAAGAAGGTCTCTTCACTTAAATATAAAGATCCGTTTTATGAAATAAAGTGAGAATTTGTGTATTTAATGATATGCAATTTAGCAATGAATGGCAGGAGTTAGTCACATGTAGCATTGGATGGCAAAAAATCCCATAAATCCAACCTCTTGGGACCACTGTGAGTTTGGAGGATGATGAAGACTTGCCAGCTTCTCCTATAGCCTCACAAGTATATTCTCCTTGATGATCCTTCATAACTTTGCTGATTACTAGTGTGTAAGTGTCATGGTCTTTGGAACACTTGAACTCTTTGCCAGACTTAATTGATTTTCCATTGAACAGCCAATTCACTTTCTTTACGTGTCTTATTGTCAATGTAAATTTGGCCTCAGAATGTTCTTCTATTACAATATCTTCCAAATGACTCTCAAAGATGGGGTACTCTTCTCTAACTTCCTCTTTTTCTAGCTTCATAATTGCTTCAGATATATATTCCTCCCTTTCCTCTGTCCGAAGGAAGATGGTAGATTGTTCAGTTGGAGCTGACCCCAAGACCAATTCAATTGTCTTACTTGCAGCCCCTACATCTCTCTCATGCCTTTTTACTGTCACAGATCTGGTTTCTTGTTGCTCAACATGGATAGACTGTTGGACCTCAAATTTGGTTTCACTTGCCACATGAATTGTTGACTGCTGCCTAACACTTTGCTCATCTGCTGTTACTGACTGGAAAGACGTTTTGGCCTCAGTCTTCAGAGTTGCAGATTGAGACTTTGGTGATGTGATAGGCTCTACATTTTCTGTCAACCTTACCACCTCCACCACAGGTGAAAGACGTTCTTTTGAAGAAGCCTGACTAACCTGTAATCTTTGGGGCCTGTCAATTTGCATAGTGCCTGGCTGCTCAGAGGTCAGAACCCGTTGTTCCCTATAGACAATGGAGTAGAGAGCAGCTTGAAGTTCACTCTTGAGATCAGCAGTCTGTGGATACTCTCCTTCAAAGGCGATTGTAATTTCAAGTGGGGCACTTGCGCTTGTAACAAGATATGTGAACATGAGATATTTGGGTTCTCTCCTTTCTTTTACCTCAAGAACTTCTACAGATCCTAAACTCTCCACCACATCTGCCAAGATCAAGGGTTGATCAGATGCCACAGCAGTTGCAAGTGCATCTTTTAACTGATGCCTAATGTCCAAAGTGTGTGGTTTTGGAGTTGGAATAACAAAGGTGAGCTCTTTGGGTAGTGTTTGGCTCTCACTTGATTCTGATACTATAAAGGACCCCCTGCTCTGTTTAGTGACAGTTGCTGTGGTTGTTTCAGATTTTGTAATATCTTGAGATAGCTCACCTTTGATTACATGCTTTTCTTCCATTAAAACTGACTGTCTAACAGACTGTCCTTCTTGAATTTGGACTGCAAAATCTTGCTCTGTGGCCTCAAGAACAATACTACTCTCGGTTGAGATTTCTTTTTCTTCAATATGAATTAATTCAGATGGAATTTTGGGTTCAACTTTAGTTTCAGATACATATTTCTCAATTGTTGATATGCTTTCTGTATGTCCTTCCTTGATATCTTGACTTTCTGACACAGATGGCACATGTAAGATATTCCAGCGATCTTCTTTCTGAACTAAGGCACGCTGCTGCTTAACATCACTCACAAATGGAGCTTCCTTCGGTAATTGCAGCGTTTCTGAGAATACTTGAAGAATACTTTTGGGTTTAGGTTCTTTTCTGATCTCAGACTGGACACCTGCTACAGACAAATCAAGATCTGTACAATAATCTGCTGTATGCTCCCTTTTCTCCTCTGTGCTTACAACATGTTGGCGGGCTTTTTCCTGTCTCTGCACCGCCACCTGCTGTTTTGGCATCTCCAGTGAGATTATACCTTCTTTAGACAATGTATTTTCTAAATGGACTGCCTGAACATGCAAAGGAGCAGGAGATTCCTTACAGGGTTGTATGTTAAGTTCGGTTTCTCTTGCTGATAACTGATATGTTTCTTCACACATCACAGATTGCTGTTCGTCCGCTGAGACTGTATGCTTAAGAATTGGGCTTTTTTGAGCAGTTGCTTTCTCTGGGCAGGGCTTCTCACTGCTGAATCTACCTTCGTTCAGAAGACTATCCTGATCTGTAAAGACCTGCAAATGCAGAATTTGTTTCTGTTCTGTCTGGGACTGCACTGAAATTGCACTGTCTAAACCTGGGATCGAACTTGACTTATCAGCTTGAAGTTGATTTATTTCCTCTGCAACAAGAGCTGATTTTAACACACTGTCTTTAACAAGAGATGCAGTCTCCTCAGCAGGCTTTAGCATAGATAACCTCTGTTCCTTTGATAAGGTTTGAGTAGTCTCATTAACTGAAAGGATAACTGGTTTTGAAGATTCTCTCTTTACGGATGACTGAAAACTCTTGTCTTGTAATGAAAGTTCTTTAGAGTGTCCGTCTGTGAATTGTTGTTTCTCAGTTGAAACTGCACTGTAAAGAATTTTAACTCCCTCTTTCACTTGGTATCCCTTTTCCTGCTGTGTATGTGGTATAATCTGAGAATGTTCATTAACAATTGGAAGTTTTGTCTCAATTTGGTGACTTGATATTGGATACTTGGGCTCGGGGGCTGGCTTGATCTGTTCTCCTTCGCTGCTTAATAATGGCTCAGCTTTGACAATGGTCAGTGAAGTCAAACTCTCAGTTATGGCAGACATCAGCTGTGAGGGACGCTCCTTTGCAATTTCAAGCTCCGTTACCTCTGGACTTTTGATACGATCAAAGTGCTGTTCTGTGAAGCCTTGACTTTCCAGAACTTTTGAGGTCATGGCAGCCATATGGAGCTGTTTCAACGGGGTTGCTACTACTGGCGCTGGCTGGGTTGAAGCAGAAATTATACCTTCATGTACTTCATGTGACTGTAAGACTGCAGCTTGATGAGTTACCTGCTCCTTGTGCACAGTTGCAGCAGAAATATCCAAGTCGTGCAGAGTGTCGACCT
The DNA here is from genome assembly GCA_008369825.1 of Triplophysa tibetana. Classification (NCBI taxonomy): domain Eukaryota; kingdom Metazoa; phylum Chordata; class Actinopteri; order Cypriniformes; family Nemacheilidae; genus Triplophysa; species Triplophysa tibetana. The sequence goes on along the minus strand of CM017902.1, from coordinate 4,549,037 downwards.
GCTCACTTTCTATCGTTTGCCTATCTTCTGTACCAATGGTGTAAATTACCTGCTGCTCTCCCTGTAGACTTGCACCTGCCTGCCCGGGAAGGCTAACGCTATACAAACGGGATTCAGTGGCTTGCTCAGTCATGGACACCTTATAACGTTTCTGCTCCTGAACTAACTGCTGTTGATGAAATACAGATACTTTTTTGTGGAATACAACCAACTCAGCACTGCAGCTGGCCTCCCCGAAGGTATTGGCAGCTTTGCATGTGTAAAGACCACTGTCTTTTTGATGGATGTCACTCATGACAAGGAAGCCAGAGCCATCTGGGTTACTTACAACTGTGCAGTTATGGCTTGACTTTATTTGATGATTACCCTTAAACCACTGAACACCAGGAACTGGAGCTCCAGAAACTTTATACTGAAATTTCACCTCACTGCCCTCTACACATTGGACAGGCTGAATTTGTGTGGTAAAGCGTGGTGGTTCTCCTGGTATTTTAAACATTTGTTCCACCCATTTTTCTGCTTCTGATAAATGACTTAATTGTATCTTTAACGATGTCTTGCAGGTTGTTTGGCCAAATCTATTACTGGCAGTACAGGAATATTCACCCTCATACTCCTTCTTGACTTCAGTTATTATTAAAGTGTACTCACTTCTTTCTTCAACGAACTTATATACCGACGAAGAAGTAATAGCCCTACCATTGTGGAACCACTGAACCTTTGGCTTTGGAAAACCAGACACTGTGACAGTAAACCTAACAGAGTCTCCAACAGTAACTTCAGCAGGCATAAGCTTGGATTCAAACAAAGGTTTTTCCTTTTTTCTCTCTAACGAACTAGAAAAACGTTTTTGCTCTGGCTTGAGTTCAAGTGTTTTAGATTTTTGAGGTAATTGCAGTGATGTGCTGTAGGTTTCATCCTCTTCTTCGGTCTTCACAGTCAAACTAGAAAATTCTGTATGAAAATAATGGGATTAAAGAATCAACAAAATATTCTCAAAATCAAGGATAATGATCGAATTCAAACAGCATTAGTCAAGAAGCGGACATAAAAATGCCCTTAAGAGACGAAAAAGAATAGAATGCAGTATAACAGTAAACTTTTTCATCATTATTTTATTGACTTTCTCATGTACATATAATTACAAAAAAAGGCATACAAGCACATTGCCCCTCACTGTATTGACTATTTGAACTTCATTTGTTTGAGTAAAATAAACTACTTTAGATGAATGAAGATAAAAATGAGGAATCATATGCATGCTATAACTATTATAACCATTTTAAGAGTTATTTGGCAAGTTAACTACGACTATTTTCAGATTTGTATTTACACCTAGTAAAATGTTAGTTTACCCGTGATCTTTAAAAATTCTATACAACATAACGGGTACAATTAAATTAAACTCTATGCTGTAATTCTAATACTGCAAATTATCATTTTATCATCATACGCATAACGATACAGAAAATAATCTGATTATGCAAAGAAAATGTAATAATTTCTCACCTAATAGTATTTTAATAAATTTACCTTTATTTACCCTTTTATTAATTGATCAGAAAAACATTAAGGATGAAGAAAGCATAGATGAAGGAAAATAATGCTCTCATGCACTTAAACAAAAGAAAAACATCTGTCTAACATTTATATTCCGATAAATATCAATAACACTGGCCATGCATTTTAAGAATATGCAATTTAAATGATCAAATCTGCACTTAGGATTCATGACAAATTCATCAAATTGTTTTATTTTTTAAGACAAGACAATGGATTAAATGTTGCAATTAATTGAATTTTAATTTATAGTAAAGAGAACAAATAATGAAAAACTTCGTCAAAGGCTGCAGCATAAAGGTGTAAAGCAGTAACTTAGAACAATTTCTGGGCTCAGAGATCAATAATTTAAGAAAACATGTCACTGAAAAAGTTTTTATTTTAATTTTTATATTGCCGGTTAAGATAAGGTTTCTATACATAGTTCCACAATACTTTACAACAGTAAAACAATTCAAAATTAAATCTATCAGAGGTGAACAAAACAAAGTATTCTGAAATTCATGAACCACCCAGACTGAAATTAAAACACCTTTAACAACGAAGTGGTTTCAATGTACCCAGCTTTGTTTTGGATTACACATTTGAATTCACCAGCATCACTATGAGTTACGTTTGTTATAAGCAGATTGAAATGCCCTGATGCTTTTTCCTGGATAATATACCTAGAATTTTTTACCAGACCACCATCCTTGTACCATTCAGCTGTAGGGTTTGGTTTTCCACTTACTAAGCACTGAAGCATTACAGGTGTACCTACAGCTGTAGTGACATTTTGCAGTGTGATTATACATTTAGGGGGTATTTCAGTGACATGAAATTGAAAACTACAAGTGTTTGATGATTTACCATCAAATTCTATTTTGTCATCTTTTGAGGGTTCAGCAAAGACATCGAAGTTAATACTAACATATTTCTCCCCTTGCTCACTTGTTTCATTATCCGTAACAGCAACCAGTCTAACCGCTTTCTGAGACTCATCGGATTCCTGTGTAAACTCAAATTCAAGCTCTATCTCTGATGATGGTTCACCATCAAATGATGAATTCCCCACAACCAAGTCAAACTTCTGGGGCTGAACTTTAGCACTACCAAGAGACACAGCAGTTAATTCCCTTCCCCTTGTCTTGCCTGAGAACAACTGTGGGTTCATAACCATAAGTGATGCTCTACAAAGTGTTTCACCAACAACATTAATAGCTCTGCAAGTATAGATGCCGCTGTCATGTGTGTTGGCTTTGAGGATTTTCAAAAAGTGATTGTCACCATCTGAGGAATAGATGTACTTTTTCCTATCCATGGGAATCTTCATATTGCCTTTATACCATGACACTACTGGAGACGGAATACCCATTAAAGAGCATTCAAACATTACATTTGTGTTTTCTGGAGTCTCAATGTCATAAATAGGGTTTATAAAACGTGGTGGCATTTCTGTTACTTCAAAGGCTATTTGTAAATCCTCACTTTCCTGAGTAATAAAATCCACAGCACCTTCTTCAAAGATGCTTGGGAGAACGTCAAGAGATATGATCATGCTTTTGTTGTCAGCTGTATACTCTGGAATGGTGACAATCTTGACCTGTTTTTCAAACTCTTTCACTTCATTTTCATCTAACTCAACTTCTAACAAGATTTCCTGAGGAGATGGAGACCTTGAAGGATCTTCATCTTCTTCAACATCAAACTCAATGACATGTTGATGGGTTACAGAAGGAGGGGGTAGCATCTGCCTTGCTTCCTGGGATATAACAATAACTAAAGCAACACTTTTTGCCTCACCAACATAATTCAGAGCCTCACAAATATATTCCCCTTGGTCATCTTTTGTGACATTCCGTATTTCCAAGGCAATGTTATCACAATCTCTTGCAATGCTAGTCCTCTTGTCAGCCTTTAGCTCAGTTTTGTTTCTAAACCATTTCACCTCTGGAGTGGGTAGTCCAAATACTTCAGCAAAAAACTGTAAAGATTCACCTTCATAAACTCTTCTTTTTGTAAGGGGCTTAAGGAAAGCTGGAGGGATTCCCTGAACTTTTTCCTGAAGTGTTCCTAATCCTAGTAAACCACGCCCATCTGAAGGTATCATGCCCTCATCTATGGTAAAAACAGGGGGAGTAGTTTCTATACCCTCATCCCCTAGAGAGTTGAGGAACGTAGCCGGAGAATAAAAAAAATCACTTGAGCTAGTTGGGGGTCTCTCATGTTCTACAGGGGAAAATGGATACTCATGAGGTGTCAAGACAGCCCCTGGAGTCTCTGAGGGGGTATGGAAACATTCAGGTGACCTTTGAATCTGAGATATTTCTGTGGATGAAGCTGGGGTGTAAAAACGTTCGATTTCAGTCATCTCCTCACTAAACGTGCTCCCTACTTCTATTGACATTTCTGACTCTGGTGACAAGGGTCTTCCCCAATCAGATGGTTGGTTATAGTAGTCATAAACAGCACTGAAAGTTACTTCTTCTTCCTCAAGTTTAGAAACACCAACAGTACCTTGCCTGGAAGGATTTTTCTGTTCCTGTTGAAGCGGTGTCTTCTCTGACAAAGAATAATCGGTTAAGTTGGACTGTAATTTTCTGTCAGCCTCAATTCTGGATTTTAAACTAACCGGTGTTGCCATACTTGAGGCTTTCATTGTATCACTCTTCATATCAGCTGAACTAACATTATCTTGTGGCATGTCCACAGGTTGCATTTCTGCGGTTCGTGTGGTAACATTTATTATTTTTAAAGGCTCTGTTATAGCAGGTAAGTGTGCAATTTCTCGATTCTCAGCAAAGTCATGACTTTGCTTAACATAACCCTCTTCTTCTGTAATTTTTTGCTCAACTGTGCTGTCTGAGAGTCTTTTACTCATGTTCTCTGGCAATCTTGCCTGGGGTCTAATCAATGTAGGTGAATGCTGGACTTCAGTAACATTTGCCAAAGATACAAAATGGTGCGAGTCCACAAAATACAATCTTTCCTCTGGTTTTTCTTGGGAGGTGTGATGTGTGCTATCCAGACCCATTTCTGTATCATCTGAGGGACGTTCTAAAAAGAAGGTCTTTGCCGCAGTCACGGTAGAATCTGATTTGAACTCTTTCATGTTCTCGTGGATAGGGTAAAGTGAAGTTGCTTGCTCCAATTCATATTGCTCAGATTCAAGATCTATCTCAGGAATATCTTCAACATGGAAATATGACACATCCCTTGATATTGCCATCATCTCATCAGGCTCATCTCTGAAACTTGTTGGCATTTCAAATGCTTGTTTTAACTTGGATACTTTAACATCTGCTCCAGATGACTGCAAACCACACCCTGTTATTACTGGCATGTCCGATGCTTGTTTCTTAGTGCACCTCAGTTTGGGAACATCCTGCCGCAGATAATGAGGTTCGTTGGTTTTGCTATTATCCTGAAATTCATCAGAGAATCTACTATAATCATGAGTCCCCTCCCTTTTAGGAGCACTTCTAACATCTTGTAATGGTGTGGAAGAACTTACTAAATTCTTTGTTCTCACTGTAGCATTTTCTGAAGATGAATCAAGGGATCTTGTTTGGTTATTCACTTCTGACATGACAAAGGACGAAAAACCAGAGTCCAGAACAGTGGAACCAAAAGACACATCGGCTATACTTTCAACCTGTCCAAGAGTGTTAGAAGCAACACATCTATATATTCCAGCATCAAGGTATGTAAAATTATCAATATAAATTCTATATGCCCCATCTTCTACCTCAAATCTATATTTGTTGGTATTCGGATCAAGGGAAATGCCATCATGGGACCATGTGGCTTCAGGCGTTGGTTCACCAACTATGATGCACTCAAGAATAGTAGTCTGGCCCTCTGAAGCACTAATGTTCTCTACCTCTCTAACAACCTGAGGAGCTTCACCAACAACATCAAAAGAAAATGTAAACTTATGCTTCACTGATTGAGAAGTGCCATCATCAACAGGAGATTCTGGATTTTTTTCAGTGGACTCACAGGTGTCTTTAGCATCATCAATCATTTCTAGCACTGGTGTTGGAGCTGTTATTCTGATCTCAACTGGTGAGGAGTGAACGGAGGACTGTGATGTTTGTGGTATGCGAATGACTGCCTGAGGTACCTGCAGTGTGTGTTTGTTGTCCAGATCAGTAGTCATTAACGCCATAAGTTCTTCCTCTATAAGTTCTTTCTCAGGGTATACTGACTCGTCTTTCAATTTAAATACTTGAGGAGGCTCAACCTGGGTCATTGGCTGATCATCATCTGTTACTTTAAACATGCAACATGAACTTGCTTTTCCATGTTTGTTTGCAATATTACAAGTGTAAAGACCTTGATGGTCAATTGTTGGATAATAAATGACCAGGGTTGATGAAGTTGCTTTGGTGCGAACATCAAAATCTGGGTCTTGCAATACAGGTTGTCCATCTTTAAGCCACGAAACAGATTGTGATGGATCTCCCTGAAATTGACAACTTATTTCAGTCATTTCACCTCTCCTAACCTTAAGCTCTGATATTAATGTTGTTACAAAGACTGGTGCACCTGGCTTTAATACTCCTGAAGGCATATTCTCTGCTATAGGATTAGCCCCTGGAATATCCTGATTTAACCTAATTTTTTGGTGATCTATTGAAGCAGTTTCCTGTCTAGACAACATCACATCTTTTTTATAACCATCATCTGGCTGAACTGTATCTTCATGGCCCAAATATGTCCTTTCAAAAACTTCTGTGATATCTGTAGTGATTTTATGATCTACAAATCCTTCGTAAGTTCTATACGACTTTATTGGTGTTGGAGAAGCTGTGGACATCAATGTGTTTCCCAGAGTAATTTCAGAAGACTGTGGATTCTCTGCTGAGGCCCAATTAGATTCTAATTCAACACTTTCTTCTTGTTCAATCGGAACGTCTTGTTGCCATTTTTTAATACGCTTTGCTAGAGCCTCCTCCTCACTGACAAAATAGTCACTTTGGGTCCTTAGCTTCTCACTGTCAGCCTCAAATACGTTATCAGTTTTCCTAGGGGTTTCTGTCACATACGACTGAGAAGAAATATCACTGAAAAACCTTTCCTTTGCTGTTTTGTGTGGTGGCAACCTATCCATCTCTTCCAATTCAACATATTTGAATGCTGTGCTTTCTAAAGCACTCTCTGAAACACCAACCTGTTGTTCAACAGCCGTTTTTTGCTCAGTCAAAACATCTTGTTGCCATTTTATTATACGATGGGCTAATGCCTCTTGTTCACTGACATAGGGTTCGCTATCATCTTTTAACTCATTTATTCTCTCTCTAGATAAATGCAACACACCCTCTGAGGCACGTTCCTTTGAATGTCTTTCTCTAAATGGGGATCTTGAAGTCTTTGTCAATGGTGAATCCCTCTGAGATTTTGAAGTTACTGCCTCTTCCTTGTGAACTTTACCAACAGATTCATGAGGATAAGAAACTTTTTCCTCAGACCACTGAGGCACAACAGCCTCTGACTGTTCAATTTTCCTTCTTCGAATGCGTTGAGGTAAGAATTGATCTTCACTTCCTAAGCACTCACTCTCCTGGCTTGTCTCAAGGATGTCTTCCACTGGTACAGCGGTCTGCTCTAATTCCATAAGAGGACCTATTTTACTTTCATGAAGCAGACCATCATCTTTTTTCCCTGACATTACTACCTTGGCTATTGGAGACTCTTTATTTTGTAACTCTGTGTGTGATGGACTGATATCCTGTTTGCTGCTTACTTGCTTGGAAGCTTCTCCTGCCTCCAACCATTCTAATACAAAAGGTTCCTTTGCCTTGACCTGGGCCTTTTCATCCCACTGCAAATCCTGCTGCCATTTTCGAATGCGCTGAGCTAAGAATTCATCTGAACTCTCTAAGCACTCACTTTCCAAGTTTTTCTCGTGGATGTTCTCAACTGACATAGCCCTCTGTTCTAATTTCTGGACAGGAACCATTTTACTTTCATGTTGCAGACCATCATCACATAGAATATTTTCTTTAATTGACTTCACTGCCTTTGCTCTGGGGGACTCTGTGTTTTCTGGCACCTCGTGTGATGGGCATATCTGGTGTGTACTCATCGAGGGTTTAGAAGCTTCTCCTGATTCTAACCACTGCAGAACAAATGGATCTTTTGCTTTTATCTGAGCCTCTTCATCCCACTGGCTTAGACTACTAGAACGATCATCCTTGTGTGCTAAAATATTGTATTCCATCTCCTTTTCGGACTCTTTTTTGGATATGATCCTTCGATCTATCTGTGTGTCATCAGATACATCAATCTGACTCTCTTTTCTTAATGCTTCTTGCAGAGGAAGTTCGCCCTTCATCATTTGCAGCGCCCTAGATCTTGATTGTGGTTCAAAAGAGTGTCTACTTCTTCGCACCGCTGATTGGGAGCCAAGTCCAGTTATTCTCTCCAGTCTACTTTGAAATTCTGTTAAGCTTCTGGAACCTTCTGGTTCACCAGGGCGAGCAACATGCTGAACTTCTGGCAAAGTGGATGGCCTTAGTTTGAGTCTCTCAACATTATCTGTGTAGCAAGGCTCACTTGTAACCGATTCCAACTCAAACTCAGATGAGGACATTGTAGATATAGACAGTCTCTTTTTCTTTTTTACAGCCTTTTGCAAGAGACCAAGTTTTGCTTTAACCTCTCCATGAAGGCTATCTGTGTCACTAAATCTATCACTGTACCGATCACTACACCTGTCACTAAATTTATCACTGAACCTGTCACTGTATCGATCACGACCTGCAAATCTGTCACAGTATATATCACTGTATCGATCACTAAACCTTTCATACCTCTCATACATGAGAGGCGGAGAACGTGCACGTTCAGATGCTGTTTCCAACTTGTCTTTATCTGGGGTTCTTGAAGGAGATGCGGATCTAAAATACATGGTACGAACCAAAGTGTTTTTTGATCTACAACGACCTTTGGATTGCCCTTTACTTGTTTTATCAAACGGAGAGCCAACACATCTTAACTCTACTTTAAATTTTCTCTCCTTTGTTGAATCAGCTAATGAATCTGAACTTGAATAGGCTTTGTTGGAATGTCTAGAATGACTCAAATAACTTACATCTTGCTCTTCCCTCAATGACACAAGGAGTGACGCATTCGAATCAGCAGATCCATCTGTGTTAATTGCCATGACTTTGTAACTGCCCGAGTCTTTTTCCTTAACACCTTCAATTGTTAAACTGGTGAAATGCATATGCATTTTACTCACTGTATGTATTTTACGACGGTGTTCCTTTTGTATTTGTCGGTTATTATGAAACCACAGTATTGTTGGAGATGGCATTGCTACTAGTTTACACCTAAAAGCTGCAGTCTCACCCTCTACAACAGACAGAAATTTTAGCTTTTTGGTGAAGGATGGCTTGATGTTCTCACTGGGGGCTACAAGACCAAGATCTAAATTCTCTTCTGCGTCTGAAAAAGCACCGTATTGGAGTCCTCCTTTTTCCATGTATTCCGTTCCTTCACTATAAAACAACTCTGGAAAAGAAGGGAGACACATTTCAATAAAATTCCCAGTGTGCAAAAGAAACTGAAATATATTTTTTAAAGAATATTAATAGAAATATTAAGGCATGCATCAAGTCACAAAGCCATAAAAAAACAAATTCACTCACCATATTTGTTCGAATAAACGCAAGACTTGACTCTTTATTAAAGATTCTGACACGAAAATCGCTTGATGTTTTGTTCCTTCTTCTGTGGACAGTTCTTCAAAGAATAAATTTCTTTTCAAAGCATTAATACGTATCCAAATAATGCTGATTCGGTTTGAATAAGAAGCTTTTTAATTTAACTTGATGTATATCCTAAAATATTCCTTACCTGACTTGCAGAATGATGAATAAACGCCCTTTCTAATCCTTAGAATGACAAAATTCTTTCATACGTAAAAAGAGAAACATCACTCTCTATCTCTATCCCTATGTTTCTTTTTTATAAGGCGTTTATTCGAACTAATATAGTTTACAGATATAACCATGTTATTTAAAAAAGCAAACAACATTAATCACATACCGCTATCTGCAAGCCAGTCTAAGAAATATTTGCAGGAAGGTGTGTTCCAGATTCAAGAAACATAGGAAGCAATTAAAAGATGTGGCTACTTCCATATCTTTTAAAATGTGATTTCCTGTGGTCTGGAACTTTAAAAGCATAATCATCCTGCACCTTTTTTTTAGAAACAATCAAAGATACCATACCCTTCATGCTTTTCAAGTGGAAAAGATAAATGCAAAACCCCACTTTGCAAAAGTGCTTCACAGCAAGCATTATCAACCAAATTGCTTGCTATCCAATAACACTTGACTTCATCCATACAGTACGCATATCCAACAAAATATGAAAGTTGTTCCCATTTAAAAGGATTCACTTGCAAGCAGTGTTTGTACAACAGTCACCTCCTCAATATGCTTGGGAAATGTTATATGTAATAGTTTGATAGGGAGACATTATCTAGAAAAAGGTACTGTAAATCGATCCTACCTTTAACCTCTTCCTCAATTTTTGCTTCAATCTCCTCTCGTATTTTTCCAACTGTAACAAAGTGTAATGAGTAGAACATGAATAATAAATTATTATTCCAGCCAAATTAAGCTGTTCAATCTCAATAGCAACATTTGATAATTTAAGGATAATATATAACTGTATCAATCATACAATAGAAAAGTTCAGTTTGTTGGCATGTAACACAAATGTAAAAATGTTAAAAAGATGTGAAGGTGGAAGTTGGAAAGAGCATGCATTTGCCAGCCTGACATCAACAGGGTACTTTATAATAAAACTCCAGCGCCATTGCCAGCCTTCTGGTATATATTGTACATTGAACTAACTACATGAAGACTCTTTAATAATCTTAGAACTACGAAATCAGTAACAAGAATTTGTTTTTTAAAAAGAAAACATCATAAACATGCAGCACAGAAAGATAGTTTGTGCACGATCTCAATACAAAAGAATATGTTAGGACAATACTTGGAAACTTCTGTAAATGAAATAGAGGGAGGAAGTGGTTTTCAAAGACAATGTACAAGACCAACAATGGTGACGAATGACAGAAGAGACCTGAAATTCTACAGGGTGAATCACAATCATAAAGCTTTCCTAAGGTGAAGTTAGTGGAGGTGCTCTGAAAACTCACTGATAGGTGCTTATTCGCTGAGAGACTTAGAAAGACAATGATGTGAAAAACATACTCGTGGTCTGTTAATCGAAACCATCAGCTACTTTGAGCACAGTTACCTTCTTCGGTTACAGCAAGACTGGCTGAGCAAGCTGCCTCTCCTGCGATATTGAATGCTTTGCAAGTATACTGTCCAGCATGCTCAGAGAAAGCATCGACTATGATTAGCGTAGCAGTGTTTGTCATCTCATCAAAATGAAAGACAACATTTTTGGAAGGCTTTATAGGCTGTTGGTCATGGAACCAACTGATCTCTGGTTTTGACATGCCAGACACACGAGCATGAAATCTGGCCACTTCTCCGTGAGCCACCTCGCAGCTCACGATAGGCTGAACGAAAGCGGGTCTTTGGCCAATAGGGTCCATCTCAACAGATTTAATGCTTGTGTAGAGACTGGACGACGCTTGTGACTGCGATTCAGATGCATAGTCTGCAATTGTTAGTCCTGAAAAGAAGTATTGATTTGCCCTTAACTAATCTGTGAAGTGCACACACAAGAGGTTTGCTTCCGTGTACCAAATTTGTTTTCATTTTCTTTCGGCTGACATAATTGTTTTATATTAAAAGCCAACAATCAATCAATTGCAAAGTAATATTAGTATTACTGAATCCACTATTACTTGTGTGTTTATAAGAAAGCTGAACTCACCATCCACTTTCAGTACAGCTGAGCATGAGACCATTCCCGCAGAGTTACGAGCAACACACGTGTACTCGCCCTCATCTTCGGTATGAACTCTGGCAATCTCCAGCTGACAGTTTTCATCAAACTGAGACACTCTGAATATGTCCGACTGCTTGATTTCCTTGTCCTTGCAATACCAAGTAATTGTCAGATCTAAACATGAGTAAATAAGAGGAACAAGCAAAACATTGATTAAGGAATTAATTGGCATTTAGTTAATTGTACATCCCAGCACATGAGTATTTAATTACCTTCTCCTGAGACTCGACACTGGAACCTGGCAGATTGTCCTTCGTTGGCAGAAGTGTTGTGTATTGGTGATATCACCACAGGTGGCGACAGGGGTGCTCCGGTATCAGGAGAAACCACTTCTGGAACTAAAACCAGAGTAATTCATTTTACAACAGTACACCAGGTGCATGTTATTGATGGACCTTCCCTTAATCAGAATTTAATATTTGTCTGTTTGACTTCACCTTCCACATCAAGTGTAGCAGAGCTTGTGGCTACTCCATAGTCATTCTTGGCTTCACAGTTGTACTGCGCTGCGTCTTCTGGGAAGACCTCAATGAGGAGCAATGTGTGTTCATTGGCCTCCCTCAGGAACTTGCACTTGAACCCAGAGGACAGGGCCTGAGAGTTCTTGTACCAGGATACCTGAGGCTGAGGGATTCCAGTCACCTCCACGGAGAAACGTGCAGGTTTTCCGGACTCAACAGACAGAGGCTGCATGTGCCTGATTATCTGAGGAGGCTCAGGGACTGGAACAAAGCAAAAATGTTGGGTAAGAATAAATAACAGATGACATCACTTGAACAGATTACTAATATTAATTTAAAGGAGAGATAACAATATTATGACATAGTGTTGTCATAAATCCTGGTACTTCGGGTCCAAGTCGGCATCTAAAAATAAAAAAGTTGGCGGTACCTCATTTTTATAAGACCCGGTACCACCGCCGTACTGGGTCAACCGGAGACTGATGCTCTGTCTGACAGGTTGTCAGTTATAAACTTTTTATAGATGCAATAAGACGTGATGAGCGGTTAAGCGCGGCTCCGATCCACAAGAGATGTGCACAGAAACACTTCAGATTAAAGTCATATCATGAAGAAAACGAACAGAGTTTTGTGGTGAAAGGAGGAAGCATCCTGATTTAAGTTGACAAGTTCAAGCGGTGAGTTTCAAATTCGCGTTTGCATTATGAATGTTGTAGCATATGTAAAGTTAAAGGTTACATAATAAAAAACGTACTTGCTTGGGTGTTAATTTGTTAGCGCCAAAGCTAATCCAGTCAAGTGTACATTTAATGCTTCTATACAGTAACTGTAATGGGGTAATATTAATGGGAGGACAGGATGGGGTTTACATTACCTATTTTATATAGGCCTATCCAAAATCTATGGATATATATTGGATAGATTAACTCTATTTTAAATGTCTCTTTTTAAACCTAATTAAGAAAAATCTCTCTGTTGCATTTATTATTTTAATATACAACTGCCTTAATGTAAGTAATCTTGTGTAAATGCAGTATAAAAACTGAGGTTTGTTTTATTATTGAATATGTTTGTTTGTTCAGTCAGTTGAGTTTAGTCAGTTCAGTCAGTTGAGTTTAGTCAGTTCAGTCAGTTGAGTTTCAGCAACAATTAACTTATACTTCATGTATACAAAATGGCAATGCTTTCTATTAGTGGTGGGCATAGATTAATTTTTTTAATCTAGATTAATCTAGATTAATCTCATCTGCCTTCGGCTCATTTGAATTCTGCCGAAGGCATTCAGAATATGTTTGCTACTCAAATAATGACCAAAAGTAAGTCTTTGAGAACGGGTTTCTCAAGCCAGGTGGCGCATTAGACCAGGGGCTCATCTCCTGTTTTCAAAATGCATCACAAACTGCTTGAGAAAGCTGTTCTACTATGATAATGTTTGATGAAAATTAAATTATATTCAATAAGATGTACTTGTGTTTACTTCCGCATTAGCTAAGGGATGCTTTGCGTTTAGGTGGTACTTGAGACTGGAAGAGCTGCTACAGTACATTTACATTTAGCAGACGCTTTTATCCAAAGCGATTTACAAAGAGTTAGGGAGCAACAAGCGATATGTCATACAGGAGCCATAATACATTAGGTGCCAATACAAAGTTACTGGCTTCAACTAAAGCTAGACCACTACCTGTTTTTTTTTTTTTTAAACCAACTGTATGTAAACCAATTCCACATTGAACAAGGTGCAAACAACCTTAGTCTTGTCAAGGTTTCCATTGGGAAGCTTCTAAAAAATAAATTTTCCCTGAAGCAAACCCGCCGGCTTCATAGCTGCATCCATGTTAGCACGTCACGTTTGATGGGGTAATTTCACAGTAACGTTATGTTGTGTTCAGACCAAACGCAAATGGGACGTCAAACGCGAGTGATTTACATGTTAAGTCAACATAGGCGATAGACCTACTTGCTGCGCAAATCGCGCGAATGAAGCCCTGGTTATGAGATGATGAGGCGGCACGAATGACGCGAATCACGCGTGTTGAAAAATCTCATTCTCGCCCCCTACAGTGCAATTAAGCTTTGTATACATCCGCGCTAAAATATCAAGGTGAAAGTCATCATAGCTTGCATAGTATAGACCCAGCTCCCAACCCAAATTTGAGAATAGATTAACGGCGACATTTTTTTTATGGCGCGATAAGAGTCTCACGTTAAAGCAGCACGTTAACGCCGATAACTGCCCACCACTACTTTCTATACATTTATATGAACAATGAGCTTTCAATTAGCATGTCCTGGTGTTTTGCTTTAGTACCGAATTTGGTAATGAGAACCGTGGAATTTAACTGGTATTTGTACCTACTACTGAAATTCTGGATTGTGAAAACACTATGACATGATGATCTGAGGTCGCACTTACTGTTGACATGCAAGGTCATCACACTTCTGTTCTTTCCAGCAATGAATGTGTATTCGCCTGCATCACTCCTGAAGGTCTCTGTGATTGTCATACGATGAACTTTCCTAATTATCACATAGTTGAAACGTTGATCTACAGTAAACTGAATCTCAACTCCATTTCTCAGCCAGCGTCCCTCAATGTCGTCTTCATTGACCTCAAACTCAAATGTAGCTCGTTGTTTCTCAAGCACCTATGATGAAATTCATTATTTAATGGGATGCCCAATGTTTATGATTTACTAATTAAAATAGCAATGTGTATTAAAGAAGAGAGATTGGTACTTACAGTGATTTCTTTCTCCATGGGTTCACTAATACGGACATCCTTGCCCTCAACAGTGAGGTAAGCCTTTGATACGCTAGAGCCAGCTACCACAGAGTATTCGCCGGCATCAGACATACGCACAGTTTGGATCATCATACGATGTATATGTCTGTCTGTGGAGACCTTGTGTCTGTGGGATACAGATATTATCTATATCAATACACTGAATTACAAAGTGACAGATGATAACATTAAAGAGCAAAATATAAATAATAAGAATACCTTTCGGTTAATTCAAGTTCCTGACCATCCTTCATCCATGTAACTTGGACATTGGGTTCGGAAAGCTCACATTCAAAAATAGCCTTCTTCTTCTCAGTAACTTTAATGTCTTTGATATGCTTGGTGAACTCAATGACACGAGCTTAAATGTATTAAAAGAGAAAACAACTTGATTATAATTAACAGACAAAATGCATTTAATAACAATCCTTTTAAAAGCAGATATTACCTTCAACAAATAGCTTTGCTGAAGTTTCAGCAGATCCAGCCATAAACTTGTACTCTCCAACATCCCCAAAGTGTACGTTGCGGATCGTTAGAGAGTGACTAAACTGTTTAGTCCGAGTTTGGCATCTGTCACTGGAACGAATTTCAACTCCATTCTTCAGCCATTTGTAGGTGATGCCTTCATAGTTGACAGTCACCTCAAAGGTGATGGTGTCCTTCTCCTGAGCATTCAGGTCTTTGAGCATAGATGTGATCAGGAGAGCTAAAGGGAAAAAACAAACATTGGACTTGTTAAGTACTTTTCCGGTGGGAAATTCAGTACTAGAAAATAACAGGAACAGAACTTACGGCTAACTGTCAGTGTGGCAGAAACCCTGTCATTTCCACACACAAATGTGTATTCTGCAGAATCATCTCTGCTGGTGTTCATGATCTTCAGCTGGTGCAGTTTGCCCTGCACCACAATCCTGAACTTCTCGCTCATCTCAATCTCAACTCCATTTTTCAGCCAGGTGGACGGAACATTGAAATGCGAAACTTCACACTCAAATGTGGCCACGTGGGTCTCTGGAACCTCAAGGTTCTTCAAGGGTTTTGTGACTCTCAAAGCTGGAACAAGTATTGTTGGGATTTAATGATTTTATGAGCAGTGAATTAGACAAAATATACCCTCATATGTATCAAATTTAAGGTTCATACATGACTTCATGAGACGTTATGAGATAAGAACTATTTATAATAAAAAAATTAAACCCTATAAGACACTTGAACCTGGAAATGACAAATGTTACATGTTTGTGGAATAGGACATTAATAAATGCTATTAGTTTTCATTTAAGTAAATTTAAGATCTTTAAATTTGTACTTACATTCAACATGTAAATATGCACTGCACTGCAAGTGTCCAACAACAGCTGTATATTCTCCAGCATTGACTTCTTCAACATTCTGAATGACCAACTTATGCGCTTTCCTTTCTGACATTATTTGAATGTTAGCATTGGGTTTAAGCTCTTGGCTTTTGAACATCCATTTAACCGGAATGTCATCATGGGACAGACTCATTTCAAATGATGCTGTTTCATTCAGCAGGGAGGTCACATCTTTTGGCTTCTTCACAATCTTAACAGCTGCAAAAGAATGAAACCACAAATTAGGATTTTTTTTCCCAGAGTATTTTTTTTCCATTGGTATAACTAAACAATGAACTTACTTTCAACATTCAGTCTGGCATTAGCGGAGAGCTTTCCAAGTTTGAAACCGTAGACTGATTCATCTTGTGTGTTGCAGTTCTTGATCTTTAGGGTGTGCACCATGCCCTCCACTGTTATCTCATATTTATCACTGGGAACAATTTCAATTCCATTCTTGATCCACTGGGATCCTTTGACATCTAAATGGGTGAGTTCAAGACTGAACACTGCCTCTTGTGTTTCCGTAACTGTCTGGTTTTTCAATGTCTTCTTAATCTTCACAGCTACAAAAGAAACATTTGAAATCAGTCATATGCAATGGAAAACCTTTTTCAGATGAAAAAGGAATTCAACTAGGAACGTTAATAATGGCTATTTCCAGTAGATTTTCAGTGACCATTAGGCTAAAAAAAGGAAAATATACCTTCAACTCTAAGGTTGGCAGATGTTTTGGAGTTTGCCACTTGATAGGTATACTCTCCAATATCTTGTGGTCTTGTGATCACGAAGACAAGCTGGCGAACCGCGCCTTTATCCTCGCTCCTAACATTGTCGCTAAAGATAACAGAATGGCCATCTTTATGCCACTGGCCCTCAGAGGCAGGATTAGCAACTTCACACTCCATCACAGCAGTTTGGGATTCTGCTACAGTCACATCACAGAGTGGCCTGTTTATAGCGCCTCCTGTTGGAAGAAAACCATAACCGTGAGCCCGCGTCTATGTACAGTAGATTTGAGATGTCATCTGACAAGAGACAAATATCATACCTGACACAGTAAGTTTTGCACTGGATGTCTTTTCACCCGCTGCAAATTCATACTGGCCCTCTTCATCCTTCATGGCATTGATAATGGTTAAACTATAGCGCTTCCCTTTGGACTCCATTTTGTATTTGGGTCCAGCCTTCAGCGGCTGATTCTTTAAGGTCCAATAAGCATCTATTCCACTGTGGGATAATTCTACCTCAAAAGTCACATTCTGAGTTTCTGTGCAAACACAGTCCTCCATGTGCTTGACGATGCTGACCTCTGCAAGATATAAACATGTCATTTAAAAATGGAAACCCACAAAGGTTATCTTAACAAGCATTCTTGTTTTTAGAAATCATAAGGACATTTCACAAAACGACTTACTCTCGACAGTCAAGTTACCAGTTGTTTCCACTTTTCCAACCGCCAGTTTATACTTGCCCTCATCAGAAGCAAATGACCTGTTCAAAACCAGCCTCTGTTTTGACCCCTTGGCAACCATCTGGACTCTGTCACTAGGTAGGATGAGCTTTTCATTCTGGTACCATTTCACAGAACTAACATCAGGGGCAGAGATTTTCGCTTCTAGCACTGCCTTCGTACCCTCAATGGTATGAACATCCGTTAGAGCATTTACGATTTCGATTGCTGTGAACGTAATACAAACAATTATTTGTAATCAATAAATATTTAAATATTTGAACAACCTTGATTGATAACTATCAAAAACCATCTTACTTTGAACAGTCAGTTTTCCACTTGTAGAAATAAACTGAACGGGAACACTGAATGAGTACATTCCACCATCATCCTTGTTGACATTTTCGATCAGAAGTTTGTGGACAAGTTTGTCAATGACAGTGTGAACTCTGTCAGAGGCAGAGATAGGCAGGCCGTTTTTCATCCAAGTTCCTTCCACGTTTTCCTGTGAGAATCGCACCTCCAGTTGGGCTATATCACCCTCGCAAACTGTCAAGTCAGAGAGCCCCTGCATTAGGGTTACTGGACGCACTGAAAATAAAGAGATGAGAAAGTTATTTACCTAAGACAAAGTTTTAAACTTTGCCACTTACTGTATCTTGCAAAAATGCATTTAAGCTTGTTTTATATCCCCATGCAGTGAGACAGATCATGTCAAAAACATTCAAAGTTCACTTAAATAACTGAAAATGTCATAATCAACAGCTAATTAGGCTCAAAATCTTAAATTTTTGCTTACATTTAACTTCCCTTATGTTTGGGTGAAATGGTGTATAATACAATTCAATATTATATTTACAAATTATTCTTACATTTCATCTTCAATGTGGCACTCGTCTTCAAATCGCCCACTTTGAAAGTATATTTTCCTTGGTCTTCCTTCTTGACATCTCTTACAGACAGACTGTGTCGGCCTCGACGAGAGGACACAACAAATTTTAGGCTTGGGGTAATTTCTTTGTTCTCAAAGTACCAGGTGCCCTCAGCATCTTCACGGGACAGCTCGCACTCAAACTCTCCAGAGTACAACTCGGGCACTTCAACGCTCTCCAGATGTTTAACGATTTCCAGTGCTGCGCCTGCATATCAATTCACAAGGTACATTTGAACAAAATTCCAAAGCTTACTTAAAATTAAACACAAACAAATTTGAAGAAATAAAAAATTAAAAGATTGTGCTTACCTTCAACATATAGTTTGGCAGACGTCCTTATTTGGTCATCTTCAGATACAACACAACTGTACTCTGCATCATCTTGCATGTTAATTATCAGCACAGAAAGGAAATGCACTTTTCTGTCTGAGTGCATCCTGTATTTGTCTCCAGAGAAAATTTCTGCATTGTTCTTCAACCATTTTACCTTGATAAATGGTTCATTTGTCTCACACTCAAAGGTGACCATTGTGTCTTTCTCTTTTGCGTATACGTCCTCCAGTATTTGGGTAAAAGAAACAACTTGTTTGGCTGCAAAAAAAACCCACACATTAACAGTATTAGTTAACCCAAGTTCTACCATTGTTGAAATTGTAAACAATGATAACGAGAATAAGAACATACAACACATACCTTGAACCAACAAGAAGGCATGGCTTGATGCCTCACCAACGATGTTCATAGCTTTTACCATAATACTAGCAGAGTCCTCAGCCTGGACGTCTTTGATCACTAATTCACAGACATGGTCCTCTGGCCAATACCAGTAAATACGATCTGTCTTCTCGAATAAAATTCCATTTTTGAACCACTGACACTCTGGATCAGGTTTACCAACAACCCTACAACGGAAGCAAACTTCTTCAGACAATGAAACTGTCTTGCTCTGAATTCTTTCCAAGATCTTTGGTGCCTCCATGCTAGGAGAAAAAGCTACTTTCTCAGGTCTGATTGTAGGAATGGTAAGTTTGCGTTCTTCCTCTTCCTTTCTCTTCTCACTCTCAGTAACCTCTTTGGTCCAATGCAGAAGCTCATCCTTCCTCTTCTTCAACATTCCTTCATAAGACTCGTCCTTCCTGCGGGACTTCAACTCAACGGAGGATATGGCTTCATAATAGCCCTCTTCGGTCCTGCGTTTGAATTTGCTGCGCAGCTCTTCTGTCTCCTCTGTAGATTTTTCATGGACAACTCTCTCTGCCCTCTTCAGCCTGACAACCTCTTTTGATTGCGAAGGCTCTGCAAGTTTATCTACCTTCACAACATCAAAGGACACTCTGCCAGGTTCAGGCCCAAGTGCTTCAGATGCCTTTATTTCAGGTACACGGCGCAATATGGTCCTGAAATCTTCTTTCTGTTGGATCTCAAGCCTTACAGTGTGCTCAGCTGTACCCTCTGGGTTCTCAGCTAGAATTCTGACATCTCCAGAATCATATGACTTACAATCAGTGATTTCCAGGTAGTGAATGCCATCATACAGTAGTCTGAATCTTTTGCTCTTCCGAATCAGCTGCCCGTTGAGATACCAGTTTACTTTGGGAGAAGGGTAACCAGTAACTCTGCAACGATATTTGGCTGATTCCCCCTCAAATACTCTCATGGGTTCTGGGAGCAAGACTATCTCTGGCTTGGTCTTCTCAGTCGTGTCATCACCAGTAACTCCTGAGGGACCACCGTCATGGGCAAATCTTTCAATTTCATCCATGCGCTGTACTTTTCTTCCTTCTGGCAACTGGCTCTCCTCGACCAGACTCTTCTCGTCCTTCACAATCAGAGTTGCAGAGGTCTGGTCAACACCAAAGTTGTTGGTGGCTCTGCAAGTAATGACACCGCTGTCCCTGGAATAAGCGACTTCATAGTCAAGACTACAATAGCCAAACTCATTGATCATGCGCAGTCTGTTAGCAGCTGCAAGCGGCTTGCCATCATGCAGCCACTCCACAGCCATGGTTGGGTCACCGATTGGGGTCAATCTACACTCAAAGTGTGCAGGTCCAAATCGCTTCATCCTGACTGAGGTCAGCTTCTTTTTGAAGTGTGGCTTCTGTTGTTTCTCCTTGTCGTACAGATCACCTTCTTCCCATTGCTCCTGACCATAGCGAAGATGCAGTGGTTCAATTTCTGGTGCTGCAATTTCCTTGGCTTTATATGTTCCTTTGGGAATGATAAGTCTTCTTTCTGGTTCAGGTACAGTGTACTCAACTTCCACATTGACTCTGCAGCGAGTGGTGTCTCTGCCAGCTTTGTTTATGGCTGTGGCTGTGTACCAAGCACTATCAGCGCCGGAAGTCTGAGGAATCTTAAAACATGCCTCTCCCTTGGCTCCCTCAATTCTAAAATGAGAGTTATAGCAATTATATAACACAAACAAATAGCATAAAACTGACTATAACCAGCCAAACGCTTTAGTTTTAAAGGCAAATTGCTTACCTGATTTGAGGGTATTTATGAGGAGAGATGATATCACTGTTTTTCAGCCAGACAATGTCAGGAAGGGGGTTTCCAATGGCTTTAACTGCCAACTCAACTAAACTTCCTTCTTTAACACTGAGGTTCTTTAGCTTCTCTATGAACTGAGGTCGGACCAAATTTTCCTTTGCTATAACACACAATAAATGCGTTTACATAACATTTCACAGACGTCTAGATCTAACAGGGTTATCTAGAACAAAAAATACCTTCAACAGTGAGAGTCATAGAAACACTGGTCTTTCCAGCTCTGTTTTGAGCAACAACAGTCCACTCTCCAGAGTCCTGAGGCATGGCAGGAACCACAATCATTGACTGAGTTCCATCCTCTTTCACCACAATCTTGTGGGTGTAGTCGTTGACCACTTGTTGTCCTTCAGTAAAGATAATTAGAATAAAAAAATGGCACAAACAAGAAAAAGAAACACAATGCAGTGATAAACCATAATAACCACTTACCATTGTGGAACCAAAAGGTGTCAGGCATTGGTCTTCCAACCACTTTTAAATCAAACCTTGCAGTTTGTCCTTCACAACACTTAAAAGATGATGGTTTCTGTACAAAAACAGGCTTATAAAGCCTCTCGAGTTGTGACTCATCGGTGTCATCAAGTCTACGAGCAGGAGAGCGGCTAACAGACCGAGCTGGTGACCGTCCAGGCGAGTAGCTAGTTGAACGTGCAGACATTGGAGATGTAGACCTGAAAACATTCGAACTGTAAATGTGAAATATCCAGACAATTTATCGTAACTTGACTTCAATAAATCTCAGTCACATACCAGCTTATCCAAAGAATAAGGCAAAAAGATACTCACTGGACTCTCCTCACAGCTTCAGCCTGAGGAAAGTAAGGCTGGGCAGCTGCAGTGGATTCAACATAGAGCTTTCCAGAACTGACAGCATTGCCCTTCATGTTACTGGCAAATGCAGTATAGACTCCCCCATCTTCTGGCAGCACCACAGGAAGGCGCAGACTGGCTCTACCATCCTGTAGAACTTCCATCTGATAGCGACCTCCATGTCTTATGCGTTTGCCATCTTTGTACCAGGCAATCTGTTTAACACAAATCACGCATTATTGCAAACAGGTAACAAACTACCTTAGATGTTTGTAAAAGAACTTTCTTTCAAAATAACTTAAAATGTATTACCTTTGGTAATGGCTTTCCTTCCATCTTGCAATGGAAAGTAGCACCCATTCCTTCCAAAATTCTGTAGCTTTTGACTGGCGTGCTAAATGATGATGTGACAGCTTCATGCTCAGCAACGTTCATGATCATCTCCTCTCCATCCTCAATCACCAGCTCTTGGTAAGTAATCTTAAGGATGCGGATTTCTATCTCCAGTATTATTTTTCGCTCAATGGCAGATATTTGGAATTCCTGCAAGAAATTGCATACCTTGCTTATTTTTTCATCAATTTAAAATTATTTATTTCTCAACACAAAAGAAAAACACAATTATTAAAATCATGCAGCAACAAGGTTCATTATCATGTATGTTCATACCGTCTCTGAGATAAAGGTCTGCATCATCTGTGTTTGTTGAGCCATTCTACGTTGCATTAGCTCTTTTTCATATTCGCTTACAACTACAGGAGGCACATCCGCCACTTTGGGTTCCTGCACCATTGCGGTCACTTCGGTTACATAAGTCAGTTCCTGTTTTTTCATATAGGCTTCATATTCCTCTGTAAATATAAAAATATCACAATATTTTTTTTTTTAAATCAATACCTTACTTTAAATACTTTATTATAAAAAATACATTTTAAATATTATTTCGAAAAGTTATTGTACATTGAGCAAGTCACCTCAAGGTGGCTAACCTGTTTTGATCACACCAGCCAAATACTTCGCTAACGTTATTGTATGCTTTTGCTCACTTAATACATAATTTTTTCTGACTGTGACAGTACAATTAAACAATTACATCTTTTATTAGCTTTAATAGAATAAGAACCCTTACAAATGTCTAAAGCAGCGTTTTGAGGTTTGTCAAAACTAACCTTCCTCAAGAAGGCTTGAGGTAACAGATGCTTCTCCATGCTGGTTCCTGGCAAAGATGGTGTATTCCCCGGCATCATCAGCAAATGTCATAGAAATCTCCAACTTGCATATCCCTGTATCCTTGTTATAGCTAACTCTATATCTGTTAAATCACAAGGAAAGTATGGTTGTATTCCTTTTTTACAGAGACAATATTAATTTAACATAATATAACTCTTAATTGCTCAAAGTCTATACCTGTATCCAGTAGTGAGTTGAACTCCACTCTTCTTCCAGTAAATATGGGGTTTGGGACTGCCTCCAATCTGGCACTCGAAGAGAACACTGCCACCCTCGACCAGTTTTTGAAACACTGGTTTCCTCACGAAGAAAGGAGCGGCAGCAGCTTCAGTGTCCACTGAGATAGCGCTTACTTCCGACATGGTCTCCTCTTTGGCTTCAAGCAGAGCCCTTGATGAAGAAAAAGAGACAATAAAAAAATGTAATTAAAAAAATAAAGTGGCACCAATTTTAACCTTTTAATATCAGTAACATTTTGCCCTTCTAATCGTCGTGAACTTACTGTTTCTCATGGACTGTAATCTCCTCTCTGATCTCAATCTCCTCAGACACTGTGTAGTGGGAAAATAGAAGACATAAATAATGATTCATTTTGATTCTCGAATGCAAACAACTTTAGGGTTCCAATTTTATAATATATATATAAACTATAATTATTTTTTAGCCACGTTTTTGAAGTGAGAACTAACCTTACAGTTTTATATAAAAGTGATTTGACCCTCTTTTTAAACATGAAACACTTCTATTGACTGACATTTTGTTGAAAAAGATTTTTAGGCCCCGTTTTGTACTGAATTCACAGTGATTTATTTTAACACAGCACTAAAAGTATTTATAAAAGACAGATTGATTTTAAGCAAATGTCTACCTTTGACCAGCAGGTAGCAGGAGGTGCTGATGGTTCCAGCCTCACTGGTAGCAGTGCATGTGAAGCGGCCACTATCTTCAGCAAATGCCTCGCGGATTACCAAATGGGCAAAACTGCTTTCATAAGTGATCTGAAAATCAATGGAGTTCTCGATTCTGTAATCCTCTCTGAACCACATAATGGCTGGTGTGGGGTGGCCTGAAATCTGGCACTCCAAAGTCACACATTCTCCCTCAGTGACAGTCACGTTCTTCAATCCCTGTACAAAGCAATCCAAATTGAATCAAGCAAATTGTCGAGTAGGTATTTAATCTAAAAATGTCATTTAAATACACTTACTGCTATCAACGTAGGTGGCATGACAGGTTCTTTGACAACGGAGGGGATCGCTGCAGTCTCAACAGCCTGCTGGAAAACAAAAATATAAGTTCTCACCAAGCATTTTTTGTACATAATTTCTTTGTTAGCGGATGTGGAACAAGTGTTGTTACAAGGGAAGGAGTTGTTTCTGTGTATCAAACTAAAATAAAAAAACTAATTCTAATAAAGATTAGAAAAAGGAAATGGTAGAATCCTCAGCATATCAGGTGAGATCTGAAAGGAAACAGTTAGCTTTGTAGCAAATCCATTATTAAGTGAGAGTCCAACCACACAAGACTCCAGAAGATGAAGATTCACTCTGGTGATATTAAGAGAAATGTTAGCTTTACAAGCGGGTGATGGGTCAAACCACAAACCTGCGTGTACCACTCCTCCCCAGTAAACGAAACGCCTATCTGTCTGTGTAACTCGGTGTCGTAATGCGTCTGATATCTCTCTGCAGTGTCTCTAAAAGGAGTAGGGGTCGGCTCTGGGGTCACACGAGTCTCTACCATCTTATGAGTTGGTGGCTTGACAGGCTTGATGATCTTATGAGCACCAGTTGTTGAAGATAACTCTTTTTGAAGTGTGGCAATAGCAGAACCTGCTATTGATACCTGACCAACCCAAGAAGATCAACGTTACCACAGAAGACCACAAAGCAAATGCACTTTTGTTTAGACACAGGGATGAAGTATCAGGGGTTTTAACTTCAGAAGGGTGGTATGGAAAGAGATTAAGTGGTTAGCAATTCTACAGACAACTCGGTTACTCAATGGTTTAATTAAAGAGTTTAATGGAAGGAAAGAATGTTATGTGGTGGAGCTTGAATATGAAGTGTTTTAAAGATGTTTGGCCTGAATAATTAGTGATAGTGATATAATGTTACGATTACAGTGGGCTTAACACACACAGTGGAGTTTAAAAGTCTAAGAGGACTAAGTGAGTGTTGCATTTTAGTGAAGCTAAATATTATATATCATAAAAATTCATTTGAATTTCAGAATAAAGTATTTGGTATGTCTCTTGATGGATATATCTACCTTTTGCACATGGACAATGCCACAAGCCTACTTATTTAAATAGACTTTTAATAGTGCAAAATTCATAATAATCTATATTAAATCATACATTTTCTTCATGTCATGTAAATAAACATATTTTTCGAAAACTTGTCAAATTTAAACTCATTTATATATATTTATATTATATATTTATGATATATATTATATTAATAATATATATATTATTTTGTGAAGTAAATATTTTTTTATCTCAGACTTTTGAACTCCACTGTACATATATTTCCCTTTAGAATTTACAAAAGGTGTTTCGGGCAAGCAGGATATCAAATTTA
The DNA here is from genome assembly GCA_008369825.1 of Triplophysa tibetana. Classification (NCBI taxonomy): domain Eukaryota; kingdom Metazoa; phylum Chordata; class Actinopteri; order Cypriniformes; family Nemacheilidae; genus Triplophysa; species Triplophysa tibetana. Next base: position 4,523,381 of record CM017902.1, on the reverse strand, counting down.
AACAGAAAGAAGGACGATCTTTTAGATTAATTTTATACGGTTCATACGGTTTGTTAATGTTATTAATGTCGAAGAGAGATTTTTGCTTGCCTGTAATCACTACTTCTTACCTCATAGCTATGATCTGGTTTTGGTACAGTAACTTTTGATACCGTAAAATGTGGAACAGGGGAAGGTCCAAGGCCTGTCTCCACCTTGGAGCTAACCTCTGTAGTTCTTTCAATCTATTACAGATCAACAAAGGATCATTTGAAAAGATGTCCAACAAAAACATTGATCTCCACTGTTTTACGTTTCTGTTAAATGATTCTAACCTGAGTGACATGTACACTTTTCTCAATGGTAGGGATTTGCCTTTCAGGGGGAATAAGCAACATCTCCTTTTTACTTGTGACCTGTTGTTTAGCGGCTAGCAGTTCTTGATGTCTTTCTTCAGCCGCTTCTTCCATTTGAGCCCCTTCAGCATGCGTGGGCTTTCGTATACGTGCAAGATCGACAGCAGCAAGCACAGTAGCCACTGCCTCTGCCTTTTTCCCATCACCCTGGCAAAAGCAATCATGATCATTATGAAGCACATTTGCATAAAAAGAATCCAGCCCGGTCTAAAAACCCAGATGCTGCCCTTAAATAAAAAACAGAAGCTGCTTTCTGCAAAACATAGCAAAAGTGAATGGACGACAGATGATCTGAACGTCGCCAGCGTGCTCCTGACAGTCTGCTACAGTGTGTTGCACAGGAGGTATGGATAGTGTTGTTATGAGATCTGGGAGGATTACGCCACAATTTCTCTCAGTCACATGTATCACGACAGCCATGCGTGATCTGTTATGACAACGTAGGGATAATACAACAAAGAGGTAAAAAGGCTAATGTATGTGGTTATACTATAAACCAAAAGGCTAGTTAGTATATGGCTTTAGAACGGTGATACATTCTCTGAGATTCTACCTCTGCAGCTGTTGAGATTGCTTCCAATGATCTCTCACTAGTGGTTGAAACATCAATATTGATTTTATGAGTCATCAGAGTTGAGACTGACTCCTCTTTGAATTCCTTATGTGACATCTATGAAAATGTGAGCAAAATCACAAAATTATTTTATAAAATGTAGTGTACCTGAATATCTGAAAATGGGGTAAGGATGAAGTGATAGGTTAAAGAAAAATGAGACAGTACATATCATTTTTTCTTGAAAAAAATCTTTGTGGAGTTGGTGGAAAAACAAAAATGGGGGCATGAGGTTTGGATGGGTGACCACAGCACTGTGACTAAACTACCTGATCATTTTGAGATGTAATGTGTACTGCAGTTACGCCACTTTCAACACTGGGCTGTTCTACGGAGCCGACGAGCGGCCCGCGACAACGAGCCTGGTCCACTGCTGCTACCACAGTGGCAACAGCTATACTTTTCTCATCCGTGTTTGGCTGCTCCTTTTTCACATGCAAGTAGAATTAGGTTGCAAGATATCATTCGTGTTATCGAATAGAAATTTCTGTCATTACAAACATAAACAGTACAGTAAATAAACAGAAAAAGGTGTTGGCACAATTAAAACGGTCTTCTTATTTCAAACATGCAGTCATATTCAATGCAAGACAGCCTCTTGGGAAATTCTTTTACCTCTTTGACGAAGCCAACTTGTTGTTGAATAGCAGCAGAGCCCTCCCAACGCTGTTCAATCTGAACTTGGGTGGAGGTCATCTGGACTTGTGTTGCTCCTGCCATCATTCTGGTGTAGCTGGCCTCTGAAGCGTAGCCCGCCTGTTTCCATGGAGGCAGGACCTCAGTGGTCAGTGTGACTTGTCTGCGGGTCATCACAGGAGACCTGACTGGTCTGATTGGGGAAACAGACAGTCTTGTGGAGGGAGACACAGCTCTGAAATGTAAAAACAGAAAAGGGTTATTTTAAGACTTTGATAAAAATGCTATAACTCAAAGAGTAAGATGTGGTAAGATTTCTCAGGTTCTAATCAACATACATGCATGAAGTGTGCCAAAAACGCAGCCACATCACCTAGAACCTATTTCTTTCTTCTATGCTTTTTCTCTCATACTACACTACATTCTTGAATTTGATCACCAAATATGAGTGTCAAAAAATGTTACTACACACATAATATTTCTAAATCCGTGAACTTTAGACACGTTACCTGACAGGAGAGGGCGTCGGACCCTTAACATGCCTCACAGGAGAGGGAGACTGGTGGCGATGACCTGCCACTTTAGTCAAGTGTGAAGGAGGGGACCTCGAGGTTGGTTTAGGGGGCACACGGGGTGGGGTCTTATGTGCCAACTGCTGGGTCACGACCCCTCCCTCTACTTGCATTTTCATCGTAGCACTGGCCTCATAGTGAGCCTCCATCCTCTGTTGAGGGAACATAAAGAAGTGATCAAAAGGGAAAAACAGACAGTTGTGATGCATTCTGGAGAAAGCTAAAGAAGCTTGCTGACATTATCTCTAACCTTCTCCACTCTAGTCTGACGGCTCTGTGAAATCTGAATGGATGAAATGATTGTTTTTGACTTCTTGGCAGGTACAGCTTCCTCTTCTCCTGTAGATCAAAAATGAAATAAAATTTGAAGCATCTATTTCAGATTTTAAACATCGATTACACTTCTTTTGACCCAAAGGTATGGTGATAGTATAATTTTAATCAAATGAAACATATTAAATCAAAAACATTTTAACAAGTGGTCTCAGGCATCACTGCATAACAGAAAAGTATTTACAGTATATCTAGGCATACTGCATAAAATCCTACCTTGAACAAGAAGCTCAGCGGTCGAGGTAGCACGTCCGCTGCTGTTAGATGCATTGACAGAATAAGTTCCTGAATCTTCCGGGAAAGCTTCAGCGATCAGCAAACTGTAAAGGTCTCCTTCTTGAACAATCTGAAAGTCAGCAGAGCTTTGAATCTCAGCTCCCTCTCTGTAGAACTTCACCACAGGTGTAGGGATTCCAGTCACTCGAACATCCAGTTTCACTTTGCTTCCTTGTCTCACGGTCATACTCTGTAGTCTTTGAATGAAGTTTGGTGGTGCTGTTTCAGCTGAAAATACAGGTAAATAGTACATTGAAATAAACATAATTTCCAAAATATCATGAATTCAAATATCAAGATTCGACTTTTACTATCACAGTTTGTTGTGACAATTTTTTGATCATTACAATTATAACATTTGTTTAATTTTTTTTGCCGGACACTACAGTGCAGAGCGACAGAAAATGATGGGGTACAAGAGCTGGGAAAGGACCACGAGCCAGGATTCAAACCCACAGTGTTTTTGCGCAACAGTGGACTGGACCACCGGCGCCGAAATTACAATTATAATTATAATCATATAAAAATATAGTACTAGTACACAGTTTTTTTTATATATGGTGCACTATAGTAATTTGTTAATTAATAAGTTATTATAGAAGTTACTAAACTTTGTTTATGAATACAACAGTTTTCTGTAGTATCATAGTGCATTCATTAAACGTTTAGTATACTTTGGTATACTTTAACATTATTAGTGAGGTAAGGTTAAAAAACAGCGTTTTTCCTTGAATTTGACTCCAGTTTTTAAAGCCAGTTGGCCTACAAGGATATTCATTTACATCAGTTATTTATGTGGGAGTGAACGGCGGGAAAGTTAGCAATGCTAATATATCTAGTTTACCACTACCACAATTACTGCTGAAAAATGTTAACCATGTAAGAGGCTTAAAAACAACTGCGATGACATTTCGCTTATCTGTAACGTTGTTGTATGGATCGATCGCTAAAACAGTAGCACATCTCCAGCTTCAGTCGCTCGTTTGTTTGTACATAGCGAGAAAACATATTTACACGATGTATTAGTTACCTGTAACCAGCAGTTCAGCTGTGCTAGTGGCTTGTCCAGCGCCATTAGTGGCTCTGACAGAAAATCTTCCGCTGTGTGCGGCTGTCACGGCGGGGATCATCAGAACAGCGCGGCCATCGCTGAACGAGATCTGTGCGCCGGGCAGAGCGGCAGCAGTAAGAACCTGACCATCACGAAACCAGCTCACCTCTGGAGCTGGATTACCTGTGGGAAGACATTTATGTGTTGTAAATCTTGTCATGATAAACCCCCATTTATGGCATTCGTAAGTAGCTATTCCTTTTCCCTTCACCAATAAGCATTTTATATTTTTTACTTACAAATTAGTATATAAAACTATTCCCTTAGAAAAATAACCACATTTTGGCTTAAATAAACATGGCTACCGTATGAAATTGTTTTGTAATTTACTGCAGTTTACTGTATTAAATACTAAAGAGTCCGACATTAAAGTAGGCTAAATTGAATTTACTAATTCTGAATAATATATTATTTTGTAGATTTAAACTGAACTGATAAGCAGTAGAAAATACAGCAGCCTAGTATACTTTAGTATTAACTACAGTACAATGTAGTAAGATTCCTAGATACTAGTGTTTTTAAATCCTACCATAGTAAATATGTGAAAAAAAGTGTACTGCAGTATATTTATTGGTTGCCATACCATGGTTTTGCTACAGCAATTAGAGTTCAACCATGTGTTTGTTGAAAACATTTTGGTTATAGAAATGGTAATCAATGCACTAAAAACATGGTCACTAGAGTTTCTGTGGTTAAATCTGATAAGGGAATGTCAACTGTTTGACTTTTTCTGCAAACACTGGGACAAAAATGTCTAATAATACATAACATGTTGTAAAATTTGTGTAAGCGATTGGCAGGTGACAGTATTTCATTAAAAATTCTACTAAACTATGCAAGCATTTATTTAAAGATCCTATCAAAGTTGGTGATGTAATTTTAGTCAATGTTCATTCGATTTTAAGCCGTGGTAGCATACTTTTATGTAGGCTACTCTAAATTGACAAAACTAAATTTTTAACAGATAACAACATTTAAACATTTTTAATTCATAATCGGCTAAATGACTAAATATAAATGTAATCTTTTTCAGGAAATGGGCCAAAAATATTGATGGCTCATCATGTACTGCATAGATTAATGTCCGGAGGCTTCCTGCAACTACTTTTAATTGCAAGTAGGTTCATGGGTGTCACATTAATAAAACATTTATTCTTGCTTCCCCCCAAAGAGACACACACTTTAAAACATCACACCCAACTTTGAAAGGGAAAAAATGCGCTGGTCAGTTTTATGGGACCTTCGACTTTTTCAACACCTGTTGCTAATTTATACTCCGGTAAACTGTTACCAGTCTTCAGTATTTTAAAGTTATACTTTAGGATAATGGAGCGGCAAAGTGGGAAACATTCTTACCACTAACTTGAGCCTCGAACGTTGCAGCACTACCCTCTAGTGCCACAACGCTCTGAAGCGGCTGTGTAAATGTTGGTGCCTTTGTTGCCATTGTGGAAGGCACCCTGAAGAAAAAACAGAATAAAGTTGCAAATAACTTCACATCATTTTTGAAATCACAAGACACAAAGGTTACAAATCATATTTTTAGTTGCTTCTAAACCAGGTAATCATTGGGGTAATCCCTGACCAACTGGTTGAAGTCTTGTTGACCTGACACTTGGGAAATCAAAGGCTCCACTGGGTGTTAGGCCAAACATTTGGTCTAGGTATCAACTGACAGTTCATAGACATGACAGTAACAACTGGTGCCCGTGACTCTTTTACTGGCATGACACATAATTCAGATAACTCTCCAGTTAAAACATACTAAGTCAGATGGACCTGTATCATAAGATCTTCTGTCATGAGATCATCTGTAATTTAGCTGACCTTAAAATACCACTTCTGCTTAAACAACTGCAAATATGCAAAGTAGTGTCAACAGCCAAAAAAAGCTAAAGATTATTTATCACAGGCATTTGTCTCGACATCTAGAGTTGTTTAATTTCAAGTTCACAGACTCATTGTTCGCAATGAAACCATTTAATGTTCTCTAAGAATAAAAAAGTACGGTGAGTGAAAATGAGAACAGGTTTATATTTAGAATTAAAAATGGCTGACAGGCACTGATAGCTGACCCTTACCTAAAATAGGAAGAACAACAATAAAGAATATACATTAATACATTCACATTTTAAATACAATTCATTTCTGCTAAAGAAACTGTCATGTGAACAGTGTAGTTAACACTATAGCTCGCATATAGTAGAAGTTTTAAAACTTGCAAATCATTTTAAAAAACGGAAAAATTATCAGTTTAGCTTTGCTCCAAAATACACTAAAGCAACAACATTTCTGTATTGTTTGCACATTTTAAGATAGAAGGATTTTTATGGACGAAAACTTGACTATTCTTATTTATTAGTTTTAAAGTTGGAAAACAAAACAACTTCCACAAATCGTGTGAACAGGAGGTGAGACCAAAGATGCGATCTATAATTAATTAATCTTTGATTAACTTCTTAAATCGGCCTCAAAATTTAAAACCACCAAGTCTGAGGTTTCTTAAAACCAATCTGTTCAATAAAATCTATTTACACTGTAAATAAATTACTCATGCAAACGAAAACCTAGTGTCACAAAAGGCAGCTTCTAAAAATAGTCTGTACTAAGCTTGATTGACAGTCACCATGTGGCACATAGCTTGAAGTGCAACTGATATCTCTGCTGCTGATTCCCTTAAAAAGACATCGCGGCCCAGCTGAGGCACCACTCTAATGCTATCACAGGCTATTCTTGGCATTACCAAAATCATAGCACCATTTAATAACCTTCAAAAACCAAAACTATTCATTTCAATGTCTTCATAATTATTCACGTTATTCAACATAAGTCTCCTTTCCATTAAACATCTCAACAGTACATCAGCTTAGACATTGCTGCTCACTTTATTGTTAGAATCACGCAATTATCAAACAATAGCACAATTAGAAGGCATTGCATTGGCACACGGGTACAAGAGCACAAAGCGTACTTACTTGTATCCACAAGAGTGCCTTGAATTGAAGGGCGAAGCCCGAAGTGGTTTGTCTTCTGAAAAAGTCCTTATCCAGATATGACTTCAAAAACACTGTGTGAGAACGGTTGAGCCTCGAAATATCCCCCAAAACAAAACTACACAGGATCTTTGCCGTGTAGTTTTGCTTTTTCCCTTGCAATCCCTACACCCGAGGCAAGGCTGGGAATGCTCCAACTGCTCAAAAGTGTTAACATGGTGGTTTTTCTTTATATACCCCCTGAGTAGTGAGCATCATCATTGCCATGCCCCGCTGGCCAGCCCCCTTGAGCATTATGGGAGATGGTGGCCGTTTTGCAACCTCACACCTGTCACCCATTTTACTCAACATAACCCAGGACACTTTATCACAGGGTGGCGGAAACTCCCCAACCCTTCAAGAAACAGGAAAATGCCTCTCAGGAAGTGTGAAAGTCTTGTTTGTTTCATAAATTCATTTGTGTAAGATCATCAATGATGCCCAGTAATTGTGGAACCAAATGGTGTGAAGGGCTGTCACTGTCACTCAGGCTTAGGGTCAACCCCCCCACCCCCTGTATTAGACATGATATAGATGAGATAAATGTCTTCAGACCCGATCACAAAATGGTGTTAATCCACTTGTTTGTCTTTTGTTTATCTGTAAAGTGAAGCTGAAATGAATCATTGTGTTTTACCGTACATTTGATGATTCTGAACTAAGGTATCATGGTTGATTTGAAGCTGTAACTAAAATGGATAGGGGAGTATGTTAAAGATAGGCAATGACATGTAAGGGTGGAATGTCTGACTAGTTGCAGCCGTGGTGTTAACTTTAGACTATACTGTGATGGCTAAAGGAAGCAAATAGAAAGATTCATTTAACGTTTTATAATACCTCAATGATAATATATATATGAAGAGTACGCTTCCAAAATGAGATTTTTTTGTGCATTCCAATTTATATTATTCAAAATGCAGTTGGCTTGTTTTGATTTAAGCCATAATAACAAAAAAAATACAGCTAACTAACACGATAAAAGCACGATAATGAAATACAAAACATGAGTTATCTCATTTTAGAACCAAACTCTTCATATATAACTATATAGTTATCAATTACCCAAGGGAACTTTACCCATGAATTGGTTATTTTTATTGTAGTTATGAGTCAATGATAAATTTAATTGTTGGATTATGTGCTTATTGGATACATTTAATCCCTCAATTAATCATCATCAATGCAAAGACAACAACATCAAAGCAGCTTTTTTCAATTGTTTATTTTGGTTTAAGATCACTTAAATATTCAAATAATTGTATTTAGTGCTTTGTAATACAAATAACTCAAAAAATTGAATGTGCCTCTTGTGAGAAAATCGCTTAACAATTTTACCAGAAAATAAATCCTATAATTTAAGGATTGCTGAAGTCCACGATGCTTCTCCTTAATGAATGTCATGATGGCTTTATTGGCCTCTGTTGAAAAACACAATCACACAGCTGTTGGTTATTCATGCAATTGTTGTTGTCCGAGTTCAAGACTGCTCATTTTACAAACACCGCATTCAAAAACTAGTGAAAATACCATGCTAAACCCAATGTGTTGGTGATTTAAAGTTGGCACGAAAAATATTTTTCTATCGTAAATATTTTTATTTAAATTATTGATAAAATGCTAATACATAACAAATAAAATAAAAATGAATACAATTGTATTAAATAAGAATGCACAAAAAGATCTCTAGTGATCTCAAACATTTGGAACCTATTGAAGTAAATTATACACTGCCCCTCCAAAAAAGTCACACACTCTAATATTTAGTTGGACTCCTTTAGCTTTGATCACGGCACGCATTCGCCGTGGCATCCTTTCGATAAGCTTCTGCAATGAAACAATATTTATTCCCGTCCAGAGTTGGATACATTTTTCGCCAAGATCTTGTCTCGATGAAGGGAGAGTCGGACAGCGCAAATTCTTGGACTCTGTGGTGGCCAATCCATGTTTGAAAAGGATGTCCCATGCTCCCCTAATCACTCTTTCACAATTTGAGTCGACGAAGCACTGGGCAGTGTATTTCTTTAGGTTTTCATACATATCAATTTATAGATTTATCTATATCATTATATAAAAATGTATATATACATTGTTTTACTTACTTGGCAACAACCACATGCTGCTACCTCAGTATCTTTCTGGAAGCGCTCTTGAGTATAAGTAGTGTGCAGTGTGGCCTGAGCTCTACTTCCACTAATACATTTTGTACCTCCATTGTGGTGTGAAAGTAGCGATTGGCCCTATTCACTGAAAAACAGTTTCCATTCTTATTTAGAGCACTAAACCAGAATCATTATGCCTATTAATAATTCAACCTTTGTTTACCAAATCTCCACTTAAAAGGCTACAAAGATTTTGTTGTTATACTCCACTTGTGATTTATAAAAGGGACAGCTCGCCCAGAAATTACAATTCTGACATCATTTACTCACCCTTGACTTCCAAATCTGTAAACATTTCTTTGTTCTGATGAACAGAGAGAAATATATTTGGAAGAATGCTCGTCACCGAACAGTTCTTGGCAACCATTGACTAGGAAACATAACAAAGGTATTCAAAAGCTGTTTGCCTTAAATCTTCAAAAACATCTTCTTTTGTGTTCAACAGAACAAAGAAATGTATAGAGACTTTTTTCTACTATGCAGTCAACGGTGGCCAAGAGTGTTTCCCCTATATCTGTGAGACATATGTGAGGCGACGTGGTGTGGAAGCAAAGTAACCTGAGAGGCCCGAGTTATGCTGTGTGATAACAGTCACATGTCCAACAGTCACCTTAAAGAAATGTAACATTTTTGTCCTATTCATTTTGGTAAAGTTTTGCATGTGCTCATTTTAATGTGAAAAAAAAGGGGAGTATACAAATTTTTCCTGTTGCTAAGTGGTTAAAGCATTGCACTAGCAATGCCAAGGTCATGGAGGAAGGGCACATAATATAAAATATATAATAACATGCAATATAAAATAATACATTTAGTTTTTTCTTGGCAGTAACACCAAAACTCTTTATTAGGGTCTATCAACAGAAAATATTAATGAGATTAAACTTAAAACAGGCACAGATCACATTTCAGAAACTCTTTAAGCTGAAAATATGGGGATGACATCACAATCCTCACTCGCTACACTCCCAGTTTTATGCTAACTGCACATTAGACACATTAGACAAGAAGCGTTTTGATCATCACACATATGAACACCAAGTGACAAGTTTAACTGATCTCAAAATGTGTGGGTCCGTATCATTTTAATCAAGACAAATAAGATTGAAAATCATGAAGAATACAGAATAATTTAGTTCTATACAAAGCAAAGAGCTAAAACCTGTTTAAAACAGTATTTTAAACACACAAATATTTTGAAAATAAATAATTTAATTGCAAAATGTTGAACATTTTGTAAGTTCGGAAGTGTTACTTTAAGGCTGCATAAACAATGAATTATGTGCATGGTGTAATAAAAAACAGAGATCCATTACTACTAAAAATGAAGTATATGTGCTCAGACAAACCAAAGACTAATTTAATGCATGTTCAATTTGGTTCATGCTAACAAATATTATTATGTTTCAGTGTTATTGTCAAATAAAAATATATAACCTAGTTGACGCATGCCTTGACATTTTTAATTTAAAGGGATAGTTCGCCCCATTCATCATGTACACACCCTCAGGTTGTTCCACACCTGTATAAATGTCTTTGTTCCGCTGAACATAAAAGGAAGATATTTGGAAGAATCTCAGTAGGGGAAATAAATACTATGGGAGTCAATGGGGGGGGGTGAGATCTGTTAAGTTACTAACATTGGAACAACTCGACGGTGAGATAATTCAATTTTTGGGTGTACTAACCCTTTAAAGGGATACTTCACCCAAAAATGAAAAATCTGTCAAACGGATAATTTGGAAGAATGTTTATGACCAGACAGATTTTGCTCCCATTGACTACCATAGTAGGAAAATATACAATTTAAGTCAAAAGTGCCCCAGAAATGTTTTCTGTCCATCACTCTTCGAAATTTCTAATTTTGATATCAAATTTTTCCAACTATGGGAGTCAATGGGGGGTGTGACGAGGCGCCTAGGTCCTAATCAGCGTCGCCAGGGTAACACACAATCATGGACTCACAGCTGCCGGTAGTCAACACCTGTAGCTCGTTCCCGGCACTATGAAGGCGGGAGAGAGGAACGAGACAACAGACTTCCATACCACATGCTAACCGAATGACTGCTTTTGATCTATATCGGTCTTTTGAGCAGGCTCAGAGAATCAGACGACCGGCAGAGGAACAGACAGCACTTCCTCACACTTGGAAACTCAGGATTGCACCCGGAAACCCCAGAGGGATTATCTACACTATGTAATAAACTGCCCTCCGGGGATTTTGACACAAACCTGTGTTGTTTCGTGCTTTGCTTGCCACAGGGGCCAAATCTGACTGGTTATAAGCATTCTTCCAAATATCTTTCTCTGTGTTTATCAGAACAAAGACATTTATACAAATTTGGAACAACTCTAAGGTGATTAAATTCTGACAGAATTTACATTTTTGGGAGAACTTACCCTTAAACATCTGGATGAACGAATTAGACACAAGTCTTCATCTTATGTAATGTGAATAGTTAATATTTTTATTTCTTTTGCCCTTACTATAGAGTACATGGACCAGCCAAATTCATTTTAAAGTACATTTTCCGTTATAGTCTCTCAATTATTAAGAGCTCACAAATGCAGCCGGATAATGAAAACAAATATTTTTACCTTTTCATACTGAAGCACATTAAAACAAAAAGAACTTCATACCAACTGCCTATGTTTTATTACCTTTGTGCTAGTGGTGTGTATCATAATACTGGATCACCTTTACCACCATCAGCCCAAAGAGTTCCTGTTGCAAAACTGTTTTAACAGTTCCAACTGTTGCTTTTTCCCAGTGCCCCAGGTATTACCATTACATTCTACAACATGGACCCTTTTATATCAGTCATCTAACCAAATATAAGTGAACTTGGGCACCTATAAAGAAAAAATCACAGTGGCAACTGATACGTGACATCCACTTTATAAATCACAAATTTCCACATTTCAACATGTTTTTTACCAGCACATGGTTAGCAAATTGTACCAAGTAGTCCAGGTAGGCCTACAGATGGAAATGCAAAACCTCTGCTCGCCCAACTCAGAACCATACAACCAATAGCGAAAAAGTGAACAGTTAATCATGTGCAAACCAGCGGTTAAGTGACATGTGGAAATTGGCCGGTGAAGAATTCACACCCGTGTGCTTTTCCTCCGTACGTTAATGACCGTGTCCGTTATAACAGAAGCAGGTAGAGCAGCCACAAAAAGAAACACAGAGTGCCAAAGCAGGTGTGCCAGTCCAGTTTGAGAACGTCAAAGTCAGGGCTGTTGTTACCTTTGACCTGTAGCATTGAGCTGGAGGTGATAGTACCGGCCGAGTTAGAGGCGGTGACCGCGTATTGCCCTGAGTCTGTCACAGCAGCGCTCTGAATGTACAAAGCATGCTTGCCTTCTTTATGAGAGAGTTCTATGTGCTCGTCATTGGCCAGTGTGTGTCCATTCTTGAACCTGAAGCAAAGAGTGAATTGTTATGTCACGCACTCACACCACTGCAAAAAAATACATATTAATACACACTCAATGAAGGAAAGAATAGGTGTTATTTTATAGAGGTTAAAAACAAGGTGGAATTAACTTTGGAACGTATGAGTTCAATGTTAGTATAATGGAATTTATGCATGGAACAACATTCATGTTTCCGATGTTATAGTATTTCAAGTGTTTCAGATCAAAATGAATAGGAAAGAAGGACAGTTTTCTCAACAAATCTGTTTCATGCAAAATATGTGAAAATGTTTACGTTTTAATCATGTGGTAAAGTACAACAGGAAATTCTCCTTTATATAATCTTTCAAAATCTGATTAGAGGATAAAATGTTGACACAGAGCATGTATTCCAATTTAACAGTAGATAATTTAACAGTATTCAGCGAAGAATGTAATCATTCATGGATCAAGCTTGTTATAAGCTACCCACCATGTTAATGTAGGCTCAGGGAATCCAGTGACTTCCACTTCCAGGGTCACCGGAGATCCCTCCATAACTGTGGCATTAGACAAGGGTTTGCAGAAGTTAGGACCCGAGCCAGTTGCCAGGGTACTCATAACCTTGTTGGAAGTTGCCCGCCTGATCTCCTCTCGGATGGCTATGGGCTTGCAAACATCTGAGTCCGGTTCTGCGGTTAATGGGTTAGCATGCGTGTTATTGGACCGAGTACTGGAATCATGCACACACTGCTGTGTTTCTGTACGACTCTCATGCATAGAATAAAGAGTTTCGTGGCATTCAGTAACGCTGCTTGGTTGGTTGGCAAATTTGCTCTTTAATATGCTGGTGAGGGTGTTGGACATGAGACTTGGAGCTGGAACTGTGAGAGGGCTTTGAATGAAAGATGACGATTCTGCTCTGAACCTGGCACCCGAACCCGTGGTGGGAGAAGGGTTGCTCTCGTTCTGACTAGGCATCCACTCTCGCTTCTTGTGGACGGCGTCGCCGTGCTGGGTGTGGGACTGGTGGTTGTACTGGTTTACGCGAAGGCTGTGAGAACTCACGCAGTAGCCGTCGTCCAAGTCATTTTCAGACTGAACGATGTTGGATTCAGGGGTCTCGGATAACGGAGGCAGGGAGATGTCGTCTGGGGAGGTACATTCGTATTCGTCGTTGGAGAGCGATTCCTCCGTGAGAAGTTCAGGGTGGAAGTCACTTTCAGGCACACTTCCTGCTGGAGCTGCTGATTCTGGTGTTCCATGTAGAAGAAATTCCTCCTCTAAAGAGTGACGACATGCGGTCTATAGAGATAAAACATACACAACCAAGGAGAAAACAGAAATATTCTTAATAATTTGTATTAGTATTACTTTGTGGAATAGCAAAATCATAAAATATTTTCTATACATTGTTTTATAACCAAAGCTAATGGGATACAATAATTGACACAGAAAATTTGTCATTTTATGTGACGCATTCAATAATACAATATACTCCAGTAATAAACATCTGTAAAATTAGATATTTAATTTAACTCTTTACATGTTTTACATTACTTTTCCATCAATCGGTGGAAATTAACAACACTTCATGTGTGCTGTGTAACACAAATTAGAGCATTACAGTCAATAAAATATTTATAGAATTTAAAAAATATTTTACATTTAAAACATGCGAGCCCAACATGGTGATTCAGAGGATGTGGATTAAATCCTGTTGCTTGTTCTGTAAAATGTGAAAAACTTTCAACAAAATATTTATTAAAGAAACATTACAGCCTAGAAAATAAATTTTCTTGATAGCAATCAAAATGTTTTGCAAAAATTACTAAAAGCATTTGAATTTATATGAAGGAGTTTAATTATTTGATAAAAATTACAGTTTTTTGTAGTTTTTTCGGGTATAAAAGTTGTCATGTGTAAGAGGACAACACTGAAATTTTCAACCTGTTTTTGTATTTCAATGCAATACAATTCAATTACAATAGTATACCGTGATAAAAGATCCTGCATTTTTGATACGTCACATGCCTTATTTAAACTCGATGTATCTGTAACAACTTTAGTTCACCCTGAAATGAAAATTCTGTTATCATTTACTCCTCTTGTCATGTTAAACCTGTTTGACTTTCTTCTGCAAAACACACACAAAATGATATTCTGTTGTATGGACAGAAAACCAATGCAAGTCAATGAGAACCAGCGGTTTTCTGTTACAAAATGTTTCTAAATATCTAAACTATTCCTCAGTGTGAAATCTGTGAAAATTCCTAAAAAGAGTAGTGAAATGACTGATGGGGAAACGAGTAGTAGGAGTGAATTTCCAGAGAGACCAAGTTCTATTGAAAAGGTAGCCGTTTCACTCCTACGACAGATAGTCGGCCATCTGACCAGAAGAACTGTTTATCTGTTCCCTGAAGCATACCTTTTGAATGTCTCTGATGCCGGGTCGTGATAGGCCTGGATCTCGTGGAGGTGGTGGGGGAGGTGATGGTGGGGTTTCTTGGAAGTCTCTCTTGGGTTGCTGCAGCGAGCAGCTCCTCTTATCTCTCTCTGCGGGGGAATGGCTCACCGTGTGCGTGTGAGAGAAGCTGGTGTGCATTTCCTCTCTCCTCTCTACAGTAGATTTGCAGGTGATGGTCTCCACCTTGCTCGTCTTGGAAAACGCCTCTTGATTTTTAACTCTGGTGTCTGACACTTTTTGATGCTCTGGATGATGTTTGTCAGGCAAATCTTGGCTTCTTATCTTGCGAAGCTGAGGTTTCTTGTTGATGGGTATCTCTTTAGTACAGTGGGGACCTGTCATCTCAGGTGTATGACCACTTTCCTTTTGCTCAGGCTGTAAAATAAGTAAGCGTTAATAAAAAGAAATGCTTGGAACGGCAAGTTAAAACATTTTTTATTCTTACAGTATCAATAGAGTCCCGTTTGTTGTTGTCCTCAGGTGTCAGAGGTTGTTTCAGTATTTCTAACTGTGGAAACAATACATAGGAAATATATTTTGTGTAATGAAAATACTCAATTGCACTAAATTGTTGGTGAAGTTAAATGTTTTGGAGATAAACAAGTGTGTCCAAACTGCTTCTATGTGTTCAGTGCTTTCATTTTCACCTGTAGTTTGGCCTCAAGGTCCAGCAGTCCATTTGAGAGCTCTTTTATCGATTCCACAATTTCATGATGCTTGTTGACGGTTCTCTCCATATATTTTTTCCCTTCTTCAGTGCCTTTATAAAAAAAACACCATCACATTTTCTGAGGGTGAAGGGTGGTCAACAATACAACAACAGATATTTCAGAACAAATTCTGATCACTTTCTCACCATGTAAGCGTACCGCCAGCTCTGTGATCTGGTTTATTCTCTCCTCTTGCTGTGGTATCGTGGGCCACATAAACTTTTCAAACTGTTTGTAGAGACTGCTGACTGCTTCTTTAGTCTCACACTGGGACGAATATTTCCCAACACGTACGATAGTGGAGCTTGCTTCATCACACCAAAAGTTGTACTGCGTTCAAAATGAAAAGTGAGGAGAAAATTTATTTTTAGCCAGTTCACTAAAAGAAACATGATTGATTGTCAGATTTCAAATTTTGCCTATTATTTTTTATTACATTATTATTCCAAAAAGTTTAAGCAAATGTAAAGACAAAATGTTTTCCAAACCAACTGGAAATAAGCAAGATGAACCAGTTACTTTTCTTATTATCTCATTAGATGTTTGGTACATCCTCACCTCCTCTAAAGCTTGCTGGAGTTTGACATTCATATCCAGGTTTTGTTTGTATTCCTCCACCGTCCTGTCAAAGTCGCCCACCTGTCTCTGGAGCTCATTTGAGGCATCTTCAATCTCTCTGAGACTGTTGCCAATGAAATGCTTCTCAGAGCTGCCAGAGACCTTCTGAGTAAACACTTGTAGCTTCTTCTTTAAAACCTGGAACAGGGAGAAATTTGAATAAGGATTATCATATCAAAATGATTATTATACATATATACATTATAGGACTATATATTTTTTTACTATTAAAGAACAGTTCATGTCTTCTGAGACCGTACATTTTTATGATTTAAACACTCCAGAGAGATGGATTAAAAAAACAATGAAAATGACACCATTACCTGTAGCTTTTCTATGTATATCTCAATTTGCTGGATCTGATTTTTCACAGCCTTTAGGTTCCTTGATTTCTCATTTTTCTTCATGTAGTTGAATTTTAAATTGTTGAATTTCTTCTTGAGATCTTTAAAGGACTCTCTCAGCTAAAAATAAGCAAGAAAATTGTGTTGTCATAAAAATTATGAATATGAAATGAAGGGCATTAAAATGTCACACTGAAGGCCAAATGCCAAAAGATACTGTAGATAGATAACTCAAATGTTGGTCTAAACTTCAAACAACGCAATCATATGACTGATACCACCACAAAATTTCTTTACAATATACTTATGAGTTATTTTACATTTATACATTTGACAGAAGCTTTTTTGTGGTCACTATGTATAAAAATTCTTACACAACCTGTCAATATCTCACAGAGAGGGGATCCGGCTGAGTTCAGGGGGATTATTTTAGAAGCATTAATGATGGACCAGTGTATGATTTATAATGCAGATCCATTTCTGTCCAGCCCGTTGGGCTTTTGCAATAGTGTTAGTTTTCGTAATGACAGGCTCAAGTTTCATCCCAAAGACAGCTGCTGCCCTGATATAAGAACCGGTTATATAGCTCTCTCTCATAACTGCCCTGGATGTTTTTCCAACAAAGGGCTGTAGAGGGAGCTTCTACACTCTAGGGAGACATTTGGGCCCATTGAGGCCCAATTTGCTGTTGGCTGATCTTAGTAGAAAAATAAGTAATCTGGTCTGACAAGTACCTTCATGCCAACATTGACTGAAAACATAAACTGTATATTTTATTTATTTAATAACCTGTTTATTTCGTAATGCCTGAGGAGGATAAATTAGCCCAGAAAAGTATGGTTTCTGTAACCTTTCCGCTTAATTTATTTTCCTGTGGGGGGCAAGCCCAAATTTGTCACTGTACTTGGAAAATAAGTGTGAAAGCACAAACCCCATAACCCGAATTTCTGAGTAAAATAAATGGCAAAACAAGCCCAAGTCACTTATTATACAGCGGAATCCATATCCATATGGTAGCATATAAAAGCTTTTTTAAGCGGTAGACAGCAGTGAATTTGAGAATGGGTGGTGAGAGAAATGGAGTCACCCCTGCAGATGAACAGCAGCAACTGTCCAAGCAAAAATGTCAGATTGTTTACTCGTGTATATTTATGACTAGGCGGAGCTTAGAGTGGTATGTTAGACAACATATGGTGACTCACATAAACATTACATTAGACATAATGTTGAGTCATGCCGTATTTAAATGAAATATAGATAATGTCTTCCTATCAAATATGTCCTAAAAAGAACTGTTATTAAGACTATGATCAAACACCAACACAAAACCCATTCCATTGTTTCATGCAAACTTCTAAAATAGATTTAAAACTCAGCTCCTTCTACCAAATGCTAAAACACTTAATTCAACAGAGACTTGACATTCTTTCTTTCGCGGAACACAAAAAAGAAATTTGGAAGAAATTTGTTAACCGATCAGCATCTGCACCTATTCACTACATTTTTGGGTGAACTACCACTTAAAGTAAAAATTACAAAAACTAAACTTAATTTAAAAAAATGATCATACTGTATAAAACCGCAGCATTGACAGATTCACTTCTACAGACAGCGTACTGAGTTTAAGTACAGTTACTGGGAAATTTCCCTTCCTTGCTTTATTTCAAGGCTTACAGAAGTCATGCATGAAAATAGCATGGCATCTCATGACATAAAGGTGACTCGAATATTTATTTAAGAAGCTTTTGATTCTTTATCTACAGGAGAAATAAATAGAAATGTAACTTATAGAGCATTGGTTTAACTCATACAACATCATGAGCTTCATGTGTTCACAGCTATCCTTATTGGTTTTGGTATACAGATCAATCTCAGTCTATCCGCAGCATTTAAAGTGATAATATAAAATAAAAAAAATTCTGTCATCATTTACCATTCACCCACTTGTCATTTCAAACCTGTATGACTTTCTTACTTCCGTAGAACACAAAAGAAGATATTTCGAAGAATGTTGTTAACTTGCATTGGTTTTGCGTCCAGACAATAGAAGTGAACGGGGGCCAGTGCTGTTCGGGTACCAACTTTCTTCAAAATATTTGTGTTCTGCGGAAGACATAAAGTCATACAGGTTTGAAATGACAAGAGACTAAATAATGACAGAATTCTTATTTTTGGGTGAACTGTCCCTTTAATGCAGTTTACAAAACTCATCAGTCAAATGAGATTTGTCCACTAGAGGGAGTCAGAGACTACTTATTTTTTTAATGCTGTCAGAACATTCAGATTTGTAATATTTATTCATTTAAAAAAATGGGCCTTTCACCAAACTAACAAACCAAAGATAAAAAAGTATCTGGTAAGGACATGATGATCCTCTCTTGGTTAGAAAATAACTATGTAAGAGATCTGATTTTCTGTCCCTATAAAGGCCTGCTGTGTAAAGACAGGGATTGAGTGGGGTGGGAAGTAAATATGCGATATGGGTGGAATTCTCCGTCTTATCAGAACTGATGAGAACAAATGGCAGAATCCCTCACCGCAGGGAGAGATAAACCTTGTCAACAGACTAAATTTAACAAGGGCAGACATGCCATAAATACTGCAGTAGAGAAACAATAAGAGCGGATGAAAACAGCCAAACATGTGTTACTGAGCCCTTGATCTGCAGGAAAATGAGTTCAAGAAGAACAGACATCAGGATCGAACTAAAATCTTTGATTAAATAATTAAAAGGAATAGAAAAAAAACATCAGTTTAAAGCATATAAAATATGTTATAACTTTAAAATTAAAAATACTCTTTAAAATAAGATAGTTTATTGAAACCAAGTTTAGGAAACAAATATGGAATATGAAAAAAATCTGAAAAAATGTTCAGAAAATAATCATCACAATTTTAAACCAGAAGATAAACTCGAGCATTACATTGACAAGTTAACATCCTTCAGGGTCTTTCCGAGTTGGGATTCATCAGATTAGAAATTAACTTTCGTAATCGTGACTGACGCAGACATTACTCACCTCACTGATCTCTTCCTTATAGAGACAGTAGTGGACGTTGCTCATTAAATTCTCTTCACACTTGTTAGCCTCAGCGATCCAGTTGGTGCTTCCTCTCTCCAACCTTTCCAGCTTCTCATGTAACCGCTGCACTGACAACACCAGCTGGCGCTTAAAGCGGGTTAGATAACGTCATTTTATCACTTGCTTCATATGGCAACAAGTATATTAGTATTATATTATTACAGCATTATACGTACAGTATATATATGTTTCAGTATTAAATTATACATAAATATTAGGCTTTTGTGGCAAAATGTTAAATGGAGAACACAATAGGGAAAGATAATAAACACCACAAGGTAAATGAAACAAAAATTCTATACAATAAGTAAATGACACAGTTCGCACCGACTGCTGTACAGTGTTGGTGATGTCAGCACCCAGCGAGAGAGCGAGCTTGTACAGATGGTGAACGTGCTTCTGTCTCTCCTGATGCTGGGTCAGCTGAGTTCTGGCCTGACTGGTGTCATTAAACACAGCCACCGGTTCTGCCTTTAAAATGGTATCAAACTGGAGAAAAAAACATTAAAATTGTATAAATAAAGTCATCAATAATTACATTTAACTATTAGTTAACAAGAACCAACAATGAACAATGAAGTAGTTTAGAAATTATTAACCTCAGGTAATCTTAATTTCACCATTTACTTGTTAAAACGTGAAAATGATCATTATGTTAACATAAGTGAGAATAATCTGTAATTTGCTTTTTATCATATTATAGTTCGCCCAAAGATGAAAATTCAGTCATCATTTACTCATCCTAAATATCTTTGTTCTGCTAAACATAAAGAAAGATATTTGCATCCCCCATTGACTCCAACAGTATTTATTTTCCCTACTATGGCTGTAAATGAGGAGGAGATCTGTGTGGTTCCTGACGTTCTTCCAAATATCTTGCTTTGTGTTCAGCAGAACAAAGAACATTTTAGGGTGAATTTTTTTTGAGACTGTCTCTTTAAGTCTGAGAAACGAAATTATAGAATTACATTTTTCACTTCAGTTTGTATTATTTCGTATTTAAATCACTTTCATTTATTCTCAAAGTGCAGAAAACAGAATAAGGTGTTGTGTATGGCAATTCTTGTTTTAAAATGCATTGCAATACTTTTTTGGATTCTGATGAAATTTTCACTTCACCTCTAGATAAAGCTGATGGAATTTGACAGCCATGCTGAGAACTGTCTCATACTCCCTCATCATATCTCTGACACGCTGATGGAGCTGAAGAAGCTCAGAAACTCTCTCATTCTTCTCTTTCACTGGTATTCCTTTCAATGCCAGCAGCTCTGAAGACTTCACTAAGAACTCCACTTCTGCATTAAGTCGCTATAAGTTTTCAAAAGTGACATTACTTGAAGATACAAATATAAGATTACAAAGAGAGCAGCAATGTTTCTTATACCTGGAACTCTGGCTTAGCAATGTTGAAGCTTTCTTGTAGTTTGGAGACAGTCTGAGCATCACCCCCCAAATCAACTTTTGATGCCGGAGCAAAAATCTCCTCCATTGCTTTTAAATCGTGTAGAGCCTGCAGGAAATCAACAAAATCAAACAAAGGTTGATATATTTCTTTGATGAACAAAATCAGATATGCTTAAATAATAAATGGAATCAATATGGACCAACTTTTAGTATTGTCTCTTAAACCTTGTAACATCAACTAAAAAAAAGACCTTACATTTCAATGGAATACTTTTAGATGTTTTTTTACTCAATCAGATATACTAATATCTCGGAATATACTTGAACTGTGCAAATGAGCAAAATACAGGTGAATTAAGTTACCTTTTTGACCTGATCCTTGAATTTTTTCCATTGCTTCTTCACCGATTTTATCTGACTATACTGAAGTTGCCAAGATGTCCACAGGTCAGATAACTCAGATTTTTTCTTGCTCAATGTCTCCATATGTTTCTCTACAACATTTCCCGCTGCTTTGACATTTAGATTCAGATTGCCACTGACCTGCAAATGACAAAAATATTAGGTTGAAAAACCCAATTCCCCCACAGGTTTCCAAACATTATCAGTAGCTGTGTTGCATTTTTAAACCATCCAAAGTGTTCTACCATGTTGGAAGAGTTGATAAAATTGTTGCTCAGATCCTGCATTGTGAAAAACCTCTGGAGCAGAGTCTGCCACTTTACATCCAACATTTCCTTCATGGATGCTCCTGTGCCTTCATTTTCCTCCTCTTCTTCTGGCTTGTTTTTGTAACATTCCTGCAACGTTCTTATCTGCTCCTCAACCTGTGACGTCCCACAAAACATCCTCATTGAAGTAATGAAACAATGTCCACACACAGAGAATAAATTACAGTGTTGCAGTACCTCATCAGAAGAGCGCAAGAAGTCCACATAGGGTCTGAGACTCTCCACGTGTGTTGAAATGATTCTGACCAGCGTTTTCATCTCCTCTGCCAGAAGAGAGGCTTTGTTGGACAACTCGACTGTATCAGAGGATTCCAGCCCCCGTAGCTCTTTTATAAAACCTGTTATAGCCTCAGATTCTCTCATGACATCCTGCAAAACAAAAGTATAATGAACATAAAATAAATTGCTTGAAATTCAACCGTATCATATTGCAGAGGTAGTGTGGATGAGTACGATCATGGCATCACCTGAGACTGTGAGAGGAGCTCAACGTGTTTGTTAAGTGTATCCTCAGCTTCGGTTAAGGTTGAACCGGGTTCTGTACTAGCTGAGAGGACACTGTGGCTTTTCTTTATCCAGCTGGAAACCTGCAGATTGGGACGTTTTTGATAAATCATTGATCAAATCAAATGGGTTAAATAGTAAGTACAGAATATCTGTAATATCTAAGTCACTGTGTTTTAACCTTCACAAAAATGAACAACTCAAAAAGCATAATTGTTCGCTTTTTCTAAAGTAAGATCAAAGTATCAACAAATTGATGATATTCCTTGAAGAATTATCGGTAACCAACAAAACAAGGTTACTACAGTTTTATCATAATTAAACTATGGCTAAGGGAGAAGCAGTTGTATTGAGTGAGCAAATTGTAATTGGGCATGTTTACCTAAATTTAAACATTATAAAACGCTTTACTGAAAGATTTCTCGTGTTGTTAAAATTCTTTTCACCTGAGGGTTCATTTAGGACATTTTGCATCTAAAACTGCACAGAAAACGCGAGCCACACTGCTTTCTCAAGCATTCTGAAAAGTTAAAATATTTTTATCTCGATGCAGCGCCACGCGTCACTCCCTATTTGCACGTGCCGCGTGTCAACATTTAAAAAAGGCACGAAATGTGAATCACCGCTTAAAGGCCCTGTTTTTACCCTGTTTTCGAAGCTTTGATTGTGTTTTTCGGATGCTTAACAATGGATGTTTCTAGTTTAAAAAAAAACTTTATATTTCACATATTTCAAGTCTATCGTCCACCGCTCTTCTCACAAAATGACTGGATTGCTTCCGGTTTCTTCAAATTCTGACCTTCCGAAACGCTGTGATTGGTAAAGCTGACCAGGTCTGTCGTGATTGGTTCCCCGCTTAGAGTGTGTGTGTGAAGAAAGATGTCCCACCCATACCATATCAGCGAGTTCTGCTCCTCAAGCTGTTGTGATTTGTCGATCCCCCTTTTAGCGCACGTGAATTCATAAGCTTTCGCTTTTAGCAATAAACAGTAACAATGGCGTCAACTTCAGCACATCAGTTAAAAACATGCAGATCCATCGAAGTGTTACGGAAGTCTGCTAGTGCATGCGCAAATGTCAATCTATTGTTATAAAGATAACGTTTTTTTGTACTATGGCGAGGAAAATGACACCGGACCGAATTGGATAATAAAACAAGCAGATTGACAAGGAGACTGCAAGCAGGACTTCTGAGGACGTTTCATAGAAGTGTTTTAGACAGAGGTATGCGCATACACACACAATATCAGTGTATTACACAGAACAGCTTTCACAGCCAATGTTAAAATTCACGGAAGCTGTTATTTCACCTTTGGTTATCTTAGAATTTGGTAGCCGAATTCTTATAACAAGGACTGTGATGAAAGAGAAAGTGATGAAGCGCGTGGCTCAGTCAAATGTTTACGATCTCTGAGAACCAAACACTACTCCAGCGGCTCTTCCTCTTCTCTGAGGAAGGTCTCGCCCCTTTTTTGGCATATTCCTTTGGGCGGAGGTTATTAAAAGCACTCAGAATAGTGACATCATGTACCCGGGAAGTAGAGGGCTTTAGTCAATTCCAGTCATTCTCTGTAGTCCTTGAAAAGTGAATTCTGTTTAAGACAATATCTCGCTTGGCATTTAACTTTGAGCTTTATCCTTTCGTAGATATTATTTGTTCTATAATAGCAATATTACACACTAACTAAAGGTTGAAAAATGTGATCGCGGGGAATGGCCACCTGAAATATTTGAAATATAGTAGTAATACTTTCATTGGGAGTTTTTGTAATTCTCCTTGTGTACCATAATACATTTGTAAAACATTATGATTCTTTAGCGTGAAAATAAAGAAATTCATGACTTGAACCAAGTAACTAAAAATACGCCAGTGTAAGACCTCAAGAGTTAGCTAGTAAAATGCTAAGCGCAAAGAGTAGCTACTCAGAATATAACATCATTCCATAATTCCTGTAGTTATAACTGCATTACTTTATTCTTCAAATGTGACAAATAAAAATCAATTTTTTATACCTTATCTACAAGATCTTCACATGAGGACGCCACTTGCTGTCTTCTGTCTGTTAGCTTTCGGTGTGCGTGGCACTCAAGATTCAGTACCTCCACTCTCTCTTTGATGTATCCCAGCATCCTGTGCAGCCCTCCAACACTAACACACAAACAAACAAGCACTAACACACTCTATATACTTTGTCTGATACTAAACAGAACATCAAAATCCTTTTATCATTCCACAGAACCTAGAATCTGGAAATCTACTGTGATAAGGGTTATTTTTAAACACACTGCCAGATCTGTTTTTTGTCTTCTCACCTTTGTGGATTGAGCTTCTGTAGTAACAGCTGACCTCTCTGAAGTGCCTCTGTGGATGCTTCTTTTATATTGCGTGAAAACTCATCGTGTTTCTTAGCTAACTCTGGTAATGGCAGAGATTTGGTCTTCAACTCCTTAAGGGCAGCCTGTATACCTCCAAGCACCTCAAATGCCTAGAAAAGTCATAAAAATATATATTCCTGTTAGTCTTGTTTTTTAACTCAAGACCATAAAGGAATATTTTGTGCAGAGTTTAGTCACCCTCGTATCATTCCAAACCTGTATGATTTTCTTTCTTCTGCAGAACACAAAAGAAGATATTTAATGTTGTTAGCAAATACTCTAACTCTTTGTAAGTCGCTTTGGATAAAAGCGTCTGCTAAATGACTGAATGTAAAATGTAAATTTAAATAACCTTGGCCCCCATTGACTTCCATTGTATGGACACAAAACCGCTTAAACATTTCTCCAAATATCTTCTTTTGTGCTCTACAGTCATATACAGGTTTCGAACAAAATTAGGTTCATAAAGGGTGACAGAATTGTCTTTAATTTTTTTGTGTGAACCATCCCTTTAAAAGTCACATTCATAATAAGCACCATATAAATGTCCACTAGGAGGCAGTGCGTTCAACAAAAATGTCATCCACACATGAGTGTGGTCAGAAGATAAGAAAACTGGATTGAGTGCTCAAGTAGCTCAGTTATTCAAACCCACACTTTAATCACAGCATGTGAAGTGCAACTGCATTACATACTTTATTAGCACTCCTGTAAAAAGCATTGCTGTCCTGCAGATGAGACAGGCGAGTCATCGTCAGATTGGAGAACTGCGCATGTGTGGCTTTGAGTTTCTCTCTCTTCTCAGACAAGCGCTGAAGGTCCAAGCAATCTTTTGTGGAGAGCATTTCAGACGCTTGTTGTAGTAACCTTTCCACCAGCACACTCCAATCCTAGAGGTACAAAACACAATTCAGTAACAATAAGGCTTCAATGAAGTTAAAAAAGGAATGATGGGGTCAAACATATGAAGGGATAGTTCATCCAAAATTTGCATCATTCAAAATTAAAATCACCCTCATGTCGTTCTTAATCTAAACCCATATGACTTTTTCTTTTGAACACAAAAGCAAATATTTTGAAGGGGTCATATGACACGGCTAAAACGGATATTATCGTTTGTTTTAGATGTAATGCTATGTGTCTACAAGATTTAAGGTTAAACAACGCTGTATTGTATCTCCTCTTTGTCCCGCCTCTGTGAAACACCATATTTTTTACAAACCTCATCGCTCTGAAAGGCGAGGTGTGCTATGATTGGCCAGTTAACCAGTGCGTAGTGATTGGTCAAATACTGTAAGCATGTGACGGAAATGTGACCTCTTACCATATTTGGAACATCAGGTTCAAAAGCAATTGTACTGGCAGGTGCGCCCACCTTACTTGCGTATACATTTTTGCGGTCATTTATTCCACGATCTGACGTACATTTGTTTAGGGCAACTTATAACACACCAAAGACACAGAAAAACATGTATTTGCACCATATGACCCCTTTAAAGAACATTGGTAACCAAGAAATGACCCCCATGACTTCCACTGTGAGGACACAAATTCACTGAGACATTTCTAAATTTTCTTCTGTTGTGTTTCATAGAAGAAAGAGTCATATACAGGTTTTGAACGACATGAGGTGATAAAATAACAAAACATTTTGGGGGGGCTGAACTATCCCTTAAATCAAACAGCCGTACAGTACCTTGGTTTTCTGTTCCATCTCTTTGTGTTCCCGAAGCAAGTCCTCATTTTCAGACAGGGATGAACCAAGCCGATTGTTTTCCAAGAATAAAGTGAGATTTTCCTTCAACCATCGTGTTACCTGTTTAAAAGTCAAGGCACCCTTGTTTATAAAGGGCTGTATTTTAGATTGTATAGAAGCAGCTTTAGTTAATATATACTATGGAGTCCAAAAGTCTGAGGCCTTTTTATATGTACGAATAATAAAATAAAAATAATAGCTTTTATTAAAATAGATAAATATAAAAGTGGATTGAAAGTCATGCACAAATTCATATTTCAGCGATTGTATAATTTTATAGTATAAAAAGTTGCAAAAATAAAGAAAAGCTTAAGGCAAGCTTATGTTTATTATGTAAATCAGTGCTGAATCATTGTCCTTGCGAGCAGTAAGTGCTTAGCTCGTATCAGCTAAGTATATGACCTCTCAGCATGCAGAGTATGTTTGGCAGTTATTTTAGCTCAACATTTTTATAAAGACGGCCGGTCATCAAAATGTCTTTGCAGTGCGACTGCAAGTGAACCCTTTACAATTCAAGATTCTGTTAAATAATACATATACAAATTAGGATTTCCACTCTGTATATTATACTATTTCATTACCAAGATGTGCAATACGTAATGGCAAGACATTTGTAGACCACCGTGAAGTACTTGGAACAGAACCCATATTGGGATTTTCTTTTTGGAGAAGGTCCAGACACATCACTGCTGGTATTTTATTCTCTCATCACATCTTTTCACCAGTGCAAAAAGACCATTGACACCTTAAAGGCTATGCATCAATTATAGCTCAGGATAATAATCATAATCATGTATTTTATTTTCCTTGCTGTCCATAAATGGATCACAAATAAAAATAATTGTGACATGACTACTCTTTTTAAACGAGTAACCATACATCCATTAAAGATGACTTGGCAGGCTCAAACATACTTTTTTCATCAAGGTGACTTACTTCCTCTTCCTTTTGCTCCCATTGGCAAATCTGATGTACCATTTCCAGCTCATGCTGTTGTCGTCTCATGCGAAGGTCCACTTGCCTGCGTCTGTCCTGCAGAATCTCCATTAAACCTTCAACCTTTCCAAAGCTGTTCCAGGCCCCTTGAGAAGCCCTGCCATACCGCAGGGCCTGTTCCAACTGAAAGTCCTTCAGAAATTCCAGCAGCTCACGACTTTTATTCAATACCAGCATTGACTTCTCCAACATTCCTGGTGACAAAGCACACATCTCAAAAAATGCTGGTGTTTTTATTGTTCATGCGGTTAACGTATAATTGAAAAATGACAGATATTCTGAAAGGCTGTGGGGATATTCCAAATAGTCATGATGTAAATCTGAGACTAATCCCTTCTAATAAAGTTATCAGCATGGCGCCGAGCGCAGTACCAGAGGTGTCAGTGCTGATCTACAGCCCTCCCTGAAGCTCACATAATCACATGAAAGATGTTTTAATTTGTGCTCGAAAGGTAACTTAGGACAAAAAATGATAATTCTTATTTTTTCATGAAATATTGCAGCATCTATAGTAAATAGCTTATCAATATGGATCATTTTCTTTTTTAAATTCATGTACCCTCATAATCTTCAGTTAAAATCTGAAAATGCACTTCCACCCTGAAATGACTATCCATCTCAAATTATGTAAACTAGACGGATTGGCCGGAGCATTCGTTAACTCCTCCCCTTCAATTGTCAGTCTAATGCAAGCATTACAAAATTGATCCAACAGCTGTTTCTACTTATCCAATCAGTCGCAGTGAAACACGCAAGCCACGCCCGCTTATTTTCTCCTTTGAAATTCCTTTTTTTTTTTTAAGAAAACGTAAAGTAAAGACGATCACAACTTCCGGTTCACCAGGACTTTAAGTTTCTTTGTCATTGTTTAGTAGCAAAACATTCCATTTACATATTCCTGTCTGTTATACTAAATACTATTTCCCATTCTTTTATGTTATTTTCTGTAAAGCTGCTTTGCAACAGTGGACCTTGTGTAAAGTGCTTAGAAATCAAACTAGAAAGAGAAATAGATGTAAAACTCTTACCTCTTCTTATAGTACTCTGTCTCTGAATCATTTCACTCATGTTGTCTGCAGAAGTCAGATCAGGATCAACATTCTGAAAGTCCTCCGCTTCATCAATCTTGATAGCAAACTGTAAATTGAAAAAGTTAAAAGTGTATATATTATATATGTTTTGGGGCTCAATTATTATCATATGACAATCGTTGAGTTTCATTCTTTCAACATCTGCTCGGAAACAGTGTTTGACCACCTGCTGGTGAAGGACAGCTTTTAATTACATGTTACACAAAAGGTGCAGATGATTCTGCGCACATCATCATAACAGTCATTCAACAGGAAGGATGTCTGTTGAAATGTCACTAGCAAAACAAATATGTGACCTTACATGTGACAACCAAGCTGAAGTCATATTTTTTGTGATTTAAACTTTTCTACATAAAATCATCATACATAATGTAAAGAGCATCATGTGAAAATATAACCTTGACATATTTAATATTCACTGAGTGTCAAAGATTGAAATCAATGTGAAATTTATAATGTCATTATCTCAGATTTAGATCGTGAGACTTTCACAGACACCGTCACCTATTCAGTAAAGGGACAGTTACCCAAAAATGAAAATTCTGTCTTCATTTACTCATCCTCGAGTTGTTCCAAATCTGTATGAATGTCTTTGTTCGGATGAACACAGAGACAGATATTTGGAAGAATGCTCTTAACCAAACAGTTATTGGCCACCATTGGGTACCACAGCAGGAAAAATTGCTGTATTAAAAACAAGAAAATAAGTTATCTTGAATAATGTAGGACAGCAAACAGTTCTGGGGCACTATTGACTAACGTTGTCATTTTTCCTACTATGGTAGTCAAGAACTGTTTGGTTACAAGCATTCTTCCAAATATCTTTTGTTTTCACGAACTCTTCTATATATCTTCCAAATATCTCTCTCTGTTTTTATCAGAACAAAGAAATTGACACAGATTTGACAATTTCTATTTTTGGTTGAACTTTCTCTTAATATACTCAACATGTGTTCTTATTTTCCCAAACTAGCATACAACGCTTGTGATGAATCAGCACCTTCTATCTTTTGTTTCAAGCTTAAATGAGTTGCTGATTTCAATAAATGATGTAACAGATTCAACCCTCGGATCAGCGGAAACAGCTGTTAGCTAAATAAACTGAAGAATTTACACAACATTGTGTGTTGTATTTTTAGTCAGTATAAAATAGCACGTGGTTTTCCCACTTTAAAGCTGTGAAAACAAAAAATATCCATTGTATTTCTAAACAAATACATTCTATACAGTGCAGTCCAAGAAGCTTAGATCAAAGGGTCCTGTGGCATATTTAACCATCCGAGACTTGTTTATATTATATATTGTTCGGAGGAACCTGATGGTGTTTGTTCATTATAGTACTGAATATTTTGTTTCGGGCTAAAGTTTGTAAACAGGTTTTCAAAATTTCACCATTGTTTGGATTTTTGTTTTCGAGACCAAAAAAAGCTCAAATTTAGGAAGCTGAAGCTAGAAAGCTCCATCATGCTGGTGTATTCTTCCCCCTCTATGACTCCTCTGCAAGCTGAAAATGAATGCATTTCTTCTCCGTTACCTCCAGAGCACATTCGTAGAAATCACACGCCAAAATCAGAAGAGATCTCCTCTTCTCCAGATGGTTCACCAGCGTCTTCCAAGCCTCGCCGAGAGAGACAGCCATGGCCTCATACACCAGCGCATCTCCCGGCTTCTCAATCGCTTTTTTATCAGCCTCTTCCAGCAGAGCCCAGACAGCCCCTTCATTTCTCTGACAAACAAAAGAACAGTTCACACTTTTTATGAAATGAAAAAACACAAGTCTCAAATATATTTGTACACAACCTTTCAATTAATCTGTAACCACGTCTTGGAAAAATTGAGAGCTACCATGCCGATTGGAAATATCTGCTTGGCAGATGCATACAACTGAATTATGAAACATACTGTAAACATTGGGTGAACTCTCCTTTTAAGATTAAAATACATTCCCTTGAGTTGCATTTACTAAACATAAAGCCAGGTATCTGGTTCTGGAAACATTAAAGTGTACAAAATATCCAATTATACTATGCAACATCTGTTGAGAATTATTCCTCTTCATTTCAGAACCATAACATCATTGATTCTTACCCTCAAATCTAAACAACATTCATCATGAATCCAATCATACCGTTAACAATCACATTTCAAGGCTCAAGTGAAACCTTGTAGTTAGAGTTAAAGTTCATGTGCTATAATGAGACCTGAAACAGTGACAACAAAATCACCAACGGAAATATCATAAATCACCACGGCTCACCGAGAAGACCGATTACTTAATGTAAGCTACAGAAAGGCACTTGAATACTAGAAATACACAATACAGAAAACAATACAGATTATACTCATAAAGGATATGTGCAATGCACATCAAATCATGACATTGTGGTTGATGCTTGACAGGTTCAAACTGGATTAAGAGAAAAGTAGTAAAAGAAGATATTTTGAAGAAAGCTGGTAACCCAACAATGGTGGTACCCATTGACTTGCATTGGTTTTGTGTCAATACAACAGAAGTGGATGGGTATCACCATTGTTCGGTTACCAAGATTCTTCAAAATATCTTTGTTTGTGTTCTGCAGAATAAAGAAAGCCATACAGGTATGAAATGACAAGAGGATGAGTAAATGATGACAGAATTTTAATGTTGGGTGAACCGGTCTAAACCAAAAGAACAAACCTCTAGAGTTTACCTTCAGTTTTGTTAAAAGCTGCTCGTGTTCCTGTAAATGCTTTTTGGTCTCATCCTGGTTGTTTCCGATCTCCAGGAGGTTTGGTTGTGCTTCAGTCAGCTGTAGCTGTACCAGTTCTCCACACTTTAATAAAAACGTCAAAACCAAAGACATGTTTACATACATTGACATTGATGCACGTGCACCCCTTCATCCACGTGGTCTCAAGTGCGTTTCACATAATGTAAACAACACTAGGAAGAAGTTATTTTCCGAAGGCCTTCTATACTGGACACTGACCAAAAAGCATTTGATTTCAAGGCAAAGTACTCTCAACAGAATTCTCAACAGATCTATAGCTCTAATGCACACGCTGGCCTGCGAATAGTGCTGATCCCAAAATCGTATCGCAATTTGCAAGTACTAGACGAGCCATTCTGAGATTGAATGCAATGTTAAGCGCTACAACAGCTGTCGCAGCACGTCCCGTTTGATAAACAAATGCAAAAAATAAAGTTTAAAGTATGCGGACTGATTGCTATCTGTTTATTTCCGCCGTATATTTTAAGATTGTGAATTGCGTTTATTATACAGGCATGTGATGCCAGGATACCAACATGCCATAAACTCTTGTGTATGAAGAAACAGCCTTTGTAAATGAGCAGTTTGCTCAGAAATAAGCATTCAAAAATCACACACAGGCTCTAACCGGTGTGCTGCATTTTAGTGGAACATTAAAGAAGAAACTTGTATAAAAATGTCTTGGTTCCATAAAACAGGTAGTAGGCTTCCAAGTTTCCAGCACTACAGGAACACAGCAGTCTTTGTTTTACAAGCAATAATAGCAAGACTAAAAGCTTGACAGCAGAATGACAAGATCCAGAGAATAATCTTGAATAATTCAGGCCTTCAGGAGAATGGATGGTCACAGAGCTCAGTGTTTTACTCATAGCTTCTTGACTTCCATTAAGTCTCTACACCTCGGGCATTGTTGAAAATTCACATTCCGTTGAAATTTATAATGGAAAAAACTAAAAGGTTTTATTGATAGGTCAAGCCAAGAGCCTGTTGAATAAGCAACGTGTGTTCTGACATCACTCAACAGAAAAAATCCAAACCCACTCACGGTGTCCTTCCATGAATATGAAATAAGGCCTAAACTCTTTAAAATAAAGGTGCTTTAAAGGTTTTTCACAGGGATGCCATAGAAGAACCATTTTTGGTTCCACAAAGAACAATCTCTTTCTTACTTTTTTATAATCTAAAGGACTTTTTTGCAACAAAGAAAGTCAGATGTTAAAGGTTCTTCTTGGAACCATTTAGACAAAAAGGTTCTCGTATGGTATCATGAAGAACCTTGGTTTTTAGTGCAAGCATTTAAAGACACATTTACACCACGGTAATATAATGCAATTAAAAGCATAATAGTTCAGGCGAAAAAGTACAATTCTGTAATTTATTCACCGATACGATATTTTGAGAAATGCCCAAGTGGTTTTGTGTCCATACAATGCAAGTCAATGGGGTCCAGTGTTGTTTTATTAATAACATTCTACAAAATACCTGGAAGAAAATCATACACGTTTGAATGACATGATGGTAAATCGTTTTTGGGCGAATTATCCCTTTAAACAGATTGGTGTTCAAAAGTCTGAAAAAATGACATATTTTCCAAACAAATGCTTAAGATTATGGACAAAGACAAGTCTTGACTTTAATAACTTTTTATATAAATTTATTTTCAAAAGATCCTCCACTATTCACTGGACATGTTTACAGTTTATAAAATATTTTCTAGATGCTCTGTGAAACATTCTTAAACCCGATGATCTATGTTCTCCCAGGCTGTCTTAAGACACACTTGTGGAGTTCATGTCAGTTCGAGTGCATTCTGTGTCAAAGCACAAAAAAGCGTAAACTTTTGTTTCGATATTGTTTTGTTGTGTTTAATAAGTTCTGCATAGAGTAAAAAGCGAAAAGAAACAAATCTCATTAGTGGTCTTAAACATTTGGGTCCCACTGTATAATAAAGAATTCAATTCTGCATCAAATAAATAAGAGACACGAATCAACCAGATATGAGACTCATTTGTTAAGACACCAAATGAAGGCTTGGTTTGAATAAAGTAGAACAATTCAAAGTACCTTGAGCACAGATACAACAATCTGTGAAGCTCCAGCCTGTACAGCCACAGTGCTGATTGTCGTTGTGGACGGTTGACCTCCTGCATCACCTTCACCGGACATTGTGGACACTTTCCCCCCGAGTCCACGTGTCCAATATTTAGAAAGGTCAGAATATAGCTCAGGACACACAGTTTCTCTCTGACCCCGCAGATGGTTTAAATCGAACAAACTGGAGCTAAATGCTTCGTTTAAAGTGACAGCGTCTACATCCACATCAAAGATCCAAACTCCTCACAGCCTTTCATGAAACTTCTTTCAGCATTTGGGCTCTGGCAGACTCCACGGGCTTGAATCAAGTTTATGGCGCAAACACAGTCGACTATGTTGACAGGGCAGAGTGAGGCAGGTTAAAAATAGAAATATCCACTAGGTTTATCACACTGTGCTGAGAGCAGTTCGACACACCCCCTGTTTAGTGGCTTGCGTGTGTTTCTCTCTCCCCTCCCCTTTGCAAACATCTCACTTTTTCTAACCTTTGCTTTCCATTGGAAACAATCATTTTTCCTCACTCTATTTTGTCATCGGGCACAACTTAATCTGGAATCTCAAAACTGCCATTCCCAACATTCCCTTCAAGGCATTTTTCCATCAATACTCATGTTTGAAATGACAGAAGAGGATGAGCATGTTGTGTTCTTGTCTGCTTGTTTCAAACCACAGAGTGCCAGAAAGCCACATTGCATTCCTTCCTATTAAATACATGATTTCAATATTATTCAAATAACTAGAGCTTTGTATGTCTATTCAAATGCATCACATTGATTAACTGTAATGTACATTACAAAAGCAAATTTAAAAATGTTAAAAAAATTACAGAGGTTTATGATCTGGTGTATTACAAGTCAAAGATTAATGAATGGGCAAACCTCAGGCGTTCTGATAGTCAGAAGTGACAGTTCTCTACACACTTTAATCCCAACTTTTACAAAGATATTAATTTAAAATATAATAATGGGACTAAAATCACATCTTAAACAACTCTTTTAAAATCACTGTCTGGCAATGTAAAATAAGAACTTTAGGGGTTCACCCAGCAATTGTGAAAAGACTTGAAAAATGATATATGTATGTGCATTGTAAAACCCTAAGAAAACTATGAAAAACATATTGCATTGAACTGGTCATTGAGGGCATTTCAACAACGGAGTTGTAGATTAAATACTAAGATCTATTTAAATAAGTTGAAACTTACCATGGTTTAACTATAGCAACCTTTGTTATTGGGTTTTATTTGTAGTACCATAATAAACTTAATGATAATGAATTATAAAAATAATACAATACATTTAATATTGTCTAAATGTGTGTGTCTAACCATAATATTTAAGTAAACTATGAATTAATAAATATTAATCAGTCCACCAAAAATTAATGGCTACTTAACTTTTACTGCAGTAAAACCATGGGACATTTTTACAGGTATTTTGGCAGTTAACTAATCATATGCTTTTCACAACAAAGTGTTCCTACATTAACATAAATCATGTAAACATGTATCCAGACACCCTCTTCATGTGAAAAATGTTTCTTGTAAATCTCTGTTTTTCAAAAGGTGCCGTTCATTTCCCCAGAGGTGAAACAGTGGAAAGAATTACAAAGTGAATGTTTCAATCATTGTCAAACCAAATACTCACTGTTAGAGTAATGTTGTCTTTTCCAATGAGGACAATAGCGTTTGCAAAACGTCCTGAGCCTCTGGGGTCTTCCTATCTGTGCCTGATGGAGGAAATGTTTTGAGATACAGTGGGGAAAAATCAGGGCAGCATTGGAAAAGCATACAGATCTGCATATCAGCAGTATAACATTTGCTTAAACTTTGAGTTGTTTTCCTTTAAATCCCATAAATCCTGATATTATTAAATTATTTTTAGGGAGAGAAGCCCAAATTTGTTTTCCCTTCTAATAAAAGTACAAAGCAATCTATATAAAGCAATTGAAATTTAAAGGCTTTTATACATTTGATTTTACCTCGCGAGACATTCATTACAGGAGACATAAAGAGGCTGGTTGCAAAGACCGTTTCTCTGAGTTTTACTACGAGTCTGCTTGTGAAGAATGTCTATATTTTAAACCCGATTAAATGAAATAACAAACATTAACTACCATGAGAAAAGAGCTTATTCATTTTCATTTTGCTGTATGGATCTGGCACAAAGGTAAAAAGACACTGGAAATCTTACTAAATGTCATAGTATCAGTATACTATGAAGTTATTTTATGAAGTTTCCTCAGAGGGCGGGTCTTCCCTCACAGTTCAGACATACCATCAGTATTCCCTAAATGAGAAGAGACACAGCAGCTGAACAGACAGCTGAGAAATTTCAAAGCCTTCAAAGAGCACCAAGGGGCAGTAGAGGACTTAAGGAAACCCATGAGGCCCCAGACACCCGTGCCATGTGTCAGGGGCCCTGTCGAATTCACAAGTTTATTAATAGACAAAATTCCGGCTCCTCAAACTGATTCCTCGCCCGGTCAACACATAAGCACCGTCACTGTGATTCAACTCTCTGGAAATGTGCCATGAATGTACAGTATATGTTCACGAAAACACAATAGTTAAAGACAAACGTCACGCTGTCACGGGTGCGATGATGTCAAATGCTTTATAATATGTCAATATTAAATGATGTCTATGAATTATAATATGCCAAAGACAAATCGTTTCAGAAGAATCTGATCAACATTCTCTGTTAATAACTATAAGAATGTATGGAACTGCGCCTGTTTAATCTGTTATATAGGGACCAGGGCACCTCCCATAATCTAAATAAATTAATTTAATACATTGTTGTAGTTTAGGTTGTAGCATACTTACAGTATGCATAGAGACAACTTCCAAGATCAATTCATTTGCAAAAAAAATCCAAGATGAATTATACAAAGGAATGGATGGCGCTAAAAGGTGCTGTGTGTCGTGTTTTGGATGATCTATTGACCGAAATACAATACAATATACAAAACTGTCTTCAGAGGTGTATAAACCACTTACATAATGAAGCTAATAAAGGAGCTATTTCTATCTACATACACGCGTGTCCCCTTACATGGAATTTACCATGTTGTTTCTATAGTAGCCCTAAATGGACAAACTCACTCTACAAAGCATGTTTTGTAAATATGCGACGACATCTTAGTTCTGTGTCAGCTGCTGTGAAAGGGAGTGTTCACAACCTCAGCACTAGATGCCTCTAAATCTCATACACTGGACCTTGAATTGTCGTGACAAAATTATGAAAAAATATTTTTGTGGCGGAAGAAAATTTTGAATTTTCCAAATTCAATGTACTGTATAAGTTCTTATATGCTACATTTTCTATCTCATATTTGTCTTATATGATTTACCCAAAAGCATAGGTCATTTAAAAAAAACACAGGTTGCCATTGATTCTATGTGTAAATAAAAGCCCAGTCTCCTGCATAAGAAAGTTTTAGTACAAACTGATGCATCATGAAATGTACAAAATAAAACTTTTTGTGGTCAAAGGCTTCCTTAATGCAAACTGTAATATATTAAGTACCATGAGACGCAAAAAAAAAAACAATCACTATATTAACTACCATGAGGAAAAAGCTTATTCATTTTCATTTCACTGTGTAAATCCGTCATAAAGATAAAAAGTAAACTAAATGTTATAGTATTAGTATACTATGAAGTTATTTAATTGCGTATTAGTGAACACTAATACTTCAGAATCAATGGCAACCGGTGTTTTTTGAATGACCTATGCTTTTGGGTGAAGAAAGTATGAAAATATATAAGATAGATATAAGAAAATGTAGGAAATAAGAAGACCCGCCCTTAAATGCTGTATTCTGTAGATGTGGGAAACACAATAGCAATGCTTGAGGCAACTAAAGACACACTTGACTTACAAAACATCTTGAAAAAACAACACAAAGTTGACAAAATCATGAAACGTATTTCCCATGTTTATTAAATGGGTGCTTGAATATTCCTGTACAGCACTGAACCATGAGGCAGCTTTACACAAAGCATATGCCAAGTAACCAAAGTCCTGTAGATGGTAATGACCTGCCAAATTAATGCTGCAGTGAAAGAGACAAGCTTTCATCTCCGGTCACCTCCTACTCAACCTTTTGTTCATTTATTTTATACAACCTTTTTTTCATAAAATACACTATAGCCTTTAAAATGGCGAAAGCATTATACAATTAAAATGGCATGTCAAGGTAAAAAACAACAAAGGAAAATAAAATAAATATGGAATTAATATTTGATAACATGCATCCATATGCAAGCAGCGTACGCGTTAGACTGACGTATTATGAGATGAAACATAATTCCATTTCACATTTCACTGTCAAAACAAAGCTCTTAACAACATTTCTACATTGACTTATAAAGCTCTGCATTTGTTTTGTACCATTCAGCTTGAAGTTAAATAGTTTCTGACGCTCTGTCATGAACTGTATGGCGTCTTCACACACCATCTTCAATCTGAATGGCCTCCATCACTGATCTTTATATTGGCGAAGGATTTGGCTAACAGAAAGCAACTTAAAAGAATTATAAAATACATTGCTTTCTGTCAATCAGGAAAGGCATACAAATTTAAAGCACCAGATACCAATAGGGGTATGGAAGCCGCTTTATGTACATTCTATAGGCTCAGCAGCACCATCACAAGCTCAGGGTGCCTCACCGGAGGACAAGCAAGGCGACAGGTACAGTAAAGCTTCATTGGGAGACAAAAGTTCAAAGTAATATGTTCGGTTTAGAGTTCAGCTGTCCACGCAAGCAATGCAACACGAGCCTGCGGGTGTCTATCTTTAACTGCGCTCGGTAAGTTAAGATGGCACGGTGAGTTGGAGTACAACAGAAATGGCGGGTGATCGGGGTCACTTCTGAACTGGTACTTGAGGATCAGGTGCCGTGCAGCCAAACCACGCTTTTTCCCGTGAGGAGCCGTGAAGGGTATCAGATCCTCAAGTTTCCCTGGGCCCCGCCTCCAGAGTATCATCATCAAGCCGTTGCTCCGCCTCTTCCTGTAAAAATCGCTTTTCTTCCACTAGTTTCATTCGGTCCCGGATGCTTTCAGCGGAAGAGGCCATTTCGCCAGGACTGCCAAAGAACTGCTCGCTCCTGCACCGGGGTGATAGGGGTGGAGGGAAATTATGACAAAAGATATTTACATCTCAGTGACTGCCAAATAACCAGGAGATATCATTGTAATCTTAGACAAGATCAGAAAACAAAAACCTTGCAGTTCCAGTTAAAAGTGACAAAGAATGTTTCTCAGAATCTGTAAAACGTTTTGATTCAGAGGGATAGTTCACCCGAAAATGAAAATTCTTGCATCATTTAGTCACCCTCATGCCATTGCAAAGCTGTCTGACTTTTTTTCCTCTGCAGAACACAAAAGAAGATATTTTGAAGAATGTTTGTAACCAAATAACATTGTCCCTAATTGATTTCCATTGTATGGACACAAAACCACCTAGACGTTTCTCAAAATATCTTTTTGTGTTCCACAGATGAAAGAGTCATACACAGGATTTAAAGTGAGAGTGAATAAATAATTCCGGGAGGGTGAACAATCACTTTAAAGACTTAACTGCTCAAAAATGTGTAGCCTGTGTATGAATTCAAATACAAAACTCAGGTCAAGACAAGTGTGTGTGGAAGTGAATCCTTAAACAAATGGATATGAACGGAAACAGACAGTTATTTCAGTAAGTGGTTTGTAGGATCAATAACTCTGAGTTTTTAGCTCTTACCCGTCAGGAAAAATAACGGCCACAGTGAGTCTCTCCAGCAGAGATTTTCCCATTGAGTCCAACTCTTCACATGTCTCCAAATCCAACATCATCTCAGCTGATTCAGGACTCTCCCTCAAAATCTGCGGACAAAGACAAAATCACTTTAGTTTTTCCTTTTTGCATCTGGCGTACACAGTTGCTTTTGTTTCTTGAAAGAGAATAGCATTAAAGTGACAGTTAACACAAAAAAAAATATTTTCATTTACTCTGAACTGTTTGCTTTTCTACATTCTTCAAAATATCTTCTTTTGTGTTCAACAGAACAATTTTTTCTTGGGAATGAGTAAATGAAGAAAGAGTTTTCATTTCTGGGTGAACTACAATGGCTCCAACCTTCTCAGCTGCAGTGTGGAAGGCACTGGCCATCTCTAGCCTGTGTTGTCTCTCGTCAGATGTGACAGTGAACTGTTTCCACACCCGGTTGAGTCGGGGCAGCGTGTCCCCTGATGAACGTGTGGTACAACGCAGAGACTGGCACAGCACCACTGTGGCCTGTAGCAGCTGCCTGCCGTAATCATATGTGCTCTGAAAGCAGAACATAAAATTGCTTCAGTAAAAATATGTGTTTGGATCAGTTATTGCTTTGATACTGCCTACATAGAGAGTTGCCTTTGAAGAGTACCTGAGCCACATCCACAAACTTCTTGTGTTTCTCCAGCAAAACTTTGGTTTCCTGCGCATCATCCCCCAGTCTGATGTGGGTTTTGAACAGAGCGTCAAGCAGCTCTCCCAACCACTCGACAGCCTGAGACATGACACAACTGTTACAGCCCCTTAGGAACCACAGGCCACATCAAAGAGAGAAAGCGTTTTCATTTCAATCTCTGACCTGTGAAGCATCCTCCTCGCACTTGAACAGCTGAACCATCTGCAGCATCTTCAGTCTCCTGACATCAACCATGTCCTCACACCTATGAAACAATATCAGACACAAACGGCTTTCTTTTATACTTGCCACACCGAAAAACTTTTTAGGAACTGATTTGCTTTTCTGGGGTTGAAATTTGATAATGAATAAGAAGTGAATTAGAAATGACAGGATGAAGATTTTATACTGAACAGCATTCAAAAGACATTTAACAGGAATAAGATTACGTTTTGCAACAAAACAATAATAAATGACAAATAAAATAATATTTTATTCGCACATTTATATATAAAGAACATTATATGCAAAAAGTAAACCATGCAACAATTAAACAAAATCATAATAGATAAGTGACATTTATAAAAGGTCTTTAATTTAATATTTGATCAAGTTAAGCTTTAATAAATAATAAATACATATTTTTCAACTAAATTAGGCCTATTTATATTAAAAAAATAATATTATTGATACAAACTTTAATCAAGAACTTTATATTTAAGCTTTACTTATAAAATAAACGAACAGAAATAAGTAAAACTAAAAAGGGAAACTTATAAAGGTTCTTTAATTTTAACATTTGGGAAATAAATTGTAAATTACAAATTTAAATTATAGTTTTCAACCTATCAGTCATATTTCTTTCAACTGTTATCAAAACAAATAACAAGACAACATTTTTATAAAAATTTAGGAACTGACTTGGTACTTAAAGTGGATTCTTAATTAAATTCTGAATAGTGCACAAGCCTGACTCGAGGTGACGTGACCATGTCTTTATTATTGAAGAAAAATATCAAAAGAGAGGAACCTCTGTTTGCGGAGCTGCATATCCTCAGTCACGCTGTGAATGTGGTCGACATTCTCTTTGTTCTCAATAGTTACATCCTTCCCGTACGAAAAGGATGTCTGGGTAGTCATTTGGTCAAGCAGAACTTGGCCTTTTTCCCTCAGGCTTTGCAAGGCACCCTCTGGAAAACAGTGAGAGAAGGTCAACTGAACATTTCTTCTCATAAACGCCTGTGTGGAGTTTGACTCTACTGCTCACAATGTGTTCAATGACTGATTGAAGTTTACAACACATAAGGCAGGAGCAGTCTGAACTCTCTGGTTTTTGAATGATAAGATTGGGGTTGTGGTGTATAAGTAGGAAAACGGGTCTTCCTAACCTACGCTCTTGAGCTTCTCCTCCAGATGTTTTAGAGTCTGCTGGATTGCAGCTCCATCTGCAGGGGCGACGTCTGCGCAGAGCATGCCCAGTAACCCGTCTAACTGCTGAGACAACTGACAAAAAATACAGTGCTGTTACATTTATCACTGGTTGACTCACGAATGAGGAACCACTCAACATATACAGCCCACAATAGTAGGCTCAGTCATGTTTTGCTGACACCTAGTGGTGTAGATGCAAATTTTAGCTTTTGATCACCATTGTGGAAATGATTGACGCACTAAAGTAATAAAAGTAGCTGGCTGGCTGTGTCCTCAAGATGTCTGCCTCTAGAAGGCGAACTCGATAAATCTTTTCAAAATTAAGGACCTCTGATTACATTTGAAGAAAATATTTCTATGTTAACAACAAGAGTATGAAGGCTTACATCCTGTGCGGTCATGTGGAACTCATGTGCAGACTGCAGGACGTTCTGTCTGAACTCTAATTGGCTGGCCTGTCGGTAGCACACGTCGCTGAGCTGTTGCTGAAGATTCTTGAGCTCCATCAGGTCCTCTTCATCTCCTGCGCTAAGCAGCGCCGCGATCTGCTGGTTGAGCTCAACGTAAACGGCGAACCATTCCTGAAGAAATCAGCATATGGGTCGTTAATGTAGAGGTAAAAAACAGGTCTGAATACACGGCACGTTGTTATATTTGAAAATTTTCAGTGTAGTCAACCCTGCCTTTGTAGAAATCTTCTCCTATTGAAGAAGTTCCCAGAAACGATAATAGGCCACTTTTGTATTATATTATTATTATGTAATAAAATGTTAGTTTTGTAATGAAAGAAACTTGTTTGTACAATAACATTTCTGTGTAAAATATTACCAAACTCCTTCATTTTAGACATTATGCACCTCTATACATAACAATACGTTTATTAAACTGACATCTATCAATGATAAACCAACTATTGTTGCTTATATTTAGGATAAAGCCCAAGTGTTTTGGCACATCTTTGTAGGATTTTGTTCAATCATTTTATCGTCTGCCAAATAGAGTTCCACTGAAGGAGTCTAAGATGGCGTTTATACTAGTGCGTTTTCCTTTGGGTATAGTGCAAATGGTAGGTGTAAACATAGCAAGAGTTACACAGAGTTTCGAACCCCAAAAATGGAGACTTTAAAATACGCAGGAGTAGATGCCTACATTCGCTTACTGATTGGGTCGGCAGTATCATTGCGTCTGCCTCCATGATTCGTTAGGTCATCTGAGCCATTACGCTACCTGAAGGCTATAATGACCAGCCTCGCAAGGACTGTGTAAACAACAGGCTTGTTGGACTTCAAGCTGCGCTGCGTAGACGGATCGACATGGTGACATTACAGCAACGCGAGAGAGAATCAAGAGCCGTTTGATTTTGCAGCACTGCGATGTCATCCGTTCATCGGTCTGTGTGGCGCTGGGTGAAATCAAACAAACCTAATAACATGGATTAACTCATCTATCCACACAAAGACGTCCTCGCTTGTCCTCTCCATCATATTCATTTTGTACTGACGGTTGTGTAAAACGCTTATTGAAACGGCATGAGAAACAAGGATCGTTTTCGTCTTAAAACACTGTTTTTGTACGAGAACGGGGTAATGTAAAGACCACCTAAACTGTGTCTAGGGAGCAAAGTATCACTGTATCCCTTGGGGAGGTCTCTTTGATGTCGACCAGTAAACAACCAGTCAGAAGACCTTAGCAACTTCACAGCAATGTGCTAAAAACACTCGGCACTCAAGCAATGCCCTGACATCCACACAAAACACCCGCATACAATTGCACAGTGTGTACGAGAGGATAGTACACATAACCATCCTTCATTTAAATTGTGGATGTTAAAAAAGGATTTTATAATACATTTAGTACCTAAAATAAATCTTTGACAGATGATCTTCCAGGAGGGCCCACCACAGTAGCAACGTTTCACACAGTGACTAACACAAAACTAGTTTTACATAACCCAAGCGTGTCTATAATTGGCTCTATTCCTGACTCCTGATTCAATGTAACAAAGAGGTCACTGTGTAACCAAGCATAAAACATCAGAGTCAGAGCCCGTCGCAAACTCTTAAACAACGAATGCAATGCCTTTGTGTAACAAAACCCCCTGTAAATAAGAGACACAATTTGTTATGTTTGACACAATCTACAGGTCACTTACAGCCCACTTACAAAGCTCTTCCATCTCTAATCTTATTGACTGCAACTCTACATACCTTTTTCATTAGTCTAACCATAATTACAAGGCACTGGGTAGATAAAATGACCAGATTTCATGCCTATAGTCAGAAGTCGTTCAGTATCTCACAAATTATGAAGAAATACAGCGGCAGTGAGTACTTCAGACTAGCTGAGCGCACCACAGAATACTTTTGAGACACAGCCGGTGGGCTGACAGCGAGGAAAGCCGAGGGGGTGTGTGCACGTCTCAGGGTAAAAACCTTTCTTTACTGTGATCGATCAATTAAATACATATTAGCGAGTCTGTAAACATGACAACGCCGTGATTCAATTACACACTGACATAGATTGTGCATGAATCATTTTTTTACTTTAGTAGAAATTTGAAAACATTTACTATTAATTTTTCCCATTTCTCCTAAATCCACATATGTGACCTGTAAGACCTATACTGCCACCTATTGGCATAAAACAAACTGCACCATGTGACATTTCAGACGTTCTTGTTATGTTACAAATCGAAGTCTATTAGTGCATGTTATCACACGTTTTCCTAGATCTAGAGTTTGTAATCAATAAAAACATGTCTGGTTTAGATAAAGTCCAGAAGCATCCGCCAGCTCAGTGAAACTGACAAGCATGAAAATAATAATTGTACAATTCCCTTCCAGTCGGTTCCAAGAAAATAACATGAAATAGCCATGACAAACTACATTGTGATTTTTTGGCACACAGTCCTTTTATAAGTGGACCTCACAGGGGAAATGGTTCTAATATACTAAAATCTATTTATGTCTTTGAGGTTGGGTTTAGTTTGTCTCTAGGTTGTTCGGGCTCAGAGGTGATGTTGTACTTACGCTGTGTTGACTTTCAATCTCTTCGTGTTTCTGCTGCAGGGCCTGAGAGGCGCGAATGGAGTCTCCAATACCCCACTGTGTACGGAGCTGATCTGTGCCAGGACCCTCCAGCCAATTCACAACC
Organism: Triplophysa tibetana; assembly: GCA_008369825.1. Classification (NCBI taxonomy): domain Eukaryota; kingdom Metazoa; phylum Chordata; class Actinopteri; order Cypriniformes; family Nemacheilidae; genus Triplophysa; species Triplophysa tibetana. Next base: position 4,478,908 of record CM017902.1, on the reverse strand, counting down.
TGATCACACACACCAACAAAGAAATCTTTCATTACAAACACAATTCCACACTTGACTCAACGCCATTGAACAGACTCAAACTACCATTTCAACAGAAACGGGGAAAACCTATTGAACTAATGACAAGAACTGACAAGGCATTTGGATCATTTCATTTAGATTTAGTTTACTAGCTAGATATTTATTTGTCAAGAAAGTCACGTCTTTAGAACTTAAAAACATACATGTGTCCAATTTTGAATGAACATCAATTGCGTATTAGGTCTTAAAGCGACAGTTCACCCCAAACATTGAAATACTTATATTAATTTGTTCTTGTGTGACTGCATTTGGTTTGTGAAGGAATAGATTTGTCTGAAGTGACTGAACACTAAGATTTGTTGCTTAGCTTGGAAAGGTTCCAGTCTTCAACAGCTTCAATGTAGCTTAGAAATTACTTCTTGACCTAACAAACCCTGTGCAATTTTTCACAGAAGGCAAAAAGTAGGCCAAACTCCTTTTCCCGAAACATGTATGAACCCACATGACAAGTACCTCTCAACTGACTTATCACCATGGAAACAGATATTAAGTCTGACGGGAGAGGTTTTAGGAGATTTCATTAGAACGAAACCCTTTAATGCTACCATAACCTTGGATGACATGATGATTATATCCGCTAAATCCTGTCGCCTTTCATAACAATATCAAAAAACTATTGACATCTTCATATTGCCAAAGTCATATGGCGCAAATGCGTCTACTTCTTTGTCTGTAAAATTGCAAAAATTCTGTAAGTAAAATTGCTTTGGAACCTGATGTTCCAAATATGGTCAAATGTGTTACATTTCCGTCACACGCTTGCAGAATTCGACCAATCACTACAAACTGGTTAGCTTGCCAATTATATCACACCTCACTTTTCAGAGCCATGAGCTTTATAAAAAATCTGCTTATTTCAGAGAGGCGGGGTAAGGAGGAGATACAAGCATGCACAGTATGTTGAAAATACAGTGTTTTTGAACCTTAAACCGTGTAGACACAGAGCATTACATCTGAAACAAACAATAATAATCGCTTCAGCCGTGTCATCTCACCCATTTTAATGAAAAAATCTTACTTATAAAAAGATACACACCCACTCAGCATGAGTGTTAAAATATCACTCAATATTACTCCCATTACTACAAAAACAGATTCGATTCAAAACATTTCTAACTAGACATGGGGAGGAGGAAATAGACCGCTAGTTGAAATAGACAATTGCCTTCTTAATAAAGCCATCAATTGCTTTTATAAATGCACACCTAATGCGTTATCTGGACCAACCCGAGAAACATGCAAAACCAAACCAAAATCCAATCATTAAAAGCAATTTTTGCAATAAAAGATCTGTAACACAACAATAATATGAGATTGTATCAACACAGTTCAAGCAGTGAGCAGTCTTTCTGACTGTCTGTAGGAGTGCCTTGTATAAACTTTCCAACAAGACAGCAAAACACAGTTTACAGGAGAACAAATTATAATGCGACACAAATCCTATCTGTGGAAAGAAGAAACCTCCCTTTTTTTTTTAGTTCCTGGCAGAATTCTCAAGCTTCTTAAGGTTTTACATTGGACCACTCAAGTGCCAAAAGCAGCCTATGCACTCCAATATCAAAACACCAAATTGACTGAATAGTAAAATTTTGTGTCAAGTGTAGGAACATCTGTGCCATCGCAGACCTTTACCTGCATGACCTTGGTCTGGATTTCCTCCAGCTGGGAGCGCTTGCTTCGCTGCCGACAGACCTCCTGGTATTTGGTGTACTGCTCCCTCAGAGAGTCCAGAAGCTTCATCACCTGAGGCTGAGCCAGCAGCTCATCGTCCATGGGTGACCAGGTCGTACCACCACCTCCTCCTCCCCCCTCAGAGCCATTAAAACGCCTCTGCTGGAGCTCTGAGAGCAACTCATGTCCTGCAGATATAAAATTATAAATAACAGTGCCAAAAGAGAAATACTGAAGGCGATGGGATTGAAAAACTCATGTGGCAAGTGCAAAACTACAGAATAACAGATTCAGATGAAAACCTAATTAAACTGTTGAAGATGTTGCACAAGTTGTTGAAATGCGGTCATGTTCTCTAAATTAAAGCCATTTTAGTACCATGTATGGTGAAAAGGATGGGCTGTTTAGTACTTACACAATCTTGATCCTACTAACCAACTTTAGCTTCAAATACAAGAGCTTGGAAATCATTTTAGAGTTGTTAAACACCAAAGCCAAGTTCTTCACCACACCAATAAAATTGTACAGATTCACAGTTGAGCAGGAAAAACAGCTTCACTGTTGACATCACAAGCTGGATACAGCACAACACTTCAAATTCCCCCAGCAAAATGTGCTGTCACAACTAGTCTGTCAAATTGACCCCAAAAATGGTAAAACGCCTCGAGGCAGCACAAGAGTCTCGCAATTTCCAAACAGAAGAACGTACGTGCATATAAATGTAGACATGATGTGTCGACACTCACCGGTCTGAAGAACTGTTTCTGGATCAAATGAAGGCAGAATGTTGCTCTCGGACGACCTATGAGTAAGAACATAATTAGACAAAATCAAAAGTCATTCTGTGGTTCAACAAGACAAAGATTTGTCTGTAGAGACAAACAAGCAGGAATAGCACAATGTGCTATAGTCAATAGACTAAAGCATCTAGAAAAAAATTTGAACAAAATCTCTGTGTAATCAAATCCAATGCAACCAGCATTTAAAAAAAAAAACAATAATTTTAAAGGGGCGGCGCATAATTTATGTGCCACCACCAGTGTCAAACAAAACTGCAAACCCTTTTTCCACCAATGGTCTCTGTGCCAAGTCTGTGGATGATGCTTGACCGCAAAGCTCTCTCGAAACTGCCTAAAACTTGTTTCCAGTGACTCAACAGCTGAACAATGATGTAACTGACAACAAGTGTTATTTGTTGAAAATTGATACAATTTATTTCTGGCCATGTGGGAAGATTTATGTGGCTCAAATAGGCATGCAAGAAAAAAAATACAGAAATCAGGGACAACTGAATGTGTTTTTCTTCTGTGGAAACACAAGGAACGGTTCCAGATTGCAGAAAGGAAACGCTTGTTTCAGCAGCCTGGCACCGCTACATGGGCTCAGGAAAGAGCCTGGATGAAGGCAACAAATACACCTACTGTACATCTTGGAAAAATATATAGTCCATTTGGTGGAAGTAACGTGCTGCCCCTTTCTAAACGGTTCATCTTTAAGAGCAGAATTTTTTTTACAATAACATTATGTACCAAAGTTAATTAATAGACACCATTGATGTGAAAAAAAAACTATTTACATTTATGCATTTGGCTGACTTACATTGCTTTCTCCTATACATTTTACATAGGTATTTGCAATCCCCTGGGATCGAACTAAAAACCTTGCTCTTACCACTGAGCTACAGGAAAGGCTTTGTGTACTTTTGCTTTGTTCAAGGAAAACGGACTACTGACAAATAAAAATAACAACAAATCATCAAGCTACAAGTAACAGCACCAATAAAGAAACAGCAAAGCAGAAAAATTAAATAAGATACTGTGTATATATATATATATTAGTGGTGGGCATAGATTAATTTTTTTAATCTAGATTAATCTAGATTAATCTTGGAATTAATCTAGATTAATCTAGATTAAAATGGCTAATTTGAATTCTGCCGAAGGCATTAAGAATATGTGTGTTACCCAAATAATGACTAAAAGTAAGTCTTTGAGAACGGGTTTCTCAAGCCAGGTGGCGCATTAGATCAGGGGCTCATCTCCTGTTTCCAAAATGCATCACAAACTACTTGAGAAAGCTGTTCTACTATGATAATTTGTGATGAAAATTAAATTATGTTCAATAAGATGTACTTGTGTTTACTTCCGCATTAGCTAAGGGATGCTTTGTGTTTAGGTGGTACTTGAGACTGGAAGAGCTCCTACAGTACATTTACATTTAAATTCAGTCATTTAGCAGACGCTTTTATCCAAAGCGACTTACAAAGAGTTAGGGAGCAACAATCGATATGTCATACAGGAGCCATAATACATTAGGTGCCAATACAAAGTTATTGGTTTCAACTAAAGCTAGACCACTACCTGTTGAGAGAAAGTTTTTTTTTTTTAAACTAACTGTATGTAAACCAATTTCGTACAGTAAACCAATTCCACATTGCACAAGGTGCAAACAAGCCTAGTCTTGTCGAGGTTTCCATTGGGAAGCGTCTTAAAAATAAATGTTCCCTGAAGCAAACCCGGCGGCTTCATAGCTGCATCCATGTTAGCACGTCACGTTTGATCTGGTCATTTCACAGTAACGTTATGTTGTGTTCAGACCAAACACGAGTGATTTACATGTAAAGTCAATGCAAAGAGGCGATAGACCTACTTGCTGCGCGAATCGCGCGAATGAAGCCCTGGTTATGAGATGATGAGGCGGCGAGAATGACGCGAATCACGCGAGTTGAAAAATCTCGTTCTCTTCCCCTACAGTGACATTAATCTTTGTATACATCCGCGCTAAAATATCAAAGTGAAAGTCATCATAGCTTGTGTAGTATAGACCCAGCTCCCAACCCGACTTTGAGAATAGATTAACGGCGACATTTTTTTTATCGCGCGATAAGAGTCTCACTGCGTTAACGCCGTTAACGGCCCACCACTAATATATATATATATACACCTTTTTAAGGTAGAAATGGATTCAAGTAATCAAATAAAACATAACATTGCATATGCACCAATTAAATAAAGATGGATCATAATTGAATTTACCAAACTATCGAGTCACTAGCAGTGTGTGATTTCATTGACTTTTAACAGAGAGCAGGAACATGTTGCTATCGCTTTAAGAGGAATGAAACAGATCCAGTACACTGATACTGTACACATGCAATGTTTTTCGTCTGTTTTGTCGGTTCACTTAAGACATAACTTGCTATGTTAAGATACTCGACAAGAGGGGCTTGTTGACCTACTTCGAGTGTGAATTTTTCCGTTTAAGGGCTTCAAAGACAACTCAATATTTGCGCCATGTCTGAGACTTTCCTTATGTGCGCTTCGGATCTTCTCACAGCGCGCAAGCGAGTTGTCTTGTGCACCATCTTGCACTTAAATGTTTAAATTGGCAAAGCTTGAATAAGTGTAGCTTAAACAGCAACATATGCTGTTCAGGTCACACCTGCACTCGAGCGCTTACAACACCCGGATGATGAAAGCATAAACGATTGGTTACATTACAGCATATGTCAATCCTATTGAAATTTGTCAACGTTAATAAATGTGTTTCCATTGACAAACATTAGTTGAACTTTGTCAGTCTGTTTTACACATTATAATTTTTAACAAACCATATCATATACGCATCATCAGATTTAAGATGAGCCGCGTGCCGAGAACCGTTACATCCCTAGTGAACGTCTTAATGTCTCATTATTTCAAGGACATGGCCTAAATGAACAATATTTCTATGAAATACCTCTCCTTCTCTGCCTGGCATCCTTTCTCGTTCTCATTGATGACAGTAAGTTCATCCAGTAGTGATGTTGACTCCTTTGTGAATTTTTCAAAGACCTATACGGGAAACAAATAGAACATCAATAATAATTTCATACAGTTAAACAACTAGGATGAGGCGTACAGCAAAAACATACGTGTTGAAATTGCTCAGGTACTTTTATATTCTTAAGAATCTCAATATTTATGTATTTTCAGTTTTGCATTCGCACTGACAAGGAATATTTCATAATTTCTATGTATTGCCTCGCTTCACAAATATCATCCTATAGACGGTCCTATAAACAGTTTTATCGGCTTTATGCGCCTGCCCTGAAGTTAATTTCGAGTCTGTTTGTTTATTGTTCTGGCTAGCGGCTAACAATACAACTATTTATATTTTAATCAATATATATTAGTATGCATTAATATTCATATTTTATTGTAAAATAATTGTATTAAAGCGTAAATATTACAATGTCCTTAAAATTACATTTCATTCAGTGAGTAATGTTGGTGTGTGTGAATGTAAGCAGTCTGCCAAGTTGTAAAGCCAAAAGTGAATGAATAAGTTATTAGCTTGGGAAAAAAAGGAGTCGACTCTGAAACACGCGAACGAATCGTCTGTCGTTCTAATTTCAGTTCCGGGTCGGATTTGCGTCTCTCCATCTAATGCCTGCCTACGTTCCATTTGCGACACTTCATGCGGAAGACCAATCACAGCTGATTAGACCCGACCAATCAGATCAGAGTAGGCTGACAGAAAGTAGGGGATTAGACCGATGAATCGCCAAACGAATCATTTGAGTCAGTCAAGAAGTAAGATAATAATAACTGCATATTATTATAATATTAAAGTGTTTTTACACAGTGTATGTACGTAAACTTGTTCTTGGACACTCCATAAACAAAAGTAGGACGTTACAATTCACAAAATATTTACTATTTAAATAAACAATTTGTTCAATGGGTCATGTAACTTTTTCAGTTAGACAAGCTGATGTCATTTACTAGTATTTAATTTGCTTGTCTTCATAAATAATCTACAGGGACTCTATTCTTTGCAGATGTTTAGCCGAAGTTAAGTTTGGGCCACAAAAGCATGCATGCACAATAACGTTTATGTTGTTGCTATCTATATTAAGTGAATTTTGTTTCTCACCAGTCTTTTGTTGACCCAGTCCAAATGATCATAAGTCAGACTCCCGCCGAACTCATCTGTGAGCTGACAGGGCTCAATGTATCGTGTGAGTTTATTTGCAGACACCAGAATCACCTGAAAGGAAGGAAATGACCCGTCAGGTCTCACTGAAGACATACAATTTCACAATTTGTATTGAGGAGCTGAAAAAAAAGAATGCACATCCCAACACACTCGCCTGCACCATTCACTAATGTAGCCAATTAAACAACAATCTGTGTGTGCAATGCAGCATAACATAAAACTGTGAAGGATTTGCCCCGGCAGAAATGTCATGCGAGGTTAAAAACCATGAATAATTGATTTGATATTTGAAGTTCTATAGCAGAGGCTCTGCGGGTGAAACAGCCCTTCTGCTGGGTCAATATCACAAACCACCACTTAATGTCAGTCACACTCATTTCCCGCAAAGCTTTTAGAAAGTAAAACTGATGCAGGGTCCTAAACAGAGTTGGCTACAAAAAGCATATAAAAGCTTCAAGAAGCAAAACGCTGACCAATAGGATTTACTCAGCGATTTAATTATGATCTTATACAAATTGAAAGACATTTATCTCAAATGGCAGTTTCCTGGCTAAGGTAGAAAGTACCAAACTTGAAACCATTCATCTTTGTCTCAAGTAGTTCAGTGGTTTAATGATCAATCACCTGAGCTGTATATGTCACATGAGATAAACACTTTACTTTAAAGGGGTCATATGGTGCAAATATGTGTTTTTCTGTGTCTTTGGTGTGATACAAGTTGCCCATGTATGTTTTAGACAGGCAAAATTGCAAAAACAAAAGTGTTGGAACAAATGATGCATTCTATCTGAGAGCGAATGCTCACCCAGTCCAGCCTGAAACGCCTCGTGTAACCATACCCCCACAAATCTACATCAGTTGGTGTTATGATTTTACTCAGACCGCCCAAATGTATACGCAAGTAAGGTGGGTGTACGTGTCAGAACAATTGCTTTGGAGCCTGATGTCCCAAATATGGTGAGAAGCGTTCCTTTCCATCACACGCTTGCAGTATTCGACTAATCACTATGCACTGGTTAACTGGCCAATCATAGCACACCTTGCTTTTCAGACTGATGAGCTTTGTAAAAAATCTGCGCGTTTCACAGAGGCGGGGCAAAGAGGAGATACAAACATGCACGGTAATTGTGGGAAATACAGCGTTTTTGACACATTGCATTACATCTAAAACAAACAATAATATTTGTTTTAGCCGTGTCATATGACCCCATTAAATATACAGACTTTATATTATATTATAATATCATTATATTTTCAAACACAGGTGCTATGCTTACTGTGTATATTATCACTTGTCACGAAGAGTGATAGCTCACTTCCTGTAGAATGTTATAAAGACTCACAGCACTGATGCACTTCTGTGTGTTGACAGGAAGAGAGAGACAGCACAGCTGCTTTTACAAATGTGTTCAGCTGAGTCAACACATGGGACCGAGGGACAGGACTACGCTGCAAACAAACCCAGCCTGCGTTCCATCCGGAGAAGAGGAGACCAGGACAAATATTTTACATTCGTAATGTCTGGGGTCTATTACCCAACAGATGTCAGACAGCATGCTTGCTTCTTCGGTGTGTCTGCCCGCTCGATTACATTCAACAATGAGCCACAATGCAGTTAATGTTTCACCAGAAATATTTCACTTCTAAACAGAAAAAAAATTGTTTTTGTGTCAGATTTCAGAGACATGGGAATTTGCGACTTCTCTTCTTCTGTCGTGCTGCCTCGAAGAAATCTGGGACATTATTTAAATCTGACTTTATTTACTCTCTCTCATGCCACTTCAAAGTTATTCATTTTTCTGTTGTTTTGTCTGGTAATGTTTCTTGGTCTCAGTGGATCACGTTTGGCTGTTTCAGGTGCTTGCCAGCAACGGTCAATATAAACCGTCACCGCTGTAAAATAAAATCACTCTGTGTGCCTTTCGTGTTGCACAGAATAAAACAACGGCATGTTGGCTTGGTACAATGTGAAGCGGAGATAAAACAGAATTTTAATATTGGGTGACCCATCCCTTTAAAAACCATCTGCTCACCAAACTATTAATTTGACTACTAGTTAATCAAAGTAATGCATTTCAACGACCCTGAACACTAGCTCATGGCGTAGCAATAGCTTGGATGAGAGCCAGTCGTGTCCACACATCTGCAAGGTTAGCTGGAGGACATTAAACACAGAGCTGTCGAAAGCACACCAATCGATGCAGTCCCAATTCACATCAGCTTCAGCTCTTACATAAAGTTTACTCTGCAAAGTATTGTATATAAACAGACAATATAACATTTATGTGTATTCACATTAGAGAAAAACCAGCTATAGAAAATCTTTTTGGTTGTTAAGTGCTGACATAAGGAATACATTTTTCGAGGTCCACGCATCTATTAATTTCAAGCAGGGCTACAGCGTTAACAGCGGTTTATGATCACGGGTTACTCATATTTAATATTAAAGCGAAACGTGTATTAACTCAAAGTATACACAACAGACACCAGGCTAATGGAATCTCCGACATCAACATCTGAATAAATTTTGAAAAATAAATTGCTGACTGGCCATATGGGATCGCGTTTTCCGATAGTTTTATAGCTGGCCAAAAGCGTATATTATTATTACTTTTTGTTGTTTGCCTAAAGCATCTTATTGAGCGTTTGGAGCCGGAAAAAGTACATGACCTTCCATTACAAGTGGATAGTAAGATATAGAAAGTCCCTACATCCAAAAATCTGTCATCATTTATTCACCCTCAAAACCTGTATATGACTTTTTAATTTGTGGAACACACAACAAGATATTTTGAGAAATGTCTCCGTGGTTTTGTGTGGGGGCCCACTTTACAAAAAAGTTATATTTGTTCTCATGAGTTAAAGGGGTCACATTGCGCGAGCACCTCTTTTTCTGTGTCAGAAAAGGCGAGGAAAATACAGCCTTTTTGAAAAATGTGTAAACGCATTGCTTTACATCTTAAACAAACGAAAATATTCATTTTAGCCATGTCATATGACCCCTTTAACATGAATTAACCATGAACAATACTTCTACAGATATTTATTAATCTCGGATAGTATTAATCTCAGCATTAACTAATGCAATACATTCGGGAAATCTAAAGTTGTATCTGTTCTTATTGCACAATGAGCTAACATGAAAAAACTATTTCACATCTGTATTAACAAACAATTGAACAATAGCTAGTTTGTGTTGGTTAATACATTAACTAATGTTAATAAATCTGACCCTGGACCACAAAACCAGACTTAAGTAGCACGAGAATATTTGTGGTATTGGTTGTATGGGTGAAAGTATTGATTTTTCTTTTATGCCAAAAACGATTAGGATATTTAATAAAGATCATGTTCCAAGAAGATATTTTGTAAATTTTCTACCGTAAATAAATCAAAACTTTATTTTTGTCAGTGGACGCAGCAAAATTGCAAACAAAAATGGCCGGAAACCCGCCTACAAACTTCACTCGCTGCTGCCCGATATTTGGGAATTACCCACTCAAGTTTGGTATCTAAGTAAAGCTTAGAATTTCAGCTTTCGGGTTCATCTACTCTTCACAACATCATTACAGCCGTAAGCCAATAGAGACATTAAAGAAAATCCGTTAATTTTCAGCAACGGCCTGTTACAGCGCATCTGATTTACAATTTCGAAAGGCGATTTTCTCAACATTTAGATTTGTTGAACCCTCAAGAGTCTTAAATAGTTGGATCTCTGTCAAATTTTGTCCTATCCTAATACATACCCCATACATCAATGGAAAGCTCATTTATGCAGCTTTCGGGTGATATACAAATCTCAATTTTGAAAAAAATTCAAAATGTTGTTGTCCAGGGTCACAAATAGAAACATACTGTATCTGATATTAAAAATACTGATAACACTTTACAGATGTCTACTGAGCAGGGTGGATGATGCAGAGATATTGCAGACAGAGCTTACAGGGATGAGGGTTGATTAATCAATCATTTCTAGCACTGCAACATTTTACCCCACATTACCGTTTCTATATTTTGGCAAGAAAAGTTTATATTTTACTTTACTGAATATTCTTCCCTGTCACGGGATATCCTTTCTTTACCACTCTTATATATAGGCTTATACAATTTGTTGGCAGAAAATAGGCTAAATACATTTAAATGAACACAATTTAACTTCATACTCAATTCCACCTTGTGCAGTTTTCACTTCTGCAACCGACATCGAAAACCTCTAAGTAGTGAAATATGGGCTAGTTAATTGGCGATTCCAACAGAGTACAAATTTTAGCATGGTCAGGGATCTACCGCAGGGTCACCTGAAGGCCTCGGAAAGACAAATCAACACCAAAAATGTGCAGTCCTGTAACAGATGGCCCTATGGGTGCTGAGTGGCAGAGAAGGAGGATCCACTTATTTAATAAGGCCTCTGGGTCTGTTCCTTCCCATATGAAGCTCTTCATCACAGGTGCTTGGCTGGTTGTAACCAGCCAAGCACCTGTGATGCAGAGCTTCACAGGCAGGAAGATTAATGCAGAGCACACGGCCCTCCAGCACCTCAGTGATCATCAGCAAATACAAAACACCCATTCAAGTGTGAATCCTCAAGTAGGTCAAGACTGTTTTCACAAGCCTCCACTTCCTAATGCTGATACACTGACCTCCATTCAGCCAAAACTGTGCCATCTGCTAGTTTCAGACTGTAGAGGAGCACGCTGGCCTAGATCAGAGCACAAGCAGCACAATGAATCTAACACAGACGCACACATACAGAGGTTACCATTTAGGAAACACTGGTCCGACTGTCCTTCTTAAGTCAAAGCATTTGGTTCTTAGATAGATTCACGTGACAGTTGCGCGGGAACATGGCGATAACAGTTCATGCACAGACAGAGTATGAAGGAGAGCTATGCAAATAAGCATGCTGTCTGACACCAGACCATGTGCACGCACACATCAAGCAAGCTTGCATACTGTAGTGCATCTGTACATCTGCATCCTCTTGTTACTTTTTTAATGCACATCCAATCTTTGAGTATTGAAGTGTGTGTCTTCAATGCAGCATGGCCTGCCAACATCTCCATTTTATAGCTTAATTAGAGGGAAAGACCCCCAAGTCTGTTCTGATTTATCAATGTATGAGATGCATTTAGGTGAAGAGACGAAAACTGAATTGCGTTCTTATAAAGGATACAAACCAAATGCTCTCCATGAAGAAGTCCTTTAAGAGCAAATTCATGACTATGAAATAATCAGTTTTAGGTTTTCCTCTTACTTTTATAGATAAAAAAAAGGTACATCTACGACGAGAAATATTTTATCACTTTAAGAAATCAAAATCGCCTCCCATTCTAAAAAACTCAAACTATAAGGCAATTAAAGTGACTTAAAACAACCAGCACAGACTTAGATGGCCAAGCAGTTATTAAAACATCTCACGGGCCCATCTCATATTTTCATCAACATTACTGACCTTATGTCAATATGCAGATAAAAACGTAATTCGCCCAATCCCTGTTACTGGCCTTATAAATATGGAAATGACAAAACAAACACAGTCTCAATAATCAGTGTGAAAACATAAATCTGTAAATAAACAGGATTAATGCCTACCCCAGGATGAAGTATGAACATGTGAAAAGCTCTATTCCGTGCTCAGAATATCAAACCCACCCCGTCATCATAAAGAAATAATGAGGGAGTAAGAAATACTATTACTATAGGACACCAGAAGAACAAAAAGTGAAATAAAGTCTGTACATTTTTGTGCTGTTTATTTAACGAGATCCTAGTCCTTCGCGTCAAAAATGCTTCCCATTAATGGTGTTAAAAATAACCTTGAATATTTACCAACATAGTTTCCCTGCAAACTTAAGAAAAATGCTGATGTGCTACACAGCATTTAAAACACCCCTGAAATCTTATTTCACCCCTCCACAAACACTGACAAATGACAATGAAGGCCAAATTACCAGCCATAAAACCATGGTGAATTCAGGACCGCACCACACAAGCAGTCGCCATTTACAAAAGCTTTTAAAAGCTATTCCATCAGTGTCAATTACAAGATGTCTTCACAAATAGCATCTTGTCTCAGAAAGTCCCAAACCATTGTACATAAAGACGCATGGACTCATTATATAGAGCGTCATTAATCAAAACCATTGTGGGAAATTACCTCCTTATATGCATGAAAGCCTTTGGGTGTTAGTAATCTGGTTACTCTGTAGTCTGCGATTTCATTATGTGAAGCGATAGAGAGTGTCAAAACAGTATGCTACGGTCTGATTTTATATATAAAAATGACCTTTTTGAACAATCGTGTTTCTTCATGATGCAGTACATAACGAAAAAGGCAGCTTGAGACTCCGTTTTATTCCATCGCAGGGCTGTAGACTGCGACCAAATGGTTGCATTTTGCAACTATTTTAACTGTCAGTGCGACCACTTTGTCTTAATGGTCGCACCGGTGCGACTGCCAAACAGTTAGGAAACAGAAGACATGTATGTTACAGTACAGTGCGTGAGCTCTCAAAGGTGCACCAGCATAATAAAGATATCGGTTCATAATGTTCATCAAACAGAGGACGGGCCCAAAAACTATTAAATGTATTAAAGGAATGGTGTTCTCTTATACGAGTTGGTCACAACAAATATAGGGAAAAAAAGCTTAAAGTAATGTGCTTTAAATATGGTAAAGTGAAAGAGAGTTTACATATACAATAAGATAATTTAATCATGAAATAAATTCTAATTTAAACACATTTAAATGAAATTTTATTACCTCATTCCACAACCAAATCTACCACATTAACGGCCGGTGACACCCCTCTCAAATGTTAGTCTAGAGCCCTGCATCGGTTTAAGTACATTTTACAACGCCATGTATAAACCCAACTCTAACCAATCACAAGGATCACAATCACCACAAAAGTTAAAAAAAATTGAAGTTCTGACATTTGCACATTAAACCTGTCCCCTGATTGTCAATGTGGACTCAGTCAATGTGTTGTTAAATATTTGTAGAAGACCATTATTAGATCAGCCTTAAGTTAATCTTTGTTACCTCAAAGCCAAGCCTGTCCTTCTCTTTCCAGAAACAGAAATGGGTGACTTTCTTGTCCCAGAACTCGTCAGGTTTCACCACACACACAAGAGAGACTTCGGCGGGGATCACGTTCTACAGGAACATAAAAACATTACAACGTTAGTTTCTCATCTGAACACACATCAGCTGCATCAAAGCTCACAGTGACCCGCAAAATATTTGGACACGTAAAGTGTCTGACTGTTATTGCCATGGATACAAAATACATAAACATCATTTTGGTTAGCCGTCAACTTTTAACAACTGGTTCCAAGGGACATATTTTGTACTTCGACAATATATACATTTTAAAACAGTTTTCATGTGAAAAACGTGTTGCATTTCTTGTATCAAATATAAGGAACACACATGCAAAAATTTGGCCAAGCTGTCCTAATAGTTTTGAGGACGGTGAATACTTGCAAATACGAGTATAATTACTTTAATTGATCAACAGAATCAGATAGACCGTATAGGAGTTACCATGCACCCTTCAAATTACACAATTTTCATACAAAAATGAAATCCACACATTAATGCATCTATAGTCTTCCAATGCAAGCAATTAAAAAGTAAGAAAGTCTAAAAAACCTTGATTCTTTCATTTAATCTGAAAGGCAAGTGGAAATAGAGAATTTATCTTCCAACCGCAAACATTTAATTCACTCGGTCTCCACCGACAAATCCAGGTCAGGCTGAGGACACTTTGAGCAGAGAATTGAGTTACGCCTCTCATCTCCACCACTGATATACTCTGACGGAAGATAACCATTCCATGACCCTCTGAGCTAGAATGATCTCCTACTTACTCTCATTTGCTAAATTACACAAAACCTTCAATACCACTAAAAGCAGAACCCAACACCTTGCTCTCATTGCAGCCATCAGTTTTTAATTTAAATAAAAGCAATTTTGCAGTTCATAATTAAAAGAACTGTATTCAAAGCCAAAGGTATGATATTAAAAATGATGTAAAACAAAACAGCTCATGGCAAAAACAGAGTTAAATGCCAACATTTTAATTCACATTTACACAATACGTGACATAATAAATTCCAACTCGCGAATAATATGATTATATGATGGGAGAATCAAATGCTCAGTAAATAGAAGCTATAGAAATGTAATTCCTGTAACTAAAGCCAAAATCACGTATTATTGAATATTTTTTCTAACTCTGAAAGTGACATTCTCATTACCGAGACCAGTCAAAAATATAAATAAAACTTGCACCGTGTCTACACTAGACACAACACTGATGCGAAATTACCTAAGACAATAGAACGCATTAGAAATCATTATAATTTTAAATTTTGTCAACACTGTGACAATCCCATTAGAATAAGGCCGTGTGTCTTGTCGCGTCCGCCGTAGACACTGTGTTCGTATGATTTGAGCTAAATCAGCAGAATTTATGATACAACTGAAATCAAATTTTATTGCTACTGCCTAGCTAGAAAACAAGGCCTAGGACATTGCCAAGAAATGAACTGCCTTGCCTTATAAGGACTTTGATGGAGAGCAACACAAGTCACAATGTAAAAACAAAAAGAACCGTAGACCAACTGAGCTTGCAGAAATTCGATCTGTATCTCATAAACAGAGGACTAAACAGGACAAAGCGAGCATCTATCCAGATCAACAAAGCTTAAGCACCAACAAACCACAAAACCAGGAAAGGTTGTAAACATAAATAATCTTCATGGGCATGTCATAATATTACTATTATTACTATTGCAATGCGCTACTAGCTGGACTTCCTGCTGGCACAACAAAACCTCTACAGATGATCCAGAATGCAGCAGCAAGAGTGGTCTTCAATGAACCTTTCAAACAAATTCAAAGACAAGATTCACAAGGCCACCACTGGTTTGGCACCACCTTATCTTCATTCACTAACCAGACGTATGTACCCGTCAGAACCTTACGCTCTGCAAACGAACGCCGTCTTGTGGTGTCATCCCCAAAAGGTAAAAATCCTTCTCTGGATCGGTTCCACCTTTATGGAATGATCCGCCTGCTGTTACAAGATCAGCAGATTCTGTGGCCATCTTTAAGAATCGGCTGAAAACACATCTCTTCCCTAAGCAGCACCTGTCCGGTCATTTCTGATTTCTATATCTTTTCTACTCTATCTATATGTAAAAAAAAAGCAAGCTTACTTAAAACTTTGTAAGAAATGTTTTTATTGCACTTATCCTTTTTGTTGTTCTATTGTTGACCCAATTGTTTCCATTGTTTACCCAACTTGTAAGTCGCTTTGGATAAAAGCGTCTGCTAAATGACTAAATGTAAATATATCTTTCCACGAGATGAAAACAAATGATGTTAAATTTACGTTCTGTGTGAAATCACAACAAACATCGAAACAATAAAAAAAAGCATTTCAGCTTTTGTACAATGACTCCAACAATTGATAGCAACTAAGACATCATGTGATCTAATGCATTCATGTTAATCAATGAGAATTTATTGTAAAGCGTTACAGAAACATTATTATTTACAGGTATCACTTTAGAAAGGTATTGACTCAAGCGCCATATATAAACAGGATTCATAGAGTAAAAAAGAAGCGCCAGATGTCAAGAACACACAGTACGTTTCACATCACACACGTCCAGGAGGATATCTGCAAATAAAACATAAACCAGGAATTAAAATAGTCAGGCAATGCATCTGTTTCCTACCTGCAACATCAGAACAACTGTCTTCACTATATTCCACTGAGACTTCCTGCCATCCACGATGACGGTGAACCCACGAGCTTTGCATTTCTCACTGCAGAAAGAGTAGAAAAACATGCCATTCAGTCACATAGCGCAAATTACAGGCCGGTACAAGCTGGTGATCCGGATAACATGAATCAATTATAATGACTCCGCTCTGGCTATGTTGTTAAACAGACTCATTTGTTTGTTCTCCGGTGCATTTTGAAATGCATAAACGGCAAATGTTTCAAAGAAAAGTTTTCAGAGTTACTCATAGAGATTCCAATAAGCATGTATTCAATCCTAGACTTTCTGTTTAAGTTTGTAACAAAAGAAATCGGCCTGAAGAACTTTTCATTTCATTCCTGGAGGAATCAGAACAGCCAACCCACCCCGGAAAATTCCTTTAAAATGTCAGCAGAAAGTAATTTGGTGAATGTCACTGAAATCAGTACAAGACAAGAGCAGAAACCCAGCGACTGTGTTAATGCCAGGGGCCATGTGCGTCTCTGCTGTCAGATGTCAACGTCAGTCAAAACTCAATTAGCCCCTGAAACAAACTATGTTAAAGAAACCATTCATCCAGAAACGAAACCCATGACACTTCGAGAAAACACAACTTCTAGGCTATGTCTTGTTTAAACAGTGGTTGGGTATCATATTTGATTGAACGTTCTATTAGAGGCTCAGATTAAATCAATAAACTACAGGACCCCCTTAAAATCACTTTTAAATGTCCAATGTATATAATTTAGCGGCAGCTCAGTGAGGTTGTGAATTGCGACCAACGGCTCACTCCAGCACTCCTTTTTAAAGCAATACAATGGCTGACACTTTCTCTTCTTTGCCGAGGGAGATAACATGTATACGAAACGCGCTCTGTAGAGCAGTTTGTCCATTTAGGGCTACTGTGGAAACAACATGGCGAATTCCATCCAAGGGGACCCGCTGTGTGTGCAGATAGAAATAGCTCATGGCCAGCCCAGTGTTAACTATACACCAAATACATTCCAGAACCTTGGAGCCTATAAGACCCTCACATTTCCGAAGTAAGCAATAAAACAAATTTTTTCACATTCTAAAGTCAGTCTGATCAAGAATTATGGCCTCTTTCAATTCCATGTGTCAATGCTGCTACCGTGTGCATTATACATATGACATGAGTTAGAACAAGGCTCCATTTCTTTTCCCATTGCTTTGACAGACATTTGATATACGGCTGTTGCAATAGCACGGGTCATTAACTCAAGTCATGAAGATCAAAACCTCTGTTTTTACCTGGGAATGCCCAGCAGGTAGTCAAGAGTTGTGCTTAGCTCCTCCATGCTGGTCTGCTCCGTGCATAGTGGGATGGTCAGAATCAAACCACTGCGTCTGTCCTTACCTCCTAGAAAATCCAAATGCAAAGAGCCGAGTAAGGATATATGCAGAAAAAAAACAGTGCAAATGTGTGTGAAATGTGGTCTGGAAATGGAAAAACAGCATCAGAGCGTGACATGTTAAGGAAAAGATTGACGAAAAAAAAGCCTGGGAGGAGGAGTGCGAGCTTCAGATTTTGTAACATGCAATTAATCCACCGTACAAGAACTACCGCACAGAAACATATTTAGTTTCAAGGACACGGCGCATTTAAATCTCTCCCTTTCTAAAATCAAAAACCTTGACAAGAAAATGTTCAAGCACAGTTCATCTAAGGGAAAAAATATAATATAATAGCACGTTATTGAGTGATAATGCAAACAAATTACTGGATGAAAGTTTTAAATCAGTTCATTGACATTTGTATATACAGTATGCATTAGAGATACACCGATACTAAATTTCTCCACCGATGCAGATTATTCAGCGTGATGTCTGCAGATAGAGATACTGAAAATTTATATTTATCAACTTTCTGAATGTTAATTTATTTAATGACTATTAACATCAATGAAAAACAATAAAAAGTTATTTATAAGGAGTCGATATCCGGTAGTCTCAAAAATTGCTTTTATCGACCAATATAGATTATATATCGGCGTATCTCTTATATCCATACATATTTATTTTAGTCAAATTTCTCTAATTTTTAACAAAAGATAATAACATCAAACAAGAGTTTTGATTACATTTTAGCAGGAAAGCAGCAAAAATCTGTAATTATCGCAATGTGGAGCAGCGTCAACCCAGAAAGAAAGTCCATAGGCCAGCAGTAATGCAAGACAGTTATTTCTTTATTTGAGATTGTGGCTAGGTCTACAGGTAACGTTACGGGTTGATTTCTTTGCTGTCCCCTTGCAGCATGCAGTTGTGTTTAATCGCGTGACTGGTTTGCCCATGGTTTTTGTTTGGGTGGTTAAACTGCCGCCGTGCAGCTAGTTTTCGTGACACAGATTATGCTTTGGCTAACTGCGTTTATGCGTTTGTTTTTATGCTGCATCCTTTGATCACACTGGGATCTTCTTTATTCCCAGCAGCAACTCATATTTGCCTCCGTTATTTATTAACATTAGACTTAAGCGGCTCGCCCATGGTACAGTCATAACTTCTGCCCTGTCAAAAAAAAATCATCACAGCACCCCCTGCTCAAAACACGTTCCCCCGCGGCTATGGTCAGTACAATTGCTTTGGAACCTGATGTTCCAAATACGGTAAGAGCCGCAACATTTCCATCACATGCTTGCAGTATTCGACCAATCATCACCCACTAGTTAACTGGCCAACCATAGCACACCTCGGTTTTAAGAGCGATGAGCTTTGTTAACCATCTGTACTAGGCACTGCAAAGAGGAGATACAAACATGCACGCTATGTGGAAAATACAGCATTTTTTAACCTAGACACGTTGCATTACACTTAAAACAAACATTTTTATTTTAGCCGTGTCACATGACTCCTTTAAGACAAACCTTAAATCTATTTCCTCAGTTTTTACCTGACAAAAAAGCCAACTTCTTCTTCAGCACGGGCAGTATGGTGGTGGCCTCCATCCTGGAATGGGTGTATGCTTTACTTAATAACTGCAACAAGAAAAGTAAGAATTTTATTTCTGATTCAGTTCACATTATATCATAAAGAGCTTTAACAAGTACCTTACTATGCTACTGGATGATTAGTTAGCTTTACAGAGTTATTATTACTAAAGCAAAACAACCCAACTGCAGTTTGATTGATATTAAATTAAATGCACAATAAAAAAAAGTACAATAAAAACGCAAATGAGCTCTTCTATTATATATGTTAGACACAGTCGTGTGGAGTTTCATGGACTCTAAAGGATGCTTTTTAAGGGCGAGTAAAAAAGGAAAGAATTTCATTCATCTTTTAATGCCAACACAAAATTTAGTTCACAAAAAATGGCTTCCAACAAATCCTTGTTCAGAATAACATCACCCTATGCCAGAAATACCAGAATGATACAAAAAAGACAAACAGGGAAAACAAGCTCAAAAGTAGGTTAAATCACTATAATTAGATGACACTCGAATGTTCACAGTGTGCTAGAAGAACTACACAGCGATCTGAGCTCTCCGTGAAGGCTTATCTAAGACATGTCACAATGCTGACAGTGTCACTCACCTTCAACAGTGATGCAGTACATCAAGTACATTCTCTCTCATGCGTTCCCCTGGCCCATCTTCTGAAATAATGCAAATAGATGCAGAGGAACAACAAAAGTGCGTAGAGAGGGAGAGAGAGAACAAGAAGACACAGTTACTGAGAAACTGTTAAATATATTTGAGAGATCACAAATGATAATTCAGGACTTATTTAAATAAAAGCATATGGGTTTGAAACCACATGCTTATAAGCATCACAAATGAGATCTTTTAAAGAAATGTCAAGCAGTTATTTTGCAAACAACAATTTAAAGTAATTAGATTGCTTTTATTTAAACTTTTCCTAAATACATGTAGAAATATTACTGCGGTATTGCTTAAAGTGAATATGAACTTGTTTTCTTTGCAGTATTTGATGTCTGAAAAATACAGAGCATTGCTTGTTATTTCGACCGGTTTCGTTTTCATTTTCTGCAAATAAATGCTAAAAGAAAACAAGATTTTTATGTGAAACGGCTTAGCCAGGACTATGCTTAAGTGAAATTAAGATATTTGTCTCGTTTATATAAATACCTTAGAAGAATATGCTGTGCACCTTGAGACAAAACAATGGCACTGATATATTTTAGGATATTAAAGCTATACGAGTTAAGACAGGTCACACATTAATTTTAGTCTGGGACTAGCCTTAAGCCTGGTCTGTGAATCCAGGCCATAGCAGATTTAGAAAAACAGAAAATAACTTTGAAATAATCTCTTAATTTTTCCGCAGCTGTGTATCTGACAGAATGGTGTGTACATTTTTCAAGCCTTTTTGGATGAACTAAAGCTTAAAAACCTGCTTTGGTGATTTGGATTCTGGCATTCAGCACACAGCACCAACAGATCCGATCTCTGTGCAATCTTTCCAATATGTAGATCTAATCAGAGCAGACCTCCTCATAAACTGCTTTGATTGGAAAAGCGCATGTCAAATCCAATAATCACAGACACACTATTTCTACATCCCACAGATCCATTAAAAGTCAAATCCCCCTGAAAAAAGATTTAACAAACCAACGACCGACTGGACAAGATTTAAGAGGACAAGCACCGCAAAAGAAAACAGCCTGGCAAACTAAACACAACATATTAAGCTGATGCACAGAAACACCAAATCATGTCCTAAGCAAAAGCTCAGCAGTGATCACAAGGTTTGCTGATGTGTCTGCTAGGCTCAGTAACATCTCTAGTTAAAAGAACTTTTGGACCAGAATGACTATTAGATCGCACTGCTGCAAAATGAATTGCTATGCAACCCACCGGCCCATCCACATGCAAATTTCCCCAGCTGGTAATGCAAATCTCCTCTAGTGAGGGCTTAAAGGTTATGTCTAGGACATCAAAATGATTCTGCATCGTCATGGTATACGTACAACTTTCTGCATTACTTTAAAAATCAATACGGGATGCCATATTCTGCAAATATACAGAATGTTTCGTGCTTTGGTGTAGTTACAAAAACATCCCTAAAGAATGACTAATAACTACACCACACTCATCAAAATGACACCTAAACTCTGTTTGGAATGAATGAACATGGCTCAAATCATAAGGAATCAATGAAAACGTGTGACACTGCCAGCAAAAGTCATTGTTTGTTATTTACTTTTTTCATCCTACATAATGTATGAATACTACGTGAAAATATAACCTTGATACCTTTAATATTGATGTCAAAGATCGAAATCGTAGTCCCATAATCTGGGATTTATTTAGCCATTTGTAATTCTCCATGGTTTTACTTTATTACAAAGTTGTTATTTACATTAACATGAATTAAAGAACCACGAAGCGTGACACTGTATCCATAACCAGTTAAAAAGAAACAAACCATCACTTTATTTCTAACAGATTGAATCATTTTAATGCGTTTTGTATTGATTTTGATAGAACCTATAATGGTCTCTGTGGGTCTTTACTGGTAATGTCTCTGGTTCTGTATTGTGGGATGTTATCTGGTGAATTGGAACCAACAGAACGCCATTAAATCCTACCGGAATGATGCCCAAACACACCACATACAGGATATGATGCTTTTGATGTTCAACAGCTTCAATGGTTTTTGTAACTGGAAACCATTAGAATTCGTGTCGTTTCAGCAGGGACCAGAAAACACGCAAACTGAGCCAGTTTACGCAAAAACGTTTAGATTCTTGCTTTTGGCAAGTGGTTTTCTGGTTACAGGAGGACAACAGTTGGCAATCTCAGTGTCTGGCAAGCCAACAGCTGGCTGAAAGTTGCTTTGGTGGTCAGGCGCGAGACAAAGAGGGGGACCCACCTATCTGGCCTACGTACTGTAAAGATTATAGGTCATTTGCACAACAAAACACTCGTTCTCGTCAACCAGAAAGTACCGGACCGGGTTGTCCGGTGAAAGACGCGTTTTAATGCAGCGTGGGCATTCATTCAATGGACATTAAGCACATTTTCAAGGCGCGTGCATGGCTACTGGCTAGCGCGAGCAAATGATCGCCAATCCACAAAGTAGGGAGGTTTTATTAAAGCGAACACACATGCTCTGTATTCCTGAGGTGAATATAAGAAAAATCCTGACTGACATTACCTCAGCAGGACGCGAACAGCCTTCTCTATCGATTATAATAATTGCTGTGATTGTTGGCCCGGCTAAAGACAGTGTTGCGGGTGAATATACAGTGAGGCGGTTTCTATGGTCTACTTTAAAAGCGCAACGCTTCTTTCATCGCATGATGGAGAATAATGGCGAAGAAAAATAAAATTACCTTTCTCCGTATCGAGAACTGGAGTCGGTGTGATAACTGCCTTAAGAGAAGTAGCAACGCTGTGATTTGTTAGAAAGGGGCGGGTCGTGCTCAACTTAGCCACGCCTCTAGGGACAGTGTGGGCTGGACAGTCTACTGTAGTGGGCGGGGCGTGTGTTGGGTTTCTTTAAAGAAATAGTGCGTCGCATCAATTATGTCCGTTTAAATCATTTTTGTGAGCAAGAATTTTTATTGCATTTCACACATAATCACACAAAACAGATACGCCAAAGTCATAGATCAATGCAAAAAATCAATGCCTTTTCTTTATCCAGTCCATTACTTTACCTGGATTTACATCCTGTTGTTTTGAGGTGCCTATACAAAATTTGACCAACAAAAATAAATCTATACCGAGGAGGAATGATAAAAGGGGGAAAAAACATAATAACTAGTCCTTATCTACCCCAAATGTATTAAAGGGACAGTGAAAATTCTGTCATCATTTACTCTACTTCATGTTGTTCCAAATCGTTATACATAATACAGAGAAAGATATTTGGAAGAATGGACAGATTTTCCCCCATTGACTCCCATAGTAGGAAAAATTACTGATTTTTTGTCCTGTTGAACACTAAAGAAGACATTTTGAAGAATATAGGACAGCAAACTGCTCTTTTGACTACCATTGTATTTTTTTCCTACTATGGTAATCAATGGGGGGCATAATCTGTCTGGTTAGAAGCATTCTTCCAAATATCTTTCTCTGTGTTCATCAGAATAAAGAAATGTTTACAGATTTGGAACAACTCGACCGAATTTTCATTTTTGGGTGAAGTATCCCTTTAATTATGTAGCTTTTTCATGATTTCAGCCAGCAGCTTGTAGTGAAGCGGAAGACAACACAGAGCACAGTGCTAAGATTAAATGATACATGAAATGTAGAGGCCTACAGCAATTGTTGTATTGTTAAGGATTTGTAATAAAGTGTTGAAATGTGAGAATGATGTTGGAGTACAGCACAAACATTAAGATAACAATCAATGACAAACTGATCTCGCTGAAGAGGTTGTATTGTTTCTGCTTTGTGTAATAGACCCATACAATAACATTTTACAAAACTTTAATAATGTCATTGAGAATTCAGAGTATCACATTTTCTTCATTACATTTCATTTTTGGTGGATTCTGTGGTCTGAAAAATCATTGTGATAAAAAGAGGCAAACTCACAGAGGCCTCTACATTAATGTAATATTAATTCAATTATAGACTGAAAGTTTTGGGATCTCTGGCTACAAAGTAAAAATTTTAAGTTTAGAAATTTTACATAAGTTTTATTAACTTGATATTAAAAAACAAAGTATTGTGATAAATTTGGAAAAATGTCCATGTTTTATTTTACAATATTACTCAGCTTTATTCTCAGAGTTTTAAAGGATTCGTTTAACCGTCTTGCCTTTCTCTAGGGTTGAATTGATCTGTCCTGAAGAGTTCAAGGCACAAGAAAATCATCTTTTTCATTCTACATTGGAACATAACATTTTTATAACAGAAATAACATGTGCAAATAAGAAAGAAAACCACACTGTATTCAAAGGGCAAGAACATACTATTAATAAATTAGAAGTAATGCAATTTTTTGTGAAGTGAAAGAGAATTCATCATAGAATAAGATAAGACATCATCTGGTTTCCATAAATAGTAAAACACATGGTGAGATGCAGTTGCTATGGTAATCATACTGTGTGTGCACACATCACTTAATTACTGAGATTGAAGAAGGTGTTAAAAGGTTCCACTAGATGTCTCTGTTTGCCCATTGAGTCTCCATACTGAAAATGTTGTGAGTGATTCACGGATGAATACTTCATTCCTGATTCACACAACCCAACACATTCCATTTGGATTTGATGTTGATTGCTTTAAAATCTCTCTAAATTGAGCAACAGTTTGAGCCAAAGTTATTAAAACGTAACAATCTTACACTACATAACATTTCATTGCCAGTCATTTGATTTCATTTGTCATGCACATAACCATGCAGAGTATGATATAGTCAAATGCTTGATACGACACTCTTTACACAGTATACTATAAAATTGTATTGTTTAGGAGTAACAGTAAAAGTAGGAATAGAAAATAGAACAAAACATTAAAAAAAGTACCAATGAGAGATTTTTTTATAATTTGAAGAATTTAGAACAACAATGAATACAAGAAATACATATATACATGACCATACATGTATATTTATAAAAAAAAGACATGTATACTATTTGTACATAACTAATTTGAAAATTAAAGGTACAGTTTGTAGAAATCGCAGCTAGAGGGCACAAGATCAAAACAACAACAACAACGCTATGTAGAAGTGTGGAATGATGGGATATGTTGTCTTCAAATCCATCGCTAATGGTACCGCTGAAACATCAATCAGACAGGAACGAGAAATCATGTTAGCGGAAGAGGTAAAGTAATAAAGTTTTGTAAATGTTGCGTTCGATTAAATCATTTTATTTCATTATAATGAATTAGACCCGAGTAATGTAAGGTTTAAAACTAAATTGTTTGTCACAGTTGTTACAGTGACTGTACAATTCGATGGCGTGATAACACTGCGCAGTTTTACGTGTTCAAATCAATCATAGTAAAAGTAATTTTGAACGTTTGCAATAATGCTAGACGGACCGACGGTACAAACTACTTTCTCATCTGTCTACGAAAGTGTCACGCGGTTGCTACGTCAGTAAATGCGATAACAAAGTGTAACGCGGATATGACGCTATTGAAAGGCGACTTAACGGCCCCGGTCCACTGTTTAGAATGGGCATTTTCTCAGGATTTAAAAGCAGTTGGAAACATTTGAGATATTGTAAGTACTCAGCTGAAAATAATATAGAACATTGGCCCAGTGGTTTTTGGATATTTTACTGCAAAATTCTGACAAACTGTACCTTTAAGTGTGAATAAACATTCAGTAGCAGCAACAGTCTCATTTGCTAAATAACTTTGACTTGTAGTTGGTCAAATGAAGTTGTTGGCCAGAATAACTTGGCAGATGAAACTGTACTCTCCACATTCAGAAGTTTTTACCCTGGTAATGAGCAGATGTAAAGACAGGGCCAGATCACTGGATTGTTATCGCGCCGTGTGCAGTAATTGTGCTGATATGTAATCACAGCCTGTCGCCCTTGGGAAAAGTTTGATGGGCAGAGACTGGCAGGGCATCTGTGTACCCCATGTGGAAGTCAGAGGAGAACCAACTGGAGCTTGCACTGAAGGACGGTCTGTCCGGACACTTTTAGTGCAATGTTCTCTTTTTCCTCCGGCATCAGCGAAATTGGCCACATGTCAATGGATCTCTTCCTCTCTTGGGTGAATGGCATGCTGCTCTAGTTAGGGTCACTTTCTAAAAAGTTCGAAAGAAATACAGTTGCAGGAAAACAGAAAGTGATGCATTGTAAAGATAAGGTGGCAGATGCAGAGTTGATAACAGGGGAGCTGGCGACTTGTTTTTGTTTCTTTAAGTCATTTCTAAGGAAAAAATATTGTTGAAAGGTTACACTTAAATAGCTCCAATTTGACATTAATGAAAAGTACCCATATGAATTTTCACGAACATAGATCTTAACAAATAATGTATTGTACTTTGATAAAATGAAAATAAATGTTTTTGTCCTACTTTTCCCCCTTTCTTCCTTTTGTTGACTAATGGCTATAGAAAAAAAAAACATTATTAGTTTTCAAGCATATTTATAAATGTAACTTCAAAGTTTGTCAGCAGATTTTGTAATTTGAATGTGTGAATTACTGCAGAATCTAATCTTGTCAACAGAGGGCGCTGTTTAGCGTCTGAGCAACATCAAAAGGTCAAAACTTCCATTATCTGGTTAAGCCATTCCCACTAAAACCACATTTGAATGTGTATTTTTTGTAAACAATGAATTAAAATAACACGCTATTAGGGAATTAAGAAATAAAAAAACTAACATGCTGCTGCTAACAGACTTTTGTTTACAACAATTGAATCTATAAAAGTGCAGCATGTAAAACTTTTATAACTACATGCAGATAAGCCAGCAGTTTCCAGGTCTCATGGGATTCTAATTTATGCTCCAAATGTAATTTACGAATTAAATTGGAAAAAGAAATTCACAAACATCTGAATGAAATCAATTCTGTGTTGTTCTGGATGTGTATTGGGACTGTTCTAGATTTCAATGTCATTTTATAGGTTGGCACCGGGTTTGGATTTGCGGTTTGAAACAACTGTGCTATTTCTTTCAGGGACAAAGAAGTAGTGTCTTAAAAAGAATTACATTAAAAGAATTACAGAAACCAAAAAATGTGCTGTTGTGAGAAGCCAGCTATCATTCGTTCTCATATGGGAGATGAGGAAAGCGTATAGCAATCCTAACTTGGTAATGTGGTAAAGTTGGCAATATTGGGCAATGGTGTATATTTAATTCAATATGGATCTATGCACAAAATGGGTCTTCCAAATGAACGTTTGCGTTATTTAATAAGCTTTATTGAATCATAGCCTGCAGCAGATCTGGTCTGTAAAATTAAAAACCTCTTTTAAAAATGCTACTTTTGAGTACAAAAAGTGATTGTGAGTTTAATCCACACTAACAGTCTCACAGTCACAGTACTTTAGCTCATTACCATGTTGGCGTAGACAAGGATTTCAAGAGTGCTTGTTGAGAGAGCTGAATACAAGCAATTTCAAGTTGTGTAGGCTGTGTGCTCATACCTGACATGAGTACAAAAGACGAGAGGCAGAGATTTGTGGGAACCAATTGAACAAAAGCTGAATTTGGAGCTGTTAGGAAACAGATAAACAGATTTTTCTCTTGAGCTAAAAGCATTATCTGGTGTATCTGCTGAAATGACCGAAGAAATCTCAACGTTTCAAATTGTGCTCAGGTATTATGGGACATTAAGTCTATGATCAAAAGGCATTTTAATATGAGCACACTGGTCTCCAAAGACCAACTGATCTTTGCTAAATTAATGTTTAAGCTCTAACTGTATGTCAACAGTGTGTCTATGAAATGTCTTCTACGTGATTTTAAAAAAACTGATAACAGAATGAAAGCTCTATTCTTCTGCTATAAAAGAGCAACCAGAGCATTCATTTTTTTCCCTTTGGGTAAAGAAGAGCTCAGATGAGTAGTACGTCCCATGCTATATCCTGTCGAAGACGAATGATTTGAGTTCTTATTGAAATGCTGAGCAAACAGAGGAGATTAGATCTGGCCTTTCATTTCAGCTGAGTGACAAATCAGCACTTGTTCACAACTTGGGTCTCCAAGGCACAATGTTTTCTCTCTGAGCTGCATTAGCAAAGATCTCTTAAGCTGATTTATTACTCAACAGCGATAAAGACTCGGTCCAGTTAAAGCACAAGAGATGGGAGCAGTGCACGATCTGACATTACACTGGAAGATCACATACCCCCACTGTCCATCAACAGAATTTACAGCCGGCCGGCATTAGGGAGCATGTATTGTATTTCATTGCTTCACTGCCAAGAGCTTTTTATGTATTTTTGGACAAGGCTGAAGTGAGCAGGACGCTGTGGCCAGTGACATACACTGATAATAGTTCCACTTATTATTTTAACATTGATAACAAGATTTTGAAATACCTGCATTGAAAAATACAGATTTGTGGAGGGCGATGTGGGCCAAAAAGTCCAGGACCGATATTGCTTCCCAGTCAGCCCCTGCCCATTCCACACAGAGCCTACTCTTCTTAAAAGGACATTTGGTTGGGAACTGCTCACAATATCAATAAGTATGGTTATCATCATTACCAGCACGTGACAATTATCACCCTGAAAAAATCCATCAAGTACAGTATGTTCGATCTTGGCATATTTGACTTAACTCACTTCTGTGACAGTGAAACTTGATATCTGATAGAAAAAGTAAACCCATAACCACACATAAACTACAATAATATATAATACATTTTGAATTAAATTATGAAATATAAATATTAATAACTTGAACTATAAAGGTCAATTTGTTACCTGCGACCCCTAATTGTTTCTGACCCTATACTTAACTGATACATTTTCTCATAGATGTACTGTTTGTACCGTAATTCCACTGCGATTTAACTTTTGACATTTGATGTCCACATTACGCATCCAAAAATACAACCTATAACTTACCACCTCTCCAGATGAACACGGAATGCAGCACCTTTACTTTCTTAATGCCAGAGGAGACATTGCTTAAGGTCAGGAGGAGAGGTGTAGCTCGCTCACGGAATAGAGACGCCTCTGCTGGTTTTGATAGGCTCATGTTGGTGTTTTTGGTGGAAGCATGTCAAAAGGGTTTCATCCTTTTTAAGCGTCCCTCACTGAGAGCTGGACATCTGTCAGACAGTATTACCATCACGAGGATAAAGAAAAACAGAGCTGAAGGGCAGTCCTATTATATCAACATTCACCAGCTAGACTTCATGATCTGGGTCTTACCGCGGTTGTCATTGTGTACATAATCACAGTCGAATAATCATGACAAATAAGCTCACAATGTAACAGACAGAGATGGTGGATTAAGACCGAAAGAAGAAAACATCAATAAAAACATGAGACTTAATGACGGGTAGCATATTTTGCAGGTCCAAAGGGCAAAGACCACTAAACACAAGCTGAAAGAATTAGGACGTTTTAAACATTTAAAACAAATAAACGTCGATATGCTTATTATTCTGCACTAAACTATTCAAATGTACAGCAACATTTTGTGACATTTAATATGCTAACTCCAAAAAAGGTCAGATTTTCTTGCATCTATCGCAGCACACAAGATGATCTTTGGAAAATTCTCAAAGCATGCTGGGAGAACACGGATCATCAGGTTTTGCACAAACTTGTGGAGTTCATGCCAGATCGAGTACACGCTGTAACTGAAGCTATTAAAGGTTGACATATTAAATATTTACAAATTCCAACTTGATTTTAACATTAATAACAGAATTTGATTAAGATTATGATGGAAATGAAACATTTTGTATTCCGTTAGAAAATAATGATAAAAAGAAATATTTCCTTAGTGACTGCAGAGTTTTGGACCTTGTGTATCCATATAAAGCTACAGGTCTCCCTGAATAAGTACCACCCATCGGCCTATTATCCCCGGTCCTCGATCCATAACATACTTCAAAGATGTCAGATGACATAAACCCTTCATAGATTATGTTCAGGATGTTTATATTAGCAAACAGGATTCAAGTCATTCTGGATGAGAAGAATGCACTTCAGAAGGAAAAGAGGTTATGGAAACACAATATAAACCAATAATCCAATTAAACAACACTGAGCTTAATGATTTAATGCACATTTTCCAAAAATCACCACAACAAAATTAATGCATTTGCTCATCATTAAAACAACATATCTGTAAATGAATAGGGTAGTAAACATCAAATAAATGGATTCATGGTGATACAAAATCATTTATTACATTTCTGTGGAAAACGTTGGATTGGTGAATTGTGGTTTTCAGCAGTGATATATTTCTAAATAAAGACTGTTGATAATGGCAACACTGTATTACTGACAGCTTATCCGTACCTTGCTGCTTGTGACCTCTGGTATCATTCCTAAACCTTCACAAACAATATTTCATGTGTGTTTGTCTGCTGGCTCAGTAAAACCATATAACAAGTGTGATAGTGTACAGCCAGACAGTCACAAAAGAAACCCATCAAGGGCGAAACAAGACCCTCTGTGTTGAAGGTCAATCACCTTTTCGAGCATCCTTAAAGCATTAAGCCATTAGTGCCTGATTGTGACCTGTTTGGTTGCCAAGAAATGTATCAACATGGTGCAATAAAGTTCACTCTAAAATGAAAATTCTGTCCTCATTCATTCACCCTCATGTCATTTCAAACCTGTATGAGTTTCTTTCTCCTGCTGAATACAAAAGAAGATATTTTGACAAATGTTGGTAACAAAACACAAGACCAATGCAAGTCAATGGGTGCCGGCGCTTTACAAAATTTCCTCATTTGTGTTTTGCAGAATGAATGAAGTCATGAAGGTTTGAAATGACAAGACATAATTTTCCTTTTTGGGTGAGCAAACCCTTAAATATACAGTAACTTGCGATCATAGGTGTGCTTTTATTAAAACTTCAAATGTGGCTGAACCAAAAGACAACAACCAAAAGATAATGACTAGCTAAGTTTACATGATCCATTACATATTTCACTAAACATCAAATAGTTATAGTTAAATTAGACGATTGCAATTTTCAAGACTAATTAAAAAAACACAGGATGTCCTCATCATGTCCGAAATCATTGAAATATATTATTTTATTGAAAATGTAGTATCTTTATGTACAGACTCTCATACATACATACATATATACTATGGAGCAGGAAATTCCACAGCCAAATAAAGAGTTGTCAGTGAACGGAAATTTTTCTCTTTCAGTCTCTAAAAATAACGTACCAAATGACGTACCTAATTCTCTGAGTACCTCTTCCAGCTCATAAAACTCTACTAGTATTGCAACCTGGTAGGTAAATAAATACACTATGACGAATATCAATATTTAATGATCTATACATTATTGCATCATCAGAGAGCTGCAACGTATTACAGTCTCATGGCAAACAAGGAAATCACAGAAAGATGAAAGGCCCACGGGTTTCCTATTAAAGAGAAGAGATTTGTATCATAAAAAACAGACTGAATCTACTTATATGAGAAAAATAAGAATCTGAACACATGGGGGATGTCAGATAAAAGGATGATAACGTCAAAAAAAGGAAACGAATGAACAGCTTTGAAGCACCGGTGACTGAGCTTACCGACTACACAATACAAGACAGCACATAGGCCAAGTCCCTGACAACATCAAGCCGGTGACTGAACACGTACTGTCCAACATGGTTAGGTTTGGTGTCGTTTTGGGCGACGCCTTATCCAAAGATGTTGGTTCAGTTGAAAAGGAAGACCACGATAATTCAAGTCTTTCAGGAAACAGTTCAACACTCAATGGTTCAAATGCAATAGCCGTCACAGAGACGACATCCTTCCTGGGTTTTCCACGGTGAGGAGAGTTAAGGGTAACGTTTCAATAAATACACCATTGTTTCCAGAAGAACAGCACGTAGCGTGGCATAGTTTGAGACGAACAGCTCCTCCCACCCGGAGGGCTCGTCCGTGCCTGAGGGCTCAGTAAGGCGCGAACAGGATGGAGCCTGCGGTGCGTCGGATGGGACCCGCTGCGGCCCGGAGAAATGAGGGAGGAAACGCTGCCGTCTGAAAAATGGAGGTGCCGGGACGCGGGTGGAGGGAGATGGAGGGGACTGTCGTGGCTGAGAACGGTGTGGACAGGAAAGCTTGTGAAATGGGCTTTACCAAGTCGTTCTGCAAGGCTAGTTTTGCCTGGATGAGAGACAGAGAGAACACAGTTGGTGAGGGAGAGAAAACAGAGTGCCCAGATCTTTTGCAATTTACCTACTCTCACTAAACTTCTATGACTTTCTTTCTTCTGCAGAAGACATATTTTAAAGAACGTTGCTAACCAAACAACACTGGCCCCCAATGCCTTCCATTGTACGGACAGAAAACCACCGAGACATTTCTCAAAATATCTTCTTTGGTGTTCCACGGAAGAAAGAAAGTCATATACAGATTAGCAGCAATAAAGGGGGCGGGGCTTATCGACAGATAAGCTCATATTATGTTGTTTTAAAACACAACTGACACGCTGTATAACTAAATCAAATCCCAAACAAGCATTAGGCCACTGTGATGCATTAGAATAAACTACAGCGTGAGGAATGAACTCCTCACCACATTAATACTTGAAATGCAAGTAACACTTGATGAAAGGCCTTGATTATAAAGAGCATAAATAATGCATTACTGCCAGCGTGTTGGTGCTGCGCTGCTGCTTGTTGTAAGGGCTGAATTTGGGTTTCGTCGGTTTTCCTGCCACTCTGTCCTTGTGCCGCCTACTGGAGATATGCTGTGAAATTAAACACGATTGATTAACGTCGTAAATCAAGTGACACTTTATATAACACAAAAAAATATGAATAGACCGACTGCTCGACATTATTATTTATCACGGCATAAACTACAGAATTGAAAATCACAAAATCACATTAGCTAGCATTTATGGTGATTTCATTAATAAACAATGTACACAGTATGGATTGTTGCCAATAATAATTGTGTTAAATGAAACAAAGACACAAACTCAAAGTGCTTAAAGGGGTCATATGGCACGGCTAAAACAAATATTATTGTTTGGCTGTAATGCAACGTGTATACACGATTTATGGTTCAAAAACGCTGTATTTTCCATATACCTTGCATGCTTGTATGTCCTCTTTGCCCCGCCTCTCTAAAACAAACTGATTTTTAACAAAGAGAGGTGTGCTATGATTGGCCAGTTAACCAGTTCGTAGTGATTGGTCGAATACTGCAAGCGTTTGATGGATATGTAACACCTCTTACCATATTTGGAACATCAGGTTCCAAAGCAATTGTTCTGACAGGTGCACCCACCTTACTTGCGTATACATTTTGGTGATCTTAGTCAAATCATACCACAAACTGATGTGAATTTGTGGGGGTGTGGTAACACGAGGCGTTTCATGCAGGACTGTGTGAGCTTTCACATTTAGATAGAATGCATCATTTGTTTCGACACTTTTATTTGAACAACTTTACGTGTCTTATACATGCAGGGCAACTTATAACACACCAAAGACACAGAAAAACACGTATTCATGCCATATGACCCCTTTAGAAAAAACAAGGTTTTTACATAGGACATCAAGCGGTAACACAACAAGCTACCTAAAATGCTGTATAAGATAAGGTTATAAGACAAAAGTGTTTCGATAATATCAAATCTTGAGGTATTTAATAATATTGGCATGAACTGTATAAGACCAATGATATTCAAAGCTGAATCGGAAATTTTTGGTTCAATTTTGTATATGCACAAACAATCCCAAGTCCCACGAAGCCCAATTAAAACTATTGTGAGACATGTGTCCTCTTGCATAGCTTTGTTTATTGTATTTTAAAAAGTGGGAACATCACACAACCTCAAATTATTTTCAAGCATGTGCCACATGAATTTGTGCCAAAATACCAAGTTTAGAGTAGTTTAATTGGACACATGGCATCGGAAGTCAAGAGATTTGGTAGAGTTAGTGTACATCGCTTTTAAAAGTTTAATATTTGCATCACACGAGCCTTGAACTCAAAATGAATTGATACTGTAC
Organism: Triplophysa tibetana; assembly: GCA_008369825.1. Lineage (NCBI taxonomy): Eukaryota > Metazoa > Chordata > Actinopteri > Cypriniformes > Nemacheilidae > Triplophysa > Triplophysa tibetana. The sequence continues at coordinate 4,444,820 of CM017902.1, read as the reverse complement.
CTGTTTAAGTTGAATTTCTGAGTTGACGTGAACATCACAGATTTCACAATGAAAGGTTTTGTTCTGTAAGCCTGAGCCTTTATTGAGTTGTGTGGCCTGAACTTTGAGTTTGGACCCTGGTCTGGGGTACGCCTTAATGGGACCTGCTCCATTTCTTGCCTCCAACATAGTTTTGTGCTTTGAACCTTATGAACCAGATAAAACAGAGGTAATAAAGTTTATAGTTGATTAAGTAACAATCTTAAATGGAAGTCATTTATTTGATTTAATTCTTGAAGGTTCCCATCTTTGCTTCGGAGCTTAAGGTAAAATAACTTTACAAAAGCATACATCAGAAATTCGAAACGGTCTGCTCACAACAAGAATGATAAATATAAAGAGAATGTTTAAAAATCCTTCTAAATTTAAGAGAATAGGAGAATCCACACCACAAACATAACAATATAGAGGAACTGTATTTCATGGCGATCAAGAGAATTTTTTTCCAGATGATGAACCATAAAACATAGACAACCAATTAAAATACATTTCAATTTAAACAGATCTGAAAGAAATGACCCCAGATGCTCTGGATTATCTAAATCACTTTTTAAAAAATGATGAGAGTAAAATTGTATGCACTAAAGAGAGATTTTTCTGCACCTTTCGACCAAAGTTGTTCCATCACTATTTCAGCCACTCATGATGAATTATTTGACTTCCTAAAAGCTGCTGAAATATTTGAGATGTGAAAGCAGGAGAAACATAATAGAAAACTATAAATGTTCTCCAAAGAAAATTCAATGCGTTCTTGACAATGTCAACCATGTAGTCTTGATAATGACTAAATAAATGAAAAGTCAAGCATGGACATTTTAATAAAAAACATTTTTAGATCTACAAAGATACTCAAGTGCAGGACTACAGAATTTTATTCACACAGTATGAACACTGTGTAAGTTTTAATATATGTTGTAACTGTAACGACATCCCACAATTCTAAGCCCCGGAGGTCACTTCTTGAAACCCTTATGTTCATGAATATCATAAAACGGCGAGAAAGGCTCTGAAGAGATGATGTGATGCAGAGGCAGATGTTTGGCACACCTGTGTTGTGCGCCTCCAGCTGTGAGAGAGAGTTGACAGCTACTTTGCACAGCGAACAGTACAGCAGCTTCTTGGCTTTCTCGTCTTCAGACTCCACGCTGATCTCCGTTTGAGCCGTTGGCAGCGCTGCAGGTTTGGGGGTGTTCTTTAGGGCTGCCGCCTGCCCTGAGGGCTCACTGGGTGGGCTGGCGTGCGGGGGTACCGCCTTGCAAGGGCTGGGCGTTAACGGCACCGGAGACGGGGCCGGAGCGGGCATGATGACCTGCGGTGAAACGGGACTTTTGTGCACAGCCGGGGGATCTGAGTTTTTTTCTGGAAACAAAAGAGAGAAAAATACATATACAAAGGTTCGTGGAGTTAATGGTGAGACCTTGACAAAATGTCTTTTGCAGACATTTTTTTCGGATCTTTTTGTATCGTTGCATTTGAATTGCAGGAAAGAGCTGCAGTTTCTATTTCGGATAAATTGAAAAAGAGCCGGGTGGGACTTGACCCTGAAACTCCCACCACCCATACGCCCTTGTGTCACATGCAGCGGGTGAGTGCATGTCTGTAGTCTCCGCCTCCTCTCCAACAGGACCCTCAGAGAATGCTGCATTAAATAAATGTCACACTCTGCTTATGATTTTTTCCTCCCTCAGGAGCCAGAACACACTAATATTTTTCCATTCTGTGAAATTACATCAGCTGAGACTAACCTGAAGCTCTGGGCTTCTGCTCTTTTGCTGTTTATTTGTCAAATGTTCTTTTCATTTCAGTGTTATGCTTACTTTCACTATTTTCTTCTGTGAGTCACTGAGCGTGTATTGTAGCCGGTGAACTATTTGGCAGGAGACAGAGTAATATGTCTTGCTGTCATCCGTCTACATAAATAACAGGTTAACAGAAGTCTCAGAAGTGACCGATTGAGAACTTGAGTTATACAAAAAGCACTCCTCACACAAACCTATTTATAAAAAGCATGTTTATGATTAAAATTCCACTCAGCTCATTGCAATGCATCATGGGATACCCTTTTCTGGGAGGAATTTAACACACAATGATCCTTAAAATGGATAGTTTGCGCAAAAAATCTTCATCATTTATTCACCCACGTGTCATTAAAAACCTGTTTATGACTTTCTTTCTTCTGAGGAACCAGTGGCGTTACTTTGTTTTGAAAAGTGGTGAGGACAAAGACGACAGAAACAATACTCTAATAAATTGTTTCTTTAATAACTCGTTGGGAATATTTATCATATAAAGCGGGCCGTCCATTGGCTGCAGCTCTATGTGGTTCCAAAACGAACCATGGATGTTGCGGTGCAAAACACTAAAAACAGTTTATTTCTGTGAAAATGTCACTTGTTCAGTGGTTTAAGTGTTTGATGCTTGAAAACTGGATGCACAAGCTAGCGCCGTGAGCACGGTTGATGCAAGCATTTCATAATGGCCGCGTTTCTGGAGTCACGAGTGTGAGCAATGGAGATGGTGAGAAAGCGGTGCGTCCTGCATTTCCACAAGTTTGAGATGTTAATGGTCCCTAAACAATACCTCAAGCATTTGTTAATTTCTTCCAAAAGGTGGTGGGGACATGTTCCACCCACAAATTCCGACCGTGTGCGGAACACAAAAAATGAATTTTGAGATCTCAGTGGTTTTGTATCCGTACAATGGAAGTCAATGTTGTTTGGTCACCAATGTTCTTAAAAATATCTATTTTGGGGTTCGGCAGAAGTAAGAAAGTCATACAGGTTTGAAATGACGTGAATAAATGAAGAAAATGTTCATTTGGGGTAAAGAAAATGATTCACTGAATACAATATAATCACTCTGCCTACCTTTGGCCTTAAAGTAATAGTTCATCTTCAAAATGAACTTTCTGCCATCATTTACTCACCGTACTGTCATTTGACTCCGGTGTGATTTTCTTTCTTCATCAAAGCACAAAAGAAGACATTCTGAAGAACGTTGGCAACCAAAAATCGTTGGTTCCCAATGCCTTTTGTTGTATAGACACAAAACCAACCAACAAGTCAATGGAGACCAATGGTATTTGGTTACAAACATTTTTCTAAATATCTTCTTTTGTGTTCTGCAGAAGATAGAAAGTAATTCAGGTTTGAAATGACAAGAGGACGTGTATTGTGACAATAATGACAATATTTTCACTTTGAAGGTGAACTATTCTTTTAAAATGATGCTTATTTATGGAGCTCACAAGTTTTTGGGACACAGCCACCGAGGTAACAACTGTCACTTCTTTGGATTAATATCAAGCACTGCAACGTTCAAACGACCTTGCTATATCCTGTCAGAGCAAGTCATGGATATGGAGCGAGTATCGGATCTTACAAAAAAACCATGAGCAATTACCCTCCCAAAATATTCCAACACACAGCGTTCTAAAACATCACATAAAACAGCCCCTTGCGTAAAATGGCAGAGCTAGCAATTTTAATGATTTAGCCCTTGAAGGTTTCCTAAGTAAACTAAATCTGACTTCGTTCTCCGTTTCCACCTTTCGAGGAGACGGCAGCGCACCCCCGCCAACCACCCCGACTCCAAGTCTGAGCTCAACTCCGCGCTAATACACGAGCGTGACAGCCAGGACCCATAAGCCATCTGTGAATCAGGCTGACATTCATGTGGCCTGATTTGCACAAACACGCCGAATACCAATGAGGAACACCACTGCCTAATAAATGAGACGCACCCGAATCTCTGAATTTGCAGCTAGAGAAAAAGACTTTGGAAAGTATTCGGCAGCTCAGATTTGCCCCCCGTAGGGCACATGTCTTGGTACATCCCGGGCTTGATTCTTAATCAGACACTAAGGTCTGAAATTGAGTGGGTCACAGCATGAAGCAAAGATCAGATGATTATGTTCTTTGAAATGTAACACAAATCTAATTCCGTGGTATCAAAGAGAGGGGAAGAAATACAACATATCTCAGCATGCTTACGCCGCAAGACCTGCTGTAATTTAGCATGTGTTTTCCTTAATTAAACGTTTAAACACAAAGAAACAACACAGAAAGATAACTTTAAAGGAACTCAATATGCAGGTAATGATGGAGGAAACAAGCTGAGCTGCAGTTAAAGTGAGCTGTAGTTGGCATATGGCGGATCACCTCTCAACGGGACAGGTCCTAACCTCAGCATATGTTCAGGGTTGTAAAAACACCCCATGAGATTAAAAGTGGGGCTTTGTCCTCAGTACAATAACTAATGTTTAACAAAATATTGTGGTTAACTGAAACAAAACTTTAAAACTGTCATTGAATCAAATCAAATAACGGCCTAAATATTAGGCCTATGTTATATAATCTAAATAAAAATTATTTGGAAATAAATAAAAACTAAAATTGAAATAATATAAATTAAACATAAATAGCAATGGGGTATGCATTAACGTCACTTTCCCAGGTGAACACACCGGGACACGCCTCCTTGAATGTCAGGACACGCCCCCTTGAATGCCAGGACACGTTCCCCTGAGTGGTAAAACAAGCAGCTTAATGGCTGCTTTCAATAAAGAAACTGGGACTAAAACACACAATTATTTGCTGAACTTTAGAGCAGTTGGACTTGACGGTGATCCGTACGACTTACAGAGGAACCAGGTGTCTGTGGATACTTATATGTTGCGCGGAATTGCGTTTCCTGATATTGTAAGCAGCCATTTTGCAGAGTGCTTTGAAAGTGAAAGTGAAAAGTGAAGTGAAAGTGAAAGTGAAAGTGACCTATTTGTCAGATATGGTGACCCATACCCGAGATGTGACCTCTGCATTTAACCCATCCAGTGACTAGTGAACATACGCACAGCAAGTGGTGAACACACGTACACCCGGAGCAGTGGGCAGCTATCAGTGCAGCGCCCGGGGAGCGTGTAGGGGTTAGGTGCCTTGCTCAAGTTACCTGCCGGCCCTGAGGATCGAACCGGCAACCTTCTGGTCACGAGTCCGACTCTCTGACCATTAGGCCACGATTGCCCCAATGGCCACTTAGCCAGTCAAGGGAGCGTGTTTCGCGTGTTCGCGTGGGAAAGTAACGTCACGTGCATACCCTCCTTATTTAAATAATGATACAAATAATAGTGCTGGCTACAATATTAATAATAATAAAAGAATATAAAATATAACAAAATAAAAAACAATATAATATTACAAATAAAACAAATAAATAAATGACAACAGCACATAACACAATTACAAAAAATGTAACTACATTTATCATGAAAACAAAAAAAAGAGCAATTTCAAAATATTTATATAAATAAAAATATATATTAATCAAACTATAATAAAAACTGAATAAAAGATATGGACGTTTATTATTTTTTTTTCGTTTCTATAGTGCTACAAATTTACCAGGGTCTTACTCAAGTGGCAACTTTCCAATCTCTCTCGTGAAGCCAACATGGAAGAGCTTTAAACTTCAATTCATCGACTGGAGAATCAAATTGAGCCCCATGTTAAAATGGACAACTTTACACCAGAAACAAAAGGATTTTGGTCTATATGGCAAATTTTACCCTTCAAGACAACTGTGAGGAGGGTGAATTTATTTATAACTTGCCCGTTTAACTTATATTAAAATTCAGACTTAAAATTCTGTAAATGAAGTGGTTTCAGCACCAGGTGCCTCCGCTCTGACCACGTTCCGCCTCATTGCTCATTTTTGATTATCTGGGAGTGACGCGATGCTAAGATGGCCGGCTCCGCCTACTTCAAGCTTCAAAACAGCTCCTCAGACACCAACGGTCGACGTCATGAACACTACATCCATGTTTTATACTGTCTATGCTCTCAAATTTATGGTAATGGCAATGAAAATGGTAACAAATCTGCTAAAAAAACATGATAACTTAACTATAATAAAATCATGGTTAATGCGGTAAAATGGTTATCCACAGTTCTAGTGTACTTCAAAAATACACTAGTGGGAGATTCAAACATCCAGAAATTACACTCAATAATATACTTATTTATTAAAAATAAATGTATGTACTTCCTTATTCGTATCGAATTGAAAATTGAAAACTCTAATGAGTGACTATTTTAAAGTGCCTGAAAAATTAGACAGATGTTGAATGGAAAGCAATATCATCAGTCAACTGTATACAAGGGGGTTATATTACAAAAAGTCCCCTTACCAAAAAAATTCTTGGACCAAAACAGTCATATATATTTTTCACGAACACTTTCCATCCTCTCTTCATCATTTAGAATTCTAAATGTCCTCTGCTAAACTCTCTATAGATTGCACTGTTTTAGTCTCTAACAGCCTCTTAGCAAAGGGTGAATGTCACTGTTACAGGTTCATTAAACTAAGAATCACTGCGGAAATGTGTCGCTCAAGCTGTTAAGATCAGACTGAAATGATCAGAGACCTTATTAAAATAAACTTCAGGTTTGAGAGGCACGGAGCCAGAAACCTTTGCCAGACTTTCCTTCACATCTTACCCTAATAGCTTGTTTAATATCAACTAAAATATGTTTATGTTTTTATTCTGGTGTTTATGAAAGCATCACTCATTGTCCCTCCTTATAACTTCTGTCATCATTTTCTGTTATCATCGCGTATTTCAAAACCTGTATGTGACTTTTTCTTCAGTAAAACATGAAAGAAGATATTTCCAGAAATGTTTTGGTGGTTTTGTGCCTATACGATGAAAGTCAATGGGGGCTAATGTTGTTTGGTTACCAACGTTCTTCCAAATATCTTCTTTCGTTGTTCAGCTTAAGAAAGAAAGTCATACAGGTATGGAATGACATGAGACTGAGTGAATGATTTCATTATTTCACATAAACCTTATTTTGAGGTGTACAACCATTAAACTACATTAGTCCTGTTCTTAAATTACGTAGCGCAACATGTGCACGCCTCAAGTTTTGTGAATGTGGATGATTCTGCAATGCATTCTTCACATACTGTATAAAAAGAGATCACTTGTACACAAACTCACACACAGACAGAGTATAAACACTGGCAGGGTTCGGGGTTAGAGAGTGAAAGCAAACAAACACAGAAGCATGTATGACATTTATGAGCACTCACAGTCAGGAAGAGGATGGAGAGGGTAGGAGCGGAGAACAGGAGAAGAAAGAAGGTGTGGAGCAAGAACAAAAGGAGCTATTAACCTGGTTGGTCAGGGCAGCTGGCAGAGACAGAACTGCAGGAGGTGGTATTGGTGGTGGTGGAGATGCTGACTGTCTTAGCACCGCAGTCCTGGGCGGCAGCACTTTTCTGCTTATTTTTGGTGGTCTCCTGCGCTTTGAGCTTCTTGGCATGTTTACTGCCTTTGTAGTGCGCCTCGGCTTGGCTCTACAAAGGAGAACAAATGAACCATCCAATCAGGCTCATTTCTCACACTACATCTACCATCATGGACGGCAGTCACACACAACCCAAACACGCTTTCAATAGCAGGCACTGTTCAACATCGAGATTGTGATGCTGGGATCGGAGAGAGAGAACATAGAAAGAGATGTTTAGAGGGAATTGATTCTCAATAGATAACGCTAAACAGACGTCGACGGTTTGCACTTGGGGAGATTGTTAATGGAGAGTTTAATCATATCTAAGTTATACTAATTTCAAGGGGAGATTTAAAGGGAAAGAGACTTAATGACTCAAAGAGAGAGACGCGAGAGCTTATGAAGGATTAGGATCCTTTGAATATCTGTCTGGAATGAATTAAAAGCTCAGTTTCTCATTTTTATGACATCAAAGTGACAAAGTCTCTAAGGACCTGCAGATGGATTTTCTCTCCAAATGCTTCAACTCTGTCACATTGACTAACTGCAAGTTTAAGGGATTTCTGGCAGTGATGGGAGATCCCAGACAACACAGCTCAAGGATGTTTTTCTTGCAGATTTTTCAAAGAGACGGTAAACGTGAGCCTACGGTATTGAGTTTTCTAGGTGTCTGAGCTGGATAAAGACAGTTTATGTTACTTCAATAGCGTGACTATTTAGAAGAATTATGTATAAAGAGTATACAATTTAAATGATGCAAAAATAAAAAGATCTAAAAAGGTAAGGGACGTTCACACTGACAGAGATAGGAAGTCATTCGTTTTTAATTACAGTTGCGACTGGACGCGAAACAGAGCATCAGCGCTGGTCAGGCTCGGATAAAATCTTGTAAACTTTGTATCACTTTTTTTGTATTTGTCACATTTTTTTGTAATAAAATCGATTGGATAAACAGACAATGTGACGTTTTAATAGGTTCAACGATAGCTTACAGAACAGTATTGGATGTGCCGCTATTGAAAGAAACATATTAACTTCAACAGTTAATACATATGCAATTGATCAAAACAAACACACAAACTGTGAAAAAAGATCTATTACAAAGCATGCAGCTAACACGTTTCCTAAAGATGCAGTGACTAAAGAGGGGTCGAACATAACATCTTGGCATTACAGGTGAACTGAACCGGAGAAATATGAAACATGATAAAAGAAAAGAGAGAGAGAGAGGAAAAACAAGGTGCGTAACGTCCATCGATTGCTTGTTTAAGTGACAGTCATGAGCGTTAGAATGACACACGACTGAAACTGTTGAAGACAGTGATGTGCAATGTGACGGCCCGCGGCGACTTCTCTGCTTGGTGAAAATGTTAACAGCTCCTGTGACCTGGATTACGTGCTCCTGACATTTACAAAGAGAATCTCTCTCCAGTTTAATATGTACATAAATTTCAATATATCAAAAATCATTGGCACGCAGTGCACAGTTTTAGTCATATCATCAAGCATATTTTAGCTCAATCTCTGAGGGTCAATACAAGCAGAATGTTTTATTCTTACGTAAATTGTTGCATTCATTCATTCTTAGAAATGTAAGAATTTACAACAGAAATTCGTTCACCTCATATTCGTTCACCTCAAATTCGTTCACCTCATGTTTCATGGATTATACCAAAGCAACATTTTTTTGCAAGAATGTTTAAACAAACATCGGCTTGTGTATTATAAACAAGACATTCTGGTGTAGTTAGACATCACAACATATTCATGACAGGTAGGGATATTAATAAATACATATGACGCAATCCTTGCACATGAAAAAGCTTACATACGCAAAAACACAAGTAGGCTACATCTGCTGATATCTGCACATCTGAATTGCCAGCAACATTAGTGCATTGCCCTACATCTGTCTGTGTGTCCTGTTCACAAGACACCTTTCATAAACATACACACCTACACACTGTAACAGCTTGTGACGTGATGCTGTATAAAAGGACACAGTGACTAATAGTTAATCTTGTATAGAGTCGATTTCATCATGAATACATTAAACAGCTGATGTAACACACAGACTAACGCGGTTTGAAAACCTGTTTGAAAGCGTTATTTATATAAATAAATATGCATGCTGGCATTATGGAGGGATTCACTGATAAACTACCTCATTGTTTACTTCATTTGTAAGTTGCTTCGGATAAAATGTAAAGTAAACTGGGATGATTCAAGGTCAATTATGCAACACAAGTGCTGAATGTATTCATGCCAACCGCTGTTGTTAACCTCTGCTCTTGAAACGCCTCTCTCCATGAAGTCATAGTAGCAAGCTATTTTTCCTCACCCCCCATTTCACCCATTAAAATCATTTTCAACCACAATAAAAGCCTCAAATTGATGTTTAAAAGACGCTTTTAAAAGTTTGAGTTTGCCCATTTCCATTAGCCAGTCTCTTATCTAAGAGTACAGACAAAATTGCGATTTTATGCGTCTACCTTACAGCACCCATTTTCAAAAACACCTTTCAAATATTTCCTCTTCCTCCGAGCAAAAGACTTTAAAAGATGTGAACTGTAGATTGATGTTTGGCAAAAAACGCCTTGATCTGAACTTCCAAACACTTTTTATCCTTCACTTAACAACTTCTAAAGAAGCAAAAGACCGGCATCTTAAATATTGATGTGCGAGTTGATGAAGAATTTAACATTTCTGGTTCTTTAACGTTTTCTTGTGATGATTCAATTATTACTTTATGAAAATTGAGTCTTTATAATATTACATTTAAAATGATACATTAGGCACAACGTTTTATCAGAAGCGATGGTACATTCAAGTTAAACAATTTATCAAAAGGTGTGTTCTCTAGAAATCGAATGAACAACTGAATGCTCTGGCAGGTACACATATTTACATTAAAGTCTATAACATTACAATAAAAGTCCAAATGTGTTTAATGTTTTACTCTAGATGTGACATAAACAACCAATCCGTAATTACTTTCTGCTAAAGTTATTTAAAAACAGTAACTGGAACCAAACCATGTTTTTAGATTACTAAAACAAAAAGTATTAAAACATGTCTTAATTGAAATCAATTAAACTATTGATTTTAAACTAACGGTACTATTTAGTGTGTTGACAAAATGTGTATATGCTCTCCTACTTGTAAGTCGCTTTGGATAAAAGCAGCTGCCAAATGAATAAATGTAAATGTATTGATTTAAAATGATTTGAAAAACTAATACTAGAAGAAAATGATTATGTGTGAGTTGTTGCATTAAAATTATTAACTTATAATATATAAAAATAAAATAATAGTATAGACTTTTTCACCGGCAACAACATAAACAATGATATGCAGCCCAAACTTAAATTCCTCTGCAAAGAACCAATAACTATTGAGTAGTTTTAATTTAATTTAATACAATTAAACTGAACACTCATGTCAATTAAAATGAATATTAATTAAACAGCGGAGGTTAACTTTGGGATAAGCACGTTCGTCCGATGAAACTGTCTCTATCATACAAAAAAAATGAAGAAATAAATAATATAAAGACAAACTCACATTACAAAACTGCTAAAATGGAATCAAAATCTAAATCTAAATATATAAATAAAAGCTAATTCAAAATATTAATAAAACTACAAGAAAACTATAATAACTCTGTACTGAACCATATCAAAAACGTTCAGTTTCCAGTATGTTTCAAATAAATTCTTTATTGACCAAGATCCTGAATCCAACCTAACTCATAAACTTCACAGTCACTGCTGCAGATCACAATAAAGAAAACTTTCCGATTGCTATGTTTTAAACATCTGTTCATGTGGCCAACAATTTCATTTACATTAACTTACTGTACAGTACAATCAAGCTTTGTATTTTTTTCCATTAGTACAGTATGTGTTTTCCCTGGGCATCGAACCCACGACCTTGGCATTGCACAGCACAGCGCTTTACAAGCTCCATGCACGCATCAGCAGAAGCTCAGGCTGTCCTTATGCTACCTAGTAATGTTAGTCGAGCAACGACACGACGGCTCAATAGAGACATGTGTTGCGGGGGAGTGCTCTTTATTACCCCCGTGCATTAATGACACAGCATGTGTATAAGAGAACATAAAGCTTTAATGAGATGTGCTGGTTATCTTCCATATTGGCTTGTTCTCACAAAAGGGCTGCGTATCTCTCCGAGGGACGCCGCCACTTCACCTAATGTCACATCACAGCGGGACACGCACCTTCAGATCAGGTAACTTCAAATGAAATGGCCCGGGCATCTCCGTTACACTGTGTGCAAATGGAGATAAAACATCTCGTTTACCGGAGATAAGGGAAACCTAAGAGTGCATTATTCTCATTTTAATGCGACCTTCAAAGCAAACACCAGTAGCGGTTTCACCTTCAAAACAAACATTCGACAAAGGCAAGATAACAAACATAATGCGAGTCAAAAGTAGTGGCAAAAGACGAAGCAAATGGAGAAAAGGCTCATGGTATAAACATTCTTGTGTATTTGGCAAAGCTCAGAGGAAAGCGGACCAACTAAAATTGAACTACGGGTTTTCCCAATCACCAAGTTTATTTAGGCCACATCTGCAAGACTTTATTTTAACAGCTAAACGGAGGGCCAAGATTTAGAGACGAAATATGAAATAAAAACGATACTAAACCAAACGCGGTTTATGGACCTCTCAGCCTTGCCTAAAGTCTAATTGTCGTATTAACAAGTTGCATTCTATAGAAAATGGGAGCGTGTAAAGTTTGTGGAAAGCAAATAAAACGTGATGCTAAACACATTCGTGGTAAGGTCAGTTGCACGAGGCGTTTTAGAAACTCAATTTGAACTAGAGAGTCAATCGAGGTCTGTTAATTGCATGCTGGGTTTGAGTTGTTAAAGACTCTCCTCTGATTACACGCCTGGCAAAGTCAGATGAGGTCTGTTTTAAAACATAATGGACATATATGCCATTTAAAGCTTGGATTTCAGGCATTGATCTGGCACATTAAGGGCAATGTCTGTCATGAGTTTGGATTTGTGTCCATTTGTCCATTAGTCCAACAGCACCAGTGACATTCACACGTGTTTAAATGCTAAGTGTGATAGCACTTGAAATCAATATTGGCTACACGGTAAAGGCAAACTGTGTAATTTCAGTGGCATTGTTGAGTAAGACTGGCTCACTAATAGCATCGATGTGAATTGTGACTTTGCGCTCCAGTCGATCATGAAAACTTTAAATCATGTGTATTGTTGAGAAAAGGTGTCCTTTGACTTTTTAAAGCAATTGGATTGCAATTTTGACCATGGAGATGATAAAACTGGCAAAAAATCTTATAAACTTGCAGAGAAGACCCAAAGTTGCATTGTATATGTAGATGATCATATCATTGAGACTCTCTGAGATTCTTGAATTCAACCTTGGCTGTTCAACAATAGGCCTTTTTCACGTTTCAGGGTTGCTGAACGCGGAGGAGTTGGTAGTTGTGAAAAGACATTTCCGGAAGTATGTACACAAGTGCCATAGCAAAAAGAGAGACTAGACAATTGTAACCCGATTGTTACCCAATCAACAAAATGCAGAAGCATTCTAAATTCTAAAACCGTGATGATTCTCTCCAAACAGTGTTTAAAGTTGTACAGTTTATAGCACTGCTATGAAAACACCAAAAAAGTAGAAGGGTAATAAAAACCACTTGTGTACATACTGCCGGAAAAGATATACACAACTGATGCTGAACCAAATATGCCCCCTAGCGTACGTAAAAAAAGCCTATTAATCGTAAATCATCGCATCCAGAATAGAAGTTTGTGTTTACCTTATAATATTTGTCTATGTACTGTGGATATTTATTTTGTATTTGTAAACCCATACATGTACATATTCAGGAAATATTTGCATTTAGTTATTAATATTTAAACACAATTTAAATTAAATACAATCATTTATTCATTTTTATATTTTTCTTAAATATATACATGAATGTATATGTGTTTATAAATACAAAATTAACATGCACAGTGCAAAGACATTTATTATGTAAACACAAATTTTTATTCTGGATGCGATTAATCGTTGAACAGGCCTAAATTGGGAAAACATAAACCCCCCGCACACACAAACAATGTTCACTTCTGACACATTCAAAACACTAGCAACGCCCTGACAACCACCCAAAACACATTAGTATAGTTTTACATAGGCAAGAATACAAAAATCTATATTTTTCCATACTTACACAACAGATATTTAATCAACAAAAATTGATCAAATTTGGAAATAGTCGATAACACTTTACAATAAGATTCTATTTTTCAACAATTAGTTAATGCATTAGCTTCAATTAACTAACAATGAACAATACTAATACAGTTTTTATTAATGTCAGTTCATGTTCCTTTCAGCATTAACTAATACATTTTTAAAACCAAACATTGTCACTGTTAACATTAGTTGATACACCATGAAATAACATGAATAACCATATTGACATGAACTAACATAAACGGGGATTAATAAATACTGATAATTGTTTAACGTAAGCTAATGCATTAACTACTGTTAACAAATAGCACCTTATTGTAAACCAAATAGTGTAACAAACTGTAAACACATCAATGTGCTGGAAATCACATCAACTTTTGTTATGTAAACCACTATTTGGCCAAATATAAAAATGTAAATCAAAAGTTATTTTATTCTGTGGTTTATGAAGCTTATCAGCGATTATTTATAGTACAGGCGGTGAGAATATATCACCACATTTGCTCTCATTATTGAAACAGAAACACAGACTGAAAATACGGCTTCCCTCAACTTCATTAAGATAATGGCTGAGGATGTATTCAGACCTTTAGTCTCACATTGTTTTCCCCTCTGGCAACAGGATTGGATGTCACAGTAGTTTCATAGCGTGCTCTGAAGTATGGGCTTAAATTACATCACAGGACTCTTTTTTACAGCCGTAGAACGAAGACTTGTTTGCGCCTTAATAAAGACACAGACCAAGTTTGAAGCTTGCTCCAATGTGTGGACCACTTCAAAGGATAGTTTTTTATATCCATTACTCTATACATACACGATATGGGCGAAAGTATTGGGATGCCTGCATGACTACTTTAGTTATTTCCGTGAGTATAAAGATGGAAACAAAATTTGTTTTTATTGGAATTACTGGAATAGATAAACATGTTTAGTAGAAGGGGGTGTCCCAATACTGTTTTTTATATTTTGTATGTAGACTAACTAGTAAAATACTCATTCTTCACTCAAGGAGCTCTTTTGAAGCAAAATCAGATTTTTTTATTTTATTTGATCAGTAAGTGTGATCCCTGGGATCACGCCTCTGCATTGATAACACAACGTTTCACCAAGTGAGCCAAATAAACGTGTTATACAAGAGATTAAATTCACAGATTTAAATTTAGATCTCTCACTGGACATATTTACATGCGGTCCAGATTCCCTTACCCAACACTGCCTGTGGACAAGAGTGCACATGGCTATTCTCCCAAAGAAGAACATAAAACACAGTTTCTTCAGCCCGGCAGAGTATAAAGGTAAACACAGAGTCAGGGACGCTGGCTGATTCGTTCTGACACGCCAACCAGAGCATCACTTTCACTTAAGCAAGATGAGCTTTGGACTGAGACTGCAGATGAGCATCTCCAGGGAACAGATAGAGCGAGAGAGACAGCTCTATCTTCCCGGATCAGAACGTGACAACACGTGCACCCAGAATTAGCATCAAAGACCTCTGCGGTCGGCAGAACATCCGCAGACATCTCTGCCCCGCGTTAGCCTCAGATATGCCGCCTAATCTTAAAAGCATTGCTCAAACGGGCAATTTCGAGAGGAAACCGTTTTCAATTATCACGTCATTTTACTTTCCTTTTTTATTGCGCTTGTTTGGAGCCAGAGAAAGTTAGAAGATAACAGGGCTTCCAGACAAGTTAATCTCTAGCAGTCGCTTCAATTCAGAAACACGTTCTAAGAAAACCAGCGTTTCAAACTAGATGGCAATCAACCAATTATGCACAGCGGGAGGGAACAACACACAATCCGGGACGCCCGGCAGCCGACCCGCCGAGACGTGACCACGTCTGCGTTTGCTCAGAGGTGTTCCCTGTCTCGCATTCCTGCCTGTTTGTCACGATAAAGGTGAAAAAACCGTTGAGGAGACAAAACAGATGCACAATGGTGCTCCAACGTCTGTTTTCCACTTCCAGAGAACTCTTTTCTCAATTACTGCTCGCTGTGGGAGCCCTCCGTCAGCCAGGGCTTAATGCCACCTTGTGGCATTCATCTTAAATTAAATAGCTTAATCAATGCCAAGACAGAGTGGTACAACATGGCAGTACAGTAAGTAATTACCCTTCTCCCATCGAGAAGAACAGCACCGCTCAACTCTCTGCCAGATGAGAGGCTCTGTGTAGAATCCCACACCTGTGCTCTCACTCATAAACACAACCGTACTGTTAACTACAAACACTGGGGTTTCATTGCTACCACAGTTCAGCCAGTAAACAAATACTGGGAATGTTTTTAGACGAGGTATAAATGAAAATCAGTTACATTGATATAAAAAAGGAAGGATAAAAGGCATCGGGTGGAGTGTTGGAAAAAGAAAATTTATTGCACAAAATAGCTTTTTTTATATTTAGTTTTCGGTATTTTCTTGTGTTCTTCAACGCTATTTGACATTGGTATTTGGAGTTACTTAATCTTCAATGATGTGGAACTAATATTTTAACACGAGTTGGCAGTTTAAATGTGACTGTCTGACCATTGTAAATTGGCATGGGTATTGTAAGGAATGTAACGATTCCCACCTGATCTCGCAGGAATTCGTAAATATTTTACGTACTAATTCATATCAATTTGTACAATTTGAATCTGAAACTTTGTCCGACTTAAGCCCCTCCCCTAAGCCCACCTCTAAATCTACTGTCACTGTTGCTAAAGCAAATCATACTAAGAAGAGCGAATAAGATCGTACAAATTCATACGAATTAGCCAGCTCGAAAAGTAGTTACAAATTCCTATGAGATTGTGTTGAACGATTCTGATTCCAGTTCTAAATGAATGATTCAAGCTAATAATTCTATCATGCATTCTTGTATTAATAGGTCAAAAACTACTTTTATACTAAACAAAAATACTAAACGTAAATTGTTTGTTTTTGTCGTCTTATTACATGACCTTTTTCTTCTATAACATTCAGATTGCACACAAATAGATCTAAGACATTTAAAATATGTTACTGTTTTTATTCAGTACCTACAAACAAATGCATTTAATAGTGGGTGCAAATCAATGCCGTTATTGAAACTGAACATCCTAAAAAGTACTTTATTTAAAAAAAGAGTTTCTTGTTATATAAATGCTCGATGCACAAAGTTATTAATAAACCTTTTTTTCAAACACACATAACGATATCAGATAATTATATTCAAAAGGGAAACTGAATCATGAACTGATTAAAGACAATGGGGTGCAATTGACACATGTAAGAGAAACGAGCGAATGACTGAAAAACAACAAATTAAACACTTGCTTTCATGAAACAATACAAATGAGCCAGTGTGTTCCTCATCAGCGATGACTGAAAAACTTCATTAAAACCTGGCTGAGGGCATAACTGGCAGCGACTTTGCTCAAATGTGACCACGTATCACCTCAGTGCGTGTGAGTAATGAAGAGTGTTGTCACTCGCACCCTAAATGGCTAAACCGGGGATTATTTTAATCAGCTGTAGTTTGTAACACGAAACACAGAACTTCAATCTACTCCTGCACAAACCGGACTGGGCAAAGATCACATTTCTTCATACTTTTGAGAGAAAAAGAAAACGCACAACACGCACACACCCCAATAAAAGCATTCACACGACCTCATGTAAACACACAACCCAGAAATGCTTGTTTTTTACTCACATCTGAATTAAAGCGAAGCTGACAGATGTTGCACGAAATAACTTGCTTTTTCTTGGGAGGGATGGAGACTCCAAATGTGTGGTTGATTACTGCTTTCTGGACGGGGTCCATCTGGAAGACAAACAGCGGAGGGACACTTTTAGAAAAGCAGGGCGAGTTAGAGAGACAGCCAGAGAGTTAGTGAGATAGGACACACACGGAGCGGCGGTCTCTGCGACCCTGAACGCTGGGGGAAATGAGAGTAATAAGCATTTGGAGCTGTAGGCGGGACAGCTGTTTAATGGTGAGAATCAATGGTCTAGCTGGTCTCCTGGGCTCCACCTGATTGAAATAGATACTGGGATTAGTCAACCGAAAGATGAACGTGTAAAGACGAACTGACAAATCGACAAACGAAAGCTCTTTCCAGGATTTAGATTTAAACCATCAACTTATCCTTAATTCAGATAAACACATTAAAATCAAAGCAAGTTAAGTAAACCAATGCAGGTTTACAAACATTGACATTATAAATTCATTTGAACACTACAGTCTAACAATAGCTCAATGAGCATATGTGTTGTGGTAAAATTTTTGAGACAGATGCTATACAGTCTACAGAGTAAAACTGTTGTTTGGCTGTTTCTGAATGTTTAAATAAAGATTTTAAGTATTTGTCTGAAATCTGTTTTTGATATCATCTGCAGGGGAATGTGAAAGCAGTAATAAATTCAGCGTATAACTTATATTTAAATACAGTTTATATATTTGTATATTGCAGTCTATGTTTCCCCAACCAAACTGAACACTTGAGCCTCCCAAAAATCAAAACACCGCATAGCGTCCATATTGCACACACACAACTGTAATGAAAACACTGAAGCATGTTATTTCAGTATTAACCTCAGCACGGACCTTCCATCCTCGACATCGACAACCACTCATCAGAGAATTTAACAAGACAAGAAAATAAATGGACAAAACTTAACAACCTCTCAAATCTGCCTCGTGCAGAATCCAGCAATATTACGTAGAGCTTTTCTGTGCTCCTCAAGCATGAAACTCTGGCAGAAGAACGGACTTCTGGGTTTGCCTCCAAGTCATCCAACCATTACACATGCTCACAGCCGTTCCCTTTTCACAGGAAAACATTTCAAAACTCAGTTGACAGACAAACCAAGCAAAAGGCAAGATTATGTGGTGAAAATGTAAAAAACCGAACACTTAATGTCCGACACTATTGTGCCATATTTTACCAGAGGCAAATGGAGAGTGTGTATAGAAGTTCAGAATTCACGAGCGGTCAACAGAGAGGGAGAGAAAGAGACAGAATGAGAGAGACTCGCTGTGGCTTGTGCTTTGGGGGCGATGTGGTGGAGGTCGTCTATTCTCACGACAACTCGCTCTCTCACCCTAACACACACACACACGAACCCGGTTTGTTTACAGATGCTTGTATTTCAGTCTGATTAGCTCTGAATACCTGATGAGCTTTAGTAAACAGGAGTGAGTGATCACTAGACAGGGAAACATGTTTGCTCCTGATAAGATTTCCTACCAGCTATGCCCATTAAGAATTTAAAAGGGTTTTTCACCATGCCAGATGGATTACTGTACCTCCAAAGTCTTTATTTACTCTAAAGTGGCAATCTATAAAAGCACCATCTCTGTCTTAAACATAAAATTGCAGGTAATGTTACATTTGTTTCTTTATGTGGAATTAAAGGATAAATGCACCCAAATTCGGCCAAAAAAAAACATAAATTGTTCCTAATCTGTATGAATGTCTTTGTTCGGATAAACACAGAGGAATATATTTGGAGGAATGCTTGTATCCAAACAGTTCTTGGCTATATTAGGAAAAATTGCTTTATAAATGTGGCCCTGAACAACAAAACCAGTCTTAAGTAGAACAGGAACATTTTTAGTAATAGCCTAAAATACATTGTAGGGGTAAAATTACCTATTTTACTTTTTGCCAAATATCATTAGGATGTTAAGTAAAGATCATGTTACATGAAGATATTTTATACATTTCATACCGTAAATGTATAAAAACTTTATTTTTGTGAGTGGATGGCCTTCTACAATGCCTCAGATTAACAACTTCAAAGGCCATTTTCTCAATATTTTGCTCTTCTGCATCTCAGATTCCAGCTTTGTAAACAGTTGTTGTTCCACCAGATATTCCTATCCTAACAAACCATATATCAATAGAAAGCTTATTTCTTCAGCTTTCAGATGATATAAAAATCTCAATTAAAAAAATTTGACCCTTAAGACTGGTTTTGTCATCCAGGGTCACAAATGTCCTTGTTCTGTTGAACACAAAAGATGACACGTTGGAAAGCAAACAGTTCTGGGTCACTTTACTACTATTGTAATTCTTCCTACTATGGTCATCAATGGTGTTTGGTTACAAGCATTCTTCCAAATATTTTTCTCTGTGTTCATTAAAATAAAGAAATTCAGAAAAAATTGGAAAAACTGGAGGGTGAGTAAACGATGACAGAATTGTTATTTTTGGGTGAACTGTCCCAGTGTCACATATTTTGAACAATTCTCAAAATATGTTATTTCGTGTTTTTCACAAAATAAAGAGTCACATACAGGTTTTGAACAACATGAGGGTGAATTTGTAGTTTTGTGTGAACAATCCCTTTAATTCCACACTAACCAAAAATTCATGTTTACAAGCCGCCTGTTTCAAACCCAAGATCGATTTCACCTTTTTTCAAATGTATTTATAATCATTACTGTACATTATACTTAATTTTTGAGTATTGTCTCTTAAATGATTCATGCTTGTACATTTTAGATGCACTATAACTGTAAAAACACTGTCTACTGACACAAATAACATCTCACTTCAATCAAAAAGGTCAGCTTACGTTCATTCTCATTCATTCTCTGAATCGCACCGGTTGAGTTTTAGAGCTGTAAAAACTGCTTTCACACCCAGCAAACAAACTAATGTCTGACGTCAAATGGACATGGGTCTGCACCAAAATCTCGAGTGTAAAAGCACTATAAGAGGCTGACTTTAGATAAGAGTACAGCCCTTCTATTCGATTAGTGGACCTCAGAAAGGATGAGCAGCCATCCATTCATGACCTCTGCAGGTCACTAATGCATTCCCTGTCGTTTAGCCACTAGATCTGAGGTACAGCAAATGCCCCCCATTCTAAAACGGGACTGTACAGAGGGAAACTGTCAACTCTTTAGCACACTACCTGCTCTGCTCTGTTCATTCTGAACAGCAGTAATCTGTAATTAAAATCTCATTTCTGACCACGATTATAGACGATATAGGGATCTTTCAAAGCTAAGCCTTCACAAAACAAGTTTAGTATGAGAATACTTCTTTTAAACAACAAAAAAATAAAGTATATTTTCAGTCCACTTTTAAGATTTGATGACAGAAATACATATTTGATTAGTTGTACACAGTCTTTTGATCAAGATATACTTTATTATTACTATATGAAATACCAGTATAATTGGGTATTTACAGTATACTTGGCTTGTATTTGTGTTTGATCTATTGACTCAGTTATATACTTTTTCACACAGTTTCACATACTTAAAAATTTTATGTTTAAGTAAAAAGTGTGTTAAATTCAAACATGATCTTCTTTGTACACAATGATAATAGCAATGTTCTTTAAATATACTTAATTTATTGATATAAATTCAAGTAGAAAAATGAATAATATTACATTTTTAAATTGAATTTAGTGTATTTTTTTAATAATAACTTCAGGTATATGTTGTTAAGCTCACTTAAAGAAAACTACTTGCAGTATAAAAAAACTAAACTAGTATGAACTAGTTTAACTAGTTATGTGCTAAAAGTATTGATCTAGATATCTATAAGCTCCGTTTTGCAGTGCAAACATTACAAACCTAAAATTGGTACACAGGGATAGTTTAGGTATTAATATCTACAGTATGTACTATGTATTAATAGTATACTTGTAAGTGTACTATTTTGCTACTTTCATGAGACATACAAATATTAATGTTTAATTTTAAACATATAAGTAAAGTATAGTTCATTTCTTTTAGTAATATACATATACTGCACATCTTCATTTTTGGATGAGCCTGTCTCATGGTTTGCCCTTCATATTTTTAGTATGCCACTGAGAGTGACTTTACCTGTCAGTCAGGGCTTGATAATCACATTATCCTGAGAGCAAGAGACCTCAGTCACGTCCATAGAATTTAAATTACAGCTCGCTGCCATTCACCTTTATTCCTTTATTATAAAAAAATCTATCAAATAAACAAACTCCCACCACCAACAACAAACAAGAAACATGACTGGGAATATGATTGTGAAACAATGCAAACCCTCAATCAGGGAAATGTTATGAAGGCAAAAAGACACAAAGGCAGATTATGATGAAAGTGAATTTCTTATTGACATGATATGTATCAGGAAAGAGGAGCGACGAGGAACAGATGTGAGAGGAGCTCTGTTAACTGTTCTTCGTCTCACTGTGCTCATGTCATATCTGCAGTATTAACTGCTGCAGTCGACATATCAACAAACCACCTTTACTAACACATCACACAACATCTAAAGCACTGTGTGTACTGGTTCTCTTTCTTTCTTTCTTTCTACTTCTGTTTCTTTTTTTCTATCTTTTTCTTTCCTTCTTTCTTTCTGTCTTTCTTTTTCTTTCACTCTCTCTTTCTCTCTCTCTTTCACTCTCTCTCTCTCTCTCTCTCTCTCTTTCTTTCGTTTATTCGTTCTTTCTTTCTTTCTTTCACTCACTCTCTCTTTCTTTCTTTCTTTCTTTTGTTCGTTCTTTCTTTCTTTCTTTTGTTCGTTCGTTCTTTCTTTCTTTCTTGCATTCTTTATTCTTTCTTTCTTTCTTTCTTTCCTTCTTTCTTTCTTTCTTTCTATCTTTCTTTTTCTTTCTTTCTCTCTCTCTATCTCATTTTCTTTCGTTCTTTCTTTTGTTCGTTCGTTCTTTCTTTCTTTCTTGCATTCCTTCATTCTTTCTTTTATTCTTTATTTCTTTATTTCTCTCTCTCTCTCTTTCTATCTCTCTCTCTTTCTTTCTTTCTTTCTTTCTTTTCTTTCTTATGTTCGTTTGTTCTTTCTTTCAATCTTTCATTAATTATTTTTTTTTCTTTCTTTTTTCTCTCTTTCTTTCTCTCTCTCTCTCTCTCTCTCTTTCTTTCTTTCGTTCCTCGTTCATCTTTTTGTTTGTTCGCTTCTTTCGTTCGTTCTTTCTCTTTCTTTCTTTCGTTCTTTCTTATGTTCGTTTGTTCTTTCTTTCAATCTTTCATTCCTTCGTTCTTTCTTTTTTTCTTTATTCTTTTTTTTCTTTCTTTCTTTCCTTCTCTCTCTCTCTCTTTCTCTCTCTCTCTCTTTCTTTCTTTCGTTCCTCGTTCGTCTTTTTGTTTGTTCGCTTCTTTCTTTCATTCGTTCGTTCTTTCTCTTTCTTTCTTTCGTTCTTTCTGATAGCTGTGACCTTGTCCGGGCCGCAGAGCGTCTCTGAAGCACAGAAAGCCGAGCAGATGGATTATGTGCTGCTTCTCTTCATGGCTGAGATCACCTGGCTGAGCACAAACTGGCCTCAGTCTGTTGTGACTCTGGCCGCATTGATTTCAGTCATACAGAGAGAGACGGAGCGAGCCGTGACTATGCGCTGGCTGTAATCACACAGGGATCATTCCTCATCGCCGCGGCCCACTCAAGCACAAAATCACAATCTTACTGATGGCTAACTCCCCTTTATCCAAAGCTGCCTCAACCACACAGCTTTATGCAATATACTTCCATGAGACAAATTGTTCTATTTCCTCTTACCGCTATATATCATTTGTAATATTATCAGTCTGAATAGAAGGTACGTGGAGTGACCCTGACTGAATGTCAAAAGTGCGGGTACTTCTGTTTGAAGTCGATTGGCAAAAATGAGGAAAAGTGTCACATTGTTGTTTTTCTGCAGCAAGGATACGCAATGCTTTTTTCATTGTTTATTTCCTGTAAGCTGTCTTGTTTGGTTAAGAATGAAGAAAAACAGTTATTGAGCAAGTATAGAAATACAGTGTTAAAAAGTGTCTCTTTACTTTACTGTGATTCACAACGGAAAAACCTTTAATATATATAAAGAAAATTACTCTGCAAGAGACTTGCAAAGAAAGACAGAGATGGTGATATAGGGAGGCAAAGGTTACGTCTGTCTGCTTCCAATAATAACTTCACAAACAATGAAATAACAAAACACTACTTTTCAGTAACATTTAATTGTTCATCTTTATTTTTAATTAATAATAAATTGTAAACAGTCGGAATAGAATATTGCAGAAGTCTTGTTACATTTTGCTGGTATTATGACCATTCTGGCCGTGACTTGTGATATCTTGTTAAGGAATCTGGTATATCCGTGCTAATAGCAGCTTGGGACCTGCGGGTTTCTCGCTCTGCGCGTGGACTGGAGGAAGCACTAATTATACATAAGGACACCTGCTCATGATGTTCCACAAACAGTCAGCTCTGATGGATTGCCAGGAGAGGCATATGTCAGGGCACATATGCACAACTTTGCTTTTATGACACACAAAACAATGGCGGTACTCCTTACTTCAAATCAAAGCATGTTATATACTGTACATTCATTTTGGAAGATTCTTATAGGTGAGTCATTCCTATGCAGTACCTAACTCCAAAACCATTGTAATTCCAAGCTTCAATCAGTAATTTTTGCCTCAACATCTCTATTTGAAACAAAATGACAGGTTATGCCGTGGTCAGATTAGACGTTGAGCATGCGACATTCGTTCCGACGGTGCTGCTAAAATGGGCGGGAGCGATTCCTCCATCTTTTACATTTCAGTTCCGAGAGGTCACGCCGTGACGTTTTGATCTTCTATTGGTCTCAAGCCATCACGTGATGCAAATTTGCAGGTCAGAGTTAACCAAACTTGAACTATGCTACGCAGCAAAATATCTTCGGACGTATGAATGGAAGGTAGTGGAGTGAAAAGTCAAGTGTGACCGCGGCTTTACTTAGGCAAAAGCCATAAGACGTCAAGCAGACATTTCCAATAAAATCGTACCCGACAGCTCAACTTCGAAATCTTTATTATAAGCTTACGGTTGTGAATGGGTTAATGTAAGAAGACACTTATTAACTCTGCATGTACAATCCCAAAAATGTAATTTTGTTTCTTTAACACCAAAAAAAGGAAAGAACAATTTTGATAAATCTCAAGCATTTAAAATATATTGTGTAACTTCACTAATTACACAATGTCAAGAAAATGAAAAAGCCAAAGTTAACCATTGCTCAATGAGAGAGAGTTCATTTACCTGGTTTACAGTAGATGGGGATGTGAAGTTTGGTACTTCATTTAACCTTTTTTAGAAATTTTATAAAAATACAGATTTCTATTAATTCTAACACTAATATAATTTCAATCTTTAAAAACAAGGGGTTTATATTTGATCAACATACTGTATTGAATAACAAAACGTACTGCATAGTAATGACCCGTTTGAAAAACAAAAATGTCAATTTCTAGAGATTTAGAATAGAGAGGTGAGATAAATCGGAGACAAACAAACAACGGCTGATCAAGTGATACCTCGAAAACAACTGCAAATCATGTGCATGGCTAGTTCTAATTATGCCGTTCCATGGAAGATCGACAGAGAATACTGTGATTAGCTTCATTAGGAGAAAATAATCTATTTGATGGCCTTGTAGGGAGACGGTATAATTACGGTTATTTTGCGGTGAGATGATTGCAGCCTGGAGAATCTCTTGATTTGCAGGAACAGTCAAGCAGTAATTATGACAGCTTCTGCCGGATATTTGTTTATTTATGGCGCAAACTGGGGTGAGACTACAGACAGCATGCGGTTACCAATCGTCTGATGAATATTATGCGTGAAAATCACATTATCATTTTGCATGTCGGTCAGTGATTCTTGAATGAGCTGTGGACTTCATGGCGATTATTAAATCCTGGCTATGAGAGATAGGCTTCAACTAACCGCTTTCATTCAAACTCTCCTTTCGAGCCACAACAGGACAGTGCAGCGGAGAGAATAAAAAGAAAGTGGAGAAGTAGAAGGCGACAAGAAAGAAGTAGAAAGAAATTGGGTAGAACAAATAAGGCAGAAGCAGTTAAACAAGCTCCAAATTCAGACGGACTTTCTGTCTATTTCAGATCCCATCAGCTCTTTCTCCGTGTCTCCCTTCATTGCCATCAGCTCAGCAGCCTGGTTTGGGGAGATAAAAGCACAAATCGATTTCGCTCCCTCTCATTCTGGGAGACTGGACCATTGGCTGGAATCAATGTCTGAAAGGACGACACTGCTGCAAATACACACAATGTTCATCCTATGTTCAGATTGGAACGTAAAGCATGCGTAGGCAGCCCAATATGATGAAAACCATACTGCAATGTGAACTGATATGGTTTAATAAAACATAAAATCACTGTAAAGCACCCCAAAACCTGAAGGCTGAATAGGGTCACAAACGTACAAACTTGCAAGAGATCAATTTTTTATCCAAATTGAAATACAGTGTATGTTTTCTGCAGGGAATAAAAAGACTGACTCTTTAAAAATGACCACACATGTTCTCCATAAAAAAGGACACTACTAAAGAGCGTCCAGCTCTCCTTGAATTTAAATTTCTTCTGGTTCCTTCATTCCGATCAATTTTATTTTTATAGCACTTTTACAATTTGCATTGCATCAAAGCAGCTGCTGAAGAAAACCAGAACCAAGAAAACAACCTAAGTTAAACACAAATAAAAATAGGATGTCAAATGACATGCTAAAGCAGTAAAGTCCCATTCATAAGAAGAATAGATATGACTATCCACACTACAATACTATTTGTATTCTAAACTAAATGCTAAATGAGTCCTTTAAATTCAAACGGATTTTATTGGCTGTCAATGTTTTATCTTTCATCAGATGGAAACTATAATCACTCTGACAGTGATCACAATGGTATTGACAGATTAATAAGCAAATTTATCCTATGGTGTGTCAGTGAAAATTTTGTTAAAAAACTAACCAGAAGATAATTCTATTTTATGCTATTTTACATGATGATATAAATATTAATAACATAATACAATGTAATATTAACAGTTATTTTTCTAAATTTTGCTGTCACACCATAGGCCACATGTCTGCTTTATTTGTCAACTTTTAATGTAAAAGGAAAAAATATATGTACTGTATGCAATATATAAAGCATCACTATTTAATGAACAAAATCGACCCATACCATGCTTCATTAATAAAGAATTAGTAAAGAAATGTATAAAAGAAATATAGAAAAGAACATCTGTTTATAATACACATCTAGGCAAATGTTACAGACCATCTTGGTATTTCACGCATGCAGTAAATGTAACAAAAAAATTAAATGCTGCGCAGTTTTTTTTTAAACAGAAGCCATAATGCCCTTCTAAACACCAGCACATAATGATATTGGCCCACTTTATAGCGTTTCACGACGACAACAACAGCTTGTGAAAGAATCCGTCATGAACAATATCTGTATAACATAACATTAGCTCTCCACACTCAATCTGTTTCTTTCTGAACCGGCAGACTTTTAATTCCATCAGTGTCAACCCACACAGGAACGAGGCCAACATTAAAAGCGAAGAGAGCCAAGAGAGGGGAGATGAAAGGGGGCTTGCTTACCGTATTGAAATTGGGGAACAGGCCGACCGGAGAGGAGCTCTCCATGGGGAAGGTCATGAAAGACTTCATATCCAGAGTGGACTGCATCATTAGAGAAGAAGTCCGAACCAATGTAGGGAGCGTGTTGCTATGACAGGAACTTCCTGAGAAGAGAAAGAGAGAGAGACAGTCAATGATAAGACGGAGAGAGCGCAAGTGTAATGTCTGTGTTCTATGATCTAATCATAAGAAAGAAAAATCACGAATGATTTCTTCTAGACATCAATGAGATTAAATGAAGAGCAAATGTCAAAAGAGCAAAGTCTCCTCCTGCATTACAGATATTTCACAAAATGTCTCCAATAGAGTGTTCAGTAGGGGTCTTCTGTCAAGTTTGCAATCACAAGATTTTAATATGAACTCAAACAATTAAAATGAAAGGAATAGTTCATACAAAAATGGTCTCCATTGAGTTGACCATAATACGTTTTATTCCCACTATGGAAAGTCTAATGGGGACCATTTTTTGAAGGAACTGTTTTTTTTAAATGTACCCAAATGCAGATAATTGACCTATTTTTTGAAAATATTCATCTAAAATAAGCAATATCTAAGCTGATGGACTAAGTTGATAGTTCACCCAAAAATGAAAATTCTGTCATCATTTAATTTACTCAACCTCAGATTGTTTCAAACCTGTATACATTTCTATCCTTCACAAAGTAAGATATTTGGGACACTTAATGTGCCAGTACTGAAAATTGCTTACATTCAAATATCTTTCTTTATATTCATCAGATCAAAGTAATACGGGTATGAAATGACATGAGAGTAAATGATGACAGAGTATCCCTTTCAAATAAACATGAACTCTCCAGAGGTAGGAAAGCGTAATAATATTTCATCTTATTGGTATAGCTAAGTTAAGTTCATAATACCAATCTTCAGAAATAAATTAAAGACATCTCTCAAAGAAATCTCCCCTGACCCCACATGAGGTTAAAAATAATGTTTCTGCGCGGCTGCATGGACAAGGAATTTAAACAGGTGTGCACAGAAAAGTGACCAGATTAATAAAAGCGAACTCTTCATCATGGGCTAAATGAAGCAGAACATCTCAGGGCTGTAGAGACGCTATGGGAGAAAAGACTGTCACGAGAGAGATATGGGGGCCTTGCGGTTAGCTGCATCCAAATATGTCACCCAGCATGCAAAAAGTACATAAAATGAGCAGGATTTCAAATATTCAGCACCTGTGTTGCATCTGCTTCAATACATTTGTATTCAGAAGGATGCGACCAGAGGACACTTTGCTATCCAATGCAAATAACAAACTTCATCAAAACTAACTGTGACAATTTGAAGGGAAAGTTTACACAAAAATGACACTTTTGCCATCATTTACTCACCCTTGTATCAATTCCAACCTTTATGAGTTGTTCAAAAGAAAAAGAAGATATTTTGAAGAATGTTGGTAATCAAACAAAATTTTCCCCAACGGACTTCCATTGTGTGGACACAAAACCACTGAGATATTTCCCAATAATATCATTTGAAGAAACAGTTACATATGGGTTTTGAACACCATGAGGGTGAACAAATGATGACAATTTTTTTTTGGAATGAACTATCCCTTTAAGACAACACAGTCTATGCGTAGACCTTTTTCTAAGTAGGGTTAGATGCTTTAAAAAAAAAGCATTAACATTTGTTGTTATATGAAATCATAAACATAAACCAAATAATCAATCAAAGTCTTATCAGTGATTGACACAAAGTTGAATTCAACTAGTACTTTTTACTTCCTTAACGTTAAATTAATTAACTTGATCAGTGCGAGCTGTACCATATCTGTTTCTAAGACACAATAACTGGTCCAACCGGAAGAGTAATAGAAAATAGAAAAGGATCTCTTGTAATGTGTCATGGAGAGATCTAATGATGTATTTGAAGAAAGGAAAAAAGGTCAGTTGTAGTTCACTGCAGAAGACAGGGGATTAAGTTGTGAGAATCAACCAGTGTCATATCATCAGTGAGGTACAGAAACAGAGCTCTTTTCTGCTAATTTACTGTTCATATTTTTCACGCAGCGTTTAACAAATCCTATGGCAACTGTAAGCAAACATGCTTTTAGCATGGCAGGGGATATGCAAGCCGCCCAGGAGGTAAAATGTACCATAAAGCTGTTTTAATCATAAGCTAGAGTGGTACATTAATGCTCTTTAGAGAAAAAATGCTGCAAATTTCATTTTTTCCATTTCATTTTTCCAGATGAAAATTGCTGCGGAGCTGCTCTCTTTATTAGCTCAAAAGACATAGTAGAGTTCTTAGGTGTAAGTTCAATTTTGTCTCTAACATTTCTCCTAGAAACAGACACAAAAAAGACAATTACTGACATATGGTTAAAGAAAAAAGCAATAACATGCGGATAGATAATTTGGTTTTGAGAGATTCTGATGAGTTCATAATGAAATCTCTGACTTGAGTCTTTTTCTCAAATGTATCACTTTAAAAGCAATAGATTTCAGCACAAGCCTCTGTTTGCTCTTAATGTCGTTGCTTTCTACATAGAACCCTCACAGAGATTTAAAATGGCTCCAATGGGCGGGTCTTTTTAAAAACAGATTAACGACTCAATGCACGTCAATACGAATTCAACTATAAAAGGAGTATAGAGTTGAATATGAGCAATAACTTTTGCCTCAAGATGTATCCTTCCCAATTGTCCGACATTTTAAGGACAGCCAGGGGCGGATTGGGAAGCAAATTCGGCCCTGGATTATTTGGCCCACATCGGCCCTCCACCAAATTTGTCGACGGGGGGGTGGATGTTGTATGTAACGTGTGCATTGTGTTGCATGAATACTTGTCTGACTCGCTAATGCCTTTGCGTTGCGTGCATTCGTGTTTATAGTACGTCCGCACCTGGTTGTGTGGGATGGCAGTTCTGGATTTTGACAAAATGTCCTACTGTTCAGTCCGCCCCTGAGGACAATTGATGGCCCTTCAATCCAAGCTTATAGTTGCAAACGGGGTGTGTGATGTTTTTTCGACCTGATGTTGACAATGCAGATGATTTGGTCTGGCCCACACTGTGCCAGCAGTGATAAGCAGCTTGTATCTTGTGTTGGGCCGTTCTTAACAACATCATTTGGTTACATAAATCTGCTTTCACTCTAATAAAACTAGATCTAATTCTGATGACCGAGACGGAACAGTTGTTTCTTTAAATTCATACGACCTGTGCTCGAAAACAACTTCTAGGATAAGAATTTTCAAAAATGGTATTTAAGATAGTGCTCAAAGTTTTCCTCTCCTGTCCCGTTTTCATTTTTTCTTTTACAGAACAGTACTTTGTGGGCCATTCCTGATTGCAGAACAACTGAAGCGGACTGTATTACAAAAGAAAACACTTCATTGTGGACAGATGTCTCCCCTTTTACCTGGACATCTGAGCACAGAAACAGACTTATTTTATTCCCATTTGCTGAATGTAATGAGAACCACATGCAATAACTGAACTTGGCCCTTCGACTGGCATCAAAATTCATAGCTTTGATTTGCAGCACTGTGGCCCAAGCAGAACATTCAGTTTCAATAAAACAACTGCTTTTTCATGCTGCATATGAGGCAAAACACTGTTTATTTCTGAACTTTAATCAAACCATCACAGATGTAGGGATGTATTCTGGTAATGACTCTTCTCACCACATAGGTTTTAACTCTCAAACATGCTTCATTCCTTTAACCCTTTGATGCACGAAAGGCTAAATCACAAAGGAAAATAATTCATGTTTCTTTTCACTTCAAAGCGGGAAAATGTTAGTTTTACAGTCTTTTTACAGCCCTTGCAAGGGTGCTGGCGTTTAAAGCCCTTAATAAATGAACTTAACTCTTCCAAAACGTGGGTTTATAAGATAATTTCTGCCTGATTTGCATCATTATTTTTTGCATGTTTTAAGCAAACTTAAAAATATTTAGGATCGAAGTATAAAAATCACTCATTGACATATTGATAGCTTTATCAGCATTTAAAATATAACCAAATATCCAAATGCAATAATTTCATTAAAATATTGGCATACTGAATCTGTCAGCATATTACTATTATTTATATTTTCTTTCTTGCATCTATTTAACCCTTTGAAGCCAAAGTAACTATGTATTAAAAAACAGTGGTCCAGATGCACTTCCTGTTTCAATTTTAATTTATTTATTATAAGTATTTTCTTACATGTATAATAAAATTGTAAGGATATTTGTTTAACATTTTAAATCGGATATAAATTATCTACTGGTTGTATTTTGCTCAAACGTTTGTGTAGTGTTAAGAACTGGGTGTTCTGCACCAGCGTTGAACCAAGGCCGTTTACTTCATCCGAAGAGGTCTATTTCTAAAGCAACCCAAAACATTTGTCTTGATTCATGGAAGTCATTATTCCTGCAATTCCCTTATATATTAGTGACACTGAAATTCCACACTCAACTTATTAGCTGTGCAATGTAGTGTGTCTGAAGCATCAAAGGCTTACATAAAACTAGCTTTTTTCATTTCTCTCTATTTTTTTAATTTACCTCTGTTATACTCTACCTCAAGTGTCAGGATAAATTGCAGGGAACAATACCAGAGGAGCATTACAAAGAGCCCTGCTGCGTTTCAGGACAGACTTACCGGGGGTTTGAAGACTGTGGTCAGGGCCGATCATTAAAACTGATGACAGGAAAAAGTGTGTATGTGTGAAAGAGCCGGCTGTAATTACCGTTCTTCACATGTGCACTCGGCACCAGAGAGCTCTGTTTGGCCAGAACAGTTATTACGGCCAGAACAGCACACATGGAGTATGTGTGAAAACTTGCTTTAAGTGGACTAAACCTAGCAAACTTCCTTCAAAATTATCTTGAGTTATGATTGTCATCCCTAACAAAAATGAACTGTTATTATACGTAGGTACACAGATGCACTGTAGATTTTGCTTATGACCAAAGAAACATGGTGGAGGGATAATTCACCCAAAACAGAAAATTCTGTCACCGTTTACTCACCCTCTTGTCAATTCAAACTCTATAACTTTCTTTCTTCTGCAGAACACTAAAGAAGATATTTTGAAGTTGATAACCGAACAACTTCAGCACCCATTCACTCCTATTGTATTGACACAAAACCAATACAAGTGAATGGGTGCCGGTTAACTACATTCTTCACAATATATTCTTTTAGTTTTTGCAGAAGAAAGAAAGCCATACAGGTTTGAAATGCCAAGCGTCATTATAATGACGACAGAATTTTATTTTTGGATGGTCATCACTATATAAAGGGATCTTTGCGGCCATAGCATTGAACAGATTTTGGTTTCCTCCTTTTACTCACAAAATCTTTTGTGCAAAAGAAAGGCCACATGCGGATGTTTTTTATGGACCATATGTATTAACAAAGAACCTTTAAGGAACATTTAATTTTAAGGGTTCACCACATTACAATGACCTTTTTAGTTAATGACAAACACATATTTAAATGCTAAAAGAACGAACATTTATTTAGCTCGTACTGGAACATCACAGACTCTGAAAAAGCAAGTGGGATATTCGATTTGTGTCTCATCTGAGCTGTCATCCATCGTATAAGACTCCAGAGTGTACGAGTCGCTCAAATAAATTCAAAAGCACCATCTCTTAAAAACACCTCAGCATCTGGAGAATGAAACCTATGAAAGTAATGACTGTTACCTGGGAAACGTTGGTGAGTTGTGAGCGGGTGCGGAGTTCCGTGTAATTTACATTTTTTGGAGCTATGTGATATGGACCTTGATTCGCATGTTTGAATCCACTTCCTTACATTGATGTTCAATGTAAGATGGGCATTTTATAAATATAAAATGGTGTAAATGTCTGTCGTCATAGTAACTAACCTCTTCAGCAGTATAAAAACAGTCACCGACAGGCAATGGAGCATTGCACACTTACAGTACACAAAGCACTTTAAGAAAAGCACACAAGCACAGTCAATTGTTGATGCGGGTAATGATCATGCCGGGCGGCTGTTTCCAAGGCAAGGCCTCTAACAATGCTGACAAAATTGGCGGTACTCGCAAGACTGCATGTCATTAGGAATAGTAAATGAAAGATTAAAACGTACTGTATAATGCGGTGTCGAACTACATCAGCCAGGTAAACAACAGCGGGCTTTTAACAAGAAAAAAGCAGTCTTAGTCTCCTGACTGATGCCTTGTTAACAAAGCCATAAATGTTTCTTACCTCATTTTCCTCAGAGAACATTTCCAATACTATGTTGTGTCCTGTGAAACCTGTAATTTATTGTTATGTACGATACTTTCTTAAAAGCTAATTTGTCATTTAGAAGGCACTTTTATCCAAAGCAAATTACAGCCCAGTCCCGCCAGAATAACTTAGAGTAAGTGCCCGGCACGAGGGAACAATGCTAACAGCTCAATGATCAGTCTTGGTAGGGTTTAAGCCTGCACTACTGTAGTTGAAAGCAACTTAAACCACTAGCCTATGTCACCCCACAATGTGTACAATTACTGAAAGGCATCTTGAAGGAAAGCAAGCCTTTAGCCACGGTTATTCTTTCACACTGAGATTCTGAGAAGAGTCTTGTAGAGATCCGTCTGGCCTTTTTTGGAGTATCTATTGACAGAAATGCAATATAATATGCATAACTATGTCTTCATAGGTGTATAAAGACTTTACATAATGAAGAGTTACGTTTTATTACCTTAGAATGAGCTATTTCTGTCTACATACACCGCGGGTCTCCTGGCATGGAATTGGCCATGTTGTTTCTACACTAGCCCTAAATGGACAAACTGCTCTACTGAGCGCGTTTCGTAAATACGTTAACTCTTTCAGCAAAGAAGCGGAAACATGATGACATCTTAGTCCTGTGTCAGCCACCGTAGTGCTTTGGAAAGGGAAGGGTGGAGTGAGCCATTGATTGTAATTCGTAACCTAACCGCTAGATGCCGCTAAATTTCATACACGAGACCTTTGAAAAACAACCAAACACTGATGTTTTGAAACAAGAAAATCTAAGCAACAATAAACTTGAGTGTACAAATGGGAAAATGGTTTTGTCTCCATACAATTGGTTTGGAATGGCATGACAGTGAAGAAACAATGAAAGGATTTTCCTTTTTGGTTGAACTATCCGTATAAAAAGGCCTGCAGTACCAAAACAGCACTGTCAAATCACACGTCACATAGCCACATCAGGTCTAAGCCAACTATACCCACACACTCAAAAGCGTACAGACATAAAATTGCAATACCGAGTTCAGAAGTCAGTTATTCAGGGCAGATGACTATCATTCAAGAGTCTGTCTGTAATCAAAGCTCAAACCATCCATCGAAGACTTGCTGCAGCTGGACATAAGGACATAAATGGTGTATTGCCACTCAAAGCCCTCAAAGTCAAGCCATTTCACACAAAAGCCACAGAGAGACTGAAATCGAAACTAAAATTATTTAAATAAACCTTGACCCGTGTTTCTCTTTCAACTCAGTTTCATCATCCAAGCCACGTGCCTTTAAGTCCGATATGAAAACGGAGAAAGAAAGCGTATGACCAGCAGCTGGCAGCTGCACCTGTCTCTCAGATGTTCTCTCTTTGTAGAAATGGCCAGCAGACTTCAGGCTTTCAGTCCAAGTCTTCTTAAGCAAAATAAAAGCTTTTTGTGAGAAATAGAATGAAATTTAAATTGATTTTGTTCTCTTATTTTACCAGTTGAATATATCAAATTGTTACACAATGCTTGGTCGCATGTCAGAACCAATGAAGTTTGGACTAACTTTATAATTTAGAGTTAGGACGAGGAGATTTTGAAGAGCAAAAAACCCAAGAAGACTTGAAAAACATGCAGTTCTATATAGGGTATCTAATATCTTATGACCTATGCATTAAACCGTGCCATCTATTTTAATTTCATGGGAAAAAAAACATTTGGATACTCTAACATCTGGTTTCAAAACAGATAGAAAAGTTTTTTCCTTTTTTAAATATGACACAGTCATGTCCAGGTGCTTATCAGTGCTTCGGAACGCCGATGATGATGACGGAACGCCGTGACATTTGAAGCGTTGATGGAGTGAGAGCTTTGACTCCCCTGCGGAGCGAGAATGGGAACTGACGAGAGGCCCTTGGCTCAACTTCACCCTTTCGCAACGCTGACTCCCACCATCTGATTGTATTCGACAATCCCAAATCAAACGGAGCGCTCCGAGACTGCACATTTCCCAAAGGTTAGTCAACATACACTTTATCTCAAAGTGGTATTCTGTGAGATAAAAATGAAGGAAAACCAACATCAATGTTGACTTTTCCGACTGATTTATGTCTTCTTTGAGTACTTACAGAGATAAATCACCTGCATTTTAATCCCTTCATCATTTACTCATAAAATGAGACGTTGGGCAGAATGCGATGGAGAGTCTCAGTCATTTTATGGAAAATGAGAAACATTATAGTGATGATCTCTCATGATCAGTATGTTCTCCTCTTGTGTTGCACAGAAGAAAGTCATACTGGTTTGGAATGACATGAATGTAAGTAAATTCAGTTTCATTTTGGGGTGAACTAACCACTTAAGAATTCGACAAGGGAATTTTTTGCTGTAAATTCATCTGACTACGTGCATGCTATGGCAGCACAATGGTTTCAACTGATCAAACATAGACGCATCAGCCAAATATATATACAGTTCTGGCCAAAAGTGAACTCCAACTTTGGAAAATGTAGCACTCAAATATATTTTAAAATCTGTTTCCTTTGAGCTTCTACGCATTTCTTTAATGTCCCTGCTCACAATAGAACTCTGCCCAAACCACAATATCAACTTTAATGGATTTGAAGGTTATAATGGCAAATTGCATTTGATTTAATGGAACTATAATGGTGTCCACTGTATGTGATGGACTCTATTGGTGGGATATATGGAATAATGCCATAAACGTAATGTAAATGCATTTTGAAATGGTTTTAAAGAAACAAGCTAATGGTTCATAATGATATTTTAATGGAAACCATTAGAATGTCTGTGAGGGTTTCTTTTGGGCTTGGTTTTTTTTTCAGTAGTATTTTATTTAAGTAACCCATCTTCTCTGTTATTTGCTTTTTTGCCAAATAATTTTGTCCAATAAATACCTTAAATGTTTTGTCCATTTTATAACCTTACACCTTATATTTCTATGATTTAATCTAACTTGAGGTAGCATTAAAAGCAGACACTTTACAAATATGCCCCTGGGACATCAACTGTACCGTGAAGCCACTATTTTACATGTAAGAGAAAGGTATTCACTGTATGTAAAGAAAATAGAAATAGACCTCTTCGGATGACGTAAACGGCCTTGGTTCAACGCTGGTGCAGAACACCCAGTTCTTAACACTACACAAACGTTTGAGCAAAATACAACCTGTGTGTAAAAGCTTTACTTTTTATTGGAAGATGTGCATTCAAGAAGAAATGCAAGTAAGGATTCACTGAAAATGAAAGACGTTTATATCTAGAGAAAAACAGCCTGTTGGACCAAATCTAAAGTACACGATGTAAGAAATACTTTATAAATATCCTCAAATGAATAAAAAGACATACTGATGCAGCAGCTTTAAACCAAGGTAACGTGTCCTTGAAAAGACTTCCAGCTCTCCACTGCATACAGAACAACTGCCAAACACACACTTAGCACAAAAGAGCAACCAAACCGCTGTTGATGAAATTACGAGTCTAAATAACTTTGTTTTCCTTATTAGTAGTGCACGGGACAAACTGACAGCGTGACCAAACTATGTGTGGAAATGGACCTGTGGCATCTGTGAGAACAGGTTGTTTCTAGTCAAGTCTTAGTTTTCGCTCCGTCTCTCCCAGGCTGGAATGGAAAAGATGAGGAGGGCTGACGTGCGGGTGGGCTTCTCAAGGGGGGGAAGGTGCATCTGTGGCAGGTGGGATTTAATCATTAAAATCCTTGTACTGGAAGCAAAAAGCCAAGCTGAGAGACAGAGATAGAGAGAGACAGCTTGAGGTGCGGTCACTCAGCTGCACCCCGAAGGTCTCTTGCTACCTGGTGCAACGAATGAGCGGTGCAGAGAAATCATATTGGACCCGTGCGGGCTCAGATGTCATTTTAAACCTAATCTAAACCAAGCGGCGTCGAAAAACCACACCATCATTACACTTCTGTAAATATTGTAGTCAATGAGGGCTGTGACTGAGATTTGAAATCGATACAACACCAAACCTTTTTTTTGTTTTAGCCTGATGCACAACAGGTCTGGTACTAAAATAAGTCCCCCTCAATATTGATTGCTCTCCAAACCCAACCAAGAGTGACTTTTCTGTTTAAATTTCCTTCACAGAGTGATTTCATGACTAATTCCTAAAAAGGTTTTTCCACAGAATGTATGTTATTAGTCCAGTCTAATGTTTCTTGAGCTTTTGTACGGGGGAAAACAGATACTGTGGTTATGACTTCATATTTTTTCTGGCCGTTACGATTGGAAGCGTAGAAACTCGCTGCACGGCAAAGTGAAAAAAAAGCAGAATTTAGAATTAAACAACAGCAGAGCGCTCTGAAACATTCATTTCTGACAGTTTGGGGATGATTTTCTATGCCAAGAGAGGAAAATGATAGAGATTAAATAAGCACACATCAGTCCAGGTATAAAAGAGCTTATTCATCTTTGCTTCAAATGATCAACATTCATTTCAGCAGCTATTCTCTGAGAGCGCAGCCTGAAACCACATATCTGAATTTGGTTCTGCTTTTATAAAGGAGTTCTCGATGGAGAGAAAATAATTCAGCCCAGCAGCAGACCGTCTCCACGCTCTTCATTGTTGAGAGCGAGCAGGTGCGCTTTAAACTCAACAGTGGTTTACATCTTGACGTTTAAAGGGATAGTTCAGCCAAAAACGAAAACTTTCTCATCATTAGGGTGAGAGCTCACTCGTATGTCACCCAAACCCACATTATTTTCTCTCTTGTGGAAGAAAAGTATTCAGCAGATGGATGAGATGATCTTTCCAATGAAATATAAAAGTGAACGGACACCAAAAGAAAAAATATTACATTCCATACAACTTATATTAAAGGTCCACTGAATGAAATTTAGCGCCATCTAGAGGCGAGGCTACAAATTGCAATAAATGGCTCACTCCACCCCTACATTTCCAAGCACTTTGGTGGCTGACCAGGACTACGATGTCATCACGTTTTCGCTTCTTTGCCATAAGAGTTAACGTATTAACTAAGCCGGCTCATTCTAAGGTATTGAAACGTTACTCCTCATTATGTAAGATCTTTATACACCTCTGAAGACACTAGATCCTGCTAAAAAATTACACATTGGACTTTTAAAGCGTGTGTTAAATTATTAAAGAAATATTGTTGTATGTAATATAATTGTATGTATATTGTATATAAGGTCATACAATACTTTAGTTCAAAGAATGGACTGAATTTGTTATTTGCTAAAAAAACATTTCCGCTGTTGATGTGTCGTGCCACGTTTGATCAAATAAAATTGGTTAATGTTTCATGTGATGCAAAGCGCCAAGGGCCAAAGGAGATTTGGAAACTACAGCAGCGGGCCGGCTTTTCAGCAAATAATGACTAACCCGCTCCTTACACAAAGCTATGGTATGGCTTCAAAACACGTGAGGTACTCATGTCCTTCAGGTATTCTCTTTATTTCCAATGCTTCTCTATTTATGAAAAACTGTTTTTAGAAAACAAACTCAGGAGATCATGACTGTGCTCTTTAATATCTCCTATTCCTTATTCCTATGACGGACGTAACTACCTGCTCCGCTTCACATGCACTGGAGAGAAATGTAAACTGACACATTCAATTATTTTAATTCAAGCATGAAAATCCAGCGCCAACATCGAGTGGCAGAGGCAGCGGGGGGTCAAAGACCTGGCATGCCAACATCAAGTCTGCAGGTTCAGGGCCAAGTGGGGTGACTCAGGGAAAGGAGAGTTAGTAAGAACACAATCCTGTTCAATCATTACGGAGCCTTTTGAGATAAGCACTTAACCTCAGGCTCCTTTGGTTGGATTGTCTCTGTAATTAGTGGGCCGTGAGTCACTGTGGATGGAAAATATCTCCTAATGGCACATAACCTTGCCTCCATCACAAAGATCTTCATTAGAAAGAAGACAGTAGGTCAATGATATTAGAATCAGCTGGCGTGACTAGATTCGGCCAGCATCACGACTCACAAGCTGAGCCCACGGTTCATTTTAGACATCAGAGCCTCGGTGTATTATCACACATACAAACTCTGTAATTCCATTCTAGTGGAAAAAGTGCCTTTAGATCATACAAAAGTAAGAAATAAACAGTTCTTAATGGAAAGACCAAAAATGGTTCCTCTATGGGATTGCTGTAAAAAACTTCATTTTTTAAGTGTATTGTTGCCTAACCACTTATGACTAAGCAACAGTTAAAAATCGTGTTCAGGACTGGCATGCAATAAACTCTGTTGGCTCCAATAAGTCCAAAAAGAAAGTTTGGTAACACTTTCCTTGAAACATGTTTGTATAATCAATATAAAGATTTATTAAAGTGAAAAATGAATTATAATTCGTCATTATGTGTGTTGTAATGCATTATGTGTATTTGTAAAGAATTATAACCAATTTCAAATGTGTAGTGAAACAATGAATTGCTAAGTGTTATAAAGTACTATCTTTAATAACAATTATTTATAAGACATTACAATGCATTAAAAGGTGCATTACGATGCTTTAAAACTAATTTTATAATGCATTATACATAAACGCTTCAAGGAAAGTGTTCCCGTAAATTTTGACTGGAGATTCATGAACAAATGAAACAAAACTGTACACTTCAAGGCAGTTTATAGAGAATTTAGGGCACCAAGTGAGTTGAATGAATGATGTTTCCTATAGGCTAGAAAAACTGCTGGTATACTGTCAACACACCTCCTGACCCGCTCCAATCTCATGAATCTACTGCAGTACATCAAAGAAAAGACAGAGAGCATTAACAAGATCTGGCGCTATTACAGAACATTCAGGGCTACAGTCCAACAGCCAGGGACCTGTCACAGCCCTGATTTCAGCTGTCAAACCATGCAAATGAGAGTCTTAGAGAATGTTAATCACAGTTAAATACAAGCGGGTGTGAAAATCAACTGAACATTAAGAAACAGCAAGAGAATGCAGAGATGCTTAAACAAAAAGCACTGGCTCGATCCAGCACCCACACACATACATGTTTACAAACTAGCAAGTGCACTGAATACACTGTGTCTGAAAACACAGCATGATTAAAACAGAATTATGCTGTAGAGCATACCCCTAAAGAAGAAGCTGTTGAAATACATGATTTACTGCAATGTTGTTTACTGATCCAAAGGGAGTCCTATATATTCCAATTGCTGAAGGTAATTATAAAATGCAAATTTTGGATCAATGCTCTAAAAACATATAAAAAGACTTTGTATGTACACAGCTACGTTATACATACACAGTCTTTAATTCAAGCTAAAGTTTGTTCTTTTATGATATTAAAGAGAAAAAATGTAGTAAGTATTGACATTCTAAAAATGTATTAAAAAAGTTTAAAGAAAATATAAGATTGTACATGTTTCTCATATTTTACGGGAAGAAAGCATCAGTGCAACTTCTGAAAGTGACCAGCCATGATTTACTATTACAGTACAAATTAGGGTTAGTAAACAGAAACTTGTTACATACAGTAATTCAGATTCAAACCTCTACTATCCGCATGTGTGAGATCAAGTGTGCCAGCAGCTACACAATGGTTTTGAAATATACAAACACTTTAGGTCAAAATAAAAGCTTCCATTACTCATTTTCCCTTAATATTCTGACATTAAATATGGAAACGCATATTAGGATTTAATGGGAGAAAGATACATTTATTGCATTTTAATCCAAGATTATGAAATATGGTAATAGCCAGCCTGATTTTATGATAATTCTTATTTTACAAGACATTTACAGATGAACCCCA
Organism: Triplophysa tibetana; assembly: GCA_008369825.1. NCBI lineage: Eukaryota > Metazoa > Chordata > Actinopteri > Cypriniformes > Nemacheilidae > Triplophysa > Triplophysa tibetana. The sequence continues at coordinate 4,403,881 of CM017902.1, read as the reverse complement.
CATAATTAAACAAGAAACATGCAAGCCAGAAAAGTAAATTGGATCAATTTTCACTTTTAAAGGTGCTTATAGATTTAATACAGCTGGTATTGAGTTGGTCCTTGTAGTGCAAATTGAGACAGTGCTGAAATAGACTTACTATTAGCTAGCTTACATGAGTTAATTAAGTCCGTCATGGATGGAGAATGGTGTTGAAAAGTAAATAGGGGACATGATTCTAGCACATTATCTGTCAGGCTAGATGACACAAAAGCTGCTATCGGCTGTCCATCCCAGCCAGAAGCACGTCTAATGAGCCGCTCGCTTTAGACAGCACAGTGACCGCGGAGGGATAAAACTATTTAATGGCACACAGCTGCTCAAATGCACTTTTTCTTGAGCCTTTGCACGCTGACATGGCATGCACAGCCATCACTATTTCAGGAAAATCTAATAATGTCTTAAACTCAATATAAATGCAGATTTACATGCCAGTGCTTCAGGTCTGTATCAGCGCACGACAGCGAGACTGAATAGGATCTGCCTGTGCCTTTAAACACAATTTGTGAAAACGAAGTTGCGTACCTTCTAATAAAAATCTCCTGACAACAGAGTAAATGAAATCATACCTTGAATGCACATCCTTGTGCTACAAGAAATGATTCGATTGCTAGAAATTGCCAGGTTATACAAAGTGCTGCTTGCGATTAAAGGAGCATCCACAGGTCACAATAAAACTTCATATGTTGTTTTTCCTAATATTTGCTTGAAAATACAGCAGAAAGCTTTGGAAATATACTGTTTTAGTGCATAATGCTTTTTGCTACAGCCCACAATACTATTGATGAAGTTCTAAACAAAGGTTTAAGGAGCATGTTCCATTTATTTATTCTGATAAATCTAACAAGGATGAAACTAACAAGGTAAACATATACCTTGACTTAAGAGGTCTAAAGACACAAAGCAAGGTAAAAAATCTTGGGGTCATTTTGGAGTCTGACCTTAGTTTCAGCAGTCATGTCAAAGCAATAAGCAAATCAGCCTACTACCATCTCAGAAACATAGCCAGAATCAGATGTTTTGTCTCAAGCCAAGATTTAGAGAAACTAGTTCATGCTTTCATCACCAGCAGGGTGGATTACTGTAATGGACTCCTTACAGGTCTTCCCAAAAAGACCATCAGACAGCTGCAGCTCATACAGAACGCTGCTGCCAGGATTCTGACCAGAACCAAAAAATCTGAGCATATCAGTCCAATCCTCAGGTCCTTACACTGGTTACCAGTTACTTTTAGAATCAACTTCAAAGTATTATTAATTGTCTATAAATCACTCAATGGTCTAGGACCCAAATACATCTCAGATATGTTCATTGAATATAAACCAATTAGACTTCTCAGATCATCAGGATCAAGTCAGTTAGAGATAACAAGGGTTCACTCAAAACAGGGCGAGTCAGCGTTTAGCCATTACGCCACCCGTAGCTGGAATCTGCTTCCAGATGACATCAGACATTCACCAACAGTAGATACTTTTAAGTACAGATTAAAAACACACTTGTTTAGCTGTGCATTCACAACCTGAGCACTGTGCTGCTTTACATCAACTGCACTTCTATTTCTAATAGAAGTGCAGTTGATGTAAAGCTTATCAACTCTTATTTTTATTTTGCTCTTATTTATATATACACTCACATTTTTAATCAATTTTATTGCTGTTTTATTGTTTTAAATAATTTGCATTTTAAAGATACGTTTTATTCTTTCTGTCAATCATTTTATGTAAAGCACTTTGAATTGCACCTGTGTATGGAATGTGCTATATAAATAAACTTGCCTTGCCTTGCCTTGCCTTGCCTAGTCTTTTTTCATCCCACTTAATATAGTTTTATACCTCCAGAACGTAATGGCGCAATAATTGTTTAAAATCAAAGAAACGCATATTGAAGTTTCTATGTCTATGTTAAACTCATTAAAGCCAGAGATAATAAAGCTGACCGTAAGATATGAGAAAGTGTTTTTCATTCAAATTCAAAGAAAGTACACAGACACAAATAATACATGTTCTATGAACATATTCTATACAGTAGTATACAATACTTTGTATCTTCAAAGAGTATTTAGTTTGATCACATTTATTTAAGACAGTGTAGTAAAGTAGGCAGGGCGAGACCGTGGTTCGAGTCCGGTGAGTAATTGTGAATTAGCACCAGCTGTGCGCACACCGGGCTCGAATCACGGAGAAGATGGGAGCAAATAAGAGAACGAGCGACCGGACCGTCGAAGAGAGAGGACCGGGCCCGAACATGTTTGTGTTTATGTTTTATTTTGCCGGCCGTCGTCCGTGAGGGACGGCCGGCTGTCTATTTATGTTTATGTTATTTCGCCGGCGGTCGTTCGTGAGGGGCCGACGGCTGTTTATGTTCTTTTATTATTTGATTAAATGTTTTAAAAAGTCTTCCGGTTCCCGACTCCTTCCTTCCCTTCTTTGAATCTTGCTACAGACAGATACAGCTTTACAATTATTTCCGAAAATGTTTTGGATGATGCATGTGTGTTGGTCCAATAAGGAACTAAGAACCCTTGTTACGAAACGGGAATCCATGTTCGAAAAAAACTTTCCAAAACTTGAACGAACTGAGGCGGAATGAATTGAGCACAGAAATACTACGTTCAACACGTTTTTTTGATAAATTGACGATGTTAAAAAAAAAGCATCAATAGAACTTCTGGAAGTGAACAGCCCTGTTTTACTGTTCAAGTACATGACAAAAAATCCAGTGTAGTTATTTTACCAATATGAATAAAAAAACTTAAATACAACCATGTTGCTCATCGTGATATACTGTAGCTATATCTACCTGAAAACAAAAACACCTAACTCATTCACACTAATCCAACAAACATCAAAAAATACCAACATATGCTAAATTCTCATAGCATTGACCCAAAAAATGCCAACAGGGGTTTCAAACTGTGAGCAAATCAAGTATGCTGAAAACAGGTGCCGGCATTCACCGTCAAACGTGACTCCAAATACAGAACCCCTGCTCCTCCTATATTACCAGCACATCCTTTTCTTATTAAGACACCCACACATAACACCCAACACACTGTCTCTTATGACTCCATCTTGTTTCACTTAATTTCATAATTTCGCTTTGAAGCTGAATGCTGCAGTCTGTGAGCTTTTTTGTGCTTTTAATCACTTGATGTGAAACACATGTAGCCACGGGGAATTAATTTAAGTCCAACTCTTGCATGAGGAGGTTAAAAAAGGTCCTTTGGGTCAAGCAAACTGGCTTCTAATCAGCATACAATAAAACTGAAACAGTAACACAGAAAGTAAATGCATATAGCTACACAAGCTTGAGTTTGCATTGTCAGCTTATCCATAAGACCTACTTATACATGCAGTAATCAAATGTCTGCTTTAATATCAGCTTACTCTTTCAAGTCAACTACAACTGTCACAGTTTTAAGACAAATCTGCCACTAAGAGTTAGGTTTACACTCAAGTGCAGTAATGCATCACATAACTGTTGCCTTTTTACGCATATTTGAATTTATTAACACATGAAATTGAGCTTACATAGGTAGAAGTTGTGTTCAAGTGTTTTTAGGGACTAAATATGCACAATGAGACCACACGCTTGCAATATGCCAAGCATTCTAAATTTACATACCCGTATGTATTTGTCATTGTGCTGAATGACCACAAGGACACATCTTTCCATCTTTCCAGGTTTTGTGAGGGCACACAAGAGAGTACTTCACTTTAAAATGAGTTCACTTTTCTCAAATATAGTGTTTGGAGGAACACATAAACGGACAGTATAGTATAATCAAAGCAACACAGATTGAAAGACATTATGTTGCTGTAACTGAGTCAATTCACACCCTCTCTAGTCTATAAGTGTGTTTTTGTGCAAGACTACAAGCATTTGGTCTCCTGAAATGGGGAGATAACAGTACTGGTCTGAAAGTTCAGGGTCACTTGCTCATTCTTTAAAAAACTGTATGTATGAATGGGAATTACAGTTACATAAAAATATATATTCGCATCTTTAAAGTAGTAAACCTTTTGCCAAGAATTTGCACAAATAGTTTATCAAACTCAACCAGTTTATTGAGGTCTCACGCATGGGGTGCTTTTTAAACTGAATTGAAGGAGTTCCCATCTATTTTGGGTTGTTATTGAAATTTTTTTCTTCATTATTTATTTAAAGTCATAGAATTTAAAAACATTAAACCAATGAAACTCTTAAAGGTAATGCAGAACATTTTATTTTTGCTCACAACACCAAGTTGAAACATTTAAGCATATACTCAACTATGTAATTTTGCGGTGTTCAAAATAAAGGGGCCATTTCAAAATTATTTTCAGTGTTTCTGAATTTAATATTTTGGTATGTGTGTAGGTAAAATGACCATTCTTGCTTCATTCTGTCAACTACTAACAATATTTCACCCAAATGTCTAATAAAAACATTGTTTCTATTTGCATTTATCTGCAGAAACTGAATACTCTAGAAACAAGTCAAAATAACAAAAATGCTCTTGATTTTTTTAGACCTCAAATACTGCAAAGAAAGGAAGTTCATATTCCCTTTTAAGCAATTCAACAGTAAAATATATTTAGGTTATAATAACAAAAAGTACTTTTTTTATGAAACTCTCAAAAAAGCTGATGTTGACAACTATATTTTTGCATACAACACTAATTTCAAACATTTAAGTATAGACCTTTAGTGACTCTAAACTTTTGACCCGTAGTGCAGCTAAAAACGTGAAAATTCAGTGCAAAAGAAGCCAGGTCAGCCAAAAGTGAAAATGAGCAGATATATCAGTCCGACTTAAGTAGGTTACGGTCTCTCCTTGGATCTCTCAGCTGGCTGTGAATCTTATACTCTTATTTTACTCTCTATATGTACCCTGGAGTGACTCACTGGGTTGACTCAATCCACCTGCATGAGACGTAGGAAGAAAAGAGAGAACGTACGAAAGGAAGAGGAGGAATCAAAGAGAAAAAACTGAGCCAACCTCTTATATTTGGATGTTTAGAGAATGCAGAGCATCCCACTGCCAAATTCTACGACTGTCAGAATAAAGTGCAATAGATTTGCGTGTGTCCAGGGACAGATCATTCATTGAGATGAACTCCTGTCTTGACAGAAAGATTATAGGTTCTCAGGAGGTTAATGGCTAGAAAACAATGTGCCGGGGAATGGCGGAGAGATCTATCACCGGTTTTCCGGACACCTGTGAACTCACCGCCCAGAGATGTGCCTGCAAAGGGACGGCTGCTAAATCTGTGTCAACTCTACAGGGATTATGGGAAGAGAAACTTAGTTGAGGGATGCATCAGCACCAGAGCGTTGGCAAAAAAACAGCATGAAAGAAATACCTTTCACCAGCACCACCAGTTCCAAAGTCTGCACTTCTAAGAACAACAACACGTCATACCTCAAAACCAGAAGGAGGAAACTTTCTGCTTAAACATTTATATAGAGATGAAAAGAACTTCATTCAGCTAGTCACAAACACTTCTGCAAAGAATCTCAGTGACATGTTGGCAGTTTGTCAATGATCTGTACAGTTTCCTCAGGCTTTCTCAAAGGACTGGATTGAGACCAGAAATGTTTAGTCTATTCCAATGACACTGCTTTTAAGCGCATTGCTATGATGTTATAAACTAGGTGGGCAATTCCGTGAAAATGTAAACCTGGCCACGAAGAAATTACATTTTTACCAGCGGTTTTTACTATAGTAATAGCAGAGATTTGAACATTTGGTGGTTCAAATACCCATGTGAGATATTTCTTCAAATTTATAAAGCATTTGTTTTATTTTTAGAGCATGATTTTTAATAGTCAGGTAAATGCCATTTTCAGGATTGTCACATCCATAACGCTACATATTCCTCATAAATGGACACATGAAATTAATATAAAGTAACAATTTTAAGTTTTATAAAGAGGCATCCCGTATCCATTCATTAGGTATTATTGCCTCAGGATTGTGCATTTTATTTGACAGAGATCCAACAATTTTTTAAGGTTAGACTCTATCAACAAGGGTTCAATAAAATATAAACAGATGTTCAATATAATCTCAACAAATTCATTCTCTGAGCATTTTTATGTCACGTCCATAACGCTGGAATTGCCCATTTGGTGCCTGTTTGTTATGCCTTATGTATGGATCTGTGTTTTTTACATACATTAGCAATGAGCTCTTTTTCATAATCGAAGGTGGCAAGTACTTATACAGCATCACCCGCCAGGAAAAATCAGACAGATTGCTTAGAAAAGTAATAGCTGACTCTTCAATAGCCCACACAATTTCTGTGAGCGACCATTCATGGCCCTTAGTACAAACGTTACGAGTTATGAGCCACATTTTAATACTCCCAAAATAAAAAAATCCTAATGCTAAGTATCAGTAATAGCTACGCTCGCTTTTGAAAGCATTACAGATAATTACTACCCTGCAAAAACCCAAATAACAGCAATGTAAATCAAACGCAATGTAGTGGTAGGAAAAGAGGGAGATTACAAATCAAAGAATCGCAAAGTCACTTACATCTCAACAACGCTACTATCATCAAAGCAGTTTGTTACCAGATCTTTAGCACACGGCAGGGAGCACTTGAGCAAATGTGCAAACAAATTCAATGTGGAAAGCGATACAGGACCCCCGTCGTAAGCTGATGTACATTAAGAAACCCCCTATAAAGTGTATGTGATATAACAGAGGTGCGCACATTCACCCGATTGCACTCTCGCTCCAACTAAAGTGTCTGCCGGAGGAAATTTATGTGCCTATTGTAACGACACGCGCTTGTGCTTTTCATGTGGCTCGCCGTGAGATAATTTGGGCTGTTTTTGTATTTAACACACGAGATTGATCAGAAAAGGGGAATTTATTAGAGCGTTTTAAGAGCGCGCTCGCATATGCAGCCATCAACGTTCTCCAATCTGAACGCATCGCTCTTGCTGTGCAAATTACTTTCATAAAGTGATTTTACCAGCGGCACTACTTGTTGTTTCAGCTCTGTGGTTTCCATGGAGACTACGGACCTGGAGAAACGGGGAACCTCTTGTCACGCTCTACCCAAACTCCGTCACTAATGCTTGTTTTCCGGGCTTGGCTCGGCAGTGACAACGTCCCTTGAGCGGACAGAGAGACCGGCCCTCTAGCGACCTTATGTCAACTCATTTCGGGCTTGTTTGTCAAAAAAGTGGAATGTCCGCTAAAAACTGGCGCTGAGCGTTGGCAACCTGGCACAGGGATCCAAACCTAAAAGGGCAGGTTTGAAACACGTCCCAATACGAAGTTTTAGAAAAAACATATCTACTGTCGGCCCCGGTAGGTTTGCGCTCTCGACTAACGCGTGGGTAGACTTTTCTCTTCCCTAAATGTACTCTCTGCATTTACTTCAGCAAACAATAATGGTCATTAATATTCAGTAAGGTGAGCAGCCTATGAGTGCATGCAAATCAAACCCCGTCAAGCGGATTATTGCATCGCTCAAAGCAATGGCTGACATATTCACTATACGTTAGAGCATGTACTGTATGGTCCTCCAGGGCAGGAGTAACACTTTTGTGTCAATTAAAACCAAAACGGCGGTCGTATTAACCTAAGGTCGATGAGAGAGGCCTGGAGATTTATCATTGTTTCAGTTGACAGAGTTGTTTGCTATAACAAATGTTTCCAATTACAATTATTTGCAGTAGAGCACGGAAGAGCGGTTTGACTGTAATTACAGATAAGAGAGAAGAGATCAGGTCCACGGATGGTGGCCGGGGTAATTGTCATGCAGAACGGAGCAGTCTTCCATAGCAACGCAAGACATTTGGTACCTGCAAATTCATTTCCCACAATGATTTGATAATGTTGTGAAAAAATTGACCTCAGGGGCTCATTAGCTTCCCATACTAATAGTTCTGAACCCTTGAGCGTAAATAAAGGTTATATTTAAAAGAAATATACAACAGAGCACGTATTGCTTATTGCACCTTTATTTAAGCTCTGTAAAAAATAGCTGTCCATGCATTTAGGTAATACAAATAATTATCCACAATGCATTTGATCTCTGTGTAGTTCATACTTCTGCATCTAGCATAAATAAATTCCTACCACTATATATTCATGTATTTTACAGTATACTCGTGATCGGGGTGAAAATTCGCACTTTGTTAAATAGAATTAGTAGACCCGTAATTTACAGCTATGAATAATAATAAGCGTAGACGGACAAGCTAGTTAAGTAACATGGTATTTCTCTGTCATTATAAAAACCAAGAAAACATTAAGCCAAAAGTGTTTGACATGGTAATACACAATTCAACTGACATGTCATGATCAAACCACTTTAAGCCTGAAATAAAAATCAGAAAAAAAGTGTTACAAAGAACCAACATTTTAAAAACGTTTTGTAGATTTCAGATCAAGTGCACGAAATGGGGAAGTGTGATGCTTTGTTCAATATTTTGCTTAAGCAAACGCTCCGCTCATGTTATGCTCACCGGTAAACCAAATCCGCCTCAGATATCAAATGTGTCTAGTGGGCCTAATTGTTTTCAGTTCATAATAAACTTCTTAAATGAATGTCTCTAATAAAGTGAAATATATATTTTTAGTCACTTTTTTTGGAGTGTCTAAAATGCGACAACTCAAAGTATCGTTGATTTTTCTTACTTTATTACCGTGAACATATAGCTGCCATTGTTGTGCAATAGAACATTTATAACAAACGCACAAAACATGAAATTTACAAAGAACATATTTATTATTTATGAATTATTTATGAATATCTTCATTATTTAAAAATGTCAAACTTCCAACCCCAATCTTTACAGCATTTCACAATTTACTTTTAGAAACTTGAACTTGGACAAAGTAGATGTGTCTCAATTCAAAGGCTCCATCCTCCGGAGATCGCATTATACGGCCGCATGTGACATCGAGGTTTATTATCTCAGGTTTTATTTCAGAACAGCAACCGTTACATTTCAAGGCAAGAATGAACCTACAATGATTAGAACCATGTCTTATGAGAAATACAAATGAATTGTATGAATTATAAAAGCAATTTTTTTACTGAAACGAGACAACCTCGATGACGTATGCGACAGAGGATGCCAATAGCAGCCTGTGTCAGGCTCATGCGCTCTGCATGGGACAGTAATCCAGCAGCAAAAAGCAAATCACCAAGGGTGTTGGTGAGCGACGCTGAGCGTATTTAGTGAGCAAAGCGTTATTTTCAGAAAGGCGCTCTCTGGTCCGCGAGAAATATTAACGCTCCGCTACTATGCTATGATCATAAATAGACTCCACCCTGGTACTCCAGGATTAAAGGCTGAAAAAAAAATGAAAAAAACATTACTAATAAAAATAACGTCGTCTTATGAGCTCACAAGTACAGCATGACAAGAGCATGCAACACTTCATAAAACTTTTATTCAACACTCAAATGTCTCTGGGAGCAAGCTAAAACTGGATAGAAAGCGGGAGAGAGAGAGAGAGATCATCTCAATTCTCCCTCTATCGTCTACCCATGTGGGGGAAGTTGCTCAAATCCAGCCCTTAAATATTTAATTGGATATACACCAATTTAAGGAACCTGATTATGCAAATGTCTCTTCGATGAGACACATTACTTTCTGCAATCAAATTGTCATTAATGTTTGAACATATGCTAAAACTACTGTGCATGTTCACGGACAAAGGAAAGTCGCTTGCTTCATTGATCTGTTATCCCACTTATTTCATGTTCCCTGTAGAATAAATAACCTTAAAACATAACAAGGCTCAATTGTATTTTGCTGCAAATGTCTTTCAATAGTTGTGTTGTTTTACAAACACAAATACAATATTTTACATACTGCATCACCTGCAACCAGCCACATACAGATCAATAAATAACACTTTTGCGTGCAGGAGCTGGAAAGTTAGAAAAATGAATAATAAATTGACGGAGTGCCAACTAAATTCAAAGCTTGCTTTTGCAAATTCTGCAGTGAGCACAGCCCCAGTCACTACAGCAGGCAACACATCTCCAGTGCAGGTGTATCCGTTCACACAAGACACGTTCTTCTATGTAAAAAAGAATTAATCTATTTTTTAACATATTTATATACTGTATACACACAAGATTTTCAGATGGACAGAATGCGTTTTGTCTGTTTAAAACCTATTATAGCTTTCCTCAGTAGTGACCTACAGTAAATGCGTGAGGGGGTTACACTATGGTAACTTCAGTAAAACCATGGTTAAAGGATGATATGATGCATGTGTACTTAGATAAACAGTACAAAAAACATTCAATACCAAACCGTTAGTTGACTGAAATTTTTTTTTTATGAGCTGTGAAAGTCTCATGTTTGATGATTATGAGTATCTCACCCAGTTTTATGTAGCTCCAATTCATCTGACATATCTGGTACCAATTCTTAACAGACTGTATAGAAAGTAGAAGGAAAACAAATTTGTCTCATTTGACCAAAGCAAAAATGAAATATTTTATGCATTTTAAAGCAGTGTGTATTTTACCATGACTTGCTTTACCCTGTGTTCTGCAATTTACTGTAACCCATTTCTGCCTGTATTCCACCCAGAACATTTCTTTGAGTCTTTCCATTACTATGGAGCTTAATGAAGTTGCTGAAGTTCTGGCAAAGGCCTCGTGCCCCCAGGTCTCCTCCACAGGGGGCTTCAGAAGACTGGCAGACAGTCGCGCGGCAACCATCAACAGCAATTTCAACGCCCTGCTCCCCACAGTCATGCCTGATTATTTTTGGTCCCCTGCTCTGGGAATATCACACTGTATGACTACATCATCCAGCAAGCAGTTACCTAGAGAGGCTTTCCAACGCATACGCATAAATGCGCTTTTAAAGGAGCCCGAACACCCACACGACAGCAGATAAGAGCCTAAGCCGCAATGTCACGCTACGAGGGCGATCAGCACCCCCTTCTGAACGCCTCTCTGCTCGCTGACATCTCTAACCCGCTGGAGGTGGGTGTTTTGTTTGGAAGCCATAAAGCCCATTCTACGTAAAATCTTTTTTCAGCCTGAGAGGAGGAAAGCACAAACACGTAGATAATCTCAAGAATGAAACGTATGTTGCAGACAGCTGCTAAAAAAGCCATGCTTAGTCATGAAACAAATATTTTTGCAAAAAGAGATTCCGGATAGGTGAAAAACTGAACTATTAATAAATGCGTTTGGTTATACTCTAAGCAATACCAATTGTCTTTTCTTCCTAAAAGATCACAGTTGGCATGTCAGGTGAACTTAACATCAGCTCAGATAAGATAACACGCTGTATTTCCAATGGCACAAACTTAACCTACATAAACAAAACAATGTGTTGACAAGATCTCTTACATAAATCAAGGGCACAGCCATAATTCAAAGCTCGCTTCTAACAGTCACGGCAAAGACAATGGAACGGTCAAACACATTTGAACCAAACATCTTGGAATTATAGACGTGTCTGTCTGTCAGACGTAAAGCTTTCACAGACGCACAGACTGCCGGCATGCAGTCAAAAGGAAAAACATGAAACAATGCATCCATCTCGATTGTAAGCCGTACTCACCTAAGAGCATGGCTGGAGAGCGGCGTGTGCGAGCAGGGTATCTGTGCCAGTCGAGTAAAGTGATGAACTTACGCAGTCCGTACTACACAGCTCTGACAGAGAGAGTGAATGCACTGTGAACGCATGCTGCGCTCAGCTGAGCAGAGAGAGAGAGAGAGAGAGAGAGAGAGAGAGTCTACCCAGAGACGGAGTCGGCAGATGCTGCTCTCACAGTCCCTCTGAGCCATGGAGAAAAGGGAAAAATCTGGGTCTCTCTCTGTGGATGTGGCAGGAGAGGCTGCGTAAAATCAACAAAGCAGCTGATTTTATGATTTGAACGATCTGCTTTAAAAATCCTGCACCTGGCTATGATTCAGCCCGTAGGAATCTGGATCTCGTAAATCAGGGGCAACCCCAGGCTCACTGTGTGAACGGCGCACAGCCGACCGGCCAGTCAAACAATGAAGCGACACCAGACGTTAGAGTAACAGCACGAAAGAGTTCTACAGAAAGAAATCATAATCATGAATTAAAGAGACTGTCTATAATGAAAATGAGGTTTGGGGTCTAATAATTCAAGAATTTTCCAAATGGTGAAAACTCAGAATTCTGAAATATATGTACAGCAGACACATATTATACATGCATGCAATTATTTAAATATCCATAAGTAAAAAAAATGCAAACTTTGAATGCGTCCACCAGCAACAAACGCAGAAATATATCAAATAGCACTTAACAATAACGTTGTGTTTGTTAAAAAGTTAATGCATTAGCTAACTCAATCTGACAATGAACAATACTTCTGCAGCATCTATGAATCTTAATTTATGTTAATTTCAGCATTTACCGATACATTCAAATCAAAAGTTGTCTATTAATTTAGTTAATGCACATTAAACCAACATTAACAATTGTATTGGCATTTACTAAAATGAACAAGTTGAATTAATGCTGAAAATGATATTGCTCATTGTTAGATCATGTTAGCAAAGGCATTTACTAATGTTAAAGGAGAAATGGGGGGATTTTAGCGGCACCTAGCAGTGAGATTGTGAATTGCAACCATACGCTCACTCCAACCCTCCCCTTTGAAGCACAATGGCGACTGACACAGGACAAAGATGTCGTCGCGTTTTCGCATCATTTCCGAAGCAGATAATGTATTTTCTTCCAATAGATCCTCCAAAACAGCACCTTTAACAAATGCAAAAAGCACCTTTAACAAATACAACTTTATTTTAAAAAATACTAACGTACACAAGTACATTATGATGTCCTCAGCACTGACATTTCACTTCTTGGATAATAAAGACACACATTGCCTTTACCAAACTCAAATCTCTTAGATCCTTCAAGCTGACAACTCTCAAAGACAATAATTGAGCACTCAGTGACCTCATGAAGTCCTGGCTGCTGAAAGCGCTCCATCTAAGTGGTGGAGGAGTAACTAGGAACACGTATATAAAGACACCGGTGGTGTGGAGCCACAAACGTGGAGGTGAAACCTCTTTGAGTGACTCTCATCTGATCTCAAAGACTTTCATCCGGTGTCGAGTTTCCCCTTGAACATTTAAGAGAATGAGACAGAATGGTCCTCTGATCGTGTTACAAGTATCCAAGAATACAACGTTTCTAGGCATGTAAATCCGAGGGCTTAGAAAGGGGGGAAACGCATCACATGTGCAGCTGAGGAAGGGTGGAGACTGAAATGACAAAATTGCACACACCCACTTTCACGTAAACGTCTGTTAGAAGTTTCCACCACCCATTTCTGAAAACGACACGTTTGACCTGAATGAAAATCTTAATCGCGCCACATTTGGACATAGCAGATGTGTCATTTTATGTAAGCGTCTTCGGTTTCAAAGAGGTCACAATGAGCTGACTAACCTGGGCATAACAGAGGCCATTTTCGTCTCCATTTCTGTTGAAATACAATTCTGAGAACAACGCTTTGCACTTCTCAGCAGGTCATGATGTCCCGATTGTCACAACAAATATTCCGGTGGCTGTTGGGTCACTTTGGAGTCCTGGAGGTTATGAGGGTTATCGCACCCAGGATCCCTGGAGGTGCTGATGTAATTTACAGCGTAGGGACAGCGGCATCTGTTTACAATATTTCAGCAGCTCAAACTTTGTCTCTTTCTCTGGTTACACTACTGGATAGAGACGCCTTACAAGTGCTGATCACTTAGCAAACTGCCTCCATTACGTGCCGTATACAACTCTAACCTTTCTCTGTTTACAGCAACATGCAAAGCTAAGGGGGATCTATAAATATATGGAGGATTCTTTCCATCGACAATACAAAGCAGTCTCGAATACTGAGTGATATGCAGTGTTAGAGGTGAAGTGTGTCACTGCTGCGCCTCTAGTGTCAGTAAAACGGAATTGCAAAAATGATAATGGTCTGGTTTCTTAAACGCCATTTCCCTATCAAAAAGAATGAAAGAGGAAAAGTAGGCATTGTTCCAAATGCACTTCACGGTCCCAAAGTACCGTAAACTTCAAAAAGTCCTAAGTGGGACCTCCATTTCACCTTGGTCCGACCAAAGACATTCATTTAAAACTGCTGCACTAATCGCTTGTTCGGCCTGTCGTCATTGTCTAGGATAATCTAGCACGTGTGAATGGTCAGGAATCACGGTTAATAATGGCTTCCTCTGTATGGACGCTGTCAGGCTTCCAGAGTTGTAAATAACCTTGTTTTTCCTGGACAGCAGGGAGCGTGGAGAGAGCTGGAATATGAACCGGCTGGTGTTTTTTTAGAAGTGAATTGTCTATGCTTCATTTGCCCATGATCTGTTCTATAATATCCATTTCAGGATTTTCCAGAAGTTGGATCAATATGCTTTCAAAATATAGAAAACAGAACATAGGTCTTAGAAATGAGATGAAGAAAAAGCTAGCCAGACAAATAAAACAGTTACACGAGAAAATCTCTTTAAATGATTCTCTAGAATCTTCTCACCATAAGAAAGGCAATTTAGTATTCTTTATATGTCCTTAACAACATTTATATTAAATAAAGGTCATTTGAATCTTATGATTCCAGCTTCTTAGACATTTCTCTAGTGCACTTTTTTTAAGTACACTTCCAATATACTTAAGGTGCTCAGTTGTCAAACGTTAATTTGTACTTCATATACTACCAATACAGTCTTTAGTACTTCTATTCACGGTGTCTTACAATAGTACAGTTGAGTACAGTTAGATCTCATTAATTTTTGGGGAATTACACAAAATTCGTGCATGAAAATGGAGCATTTAAGTGCACTCTTTTCACCTGGGGATAAAAACATGAATCGCTTCTGGAATTTCAAATAAGATCGTAAAAATGTTTCAAATAGTGCTCAGTTCTGCCAAGACACCAAAATCTGACAGCAAAAGTCTTCAGATTTCAATGCTACTGTTGAAAAATTCTACCAAGATAAAAATATGATCAGAATCAGTTTAATTTATTTTATACCTCTGACCTTTGAACTGTAAAATGTTTCTCATACTTCAAATTGACAAAAGTTTAAGGAGACAAGTTTAAGATTTAGTTGAACATAACAGATTCTGCCTTCAGAACAACCTCTCTAATAAACTGTTGTCCCCTGAGCAGTCATGCATTAAAAACAGCAAGACACTGTGAAAAACAAATGGCACACCTTTTCTTAAAAAGCCACACGATTTGATAATGTATCATTTATATCTGTATCACAAAAACTGCTGGATTAACAGTTTACATGTTTGTTTGACCTTATATCTGATCTTAATCTACCGTTGCTTTAGCAAGCCCCACTAATGCTTTAATGTTTGACTCCGAACATCTGACCATTAAAAGCTTGTTGTTCCAGACACGGAACATTTCGAACAAAAAGACCCTGCTCAACCTAAACAGTATGCATGGTGTACTGCATATTTACCCACAATGCTCCGGTGCATAAAGAATCAAAGGTAACACGCAGCAGTGGGCGTCATACGGTGCACCTGTGTTTCATTAAGATATCATTAAGGTGATTGGTGGGTGCCAGACCTTTATAAGAAAACATTTAAAGCGCAGGCGGGCAAAAACACAAACAAAGAGAGCCTGTGGCAATAGTTTGGTTAATAAGTTGGAGGAGGACAGCTGGCTTTAGAGATCTCCAGTTTGTTAATGCTGTAAAGGGCGGAGATGAAACGTGAGGGTGGGGGGAAGTCAACAAAACATTAGTGGTAAATCAGGTACACAGTATACCAAGGCTTTTCAGTCTCATGTTGGAAGATACCTTCTGCAAGATAGACTAATCATGGCTTTCCTGTAGCTCAGTGGTCCGAGCGTGGCGCTAGCAATAACAAGGAAATGTATTCGATTCCAGGGATTGCACATACTTAGAAAACAAATGTAAAGTATAATCCAATGTAACTCGCTTTGGATAAAAGCATCTGTCAAATGCATGAATTTAAATGTAGATTGCAGTTACACATTCAAGCAAGAATAAATCTAGAAACCCGATGCGACAACGCATCACTTATTTACCAGTTCATGAGCTTTCATGCAAATAAACAAGACAACTTTTCACAACCCTTATGAAAATTATCCATGGTTTACGTCAAATAATAAGAAAAAAATGTAACCATGATTTTGCTAATAACCGTACACTCTGACAGTTTGGGTTATATCAACCCCACATTGTGTCAAAAATGGACCATCTGAGCCATTGGTTTATTGTTGGGTTGAATAAACATTATCTTGGTTAAATTAACTCAACAGTTGGGTTTGTCCTTTATGAACCAACACTGGGTTGGAATTAGGGCTGTCACGAATAGTATCAGGTTTTCACTGCAAAAACATGTATTATCATCTTATCAAATATTTTTTTTAAAGTTTGTTTATTTTGTGTTTTATCTGTTATGCGGTCAAGAAGTCACAAAGAAGTTTGTAACCACTGTAACTGCAAGGGGTGATTCACATTTTGCGCAAAAAGGTAGCGTGGCGGTCCCGACATGGACAATTTTGTAGGCGCGTTGGCGCTGCATTGAGATGGAATTTTTCAACTTTTTGACAATAGAAAGCGTTGCCGCTCCCATTTTCCGCTCAGTTTTAGACACAAAATTGAATCGGCCCTAAGCAACATTATGAATGGATGCCGAATAGTTCACGATATTACAATATGTGTACAATTAACACAATATCGCTAATCTTAGTTGTTAATAGCACGGTTATTGGCAATACCGGTATATTATGACACTCCTAGTTGAAATAACCCAAAGTTTGTGAGAGTGAAGTTTAAACCTTGGTTATCAATATGACAAAAACAGGGATACTTGACTTTTTTCTAAAAACCATGGTTCAATTTTATATGTGAATTGTTTTCTCTAGACAGCAACGAGAATAAATCGAGGACAAATGTAGATCTCCAGCTTATCTACAGTATGCTGTCTATGATGACTTTATACTCTCGCTGTATGCCGACAACTGAAATTTGTTTCTATTTTCATTTCTCCTGAAGCAATTTTAGTAGAAACATCTACAACAAAGAGAAACCTCCGAGCATTACATGTTTTCATCGAAAACACATTGCTTAATTCTCTCCATATATTTATGCATTGGTGGAGTGTCTCTGCAGATGACATATGTCATGTAGCAACAGCATGCGCTCCCTTTTTGTCTTGGTTCGGGAAGAGCACAAAAAGTCCTTAAAAAATGATGCTGTCAGATCACATTTGCTGATATATTTTATGTTTGTCAAGTTTACAAACTCCCTAATTTGTCATTTAGCACATTAATCATGTTTGCATGTGCTACAGGAACCAACACATGCATTCAATAATTTTTTATAGGTGATATTTATGGTCGGCATGGAATGACTTCAAAATGTTCTATTCTAAGTCAAAGTGAAAAATTGAAGGCAGGACTTAATTCTATCCCCTGGAAATTGTAAACAAAGAAATCAGGAACATGAATTAAGTTTAAGGCAAATCTCACAATTGAAGGAACAGCCTAAGAAATGGTTAAAGCCATTTCGCACCCAAAAATGAAAATTCATTTAACATTGTTCGGTTACCAACATTTTTCAAAATATCTTTTGTGTTTTGCAGAAAAAATGAAATGAAGTTCTGAAATGACAAGAGTGTGAGTAAATGATGAAAGAATGTTCATTTTTGGGTGAACTATGCCTTTAAATTTACATTATTCAAGTCAGCGAAGCAGTAAAACCAAAGGTAATGTGGCATCTGGCATGTCTCATATCTAGAGCTCACAGGGAAAACCCTTTAGGCCATCCCATTTCACACTGTTTAGAATTAAACAATATTTCATCGTTTTCTCTCCGGGCATTAGATCAGGATGACGCCGCAACAAAGAGTCGACTTGTGGAACTCCACATTTACCCAATTGGTCGATTTATTCCCTGCTGTCACCGTACAGTAAAAAAGCTTTCTCTTGGACACATCGCACGCTGGGAGTCTCTGGAGCCGGGACACACATATTTCACTCAACATGGCTGGCTGCCTTCACCAGATTGTATATCAAATAATCTTGCGAGACAATATGAAACTGGCTGGCTTCTACTTAAGAGAATCCAAATGAGACATGTCAGACACATTGCACTAATGAACTCCAATGTGAATTGCGTACTTCAACATGAGAGCCCGATCCCGGGATCACAGTGATGTCGCCGGCTCTCGCAGGATTCTTCTGCACATCAAAACAGATGGGAATGTGAACCGCCTGTTCGGTCTCAAACCCAGTCCTCTTAATTTCCATCACCCCTCCCCTTTATGGCTATCTTTATCTTGTGCTATCATCTCCTTATGCCCTTCCACGTTTCCTAACAGTCTGCTTTGAGTACCTCAAGTCTCTTTGTTTCTTCTTAAACTTCTTTATTTTAGAACTTCGAGGCACCACGACCTTATCAAAGAGGAACAATCTTGCTATGAGGGTCCCTTCTCATACCAGGACAGGACTGATTAAATTACCAATAGGGTATGGGTTGCTTGTCATCGCCCCCCTGGTGACTGGAATGATCACTTGTGTCAGGTGTGACACAACTGCTTAATCCTGCAGTCATTTCTTCAGGCTGGGACGGCCGTGTAATACAATCCACAGTCTTGGCTCTCAGGCTGTAAGGACAGGGCCATGAGAACATAAAAACGATAAAGATGTAATTGGTGATGATGTCAAGGCTGTGAGATGTTAATCTGATTCTCAGGAAAGGATTTGATGTTTTTGATGATGGGTCTTTGCATTAAAATTTAAAAATGTATTTCACTCATTGTTATCTTTTAAATATACAAACAACTTTTTGCAAAAAATAAAATAGATTCCATCTTCTGTCTGAACCCTAAATATTGAACAGGCAATTTTCGGCTGTTGTGTTTTCAGACATATGTAATCGGCTTTTCACAGTCAAATGAGAAATCTTCACACACAATAGAGTAAATCCTGTGGACAGAGTTAACTCTAGGTTTAAATACTTATACTTCTGGTATCTATGTAAATATCTTTTCTGGGTAAATAGGTCCACGCCATTGAATATTAAATGGACTGTTCACCCGAAAATTTTACTTCATTTGCTCACCCTCCCTTGGACGGACGAACAGAGGGAGATATTTGGAAGAATGCTTGTAACCAAACAGTTCTTGGCCACCATTGAATACAACAGTAGGAAAAATGACAATGGTAGTCAAAAGTGCCCCAGAACCGATTGCTATCCTACGTTCTTCAAAAGATCTTCTTTTGTGTACAACAGAAGAAAAAAATGTATACAGATTTGGAACAAAGCGAGGGTAATTAAACTGGATTTCCATTGTTAACGTTACTCAAAGTATTAATGATTTATGAAAAAATCATGAGAAATGTAGACTGGAGGTTTCAGTCTGACAGTGATAGATCAAATAAAAAAATCTAATGAATTGAAATGCTCTCCATTAGAACTGTTGTGCAAAAAAGGCCTTCTGAGAAATCCTCAGACTGAATGTCACTCATCTGACTGCAATTTACTCATTTTAAACAACTGAATTATGAGCGCTAACTTGTAGGACAATTGCCACTAAGAAATGTTACACAGACTACATTTCTACCCGAGTAGAAAAGTCGGATAATTCAGAGGAAGCTCATAAAGAATACATGACATGAGTTCCTAAAGTCTTTTTCAAATAAAGCCTCCAGGTCGGCTACAAGAGTATTTCAACAATGCTTTTTTCTACAGTGCCAGGTCATGAAAATTTGGTTGCAACTCTTGAGAATAATTTCCGTAAGCATCTCATGAGCGTGGCAAATACACGCCCAGCCATCATTTTCCATCTGGACTCTCCACCTGCCGAAGCTACGAGCAAATCCTTCATGCTAATCCTCCTTACCTCCATCTCCAATCCACCACATTATACCCCCTATTCCTAAAACCCCTGCTGTGACCCTGTAACAGCCCACCGTCGCCAGGTTCCTAAAACATAATAAGCACAGGAGTACAGGACAGTTTTATGGAGATAGAGGCCTTGATGTTCTTTGCTTTCCTGATTTGTGTCCTGTTTCTTCCTGAAGTCAGACAGTTAAATCGCATGCTGAAAGGGACACTTTGTGAAATACAGTCAGCATTAGATGTGCACAGCATCAGAATGAATTAGACCGCTAATGAAGACAAGAGTCGGTTCTTAGAAGTTCTAAGTAGGATGAATGGCCAGAACTACCAAATACTTCCACTGACCTCTTATAAAAGTACACGTGATTCTTACTTTTAATGACCACAGCACAAAAACAATGTGATGAAATAAAACTGTTCCCAATAATAACTACATTAATATTTAAGACATAGTTATGATTTGAAAATACCTTCATCACTTACATCAGGCATTACCATTGACGTTCATGTATGTAAACACAAAACATTTCTTAAAATATCTTATTTTGTGTTCAACAGTCATATAGGTTTTGAACTACGTGATGTTGACAAAATGATGACAGAATTTTTATTATGGGGTGAATTATCCCTTTAAATAACAAATAAGTCATTTCATCTCAGCCTAGAAAAGTTTCCTTGACATATTTACAACAGCAAAATACTGCAGTATTCGCTAGACTGCTATGTTAAAAAATAGACTACTAAAAACTACATAAAACCACATGAACGTGATGAATGGATAAAATATTGATGGATGGCGAGGACACAGACTAGTCTGATTGGATAGTAACATTACTTGGCCCAAAACATACTTTTTCTGGCCGACTTCATCTTAAAAAGTGGTATATCTCCCTAAAACATAAATACATCCAGTGGTGGACAAAGTACACAAACCATGTACTTGAGTAAAAGTAGAGATACCCAAGGAAAAATATTACTCAAGTAAAAGTAGAAGTGCTGCCTTTAAACTTTCACTTGAGTAAAAGTACAAAAGTATTTGGCTTCAAATGTACTCAAGTATCCAAGTACTGTTATTTTGATTAAATAAAATAATAAAATATATTTTATGTGCTTTTCTTTTAGCATGTCATTAGAAATACAGAGTATATACAGAGTATATTATTTTCAGCATAGGCTTAGTTAGATCCGTCTTTGGAAGCTTTTGAAAATAACAATACCTGCTAATAAGCTATAGCACTCTACTACACCAGTCAACTGTTCTAGCATCATACATGCACCAATGCAAAATTTTCTTATAATATAATCATTGTGTTCCCAACTTGTAATAATTACTTTAATTATCTCATTGTTTCCTTCTTTAAACGAATACATGATGTTAGCTATAACATCATGATTTGTATTATCTTAAAACAGTACATTTAGATAACTTAGACAGTCACCTCTGATAACAGATCACTCAAAATATTTATGTAGACAAATTCAAGATTTTTTGAAACTATATGTTTTGTGAAAAACGCTAATACAAATAAATGTGAATTGAATCGGTGCAGCCTAGTCAAAATATAATTAATTTAAATTCCAACATAAAATGTTAAATTTGATTGATTCCCATTTCACAATATCAGAGCAGTCAGCTTGAAAAGTTTCAAATTCAAATATGAAATAAGGTGAAACAGCTAAGTTTACTTAGCTGACGACGTGTACAATGTTCAGAGCGTAACAGTCTATATTTTAACCAAAATGTGTTCTGCAAGCTACTGTTAGATTTATATCTCTTTTTTTAAATGAGTGAAGTTAAAATGGCAGTCGAAATGTTATGTTGTTGCAGACAGTTGCACGGAATCTGATGTGTTGAATCGTATGTTCGCGCTAAGTAGATAATGTTACAGAAGGCGACAAAAAGGGGCAAAACAAATTCAAATTAAAGCGCGCAATGTACTGTGATTGGTGGCTCGTTTTTCCAGTTAAGTTTTTACTGACTTATAAATAAAAGGAACGACTGGTTTTGAAAATGTAGTAGAGTAAAAAGTACGATATTTGACTTTGAAATGTTGTGGAGTTAAAGTAAAAGTCTCCCAAAATTGAAATACTTGAGTAAAGTACAGATACACAAAAAAACTACTTAAGTACAGTAACGATTTATATTTACTTCGTTACTGTCCACCACTGAATACATCACCTACGTGCATAGAAATAAACATGGCAGAGACATCGTATCTTAACACCACACAGACAGACAAACATGAGAAAGCTCAGAGGCAATTATCTGTCAGAGAATTTACATATGGAGCATGTCTCATACATAAAGAGAAAAGAAATGACAGTGTGGGGCTGAACATGCTACGATAATAGAGGAAATATACAAAGTGTGCTTCCGTTTTAGCTTCAACAATGCAACTCCTCATTAAAGGAAAAGTTCACACAAATACGAAAATTCTGACATTATTTTTTCACACTGATGTTGCTACAAACCTATGTAAAGTGAATGGTCATGTGGGTTGTCTGGATATTCTGCCTAACATCCTTTTGTGTTCTTCAGAAGAAAAGGAAGTCATACAGATTTTGAATAAAAATAGTGGCAGTATTTTCAGTTTAGGTTGATTTATTATTTTTGAGTCAATCTTATACTGTGTTCACACCAAACGCGAAAAACGCAACTGGACATGTCTAAAAGTATGTCAAATTTCTCACTTGTGTTGAATTTTTTTAACTTGCCCGGAAGACAAGAGGAAAAAGGCAAGAAGATCATAGGCAACATACAACAACGACTGACAACCAACAACTGAAACACATGGGCTTAAATTCTCTGGCAAAATGAGATAGCAAGAAACACCTGGGGAAACGATTAACACATAACCAATTAATGTAACAACTACACAGGACTACAAAGGAAACAGGAAAGCAAACAACTAAAACTACAAACTAAAAGTCCAAAAGACAGGGGAGTACAGACTGATGCATCTTTGCATCGATTTAGTATGTAATTTACTCAGGCAAATTGCATAGTTTGCGTTTGGTGTGAACGCAGCATTAGAGTTCATATTGGTGTGACTGGTATATAAAAAACGTGAAACCATGTTTTTGTTGTACTAAGAGCGAATTAAATCGCAGTGAATTAGCACATTCCCATGTTATTCATGTCATTACACTAATATTTCGGCAATTACCTCTTGCTCGAATCCAGCAAGCCACAGGGGAAAACCTAGAGACCAAACCAAACGGGATGGAAAACAGGTGCTGATTTGGTGAGCTTTCGTGATTTTTTTCTATCAGCATATCCCAATTTTTCAGCTAACCCGATCCATGTGTAGCACTTATTGGAAGGATTAAAATAAAGTTAGATGTGAGGCATGGAAATGTGGTTCAGAGCCAAAAAGTACAATTCTCCGAACTCCAGAGAGTCCAGCTGCGAGTTTATACCATGACATCATCTCCGAATAACATAGTTTTTGGAAAATTAATTCCAGATAACCCTTAAAATGAGTCTCCAAGGAAAACCACAACTATTGATTTACACTTTCAGACTTTAATCGGAATTTGCATCCAATGACTTCTTCCACACCTTTCTTGCATTCTAGCTTGTCAACCAAAATCTTGAAAAAGCATTCAGATGCAACACGAAAGAACCAACGGCGTTCTGCATTTGCATGCACCGTCTGTGAAAAAGTATAGTAATTACTCCATTTTAATAAACATCAGCAACATTTTAGCACATTTGGTGTCTTATTAGAGTACATTGTGAATGGATAGCGAATAAGACATTTAGCCCTTTTTTACCCAAGAGCAAGGTAATAATGCATTCTGTATGATATCCAAACAACAACTCAAAGCTTACACATCTACATTCACAAAATCGGCTATCATGCAGCAAACACATGCAAAAATTGTATTTTCTGGAGAATTTCAAACTCTGGTTCAGTGAACTGCAACTTAAGGCTGCTTTCAAATGCACCGTAGGGAACTTCAAGTTGACACACTCTGACAGCCAGTTCCTCTTGCAGCTCAGATGGCTCTTAACTCGTTTTGGATGGCCATTCAAAGAGAAGCAGGGTATGCAGGTTCTCATCTGAATTGAGATTGTCACAAAGGAGTAATTTTGCCTTTTACATACGCACATTATCTTCTCTCCCGACCTCCAGACTCCATGCATGCGACATGCACTTGAAAAAAGGTCGAGCCGCAGTTTTCAAAGCAGGATTTTTCCATACGTAGGGATGTCAAAAGTTACAGAACTTTTAGTACCCAATCAATACTTTAATTTTAAAAAGGAACAATATCATTCTTTCTGAATCATCAACTCTAGAAACTTTGTTACTGTGACAACCCTAAACGTTTAAATTTAGGACTGAACCTGGGACCGATTTAAGCAGTTTCAGTCTATACTTTGGGGTTAAGCCTTGTTATTCTGAGTAAATTACCATTGTGATATTTATGTGGCCCTTTCTTTCCATTTATGCAATTACCAGAAGCATTTATTCCAAAGCATGGTGACAATACATCATGGCTCTAGACTCATTTTTCCCACTTTCAAGGTTCGTCGCATCAACTTAAAATTTGGTCGCACCCTTTTTCATAGTAATCATATTGTAATTGATATAATATTCAGCTATCCACATTCCCCTGCATAACCTGTATATAATACAACATCATTTATATATAGCACATCTGTACATACAATATCTTTCTATTGTCCTTTTGTCTAATATTGTCCTTTTTGTCTAATGTGTCTTTCTGATTCTGATAAATACCTTGCATAAAGACCTCAGTTGATGAATCGTTCTGTTAACTTGTCACTGTCTTTTAAAACAGTCGGCTATACAGTACTTCATATTTGTGCTTTAACCCTTCCGAGCCCAAAAATCCAAAATAAATGCTAAGAAACATTGTATTTGTTATTTTATACAGTTGTTATTATTTAGTTTTATATTCAAGTTATATATTGGCTATGAAGTGATCTGACACAAAGATAACCTTTCACTCTTCACAATCCTCATTAATTGCCCTCTTTACAAAAAGTTGTAATTTTGCCACTGCCTTCTTTATTTTAACCACATACAATACAATCAAATTAGCCAGCTCAAAACTCAAAAGTAACTCAGAACTAAATTATTATATTTGTACTTTACTACACATTGTCTTTAATAAATTTAAAGGCGTGCCGCAACGATGTGTCAACATTCTGACTTCTTTACGATGTTAAACGTGCTGTCTTCTCATGCTTAACATGGTCAACTTGTCAAAAAACGAGTTGGGCAATAAGTAGTATTTCTGTCCTCAACGACTGTACAAGTCGTACAGGTTTCGAAAAAGTTTTTTTCAAACACATAAAACTGTTTCGTAACAATTTTTCTTAGTCCCTTATTATTATTTAGGTATTTATTTGTTCACTGCATTTGGGTGATGAATGTTATATAAACTGTGGATATAACGCTGGACATGAACCGCATGTGGTGAGTGAAACTGATGTCTGTGTTTTGTTGACAATGTGCTTTAGTTCAGTCTACCCCTCCCCCCTGCACGCACTGTCTCTTTTCGGTAATGATCGTAAAGCTGTATCTATCTTTCATAAATGTGATCAGACTAAATCCTCTTCGAAGAAATGAAGTATGCAATACTACTCTATATGTACTCAAGGTTAATATGATATTGGCACACTTGTGTTTTGATGTGGAAGAAAAGGCAACATGTTTTTGAGCACATTTACAATCAGCTGTAATTCAGGTGAAAATATTCTCAGAATGCGTCAAGTGAAACATTGATTCTGATTTCCGATTTACTTTTGAATAAAATGCGAGGGAGACAAACTGTTCTGAAACCAACGTGTTCGACTTCATTAAGTGATGCACAGAATGAACGGAATATGACATCGATGTTTGACATTAATGTTCCGTGAGAGCGTT
This sequence comes from Triplophysa tibetana, assembly GCA_008369825.1. NCBI lineage: Eukaryota > Metazoa > Chordata > Actinopteri > Cypriniformes > Nemacheilidae > Triplophysa > Triplophysa tibetana. The sequence goes on along the minus strand of CM017902.1, from coordinate 4,378,083 downwards.
TTAAAAGCATATGGAGCACTCAGTGCAATGATGTCAAACACACACTTTAGTTTGAAGACAGAGGGGTTGCATCCGAAATTGCATGCTGTGACAGTACGTACTGAATTTGAATAAGTACCTACCTATGAGTATGTTTTATATAGTATGAGTGGAAGTAGAATGAATACATTTCGGACATACTGCGTCCGCCATGTTTAATGGTCATGTGACCCATATGCTCTTTGACCCATGATTTAACAACAACCTAAACGTAAGCGTTGATAAAAACATAATTTAGTCATGAGAGAATCATTTATTGACAATAACATTGAAAACGGAAGTCCGCCTGAACGTTTTCCGCTATATTTATTTGATTTACTTTTGAAATTTGACCGTTGCTCAGCTCCTGTGGCATCATGGGATAGATAATCCACACTCATGAATCTCAGCGGAAGTAGTAGACCATCCGGGTATTTCTCGCGTATTTCGGACATACTATACATGACTCATGACTCATACTCCTTTTCGCCTACTATATAGTATAGAAGTAGGCGATTTCGGACACAGCCAGGGAGTGCATAGAGCTCGCTCTTTTCTGTACAAATCACAAGCGCTTCATTCACCACTCATAAATCACATTAAATGTTCAAAAAAATCTTTGGCTGGACAAAAATTTGTTTTAGGCACTCACAGAAATGCGACCCTGTGAAATTTGACCTCGCACATTATAAAAAAACTCTCTAATTTTTTGCATTTGGTTGCAGTCTAGAGCCCTGTACATTGTCTCAGTGTGTGGGTTTCCTGGGAATTTAACCGATCGGATGAGCTTAGGGTACATTATTCAAAAGAAACTGTCATAGTAATCCAGAAATGACTCCATTTACTATATCACATTTCATTTACACTGCTGCTTAAATGTCACACGCATGCCGTGTGAAACACTAACGCATTTAGAGTCTGAAATTAAGTAGGAGCCTGGCTTCTGAGGCAATGAATGCATCTATAAATATAGGGGGATAGTAAGTTTTGTGTGATCATTAAAAGATAATGGCCGTCAATCCACGACAGCTGAACTCCCCATTAATCAAAGCAGCTGCAAAATCTTTTATCAACCCGACTGCTACAATGAAGAAATTATCAGCTGTGCGCATCTATTTCAGAAATTAAGCCTTTTAAATTGAATGCATCCAATCTAGGAACATAAATATCCCTTGTTTGCATCCAAGTTTATCTCTGCCTCTTGTCGGTCAGGCTGTTATAATGAAAGAAATCGCAAAGGTGTATTTCTTCTCACAAATGTAGCAGACACATATAAATCTTATTTTTAGTTAAACTAAAGTTTAAGAAGCATAAACCTTTTTCATTTTTTTCCTATTTTTAACTACCTTTTCCACTGCACCCTCCTACTGGGTGAAAAATTAATTTTCAAAGTACATTTCATGCAGTCTATCAATTAACGCTTCGAGTTCATTAAAACTGGAAGCATAAAATGAAAAAATAATTGTAAAAATGTGTTTGGAACGATATAATAGCATGCAACACTGCAGGATGCAACTTAAACTGAAATTTCATGACAGTCACCTGCATGCATGCTAATATTAATAAAGTAGCACTCACGGAAAGATGATGTGTGTATGTCAAGCAACATATGAAAATGTATGATTTCAGAGTAAATGTGGATAATGTTTATTAAATGATTGCTTCAAGTACACTTGCACCACCCAAGACACACTACCCCCAGCATTCGCACAATTTCGAGGATGTCATTCCTCACAGCCGCAGTCACACCAGACTCTTTACAGAGAAAACAAGCTACACACCAAACTAACCCAATCTTTGAAAAAACGGAATCAAATGGAATTCTCGTATCAATCATTTCCTATTTTGTGCATCTAGGAGAGAACAAACTGACACAGAAATGGCTTGCATCAGTCTCTTTTGACCGAGGAAAAAAGTGTATGTGAAAGAGTCACCTGCTGTTTCTTACCATAATTCTACTCTTAAGAATAAAGAGAAAACATTTGTGGCGAAGACAAGGCCGTAATGCACATGATAAAATAAAAAGAATATGTTGGTCCCGACCTGCCTGCTGTGGAAGAAATAGTCTAGTCAGTCAATACTGTCAGTTTGTTGAGTCTTGTTCTAAAAGCACAAAACCAACAATCCAGCGTCGCTGTGACTAAAAGTGCTTGCTTTAATACACACCGACACAGCTCATTGAACTCCGAGTAAATCTTCACATTTGGCCATTTACGTCAGTCTTCGAGACTAAACGCAGATTTTTTTAGCCCTTCTCAATTGAGCATTTTAAAGGAAAGAGGTTTTAACATCTGATGTGAGAGAGCCGATTAGTGTACTTTTAAATGCACTTCAGTTTAAATATACTGTATGAATAAAAAAACGATATCAGTTTACAAGTGACCCTGCCTGAGATTTTAATCTTTGACAAGACCTTGCTCAGTCAATTTTAATGTGATTTTAAGTAGATAACAGTAAATTACAATAAGTGATGTGGTTTTCAATAACAAGGTCAAATATTTATAGTATAGAGCACATGTATATTTTAACACATAAAAACTGATTTGATAACATAACTATTAAGTTTACTGATACAAACGAAAAAATGCTGATTTAGATGAAAAATGTGTCATTTTAAGTGATTTGTGTAATTTATGATCATCTGTCAATTAAGCTTTTGTATTTGGGATAAGGTTAAGATTGTGTGCACATTGTACAATGGTTATCAAGTAAATACATTGAACTAAAAAGGACTGTGTGGCTTTGAAATGATGTCTATACTGTAGGTTGTGGTTAAAATAAAATAAAAATGATTTTTCAAATAAATGCAAATAGTTTCATAATAATTTATAATTAATTCCACATCCTTTGTATGGTCTGTTATCGTAATTTCAAGGGAAAGTTATCAAATGTTTTGTCAATCACAATACACTTGTAATGCAAGGTTTTTGTGACATTCCTACATCCCAAACACAGCTATAACTACTGTAATAGAATTGGTTGTGTTAGATTTAAAGTGTGCGTGAAAATAATCAACCCATTGACAATAGTCGATTGTATTGGGGACACAGGGGGACCCCCCAAAAAAATTCAGTTTAGGGCCCTGTAAAGGCTTGGGTCGGCTCTGAGAGTCATACACTGTCGGATCTGGAGAATCTTTATCTGACGGATATCAACACTGAGATCTTAATAGCTGCACAGCTGCCAGAAGGTGAAGAAGTAATAACATTAAAGCGGGAATGTTCTCTAAAGACATTATGGATTAAACAAAAATACACTGACAAGGGCCTCACAGGGTTGTGAATATACCAAAAATAGAAAAACCTTGTATCAATTCATCTCGCTGGGGAAACCATATCTCACACTGACTTTTAAAATTGAAAGCATGTGAAATAAAGTGACTTCAATTGAGGAGGGTAATCCAATTTAATGAAACTGAAAAGGTTTACGAAAGCCCCTGGGAAAAATGAATGAAAATCGAAACTTGTAATCAAAGGCACAGATATTGAATTTAATGGAAGCCGGTTCTATGGTACTTCTGCATATTTGCTTTCTTATAGCAGGTTTAATGGCTATAGACTGACATACACTGGTCAATGTGCATTTTTATGATATTTCACTATATGACTGCTGGTATGATGAAAAGATGCAATTATAGGAGAAATTGTATAAAACTGTATAAATGAGTGCATGAAAAGGTCATGGAAAGCACTGCCGGGCATGGAGGTAAAATATTTCAATTTGTTTCACATAAAGTCATATCAATACTGTATCACCCGATATTATACTATTTTTTATTAAATTATAAAAACAATCCTCCACAGGTCTGTGTTTTGTGAATATTAGGAATGTTAACAAACCAAAAACCGAAAGAGTTGACTCATAGCAAACAGGTGTTTTCAAAATCGATTCCTGTAAAGGTTTTGAGAGTGATTGCCTCCAGACGTCATGGGTGAATCACATTCTAAGCATTTATTTCACCCAGGAACAGGCATCCCATTTCTACCCACCCACACGTGAGCCATATGCTGTTATTTGTTTCTGTGAAACATAAAAGGAAATATTAATAGAGTTGTTGTCCCAAAAGACAGGTTATAGCGAATACGACTGTCACGCTGCAAAAACACACCATAAAGATCATTAAAGACAATTTATTTAAGCACTACAGCCGCTGAAAAAAATAAAGAGAGTATTCCAATTCAGCATTCCTAGATGTCTGTGTAGAATTTCAACAACATCAAACTTCAGGAGTGACAAAGTGCATCGGCAATGTGAAAGACTGACAGCATGACAAGACGCATAAATCCGTGATAAAAATGTAAGGTATCATATAAAAAAATCATTTTTGTACTGTCCCTTGCCTTACTTCTGTACATGGACAAATATTACTGTTGTTTTGAATATGAACCTGTTTTCTTTGCAGTATTTGAGGTCTGAAAAAATACAGGGCATCTTTTCTGTTCATTTTCCTTTTCTCCCAATAAATGCAAATTGAAACAATATTTTGATTTGAAATTTGGTAAAGAAGAACCTTAGACTACTAATTTGGTTAGTAGTTCACACAATGAAAGTAAAATGATCATTTTACCTGAACACATACTGGACCTAGAAATAGTCAATTTTAAAATCAGAAAAATAGTCGCTGAAATGATCTCTTGTCCTGCGACTGTATATTGCTTATGTTCTGAAGACATTCAATGGCTTCCTTTCGAAAAACAGACTGAAACGCCAGTGCCTACTTACTGCTAATCTTCCCTTGAGCTAATTTGAGTTCAGATTCAAAAGGCATCAGGTATGATGAAATCATAGCCAAATGCAAATAACGTTCAGAGTGGAGATTACAGACCTGCAGACGAAAGATAAATATTTCAGTCTGTTCATCAAACAACGACATAGCTTTTGAAAACTTAAAATACAAAACATGTCATTTGGACTACATTCATGGAGTTTTTGTCATTTCTTGAGACAGACAGTGATGGTGGTCACTATGTCATTGTATATGTGAGTTGCGTGAAGGCCTTTTGTGATGTCACCTTTTTTTGGAGACGAACAACATAAGGATGAATAAATAATGACAATATTGTGCTCACTTCCGTCTGCTAAGTCCTTGAGAAAGTGATTAAAAAAGGACTCGGTGCGCTGGCGATTACAGAATAAAAGGGGCGGAAGCGGCTGTCGTGAAGGGTCTGTGGTTTAAGGGAGAAATTGATTAGTGAAGCTAATAAAATCACTCTTTAAAGACCGGCTAACTCATCACAGCACTGCTGACACATGGCTCCTTCACAGGCAGTTCTTATCGATCTGACAGACGAGTTTAACTTCATATGCCTGGTCAGCTAAACACACAAACACTCTTGTGGAGGTTGTTAAACACAGTCACACATTAAATGCGTTTAATGCGTTCAAGTAAATACGCTGTGGAGTCCGAGTTAATTTGATCATTTGTAAATATTACCATTTCTAAAAAAAACATTAAAATTGAATTTGACATAACCACTAGTCAGAATGCATATAATTTCAGCCGCTGTCAAATGTTTTAAATAAATAAATATAGCATGTCAAAACATGAAGACATTAAAGGAAACATTCTCCATACAATGTTCTTGAAAAAAACTCTTCCCATGAGTCATAAAACATAGACGCTGGGCTTACAAAAAACACAGAAAGCCATTACAAGGAATTAGATGGCGGTAATGAATCTGAACATTCCCAGGTCAGCGCTGCCAAGGTTTCCAATGAATTAATTCAACGATGCCCTTGGTGTCTCAGTTGGACGGTTCGACTGATCTCCTGAGTGTCATTGTGGAGTTTTATCTCACACGTACACCTTGGCCTCCCTGATACCGCATCGGGCTAGAGATATAAAGGCACAAGTATCGCTGACCATCATATTAAAACACCCTGTAAACGGTGCAGGGAGCACGCATCAAATGCCATTTCACGCCTTCAAAGAACACGGCAGAAACGGGAAAGACATTTAAAGTTCCAACGTCTGACACTAAAAGGTATTTCTTTTTGTGATATCTGTTTGATGACACCAAGAAGGTCTATAATAGTGGAGGAAAGCTATTCTTATAAACATTTACACACATCAGCACTAGATTCTTGGCACATCCACACAACCATTCAGAAGTGATTTATGTCTATGACAAAAATGTATGTCATTGTCAAAACATGCACTGTAATGTCATGTAATATGAGATTTAAATGTATGAGATTTAATGTTAAATGCATCAGAATTGTTCCTTTAGCAGCGCAAAGATGGACATGGGTTAGATTTCCAAAAAATATACTTTGAATGAACTGTAGTCCATCCATCTATTTTTCAAACTAGCTTATACCCAGCAGGGTCACAGGAGAGTAGGAGCCTGTACACTTTTATTCACTTTGGATAATAGTGTTTGCCAAATGCATACGGTAAGTGAAAATGCAGAACGCATGCCTTCCTTTGTATCGACTTTAATTGAGAAATAAGCTTTCTGGCCCCCAAAACACACCTACTGACCCTTACTTAACTAGGCAAAACCTAACCCCTGGGATCGATTGACAAACACTGTAAATAGACGTTTAAGGCAGCTGATATCTGCTGATTATTTTCTTCACATCTGCATGCAGGGAGTCATACGTTAATCGGCTGAATCCTCTCTCTTTCAACTGATCCCAGCATTCTCCTGCATGTCACACTTCATTGCCTCAAACACACACAAAAAAGTGTGTTAGCCAAGCCTCGCGGACACAGACAGACACAGTCTCCCCCTTAGACTGACCTAGCAATGACCTGCAGGCAAGAGATGACATACGGATGAATGCGACTACAAACAAACAACTCTGTCAAATAAATTAAAATGCAAGATAAGCCTGCCTGTAGTAAAACAATTTACTATAATAAAATTGTTAAGAATCACACATGGCAGAACGTTCTTTGGTCTCCTGGCAATTCTAAGCACAGAACGAAGCAGTTCTTTTTTACAAAATCTTAAGGAACCACATGTGAAAATGTATTTTGCATAGGAGATACATGTTTCTCTTAGCTGTTTGGAATAAACAACTGAAATGTTCAAGATCTCATTTGAGATATTTCTGTCTAATGGGTACTGTTGCTGATAAAAAAAAATACAAAATAAGGCTTAAAATAGAGCTTTGGGTCAGCGTATTCTATACGTAAACATAATCCTATTGTTAATTACAAAAAACACTGTTTGTAACTTTGCAGGTCATAAAACTAACACAGGAAGACAACATGTTCAAGGCTCACCTCTGTTGTTAAAGCAAGTCCACATTTTCACCTACAGTCAGTAATGTATTCAAATGACGGCAGCCTGATTTAATGTTGTTAACAAAAAAACGAAAGCGTTACGATAAACAGATCCTGTGGTTCTCAGCGCTACGATGCCTCAGCCTCGTGTCTTATTATCTGTGTGACAAGACTCTTTAAGATCAATTCACCTCCAAAGCTCCCCAGACGCGGCTTAATTTCTCCTCGGAGTGGAAATCCCTGAGTCCCTGGCACAGCCAGTGCACACACACATCCATACACACATTTATTTGAGAAGGAGGGGGGAGAGAGAGGAAGAGAAGAATCGTGTCAGACGGATAATTACCTCGGGTCACTGATGCTCATTGTTAAGCGCAGACCGCATATTTCACATCATAATGCATATCTAGATGATAATGTACATCATTCTCCTGCTCTCATTTTACAAATAAGGAAGGCTGTATGGATGTCACTAATTGACTCGTCCTTTGTCAACGCAGTGAATGAGAAATGAATCGGCATGGGTCAATAACAAATATGAGAATCCTTAAAAAAGTCTGTGTTCACGTTGCTATCATAAATATTTAGAATGTATTTGAAAAGCTATTACAAAAACAGTCCCAAAGCTTATATTAAGAAGTACTAAAAACAATTTTCTTTATATTTAGTGCCAACTTAGTGCATGAAAACAGAACACTTGCAGTACATTTAAGTGCATTATAGTGTATTTTTTTCACATGAGCCATTATTGAATTTTAATGTAATGAAACTACAATGGCAAGTGATATGAAAATATTTTAAACCATTATTTGCTCAATTTCTAAAGGCCCGTTCACACTAAGAAAGATAACTATAAAGTTAACCACATTGGCATCCACACCAAATGAAAATAACGTTATGTCTATTCTAAGCTTTCGTGAGGCAGTTTCACATTTTAAAGCTAAACTCTTTCAATTCATATTCTGTACTTTTTGATCAGGGATGGATTACTGACCGGGTCTATGCGACAAGTGCCCAGGGGCCCTTGACTCCCATTAGCCCGAGGGGGCCCAGAGCTTCAAGGTCCAGTTTGGTACAGACAACCCAACAACAAATGAAAACAAATGTTTCTCATAGCCCATGAAAGGCTTCTGTGGATACCCTGTAAAAATGAAATGATCAACAAACCATGGCAACATAGGTTTTTATGTTACTTGAACTGATTAAATTCAATTTAACTTATTAAAAAATAATTTATTAATAAGATTACAGCACATCTAAATTCCCTTTTCTGAATCTTTTGCTAGATGATTTGATGTTTACAGACATGTCACAGGGGCATTTTATGTTGAGAAATCATTTTTTATATATGTGATGCATTAAATACGTGTATATTTGACAGTTTCTTAAAGACGTGTGTTTCATATGCTATAATTTGGCAAATTTTTTATTCTTGATGTGAGCTAATATTAGACTTTTATAAACTCTGCACAGATTATTTTTAGCGTAGCGCATGCATTTGACGCAGAGCGAGAACGGTTTCAATATTCAATTTCTTCTTACATTTACACATTTGGCCGATGCTTTTATCCAAAGCTAATTACATTGAATTTTATTATACATTTGTTTCTGACTATATGCAACCCCCTGGGATCGAACCCAATCCCTTGGCATTTGGAGTGTCATGCTCTAACCACGGAGCCACAGGAAAGCTGTCCCTTCGCTCACTCTTTGCTGTAACGTTGCTGTAATAAAACAAATCTTCATACTGTCTTTCATTACAATGTATTTTAAAATAAAATAACTAACATCAGTATCACATCATTCTCCCACATTCGCGTGTCAAAGTATCTAAAGCAGCTGTCACAGGCCATAGCTGATGACAACACTAAACCAAATGGCGCATTCACCATGCCCACGTTCCTCCGAAGGAGTTTGTCACAAATCTAAATGACTGGCGATCCGAAAAGGCCCTTGACGTGGAGAGAGAAAGATCAGATGGACGGACGGCACCAGCAGAGGTGACAAAAGGAACAGAGAAGTGGATTGCACAACCTGACACTTGTGAGTAAACGACCACGCCGGTTAAGATAAATGTGTGGGTATATGTCATTGGACAAGCCCCGTCAACCCGCAGTTCAGGAAGCTTCTAGCAGCTGCCAAATGACATACTAACATAGCGTGTAACTCAATATTTCAGCCCCTGTTGGACTACACCAGCCACCAGTACTATCACACAGAGCTATCACGGTTACATCTAGTCATAGTTTCCAAAGGGCCGGCATCACCTGTTGGTGTGCATTCATTAATTACAGAACAGTGAAGACCGCTGGTTGAATGTGATGTATGTGAACGGCTAAACAAGCTTTACTTAAGCCACATGTCACAGCACAGCTAGAATAAAGCTTTAAACATGATCCGTAATGTATCGAATGACTTGATATACAAGGTCTAGTCCTAAATCTAGTAAGCCATCTTGCTGTCTGCTGCTTACTTGTGGATTTGAATATTTGATAGCCTGCAAAACAGGTTGTATCATCATAGGGAATATTTAAGTAATTCACATCATGTATGCTGATGATCTTCTTGTGTTCAGTCCCAGTAGTCCTGGTCTTCAGCAGCTCTTGAACATTCAGTATGTTCTGTTTATTATTTAAACATGATATTATATATTATGCTAACGAGAGTACTATTATGATTTGTAGAATTAAGGAGGAAAATGTCCCAGTTTTCTCATTGTCTGATAAGAATCTAATGGTGGGTGTGAAAGTAAAATAGCATTTGACAGATGATGAGAATATAGAGAGGCAATGTCGAATGATATACAGGCTATAATACTTTAAAGTAAAGTTTAGATGAAGTGAAAATATTATTGTTTGAAGCATAGTGCACAATATACTGCACACTTATGGTCAAAGTATAGTGCTTCAATGTTGCAAAGGCTCCAAGTAGCCTATAGTGATACAATAAGAAATTTGGTGCACAGACCTAGGTGGCATTGTGCACATGAAATGTTTGAGGGACTACAAAAGTAAATACTTTTCAGGCTGTTTTATGATATCTTATGTACAAATGTATCTGTCGGTTTAATGAGTCAAAAAATGAAATTATTGAGGGCCTAACTAACATACTGTAAGTGCAAGCTCCACACTGTATCAGTCCAGGCTGTGGAGGCATTGGTATCGCTGAATTTTTGTAATACATTGACTTCTTATGTGATTACTGCTGTACAGTTTTCATGTATTTTTTACGTTATTTGTCATTTTTTTAATTGGACTTCGAGTCTATAATAATGTTTATTTATGAGTAATGATGATGAATCCCAAGGGATACGTGCTGATAAAAAATTACATGCAATGTAATGGATAAAAGCATGAGCCAAACGCATGAATGTAAATGTACAAAGGCAGCCTTCACCAAAGGGTGTATGGGACATCGGACGATAGGAGACTGAGTGATGATTGACAAGCCGCTTAACAACCAATTGCCATGCTCTACAATGTAGACCAAACCCCTGAAGCAAGAGATAAAGATCCATACATTCATCCAGTGGAATGCATCGGCTAAAGTCATTCATCTTAAAGCAGTAGTTACACCTCTGGAGCATCTGTGTTCCACTGCCTCTCTTATGTCGTCTGCCCTCGTCTCTCCACTTCAGTGACACCCTTTGAGATCTAATGATTCACTTGACTAACGTGACTAACGTGACTAACGTGACTAACGTGACGTCTTTTCTCTCGTGCACCGTCTCTGTTAGTGCTTGCTCGTGGTATGATGTAGCAGATGGTGATGTATGTTACACAGTATGCTTTCATATAAATGATATATTGTCACTGTCAGACTGTTCAGATGAATGAGCGGATAAACAGAATCAATGGGGAAATGAGGAGAGGAATTCAGAGTTGATTTACAAGGCAAGCGAACTGACTGCTATTACAAACTCTGCTTACAGACATGCAAGCTTCGTCAAAATAATCATTGTATTATATATAAAAAATTAAACGTATAGTATTACACAACCTTTGCAAATGAACTGTGCAGTGTGACAAAAAAGTACATTTTTCCAGTAGTTCCAAATGTGGACAGGTTTGTTTTTCACCCTGTGAGCCATCTTTCTTTCCGACAAAACTCTGACACCAACGTACAAATTTCAGAACAAAATCATACCCTCAATTGGTAAAATGATGTACACAATGCAACATATTTCTGCCAAGCTTGTTTTGGCAGCACAAACATCAGAGGAAGAGTGAAAAGAACAAAAGAAAAATAATAATACAAATATCTTGTGTACTTCCAAACATGCAGGCCCATTTTTCAACTTCAAACGAGTAAAGCTATTACTCAATCTCAAATCCAAGAACAAGGTAAGATATGTTTTAAGAAAGGCTGCACAAAACGAATCCCTCTTATTTAACAACACAAAGCTCCGGGTCATAGAAGCAAATGAATATAAGGAGCCTGCTTAATGCAAACAAACAGAAAGTAAGACATTCAAGCTGCACTCACATACTGAATACCCAGACACCCACGAATAACTCTCTTACTGACCTCACTCCGTATGCGTGTGTGTGACCTAAACAATTTCTCTCTGGGATATATTTTGAAGGTTAATCAAAAGGAGCTGGGCGGGGGTACAAGCATGTTCAAAAACACAGACCCACATAGAAAAAAGGCCAGCGGGAAGGACAGGCCATCTGCTGGGAGGTATCCGCTGACCGTCCGAGACTCATCAAACGCCTGTTGGGTGAGTTCTCTTACCCTGTGTCTGTTTGACAGAAAGTGTTTGATGCTGTTTGAATAGCAAATCGTCCGTGCAGTGTTGCACTCACGTGGAAAATTGTACCCGGACATTTGCATAATTTTTCTCGCTCGGACTGGAAGTGAAAAATGCAAAGGATGCATTTTCAGTTTTCAGGTTTAATTGCTGGAGGATGTGCTTACATTATCATGCATTTACATGCACAACCCCATTACAGACATAGTATAATGACTTTAAGACTCAGCCGCTGCAATGTAACATTATACTAAACAAACATACATGCATTAATCTTTAGTGTCTAACTTTCATCACAGCAAAAACAACTGGGCGAATATTATGACACCAACTAATAATAAGATCTGCTACTGAATTCAGAAGTAATCAGGGATGGATTTCAACCCCATTTAAATGGTGATGCTGATGCACTTTGTTTATCCAAAACGCCATAGGTGCACTACACAGATAAAAGGTCATATACCCTGTGCTCACTTGAACTCTCACAGTGCACATTTATTAGGTCTGTGCATTCTCTGGTAATTGAACTCATGACCCTGATGTTGCCAGCACTAAGCTCTAGACGCTCACAATCTCTAGATATATGACTAAGCTGTAGTCGGGGCTTAATAGTATAGTGTGCCATTGGTGTATGGTTATTAGGATAGGACAACATTTGACCGAGATACATCTACTTAAACTCTGGAATCTGAGGGTGCAAAGAAATCTAAATATTGAGTCTTTAAATATCCTTTAAAGTTGTAAATCAGATGCGCTGTAGCAGGCCGTCGCTAAGAAGAAACAGGTGTGTTTTAACGCTCTCTATTGGCTTACGGCTGTAATGATGTTGTGAAGAGTAGAGGAACCTAAAGATGAAGTTCTAAGCTTTACATAGATACCAAACTTGAGTGGGTAATTCTTAAAGAGCGGGCAGCAGCGAGTGAAGTTTGAAGTTGAGTTTTTGGCCATTCTTATTAGCAATTTTGCTGCATCCATTCACAAAAATAAAGTTTTGATTTATTAACGTTAGGAAATTTACAGAATATCTCCATGGAACATGATCTTTACTAAAGATTATATTTAGATTTTGGCATAAAAGAAAAATCTATCCTTTGAACCCATACAATGTATTGTTGGCTATTGCCACAAATATTCCTGTGCTGCTTAAGACTGGTTTTGTGGTCCAGGGTCACATTTTGTGAAGATTTCTGATCACACTGGGTACGCATCGGAAAGCAAGATGTAAATGCATCACAGCTAAAAAAAAGAGTACGTAATCTCATAGCTGGTGATAGATCCAACTATGAGATATGGCTTGTAGATCTTATAGATCTAAACTTTGAGTCCAGTTTCACTAGATCTCTCTCCGTCAGAAACAAATTACACCTGGAGATATCAACTCCGTTGTGAGTCAATCCTTTAACCCAACCACCAGGGAGATATAGAGCTGAAGGGAAGAACAGCAGGCAGGACACAAAGTGATGTTAAATAGACAGACAAATGATTTATTGAATAATCTCAGTTGTGCCTTGATGCTCAGTTAAGCTCTGCCAAACTTCGTCTGACTAGAAACAGATTCAATATGTGTTTTTAACCATTCAAGATTACAGTATCAAAACATTGTCTCATGACATTAGTATGAACCTTGAGATGGAGACCAACGGATACTCATATCAGCAGAAGACACAATACAACTCTCAACGAGGTTAAACAACAGGAAAGTAAGGAACAAATAATACGAATAGAAGTGAATGATAAAATATATGAATGAATACATAAGATAGATGAATATTGCAATAAATGGGATAAATGAAATAGAATAATAAAATGAAATAAAATAAGAAACAAGTGTATGCTTCTATCCAGATCTATCACTGGATTCTAAAAGTGCATTTTCCCAGACTGAGACGAGGGCCACAGTCAGGACACTGTGTGTTAGATATATCTGCAACACACCCTTCTGGTCCTAATAGTATAAATCTTTCAATGGAGACCATTAATGTTTCATTCTGGAAAGGCTCGTGCCTCTTATACGTCATGTGCCATCGACTGAGCCTACATCACCGTGCTAGTCCCCATTTCACCACGCGATTTGTATGAAGTACTCAATAAACCATAAATGAGCCAGTGTTTCCCTGATGAGTATTTACTAAGATTCTTTACAACAGTATCAAGACATTTGTGACTCATGAAAACATTTCTTTGCTCAATAGGCTATGTTCAGGCCATATCTAAACGTGACTCATATCAGCAATGTCAACCATTTCTGTTTCTCGGATGATGGTGTGAACAGTCTAAATCAGAATATGACATTTTCAATTTTGATCCAAACCACTTTCATGTTTAGGCAATAAGGAAATTAATATATACAGATACGAAGAAAAGCAGAAAGATGTTTGCATCATATCTGATATGTTGTCTATTTTTGCATAACTGGTGCACTGCATTGACCAAACAGCATTTCGTATGGGCCTAACGTACAGTGTTAGTGAAAAATAATTGAATATGTCTCTGTATTTGACATAATTGTACATAAATTTTCCGGATTCCAAAAGTTACAATACAAAGGTTTTACCGTTTACGTGTCGAAAAACCATCCAACTATCATCCAACAAAAGTCTTGTTTGTGTTTGTTTAATCTGATGTAGCCTACTTCAGACAGAACAGAAATAAACTGGTGTGGGATGACACAAGGAAGAAAAATGTAAATCTGTCTATTTTACATATTAGTCACTTTCTATTATAATAACATTAGTCATGTTATTAGTCATGTTTTTTGACATTGATATTCAAAGACATAAACATGGGAAGAAAATTATACAAGACGACCTCAAACGCGCACCACAGATAGTGCTCTGGGATGCTCCTGTAGTCTTCAGCATGATTCACCCGATTATAATCCATTAATACAAAAAAGCGGCATAAATAATATCATATTTACCTGGAGCCACAAGTCAATGACTTTCTGTGGCGTTTTTCGGACAGAAGGACCCGTATGTGTTTTTAAAGATGCTTACGCTGCCATCTTGTGGCCGCTGTTTCTACTACAAACACACTCGCTCACACGCAGGTGCAAACGTCTACTGAGTACCAAGAGGTCCAGAAAATAGTGAAACACGAAGGGCTACGTTTGCAAAAGGGCTTTTAACAATCCAGCAACGCGGATATGTGAGAAGCGAGCGGCTCTGTTTCCCTCAGAGCTGAACTGCCATCAGTCAAGAAGACACCGAGGTAAAGCTCAGTAAAGTAAACACATCCTCCTGCTGTAATTACATATGTCCGGCTCAGACTACACCATACACAGGACAGCATGCTAAAAGATTCACCGACTCACAAGGGGCTCAGTCACAATCGATTCACATCAACACACTAACATCTTACATTCCTTCATTGTTACAAACCAGTTTTACAGAAAATACTGTAGGTTGTGGCCCAAACTAAAGAGACATGAGAAACAGTGTAGAAATAAGAAAATAAATAAATCAAAAGAGCAACAATATGTAAGGCATGGTATTATTTTATGAAAAGGGGTATTATTGCAAATTTGCCGAAAGATGCACATCAGCTGTACTAACAGATATAAAAGATAAACATTTACATTTAAAATTTAAACAAATGTGACCCTGGACAACAAAACCAGCCTTATTGGTCAATTTTTTGAAAATTGAGATTTTTTTCATATTCCGAATGCTATCTTTCTATTGATGTATGAGTTGTTAGAATAGGACAATATCTGCCTGAGATACAACCGTTTAAAACTCTGGAATCTGAGCGTGCAAAGAAATCTAAATATTGAGAAAATTGCCTTTGAAGTTGTTACTCAGAGGCACTGTGACAGGCCATCCACTCACAAAAATAAAGTTTTTATATATTTAAGGTAGGACATTTACAAGATATCTTCATGGAAAATGATCTTTACTTAACATCCTAATGATTTTTGTCATAAAAGAAAAAGAGATAATTTTAACTCATACAATGTATTTTTGTCTTATACTAAAAATTTTCCAGTGCTACTTAAGACTGGTTTTGTGATCCAGGGTCACAAATATATATTTTCTATTATATAAGATGATTTTAGGAAGGTTGTGTCACATTGATAAATAAGCATATCAATACATGCCAATTGTCCAAAAATGCACGATCAATGCTGATTTAGGGGTTTCTGCATGAAAATAATTGTCAAGACCATTTCAAGATCCTGAAAAAGCACCTCTTTTCACACACCAATAGATAAAATAATCACATTGTCATCTAGTGTTGTTACATTACATTAAGTAACAAAGACGCTTAAAGATTACAGTATTCACATTGTGCATAACTTTTTTCATATGAATGATAGAAGACAGTTAATTTTGTTTGATTTTTTTATATAACAGATGCTTTAATTCGAAAAAATTCATACATTTATTTGTCATTATGTGTGTTTAGCTACAGGAACTAAACTGGGCTGTACTTTAAACAGGACAGACCACTTCTACACTTCTCCACATATACAGTATATTACTTACATCCAGTCACACTTATCACACCACTTAAAATCACACCAAGCAAACATATGTGCAAGTGAAAAAAACTTGACACAATTTCAAACAGGAAGAAATTATGCACTGAAAATCACATTTACATTGTAAATTCCAATCTCCTCTCATGGGGAGAGGTCACATTCACACTGTAGCTAAATACTGTTGTCACGCCTCTTCTATATGCGTAAGTGATTGTTCTGTATATGCACCAAATGTGTTTATTAACAGGAGCAAAAATAAAACCCATGTGACTCATATTATGTTGTCTAAAAGTGCTTAACAGGTTAAACTGTTGTTGACAACTGAAAGATGTCAAAATGTTACTATAGATTTCACCACATCGACCACTTTGAGGATTGACTACTGTATTCTGTACACACAGAGAAATGTATTTTCAGGGGTTTCCTTCAGTATTAAATGTAGTTTTCACAAGCACATTTTTTTCATTGTGCTTTTGTGTGGCCAAGATTTCTCATGCACTTATTCACATCCCTTACATACTGTATAAAAGTGTGAAGTTACAACATAATGGGAAAAACAAACCTGGGGTTTTTCAAACTGGAAAGCTTTAAGATTATTTTACCAGCATGCACAGAGTCATAAAATAATTATGACACATTTGACCTTCTAATTGCGCAATAAGCTTCTCGACCCGAATAAACATTTCCATTTTGCTTCTGTCGTCAAACAAGAAATAAAACACACAGTTTTCCCATGAATTTTAGCACAGTGAACCTGTTTAATGTCTGTAGCCTGCTCGAAACTTTCCATCAATGTGATGAAGGTTTGGCCACGGCTGGTTTGACACTTCGCTGGCACTTCGAGTCGCAGTGCCAGTCCAGCACCAGTCCATCCTCTGCCCATCTTTCATCAAAGAAACCCAAACGTTTCCCTGGCAACCCTCACAACAACACCTTATTTGTTTAAATACGGAGGTAATCTGGCATCCATCTGGATCCAACGAATGCAGGTATTTTTCATCTTTTTCTCTCGACGGTGTCACCAGCTTTATTCCGCCCACCAGCCAGACTGTGAACTCACTAATAAATTTTCACTCACTGGTAAAGTGTAGGTGCTGCCAATCGCACCGCTTACACATGCCAGCATCGCCATGGTCCTGTTAAACAGACACTATTCTTGAAGGTCCCTCTGAGAATCTAGAACAGTTCATGGAGAATGGACATTATTCAATAGGGACACCCGGACGGTTATAATGAGGACACATAGTTCTGCTCTCACCGGGGTCAGAAATGAAAAATGCCCCAGATATTAAAAATGACTGCAAAGTAAGTTCATGTAACACAGGTACCGGCTAATTATTTAAAATAATTGTCTTCTTTAAATAGGTGTTTACTGTGCTTCTACAACATTATGGGACGTTGACAAATGAACCGCACAAGTGTCCTGTAGTGTGAAAGCAAACATTTTGAACAAATACAAACAATTAATATAAATCTCTAGATAAATAATATAAAATGACATTTTAGCTTTCACACCATAGGATTTAGTACGGTTGCACTTGGTACGGTTTATTTGTCAACTAACCATATACATCTAATTTAAGATAGACTGCACTTTGTACTGGTTAGTTTTAAACATTAAATAGTTTATTTACAACAGTGGATGAAATGTGGTGTGGTGACTACTCCAGGGGCAGATTTAGTGATTCAGGGCCCTAGGCAATTGCATGTATGGGGGCCCCAACTATGCGCCATTTTCCTCTACTGCAACCCTTACTTTACTTCCTCCTCAAAGCAAAACACTTTTTACACCCAGTGACTGGGGAAAACTAACCTTGATATACACAGATGCTCACTAATTAAACAAAAAAATGAAATGATGAATTCCCAAATGAAGAACATGGGAAAAAATTACATCTGGGATTATGATTATTTTTTTATACGTAGTTTGCCATCTCTCCCTATGTTTTTTTTGTAGTTAACTACCTTTCATGCATTTAAATTTGACCAAATTTCTATACAAGTGCGTACATGCGGGAGAGAGAGAGGGGCTGCTGCTGCAGGAGCAGATGTGGAGTTCATGTGGACAACAATCTTTTGTGAATCATCTTTTTTCTTCTCTGCTGGTGTAGCTTCGTTTTATTGTTATTTTATTTCCTTGCAACTTTAAGTTTGTTCTGCTGCTAATGTACCACACAGTGACAATCTCTCTGTTGGCAGCTCTACTAACTCTGCTAGCTATTGTCGAACTTGTCTACCGCATATACAGTGCTAATGGAATGGTCCATTCTAATCTATAAGGAGGGGGTACATTCGTACAGATGTAATAATGTTAAAGAGTAACAGGGATATCCCGACTATTTTGTTGATTCTTTGGGGCTCTTCGTGGCAGTTGACATGGCTTATTGGTTTAGTCCATCCCTGTCTTTCGGGAGCCCACTGTATTTCGTGGCCAAAGTTGATTTCCTACCTTTGGCTAATGGGTAAATCCACCCCTGACTAAAGCTCAGGCCCGGAATCCAAACTTTTCTGGGTTTTGGCCCTCCATAAAGTGACACATCAACTGTCATCAATGTGTCACCATTATTGTCTTAAAAAAACATTTTGGCTACTTTTGCCAAAACTACTTTTCTATTCTAGGGATAAACTGATAAAGATAACCGCTAATTCGTTAACATTGGAAGCTTATAACCGATATGTTGGACGATATACAGTATTTTTATATTAATATAAAATTCCATAAGACTGAAACAAAAGGCAAAAAATGGACAACGGCTTTTATTAGACAACATTCACTGCAGAAATAAGGTAACTATTAGTTCTCTTTGTCCCCCTGAAAATCATGTACCACGTCTTCTACACACTACTTAACGATTCTTTAACCTTCAAACTTTTCTGGTATATTTTTCAAACAATATGATTTTGTTTCTATAATTTACACATTCATAAATTCTGTATTTACATCAACAATGTATTGCTATAAGCAGTAAGTGAATGATCACGACAGAAAGATAGTATTGTAATGTTTTGTAACTGTGAGCAGCGTGCAGCTGAAGAAGTTTAACCCGAGGAAATGATTTGTGATTTATCGGCTATAATATATAGGCCAAAATTGTATTATCCGCCAATTCCAATAACATTAAAAATGACTATTTATTGGCCGATACCGATATGGCTGATCATTTATTGTGAATCCCTATTCTAAGTGCCTACTTACCATAAGAGAATAAAATAATAAAAGCAACTCATGCAGTGGACTGTACACAAGCTCCTGCCATATAAGGGTTGTTTGATTTTGCGACCCAGGTTCTAGTCTGACCGGGGTCGTGTCCTGACCTCATGTTCCCTCTCACACCCAGACTTTCTATACTTTACTTTCTCATAAAAATGCCACAAGGAATGACACTCCAGGCCGCTGAGTCAAACGCTTTCTCAGGGTGCATTACTGTCAGAGCTGTTTACGATTTTCAAAGCAGAGTTGCAACATGGGGATTTTCTCTTATGCCGATGGGGTTACAGAGAGAGCACCAAAAGGTCTTACCTTGACTGCCGTTGCTGGTGAGAGAGTGGAGAGGAGGGGGAACCGTGCTGACGCTCGCCTTGGGCATCTCTCCATTATTAAGCTGTTTAACCCTCTTGAGGTGAGACTTGCCGTTATAGTGGACTTGGGCCTGGGCTGCCGAGTGGAGTTGGATGTTGCAGACTTCACACAGGGAGTAGAGCAGTTTCTTCCTCTCTTGTTGCAGCTGCATATCTCTGCTGGCTTTACTGGGTTCTTTAACCTCCACGCAGTTCGGTAGGAAGCACAGATGTCCGTTTGCGACCAGCTGGGTGGTGCTCAGGGGGGTCTTCATACCTGCATGAGAGCAAACAGATGAGGGTTAGGAAAGAGGAAAGTGTTTGATCCCAATCCAGATGGCACTCTGGTGACTCAGGTTCTAGATTCAGCATCACCCCACACAGAGCTTTCAAAAACAGGTGTGGAGAGTTTACATCCTAAAACCGCAGAGGTACAGGCTGGATACAAGACGTGTCCGAGCTTGGACGTCTGGAGCGCTTGTGTGGTCTGCACGGGTGGCTGAATGTTCTGTCCTCTGACTCCTCCCCCCTACACGCTAAAGCCAAGCATCCCCACTTGTGAAGCGGGCACAGAGCTGCGGACTGACCTCCTGTGCCCATCTGTTGAGACCCGACTACCATGCCTTGATCCCACGTCTCTTACACAACGCGACTAGGATGTCATCAGGCGTAGCAAAATTATTGTTTAAAAATAAAGGAAATAAAATTTGAAGTTTTTACTAAAGTAAACTAACATCATGTGTAGTTTAATGCCAACTAAATAGAGCTGCAGAGAATATTGCTTAAATCAAATAATTCATCCAAACATGCCAATGTATGAGATTGTAATTGTATTAAATGGGTAGTTGACAAATAAATGTGTAACTGTATCCTTTAGTCTGACAGCAAAAATTGAGAATAAAACAAGCATAAGAGAGATTAATCTTGATTGTTAATTTTGTTATAAATATAAATGTTAATAAGATAAAATAAAATAATAACAGTTTGTTCCAAAAAAAATTGCTGTTACGCCATAGGACGTATACATATATATAGATTATATATTTACTGTACATTGTATGTATATTATATATAGACACATACAATAATCTGTATATCGTCGCTGTCTTTCTGAACCTTCAGATCTCCAAATTCGCTGTTTTCAATAAATGTAAAAAACGATGTACTTTTTAAATGATTAAATTAAATACTGTGTTCTCAGTTGACAAGTTCTTTTTTAGCGGTTAGATATTTTCAAAACCTGGAGATAAACATAAAGAGTGACTAATAATAATGATTTAAAATCATTAAAAATTACAATATGAAATAAATCAAACAGTGAAAATATTTGAAAGAAAGCATGTCAGGTGTAAAACAACCACTTGAACTAAACTGAAGTTGAAAACCAAAATACAAGACAGTAAGTCCAACAAACGTCCCCCACCGCAGGACGGCACGTGCAGCAACGAGAGGCTTATTTCTGTCAGCGACAGCAGACTCCAACCTCTTTTGTGTGTCTGGGATCTGTGAGAGTGAATAAATTACCCAAAGCTGTGTGCAGACTGACTCAACCCCTCCTGACCTCTCAAGAGCTACTACTCCTGTCCAACATAATGGATAACTACATAGAGCAATGGTGCGCTCCGGGAAACAGAGACTTATATGATCCTTTTAATCTGAAAATTGAAAAAACAGCAAATCTAGTCAGTCAGCCTTATTGCCATAGCTGGATGCTTCCCAGAATGGATGAGAAGCCGGATAAAGGAGCGTTAAGATGCCAACTGAGTCAGCTTCATCTTTGTTGTGGGTGTAACGTCCATCACCGTGCTTGGAAACGCACGTATGTGTCTGTGAGAGAGTTAGAGTCCTGCTGAGCTCGAAAGAATCTTACAAAAACCAGGTCACATTTCCATCCAACAATAAATGAAAAGACTTATTTGATCTTCAATACATTTAAAGGAAAACTACAAAATATACAAAAAATGTTTTTAAAAAAATTCATTTTGTATGTCCATTGAGATTAGGTTCTCATTATTTTAATAAAGTATTTTATTTATATTATTATAATTATGTAATTTTCATTACAGCATACAGTACTGTTTCTAGTAATTCTATGAAAAAATCTATTAAAACATTACAGTAAAAATAATTTTAATGCATATTAAATGTGCTGTTTGTCATTTTTTTGCGGTAAGGTTGTGAATTGCAACCAAGTGCTCACTCCATCCCTCCCTTTCGAAGCACTACGGAGGCCTAGAGAGGATTAAGATGTCATCATAGAGATTATAGAGATAATGTATTTACAAAACGCGTTCTGTAGAGCAGTTTGTCCGTTTATGGCTACTGTAGAAACAACATGGCAAATTCCATGCAAGTGGACCTGCGGTGTATGTAGATAGAAATAGCTCATTCTAAGATAATAAAAACGTAATGTTTAATTATGTAAGGTCTTTATACACCTCTGAACACATTGATACGTATATTATAATTCATTTCTATCAATAGATCCTCCAAAAAACTACACACTGGTCCTTTAAATAATAATCTATATTTTTACAAAGCACCAATGAAATCTATCCTAAAAAACGCCTTATTTTTCTTTATGTTTTGTATTGAAATTTAACGTGTGCATGTTCTTCTGGACACCCAGTAGGGCTGTATGTGAATTTAAAGGCTGGATACACAGAGTCTATGTGATATCCAGTCTGTCTAGTAATCCTCTCACAGCATCTCAGTAATCTCTGCGGGCAGCTGCAAACTCTAATCCCTTCAAATAAACTTCCACCTACTTCACCACCATTTGGCTATCCACTGTTCCTTACCTCTTTCTCAGGAATCTCTTGCATTCAGAAAAAGAAAAACAGTAAGTGGAAATCGCTGATGTTAATCACTTTCTCTCAATGTTGTGAATCTATTTCTCTTACGCCGCTGCTATTACTTAAGCTCAAGCTTTGCTCTAGTTTGCAGTGGAAATGAGGCCAGCGAGAAACGCTGCAGTGGTTTTGGTGACCTGTATACGCGGGCAGGTTTCCAGATATGTTGTGCGGTTTGGGGTTTGGAGGAAGTAAACCGACTGTGTTGGTCGGTTCGTGGTTCTTCGCAGTACAAACACATCTGTTCGTTTATTGGTTAAGTAATGAAGCTGCCAGGGTCCTCCACTTTCCCCCAGTGCAATCCTACACACACTTATGGGTCACATCAATATTCAAGTACCTCTCGGACTATGTTTGGCATAGACTTCCTCTAGCGATTTTCGGAATAGTATATACTGTTTACCAATATACTTGGTATTTTTTAAGCCACAGAAAATATTTTTATTACACTGAATAAATTATATTTCATATAAATATTTCATATAGAGTATGATTCATATATATATATATTAAAAATATAAGTTACAAAAATGTAATTAACTGAGCTTAAATAGCACTTCTCCAGTCAAATAAATCTTTCATAATATAAAAAAAGAATTAAGACGAATACATTAAAACATTCTGTTCGGGTACATTAAGATACATTGACACAAGCAGAAGTTCAATGCCCGTTCATTCTCACCTGGTAGGAACCGTTTTTATTGCTCAATGTTTTTTAGACTCAATGGAGCTCTTGATTTTGACAATCAATTTTGTTTCAGAGGTTTGTTCTAAATTTCCTTAGGAGAAATAAAAGTTGAAAAAACTCTGGAAATTTCTGGTTATAAAATTAACGGATAACAACTCAGATAATTTGGTCTCAATGTTTGAGTTTGCATTGAAATCTCTGCAGACTGAACACAGTCAATGATAATCTGACACTGATATTCAATTTGAACCAAAAGGTTCAATCCTCTCGAGTAGTTAAATATTTATATAGAGATTCTTTGTGACAGGTTTTGCTCATTTACCAAAAACCTATAAGATCTTACAGATAGAATGCAGACATCAGGAAAATAAGAACTCAGTTTTGACTAGCTTTTGTCCAGAGGAGACAAGACAATTATATTTCTTGGGGTGAAAAATCTTAAAATATAGAAAACCGAAAATGAAAAATTCAGAACAATTCAACACCTTACAAGGCCCTTGCGATAAAAGGCACTTTCGGTCTTTTTTACTTATGGTTTATTTTTTATGAAATAGTTAAATTTTTTATGAAATAGTTTTGTTTGTGAAAAGTAAACTGTAAAAGTCACAAGAAACACTCCCAAAGCCACTATAAATATAATTGCAATAAAGGATTTTACAGAAATCCTGCATGGCAACAAATTGTTCTCAGAAATTAACAAATCATTAGATTTTAAGGATGTACAAAAGTCAGCACACATTTATTTAAGCCACACTATACTAAAAACAGAATAGTACAGTTTCTAAAAAATACATGCAAACACTGAGAGCAACAAATAGTCTTTATTTTTACACTACATGACTATGCATTGTAATTCAAGGTGACCTACAGCAAAGTATTAAATCTGTTTCCCTTTTGATCCTTTTCTAAACAAATACTGTAACAGAAATGCTTCACATGTAGAGTTGAAGCAGATTGCAGATCAAAGCCATAGCCCAGGAACTTAAGCTATAAAACATTATCGATGTGATTGAGGATAACATCATAAAACCAACAGACATTATAAGATTGACCTTTCTAATTTACGAAGCATATAACAAGGGGAAACATTTTTGCGTCATTGAAGGTCTTTCTGAAAAATGCTTATCAGTAACAAGTTCTTGTTAGTTCTTTTAGTACTAATACATTCTTTACGCGTAGCAATGCAATTTCTGCAAAAAATCCATTACATCACAGTTGTAAATACAGGGAAATATAGACTTTACAATGTTGAAAACCTTTGATTGTTTCATGGTAATGCTGTAGTTGGAATCGCTCAGATATGTATCGAAAAGCATTGTTGACAAACTCATTCAGCCAAATAGTAGAGCAATTGTTATAACGCACTGCAAAATGCCAAATATATGATACACGGAGAGGTTTGAAATGCGAGAACATTTCTATCAGCATAAAGAATGTGAAAGATGAGTGTGATGCTCGCAGAGCTTTGATTTTTGTGTGCATTCAAATCATCTTATAAATGAATCCACATGCTTTTAACTTTAGTCTCTCTACCCACAATGCACATATAGTTCCTAAAGATCGGCTAGTTGCTGCTTCAAACAAGTGTGATACGATAAGTGTCAAGCTTTGATCATGTCAGATGTATGCCTGAGGCTAAAGGTGAGAGCGGCTCTCTCTGCTGTCTCTCTTCCTCTGCCTTTAAAAAGCAGAGCTGTGTGCCCGCCGCCCATGCATGTCATGTGCGATCAATGCTGAGATTTTGAGGTCAGACAACAGGAAGTTGATCGGGTAAGTCCGGTCAAGCAAAGCAGTAATGTGGGAAACACTTGATGCATGCAAAAAACAAAAAAGTGGGAACAGATGAAGATATTCTTCATATAACAGTTATCTTACATTGATGTTCAAACATTATGGGTTCGATCTCATGAAAATGCACATAAGTAACTATGGATAAAATAGTCAGATGCAATGTAAAAATCCCAGTATGTACTGCATTTACTAACAATGCAGCAGCTTAGACATTTCGCACTGTAATGATTTGTAAGTGCTGATGGCTATAGATAATGGACACAATTTTGTCAGTTCTTAAAAAACATAACTAAACAATGTGACTTTAATTGATTACTATAAAATGTGAGGTCACTATAAGCATTGTAAAAGCTAAGTACACAGCTCGTCCAATCAGAATGTAGAGCCGGTAGTATCCTTTAGAAGAAGCTCCATAAATAATGAAGAAACTATCTATTTTTGTAGTGTTGTGCTGCACTGTGCTCATTCGGTGCAGACGTGATAGATGGGTGCAAAAAAGAGAGCGAGAGTTTGGGAGAAAAAATGTAAGAATACATAAATAATATACACTATTTAGAGCAGTGGTCGGGAACCTGTGGCTCTCTTCAAAAATCATGTGGCTCGCCAGTTATCTTACCCTTCAACAACATTTGATCGTTAAAAACATCATAATATATATGAATATTTCAGGTTGTCCTGTGCAATACACGAATGCAGTGCTATGCACAAGCCACGTAACAAAACTAATCAACTACAAACACTGTTTATATAGTAACCACTCGAGCCGGCAGTCCAGCATCATATCAATAGCCAACAGGCTCCCAATTTGTGTGTTTTTACCCAGAGCACGAGGTCTTCAAAAGAGCGAGCATCATGCTTTTATTGAAAGTTACGGCTCTCTGTGACGTATGATACAGAAGTTACCATGCTACGTAATCACATGTAAAAAGTTTAAAAAACACATGGAAGCACATGAAAGCAAACTGCGACGTGTCAGTATGGATGCGCAGTTTTCAGCTCCTCATTTCCATGGGAGCAGTCTTTTTTTCGCATCTGAAGTCCATACAGCTTTCAAAACTTGAAAAATTGCTCTTTGGTTAAAAAAGGTTCCCGACCCTGACGTAGAGTATCCAAACAGAGGCACGTTTGTGGTTCAACAGTAAATCTGAGATAAGTTCAAAACACATGTTTTAAAAATAATAGGTTTTTGCGCTTGGCAAAGGGTTTGCATGCGTGACCTTAGTGTGGGCAGGTGCCGCTGAATACTTTAGGCGAGCGCTTGTTTAAGAGCCAAAGAAGGTAAATGTTATTTTTTTGGGACCCTTACTTCTAAAACAGGATCTAATTACCAGCTCTACGTAGATATTCAATTTGACGCGCGAATGGTGGGCTCGGGATAAAAATAGCAACTAAGTCTGTTCATTCAGAGACCATGGAGAATGCGCAAGAGAGGATAGAAAATAGAGATGGAACAGAAAAAATAAAAGTTGGATATAAACAGCGGCTGATAGATCCTTTACTAAAAATGCTATTGCAATTTGTTCTTGATAGCCATGAAAGCAATTTCTCTGTGAGCCGTACGTGAAATGTCCCCACTGACTAAAAATTTCACCCTCTCAGGTGAGATCTCCGGAGAAATCACACCTGTCTCTTTGACAGCCCTAGACTTTGAGGAGGGAATCGGCCAAGGTTTATCAACCCTGTATTTATGAGATATTATATTGTTCCACATACCTGTGCATTAAACTACAAATACATTCACAAGATGTGGAGATACATATGTCCAGGCTGGTCAACCATGCCTATTTCAAACTTTACGGTATGGGCCGGGCCATACCGAAACTCATGGCTAAAACCTCACAGATGGAAAGGCCACAAACGTGTTCCTGCAGCTTAATTCAACACTAATGCTTTTCTATGGAAGCTCTTAGCAGAAAATGAATGTGGAACTTTTCCACTCAATGTGTGTCTATCACAGGCAGGGAGGGCTTGGCACACACGTGTAACATCTGGACAGGAAGCAGTCTGTTAATGGAGGGTCGGGAGCTTACAGAGGAGTCAGGTGAGGACTGGAGAGTCTCAATTGCTAAGCGGTTCACAGATGTACTTAACGTGCCTTTGACCAGGCCATGTGGTCATTATCTAGCAATTTACACCAATCCCTCAAATACAGAGGATAAAATTCTATATTATTTTGGGAATCTGGCAACCCTGTTCTGATATCTTGGATGTGCATCCCCTATGCAAGCCTTCAACAACATGATTACCTACAAAAAAACACACATTATTCTGTAAATTATCGGTGTCACAATATATTGTTATGTAGGTTTTCTTAATGCCAATTTTTAAATACAAATATTTTATAATATCTGT
This sequence comes from Triplophysa tibetana, assembly GCA_008369825.1. Lineage (NCBI taxonomy): Eukaryota > Metazoa > Chordata > Actinopteri > Cypriniformes > Nemacheilidae > Triplophysa > Triplophysa tibetana. The sequence continues at coordinate 4,350,354 of CM017902.1, read as the reverse complement.
TGCAGTTATTCAAACATTAAGAATGTGATGTACACATAACTAGTTTTTCATCTATTAATTAAACATGTGGTGCGACTGTGATTCATCTTAAAATAAATTAATTTCCCTGACAAGCTGATGCTTAATATTGTTTTACAACTCTTTAGTATTTAAAGTGTTTAAACAAGGCATTTGCATTTCTTTGAGTGTTTGTAAGTATCATCTCATATTTATGTTTTATGTAAATATATACATCAAGACTACATCGCATGTGTTGGGCCAGTGGTTTCATTGTTCCAGCTCATTTACCGGGAAATTTGTATAGGAAATATTTCAGCCGTTAACAATATAAGCAGAGCAGACATATGTTCGCAGTAATTTGACCTTGTGCTGCTGTCCAGTGTTGTCAAATGAATGTTCACTGGCCCTCAAAATCTAACGGAACAGACGGGCAGAGCGCTGTTAAGTGAAGCAGGAAAACTGCCCACAGCCTTAATTGGTATTAGTCATGTTGATGGGGGTCTTTCACAATGCTGAAGCATGTGGAAAAAGAAGAGTGAAATCTGCTTACAGTAGAGTACAGTATCACCTGCTCTACTGTTACATAACGGCTGTGTTTCTGCTGAGCATTTAAACAAATTATCTTATTTCATCATCATTGGAAACATTTTCAGATTCTGTGAAACTATTAGAAAATAAACATTTTCCTATGTAAAAGTATATGTTTCAACTTTTTCTTCAGAGCAGAAAATCAATAAAGCTTATACGTCATAAATTGGAGGTTTATGGGTTTGTTTAAATTCCCCATGCTGTGCAATATTGATGTCAGCCTATTTAGGTCTGAAAACGGAATAAGCAAGGCCTATTTATAGGCAACATATCAGTGCTGTAATACTTGATGCCTGAAGTTTCAGACTTATCTTGGACTTGTTGGCATCTGCACTCGGACTTGGTCATTGGACTTGACATATGTTCTGTATAAGGATTTTTTTCTATTTCCAAACAAAACCATTTATGAAGCATATATGTTTGCTCTAGTTGGAATCTTGACTTTCATTAAGTTAATTCTCTTTCCTCTTGCGGAAGGTTAGTTGTTGTGATGGGTGTCAAGCTGTAAAAAAATGATAAATAATACTAAAGGAAGTTGATTTAAGTGTAGATATTGTGCCAAATTAAACCTAAATTTTCCTGACATAATTCAGATAAACAGAAGTCATGAGTGAGTTTTGTACTATGATGTTACCCAGTATGCCTTGCAGCATGACGCTTTATTTTGTTTATAGTCACTATTGTAGAGTTTCATACACCAATTGTCATGGTTCTGTCCCACCTTGCCTTGCTTTTCTTGACCTATTGGCAGAACCATGACAGTACCTCTTGTTTTATGTGGAGAAAGGCATTATGGCCCTTATGGCCTTCCATACACTCTCTCCGGTCTCGTCTCTGTTCCCGGTTTCCTCATTAATGCTTGTTTATTTTTTCATGTCCCACAGCTGTTCCCTCTTGATTTGATCCCTATTTAATGCCCTTGTGTTTGCTGTCCTGTGATCGTTTGTTTTGCGTGTCTGCTTGTATGCTGTGCTTTGTTTGCATTGCCCTGTATGCAACTATACCTTGTGGATTACTACCAATTGGATTACCTTGCCCTGTGTTTTGATATTTCTTGTTTATCCAGTTTTGTCATTATTGTTTGTAAGTTTGGTTATCTTGTTTCCTTTGCTTTTGCCCCTGTGTGGGAAGTCTTTTGTTTCTGTTTATATTTCATGCCGTTCTTGTTTTAGCCCCTGTTGTTTTATTAAAGTTTGTTTGTGGACCGCTGCCTGCAATTGTTTTCTTTCCTTGAGCAATCCCTGACAACGATTCTTGATGTCTGATTGATTCACCAATTTAAAGTTGTTTTTTTATGTGTGTATATTTTCTGTCAATTCAAAGTATTATAAGCCATACCAGTGCTTTAATCTCACACTGTAGTATCACACAATACTCATAAATGAATAAAACAATGCGCTCATTAGCAATTATCCAGCTAACTGAACAAAGACTACAAACATTATCACCTGATCCCAATGGATCTTGGTTTTCCTTGCCTCAACACGTGTATTTTGGCACACTCTATATAACCGACAATGGAAACCTGACGTAAAAACAAGAATCAAGAACCCAACTAAAGCAAATACTTGAATCTTCTACAATTTTTGTAACAAAATTTGCAGTTGAAAAAGTGATGTTGATTCAATGCAGTTTACACAGACTGGGAACATTTTTCGTTGGCAATCAATGGTGTGATTTTTACACTACAATAAAAAATACTGAAAATGTGTTGCATTTCAGCTGTATGTGACTTTGGTGAAATTGCTGTACCTACAGTTATTTAAATGACCTAATTTGATCCGTTTTTTGATCATTACAAATAAAGTATGTGGTCTTGAAGAGGATTCATTTGGACTCGGTCTTGACTTGGACTCAAACCTCTTTGGTCTTGGACTTGTCTTGGGCTCGACAAAGGTGGACTTGACTACAGCCCTGCAACAAACTACCAAATAAAATAGCACAGACAGACACACACAACACACACACTTTCTCAGACAGACTATAAATAACGATGATGAGACAGGACTGTATTTACCACTCATTACACCCAAGAGATCCACAGAGACAAGCTGAGAGAGAAGTTACCGGAGTGTTAAAGCACAGAAAGAAGAAAATATAGAGTGATGGAGAGAGAGATTAAGAGACAGGGTGTGTGAGCAGGAGATCGATAGAAGAAGTGTATCGTCAATTTGTTTCCAGTTAAACTTAATATTTTATTAGTCCTGGTTCAAGTTAGTCCAAGTGCTGGTTTCCCAATTCTGAGAGTGTGAGACACACAGCAGGCCTTCATACACCATACCAATTTACTGATACAACTCATGCGGTGCTTATAAAAACCATGACACACACCGTTTCCATGTAATCTCACCCTCTCGCTGCAAACTTGCTGTAAGAGTCAAATTATTTCACTTCAACTTGATCCAAAGAACACATTACACATCTCAGCCACATCCTGGAGCTCAAGAGACAAGCTGGTTAAATTGTGTTTACTCCATTTGTGACTAAGTATCCACGCATTGAGTTTCGGGAAGGTCTCGGGTGCGACTATTCTCCAGCTTAAGCTTGAGAAACAACAACATTTTCTAGTAATCCAAACAGAGGGAGAGAGTAAACACAGGGAGAGGAATGGTTTGGCTAAACACATGTACAGTATTTGTCCTGGACATTTTTACACTGTCTGAAGGGAGACTGAGACTTGAGCAAGACGTTTTCCTGGTTAATCTGGCACGTCTAAGAAAAACAAGACATTTGTGGGTGTTTCACAGCGGGGAAATGTAAATGGGAAAGTGTGATGTTTTGATTTAAAACTTGCAACAGTGTCAAGGTTGGGTTTAACACCACCAGACTGCAGAAAACACATTTACGATGTTTAAGGAGAAAACTGCGAAGCACATTCATGAGAACTCAGGCAAGATTTGATGGCATTGATTTTGGGTTTTAAGAGCTACCTTACGAAAGGTTTTAGGTAAAAAAGTTAAAACTCTATTGACAGCATGCATGGTATTAGCACAGAAAAGATCTGTAAAAAGTTCTCAGTTGCACGGTCAGTAATGCACTTACATTGGACATCTATTATAAGGTAAGGCGATATGTACGTTCATACACTGTTTTAATTCATAGCCACAAGATTTGAACATACATGGCAATGATTTATTAACAGAACTTGAAATTCTAATCCAAAATTTTGACTTCCTTAAAATAAAGGCAGGTAAATCCTTACGCAAGGTCACAAAATTCTGGAGCAAATTCCACATGTTAAAGTTCATATGCCTATAACAACACTCCCAAGTAAAATAAAAAACAACATAAACAACTTTAGAGCTCAAATTACATTTTGTACAGTGCTTAAAAGGGACAGTTCACTAAAATATAAAAATTCTATCATCATTTAATCACCCTTAAATTGTTCAAAATCTGTGTAAATTTCTTTGTTCTGATGAACCCAGAGAAAGATATTTGGAAGAATGCTTATTACCAAACAGTTCTTGGCCACCATTGACTACCATAGTGGGAAAAGTGACTTTATACATTTCTTTTTTCTGTTGAACACAAAAGAAGCTGGCAATGAACTGTTTGGTTACAAACATTCTTCCAAATACATTTCTCTTTGTTCATCAGAAGAAAACACATTTAAACGATTTGGAACAACTCGTGGTTGAGTAAAGTAAATAATGACAGAACTTTCCCTTTAAGAAAGTGTTAATTGTTCACTGTAAGTTCATTATTGTACATGTAAAAACCTGGCCAATTTTGTTCTTTAAGAACTAGGCCCTATAGTTTTTTAAACTACATGAAAATCAAATCAACACACAATATTACAAACAAAACATCTTAATTACTTTTAGGCTGCAAAAACTATAATAGTTTAGCTTTAAACTATTTCAAGCACTTTTATTTATTCTAGGAGACCTAAAATGTCCAACTTTATTTTCAGGCCTCATGGTGTGCCAGCTCTTCATATACAGTAACGGCATTCACAAACCCACGCGAAACCAAATTCAATTCCAGCACTTATTGCTTCAGTCTATTCACAGAGAATGGAGTTCTCACAGAAGGTTCTGAATGAACATGTTGAACTCTGAAAAAGAACGAACCTCACGCTGGCCATAAAATGTTTCCCACCACCAGTAGTCATTCAAAAGTCAGATATTTGGGGCTTAGCCCAGAGTTGTGTGATTCCATATGGATCATTGGAATAAATATAAAAATGTTAAATACTTGTAATTTCAATCAAAAATAAGTAACACTCTTATAATCTTGATTGTGCTGTATTGTGTTGTTTCTAATGCAGAATGCGTCCGTGTTTATGGCCCTAAGCTTATCACCCATCTAAAAAGGGACCAAGATGCACTTCTGCAAAAATCCCTTGAAATCAGATTCCACTGGCAGTGTAACAAAAACAACCGCACATCTGACCCTCGAAACCATAGCACTGCGATACAAACATTTCCACCCTTAACTCCCAACTGCATTAACATGTGCACATCAGCTGCATAGCGAACAGTTGGCCATGCGTGCATGTGAAGTGTTCCATTACGGAGAGTCACTGCAAGCATGCAGTCGGTCAGCCAATATGTGTAATGATATATGTGAGTTCCATCACATTGGTTGATCATCACCTTCACGCCAACATCAGTTGACTGGTTAGGAATCGTCAATATTTCTGAGCTATTTAGAAAAAAAGGATGATGTTTATGCAAAAATATGTAATAGAATATGAGCCGGTGGAGAAAAAACACATTCGTGACCCTGGACGACAAAACCAGTCTTTTGGGTCAATTTTCCGAAAATGAGATGTTTACATCACCTGAAAGCTGAATAAACAAGCTTTCTTTCGATGTTTGGTTTGTTAGTATAGGACATGTCTGGCGGAGATACAGCCTTTTAAAACTCTGGAATCTAAGGGTGCAAAAACATCTAAATATTGAGAAAATTAGGGTAGGAAATTTACAGAATATATTCATGTAACGTGATCTTTACTTAATATCCTAGTGATTTTGGGCATAAAAGAAAAATAGATCATTTTGACCCACACAAATGTATTTTTGGCTTTCTATAAATGATCCTGTGCTACTTAAGACTGGTTTTGTGATCCAGGTTCACATTTGTTTAATACAACTATGGACCCAGATTTGCTACTTGCTAGAGTTAGTTAGAGACAAACTGAGCGGCTGATGTATTCTCATTTTAGATTTGATCATTAAGCAGACACTTTAATACAAGTGTCTGCTAACTGCGTTCAACATTTGGCTTTAAATTCTAGAAAACAGATGAAACCAGAATAATGCTGTCAATGCAACATGAGTTCGGTCCATGCTTACTGCAAAAACTACATTTTGAAGTGAATTATATAAAGACACCCTTAAAGCTAATAAACATGAACAAAAAAAGGCAGCAATACTCAAAATTTTCAATAGAATCGTAAAGTAGAAAAACTGATATGTTAATAGCTGAAGCTATTAAATTATGTTTATTTGGGTTCCCTCTGTGCATAAAAGTGATGCTGCTGACACAGGTCGGGGTCATTGTATTTACCCCCAGCTCACCGCCCTGGCTTAGACAGGAGAAGAACGTGATGCTGTTACAGATGAATAAAAGCCACATAAACTCTATAAGCAGGAATAAATGGAAGATCTGACAGATTATCGTCTGACAGTATCAGCCTGTCAGCTTTAGCAGCACCAAGGCAGACAGGGGGCAAAATGTCTCCATTACGAGAAGATGGCCCTAAGGAACTGCCATCGCATTAGTGGCACATCCTGTCACTGCAACGTGGGGGTTTGGGGTAGTTCGCGGAGAGAAAGAAGGGCACAAAAACACACTTATAAACATATGATAAACACACATATTAAAAAAGTACCAGCACATACACAGCAGGGTCCGCACATTAAGGAAACCTGGAAATATCAGGGACATTTGAAATAATGGACTGGATGAGTCACGGAATAAAAAAAATAATCATGGAAATTTATAAACTTTTTCTAGCATACAGGAATCACAAATGACTGTAAAGAACACTAAAAGATTATAGAAAACAACAAAAAATATGTATAATGATATTTGTTTTGTTTTATAAAAGCTATACTTTATAAGGTTACTTTCTGTACTTATCTTTGCAAGAGTTAAAGTTAAATGATGTAAAATTTACCCCAAAATCTGACCTGACAGTATAACGTTTTTGATAAATCATTATTTATGACAAATGGGGTAAGAAAAGGACCGTTTTGAACACTTAAGTATGAACTACTGCATTGCAGCTTTAAGATATATTCTCTACAATTATTCAAAATAAATTCATCTTACTGAATGTCCATTTTTTACTGGGAAACAAGAAAGTAATTTTTCCTAAAGTCTTGGATCTTCACAGGCAGGCGCATGCTCACACAAAAACTTGCTCTGTATCACAATAAGACAGAAATCCTCACGTCAACAGGAGGTGGAAATACTGTATGCTTGGTCAGGTTTAACAACTAAAAAACGTGGAAAACAGAGCGATAGATGGTACTAGCATGTGCTGAAGGAGGACAGCGATCACAGCATCTTTTAGAAAGAGGGCCAGAGTGAAGGTTAGCCTCACCTCACAGTTGGACATTCTAATGAACCTGGCTGCCTACATATATGTGGTGTAAACCAAGATGAGAGATGAATTATTGAAAATACTCTAAAGACAGGACAGACATTTTGTCGATGCACTTAAGTTGCTGGAATGTAAAGAGCTGGGGGACGATGATAGAGCAACTTTATCAGCTCAACTTCATGCTAGTATGTGTGAGTTTGTCAAAAGCCTGTTTTTTGGATAGATATTTGGGGTACAGATATGTTTACAAATAAAGCTCACAATGAGTGCCGATTGCAATGAGCTCGGACCATTTCTAGGATTGCAAGAGATAATACAGAATTCAACCCTCAAATATAACATATTGAAAAACTATTTAATACAGAAAATGTGGTCAACAGATAATACACGGCTAAATCCCCAAGCATGTATTCCAAACTGTTGATTAAGGGTTAGGAATAGGGCATACAATTATTGGATGAGCCATACAGCAATATCGTTCATATTTGAATGGATTACAGGACACAAGTGATTTACAATCATAGCACGGTGCAACCAGGGAAAAACAAGTAATGCAATGCTGGAAATATTTCATTATCATAACAGCGGAGGAAAAAAGGCTGTGTTTGAACCCACAGCTGCTGTGTATTCGGGATTTGGGATTTACCCACATAATTATCTCCCAGTTGGTAATCCATTGCTGACCAATCATCTGAGAGATCTGAGGTCAGCTGTTACCCTACTAGTGTGGCCGTTTATGCTATATTTGTACCTCTATGCAATCAGATTATTCTTAATCTAAATGACTTGCATCCTCGCTGAACAGATAATCTTTAAACTGAACATAAAGAACAAGTGAACATGAAACTCAAAAATCACTCTCTTATCTAGCCTTTTGGTTATTCTTATTTGCATTCAACAAATATCTCACAGTACTCAAATCCCTCTGGAGACATGAAAATGAAAACTTCCTGAACCAGCAAACAAGTAAAAAGGGCTGAAACTGTTTTTAACAGACTCCTCCCTTCCAAGCAACAGAGATTTCCAAATTATATCATATCTCAATCTGAAATGGACAGCTGAACTAGTTTTAATTACCAAGGTTTTCCTTATACGGTGATGATTCATGAAAAATGAAGAAGCCAAACGCTGCTTTCAGTACATCGGCTAACACATAGCGATACCTGAGAGAGAGAAAAGGAGGTAAAGTGGTGTCATGCAAAATTCAGAGCCATGCAGAATCTGATCACCGTCGGACCCCAATAGTCTGTTTCTAATGCCTGATCAGCAAGGTTATTTTAGTTTACTAAAATTAAAACTTTGAATATGTTCCTGTTCATTGGACTCAAATCAAATATTGACCAAAAAATTATTGCAAAACTTAACTCAAGGTAAAATTTAAATGTTGCCTCAAAAACAACTCAAGTAAGTTTAAAGCAGTAAAATTATAATAATTAACAAAAACTAAAATGAACAAAAAATGAATTCATCTTATACAGCAAATTTAAAAATAAACCAAGACCAAAATTGCTAAAACTTTAACTACAATTAACATAAAAAACAAAGCTTTTTAAAATATCAATAAAACTAAATGAAACTAAAATCAAAACTATAATAACTTTGCTGATCAGAAAGAGTCACTTATTTTCTAGTGTAGCTATTCATATAAATGCAATCATACTTAAAAACTTTATATCAGATAATATAATTAAATATTTCATATAGTTACGTGGATATTACATAAAATATAATATTTTAACTTTCTGTTGTGTTCCCTAAAAACAATAAATGCATATTATTTGATATTGAACATAATTATAAGTTAAAGTAAGTTAAAGTAATTTTGAATGGTACAATTTCAATTTGACTAAAACGCGTTTAAAAGTATCATTTTTAAATGAACAATTGACAATTACATCAGGTAACTCATTCTTGATATGTTCGTTAACCAGGCAAAACATTTGGGGTCCTGGTAGACCGTAAATTGTAAACTTATACAATGTTGGATTTAATACAAGATCATTTTTTGAGTACAAAACACAAGCATTTATAGAAATGGTTTTAAAACAACAAGATGTAGTTTGGATATATTATGTTTTATATATCTTTTAAAAACAATACTTTTGATATAACAGGAGTTTCCAATCAGGCATCAAATAACAAACCCAAGGCAAGTGTTACAGCCAATGTGCTCTAAGAGGAGGATTGAATCTTAAATCATTCGAACTCAGAGTAAGGCCATAAGCTAAGACGGTAGATCACATTAAGTGTTTCCTCTCTATGTAAAGATGCATTAACTCATTGCAGCCAGTGTCTAAAGGTGTCTCCAATGGTTTCTATTTTAACAGAGCAAGTCATTGACCCATGCAGCATTTCTGCCTGTTCAGTATCTTTGAGAGATATTGTGTATGTGCTCTTCTGGTTTATCCGCTGGCATCAGATGCAACGGGTGTGAGTTACCTCTCTCACACTCTGGTGTCAGTGTTGAAAGGATTAGAGGAGCCCTAATGTTTCCCATCTGTCACAGAGCCAAACCGTCCCCGGCTGATCTGATTCCATAACCTGCTGCTATCCTCAAAATCACATTTAACAAATGACTCCTCTGTCTCTGATTAAAGTCCAGATCCTGTTTTAATCCACTGCCCGTTGTGGTGCGGCAGTCATGTAATTTTATTTACGTCAACATTTTTCGGATATTTTGTTTGATGTATTTGTCTAACAATTTGCTTCATCTCTGCATGTACCACCTGTGCGGACCTTCGCTCCAACGGCTGCTCTTAGTTCTGCTTAAAAAGCCGCAAGTGGCTGCGTTCCAAAACCTACATAGGCACCATTTGTAAAACATTATACTTCCGACAAATAGCCGTTATATATTTTGGCCAAAATCAAATAATCAAAAAGGAAATCCAAGAAATTGTAGATGTGAAATGAAATGAAATCAATACCATAAAAATGATCTAAAGCATTTTTACTGGTCACTTATGATAGTGTGTGATGGTTAGGTAATTCCTTAGAAGGTTAGTAGACACTACACAAACACAGAAAGGTAGCTCACTAGGTTTTGAAACGGATCTAATCTGTCCCTCACATGATCCTATCTGATTAAATTACATGCATGTCATTATCTGGGATTAGGAACATCGTAAAATTCGTGGCATCGTAAAACATGATGAGCTACCTGTATACATTCAAGACTTCTATTAATATTGAACATGCTGATACAGAAATAGGAAGCTTTTATGAGACTTTTGGCGGGTTACAAATAACCTGAGGCCACTACTAAATAAACCACTACAGTCACGGCAGCTGCTGTAGTTTAGCTTCTCTCGAAGGTCTATTACTCAGACCTGGAATTCTGTGGTGGCAGAACGTTTATGCCACTAACCACCTCTGATTGATGGAAACTCTAAGGAACTTAGAAGTCCGGCTAAAGACAGACGCCTCGTGTCGGCAGCCACTCACGTAAGTGAAAGCCGTGAAGCGCATAAGTTGAACCGAGAGCTTTAAGAGGCCATGGCTAGGCTCAACCTGATTATACGAACTCAATTAGTGGGTGCATACTCAGCACTTTACCTCCACTGCTTTAGAAGCTATACAAATTGGGTATAATGGTATGAAATTCAATTTATCCGATCTAAATCTGACGCAGCAATGAGAAAAAAACGCAAGACGGACAACAGTTCAAGCTAATATCAGGTCAGATCATGTAACCTGAGAGAAGTGGGTTGATGGTTTGGGAAGATAAGCAATGCCTGCTTCCCAATTTTAACTCCAGACAGCAGTCATTTTAAACATCTATGACTTTCTTCAGCAGAAAACAAAAATTATATGTTGAGGAATATTGTTAACCCTTCATTTACTTGCATTGGTTTTGTGTCCATACAATAGTAGTAAATGGGTGCCGCTGCTGTTCGGTTACCTACTTTCTTAAAAATAGCTTCTTTAATGTTTTGGGGAAGGAACAGGAAGAAAGTAATGCAGGTTTAAAATGACAAGAGGGTGAATAAATGATGACAGAATTTTCAATTTTGGGTGAATTATTACTTCAAGACATACATTGGGATTGATCTAAACCAGCTGTTGTCTCTCATTATCCAGGATTAAGGAGATTCTGGACACTGTTCTCGAATCCAGAGTGTGTCCAAATACACAACTTGAAGAATACATAACATAACATGAGATCATGAAAATTACATTTCATGCAGTGTGTGTAATGTTACCGTTCATGCAGTCTGCCAAGTTGTTAATCCAAAGGTGAATGAATAAAAAGTTATTGGCTTGGAATAATGGGAGTCGACTCTGAATCAAGCAAACGAGTCCGATTTGAGACCCGTCGCCGATGTACGTCACTTCACATAGTCCCCGCCTACGTTTTGCTAGGATTCGGACAGCCCGCAAAAACTTCACTATTCTCTTCCAGACAATGTAGCTCGTGAGCCTCATTCACGGTAGATCAATCACAGCAGACTAGGCTATCTGACCAATCACATCAGACTAGGCCATCTGACCAATCACATCAGACTAGGCTAGCAGAAAGGAGGGGATTAGACAGATGAATCGCAGAACGAATCACTTGAGAGTCTGTCAAGAAGTAAGGTAAGAATAACTGCCTATTATAACAAAATAATAGTGTCTCACAGTCCTGTCCTAGATATTGAAATTCACAAAACGATCTCACATGGCTAACATTTACTGTTTATACAGTTTAACAGACTTGATACACTTATGGTTTAAAAAAAATCAGGACCACTTTCTAAAGAAGTACCACAGTAAGAAAACTTCACCTTATTTTGCTGATGATGAAGGACTGTTGCTGGAGGTTTTAATTGGTGCTGTAGAGGGACATCATTTTAAAAGAGCTTACTCCTTTTATTTAACATTTGAACCATTTTATTACAGAAAAGAAATGACAAGAATGTGAACTGGGTATTATAGTGAAATGAACTGTGTAAGCCACAACTCAACAACACAAATATTTTGCATTAATCTTCCATTTACAATAACTTTAAACGTGTCTAATGGGGGGTTCATACCAAACGTGAATTAAACAATCTGCGCGAGAAAATTACATACAAATCAATGCAAAGACGCGAATAGTCAATCTCCTCTTCCGTGCAAGTTGAAAATATTCACTCACACGAAAATCAATGTCACTTTTATTTATATAGCACTTTTAAACACAATCATGGGCACAAATAAGTAGCAAACTTTTCCCAAGAGTAATAAAGTAATAAAAATATAAATATAATACTAGTATAAACTTATAAATACTTTGGCATCCAGACAGACAGCTTATAGATAAGGATAGGGCCAATAAGGTTTACTATGCATCTGCCGTGCAAAATGACCCATTTTAATGAAGCGTGCCAAATCTGCCACTGGGCTTTTAAATTTAAATACGTGTTCTGTGTTTACTCAGGTATTACATAATGCATAAGATACTCTCTCATTATGTCACCTCATTCTCTCCCACTGCACCCATCACATCCATCCCTTGGTGCAAATTCTCACAGCTTTAAAAAAAAATGCACGAGACAAACCGACACATAAATGAGCAGAAACTGGCCAGATTAGCATGAGCTTGGCGAAGCACCTCAAGCAGCATTTGCATGATTGTGGAAACCAAGAACAACATGTGAACAAAGTGAATCAAAGGAGCATTTTGGCTGTCGTAAGAAACAAGCTTGCAGGCCCTGGCGACAAGGGGGACATCCGCATGGGGGGAGAGAGTGCGGCAGGGTGGGCACGCAGGGAGAACGAATGAAATATTAGAGATAATGTGGTTTATAGAGCGCAACAGTGACTTTACTAGCCTTGATTCTGGGAAGATTTTTTCTATTAATTTCCTCTATAGGGATCTAAAAAAAGCTTCAATAAAGTGCTCTAAGCCTTGAACCAAGTCAACCGGACATGAGATAAATGTCTAATTTGAATCAAATAAGGAGAACATTTAAAAAAACAACTACAAGAAAGGTACACTGGAGGAAATCGACTCACAGTTCCTGTCATCATTAAAAATACATCTCTATGAAGAAAATATTTCTGTCTAAACTAAGGTTTAAGAGCTCTATTCAAACCCCTTGCCATAAGGCTTTACATTTCTTTGACTTCTTTATGTCCCAAAATCAACCTCAGTCTTGTCTGAGAAAACACAGTAAGGGTGAGTCTGATTCATTACCCCTTTTCCTCACCCATATTTCCTCTCTTCCACCTTCAATCTTCATCCCCGCTGCTAATTACTGGATCTAGTTGACCTTCCCCATATCCTAGTTTCGCAGCTACGGTTATCATTCCTTAAACTCCGCAGAGACGCAGGAGATGTGGAGGCAATTTATTTCTGCCCCATTCCAAACCCAGCCAGAAGCAGCGGCCCCCTCCCGGGCTTTCCCGTCAGTAAAAATAAATGTAAGGTCAAAGAAACTACACACACTATGATGGAGGTGTACATACGTGTGCGTGTGTGTATTGGCAGTAATATTCATGCTAATTCAGGTCGCATTAGACGTCATGTCACAACTGTATGTCACTCCGCAGCAGTTCTGACCTTAACAGCAAATTAGTTTTAATATAATTTAGTTGGAAAAAGACTGGTTGTGTATACTGGACTAATAAACCAACTGAGACATACTGTACATGACTGGACAGTATAGTGTGTATAATTTACATTTATCTATAATCTAAAATAATTGTATAATCTCTTTATCTATCTAGAAAAAGTGAATTTCATTGAATTAGGATCTTTATTATTGAAAGGTCCAATGTGTAATTTTTTGGAGGATCTATTGACAGAAAAGCAATATAATATACATAACTATGTCTTCAGAGGTGTAGAAAGAGCTTACATAAAGAAGCGTTGTGTTTTATTACCTTAGAATTAGCTATTTCTATCTACATACATTGCAGGTCCACTTGCATGGAATTGGCCATGTTGTTTCTACAGTAGCCATAAACAGACAAACTGCTCTACAGTGGGAGTTTCGTAAATACTTTATCTCCTTCAGCATAAAAGCAAAAACGTGACAACATTTAAGTTCTGTGTCAGCCACTGAAGTGCTTCAAAAGGGAGGGGTTGAGTGAACCGTTGGTTGCAATTCACAACCTCACCACTAGATTCTGTAAATGTTTATAAACCTTTAATGTATAAACATTTTTCCAGTTTTCAACAGATACAATATATTGTGAACCATAATACAGTATATGCTGTGATATTAGATTTCGGTTGATACCGCCCAGGCCCACCCCAGCAAAATGGCCCGGTTTCTTAGCTTAAGCCAGGACTGCCTTAGTTAAATTAGGACATTTAAGTCACTTTTATTAAAATCTCTTAGATAAAAACATTACTGGTGTGCGTCTTAAGACAAAACATTGACATATTTAAAGATATGACAGGGCATTTTATTTAAGATACCGTACATCTAATTAGATAGTTCAAACATTCATTTAAGTCTGGGGCTAGTCTTAAGTCTGTGAAAACGGAGCAATAGTGTGGTGACAATGTGGTTTTAACAAGGCCACAGAATTACAGTATAAAGATCTAAATGAATCTTAAAGACTAATCAAACTCATTAATGGTGTCTTAACTCTGTGCCTTATTAACTTGATTTGACTTGAAAATATGAAAGCATCATGAAACTAAAAGAGCATGCTTGTACATTACTTCTGTACCTCGCCACATGGATCTCTTTCACGCATGATGGTGAGCGCCATAAATCACATCAGACAGAATGGGACTAATTACCAGTCACCTATGCAGGCATCTCCCAGCTGCTATACCACAAAACCAGCTCTTATTGCGGCAAGACAGCATGGCTTTTGTGGAGTGCACTTAAAAGATAGCAAAGCATAATATGGCTTTCAAAAGACAGAGGAATCTAAGTAAACAAAAATGCATCTGCAATAAGAAATACTGAGAATAGTGTATGTTTATCTGTGGGTCAGTTTACTGTAAACAATGTAGTATGGTATTTCACGGCTCCGATATTGGGTAAATATAAAAACATAGGATTTGTCCAGCATTTCACAGGTTAACTCATATGCCAGTTCTCACCAATACTAAAATAGTTGTGTAGAAGACTCATCTTTGATTTTGCCATATATGATTAAACCATCATTGTGAATGGAGGGTAACACCCTTTATATCAAATGCATCCAATAAAGGGCACCATTGCCAAACCTCTAAAAGTCAAACCATTAGATCAGACTTCATTATGATGTGATGCCTAATTAAACATTTAATCTTTATGTAAATCTATGACTTTATCAAACATTGACCTAGTTAACCTTGAATGACCATAACAGTTGATTTAACATCCAAATCTTAGGACCTTTCCTTTGAGGACACCTATAACATAGCAAGATGTTCTCATTAGCCTTCAACAAACCATTAGTGGAGGTGAGAAGGTGGGTGAGTTACAAGGACACCAGAAATGGCAGAAAGAATCTCAAGCTCTTCAGCTGAGAACCACTTTTCACGAGTGCAGATATATATTTTTTGAGAAAGCAAGTGTGCATCGTCTTCTTTTATATTTCTGACTGAGATAGCAGGTAAAATAACACCCATGTGTATATATGAAAGCTTTAGATTACAATTTTGAGGTGTAGTACAATCACATAGTGGAATTGAGAATAAGCTCAATTTTTTTTATATATGGTTATACTAAAAACGAAGATAAAAGGTGAGAAACAGTAGAGAGTGATCGGTTTCCATCTGTTGGTATACACGTTACAAAGTGCCATCACCTGTTCTGGATCTTCAAGGTCAACAGGGAAAAATCAGCAACATCATCAATACACTTTATGCTTACAATCACAGTCTTATTGTCACTGTGGGTACATTTATCTCAGGGACAACTAGAACAAAGCAGACTAACATGTGTTTATAAAAGGAACTTTTAAGCTGACCCATTTTTCCAAGATGAATGCACGAAGGCTACAAAGTGTTTAGCTATTCGAGGCATGACGCAGATCCTACCAAGCAAATGAGTCCTGATGTGGAAATGACATAATTGCTCTGTTAATTATGTACAGGTAGAACACACTTGAGGGATAATATCCGAGAAGCCACACCTTTTGCCTTATGTTCACATTACACTTAAACAATCATAAAAACGTAACCTCAAACCACAGAGAGAACAAGACAATCTGAATCCGACTTAGACTGTAACACGGGGTTTGGCCAAATTAAACCTTTCAAAGTTACAAGTGAAAATCAAGAAGACATATCAAAATATATTTTACATAAGCGGAAAACATTGACGTGATAGGGTGTGATTGCAATAGCATAATTTAATCATTTAAAATATTCAGCTTTTACATTTCTTGTACTACAACCCCTCAGTCCTAGTAAAGAGGGTTGAAATTATTTACATATTTAAATCTAAATATTAATCATTTAGTCCCTCTGTACAAGGAAAATGCATATCTGTATATGCATTTTCTATTTAACAAATTTGATAATAATATAGTTCTGTTCACATGCAGTGTAGGGTACGTTACTCTAAAAAAGTAATTACTTGTTGCCAATTACATATTCAAAAGCATAATTAGATTACTTTACAAATTTCTATCTCCAAACAGTATTTAATTACTTATTACTAATTACTTTCTATATCCTATATCTACCTTGATTAGTTAAGTGATTCAAGGGTAGACATGAAACAGCTCTTTTAATTCATTCAAATAAATAATATACAACAAATTACTCTTATTAACTGACTAAAGTATTGCAAATGTGAGGAAGATACATTAATGCATGCATTTTAAAGTAAGACTTTAAATGTTAATGTCAATTCCACTATTCATCCGAAGTAACTGCAATTAAATTAGAGAAAAAATAAGAGTAAGACTAATCCCTTACTTTTATTAAATTACAGTAACTAATTACTTAGTAGTTACACCCAACACTGCATGTATTTCTCAAAAAACATCACACAAAGGACACGAATACGAAGAAACATGAAGGAACATAGCCTACTGTAGAGTTACAAGTTATTGAACTATCATTTTATTGCTATCAAATTGTAAATGGTGCTCCAATCTTACAATTAGTGCTGTACAAACACTGTTCTCATCGTTATTTGATCCTATTTTATACATCCATACACTCTGTCATATAAGCCTACAGAAAACGACATGAATATGAAGAACCCCTGAATGTGTCTCGATGTCAAGTGAGCTGCTATCACGTCAGCAGAGTTGCGCCTGTGATATTAACCGCACAGACAAGAAAATGTCAGTTAACTACACTGATTCTGAATATGATAGTGAAGGCATACTCGTGTTTACAAAGTTTAGCTGCTCGTGCATACACACGCGATCTCGAGGGAGTCTGCGAAGACACTGCAGGCAGATGCGCTTGGAGAGCAATGCGCGCGAGCTCTCACGAAATGAAAGACCGGAATAGAAAAATCAAATACAGATTCCTGAATAAATTAATTGGAGCGTTTGACAAAGAAAATTATGTTTTCCTAAATGTAGGAAAACTTACTTTCCTGCAAACGTTGCCAACCTGTAGGTAAACAGATTATCTCCGTTGTTATACTAGTACGAAGACTGAAAATGTTAAAATGCAACGCAGCATTTCCACCCCAGTGCACTTTATACAGTATGTCAGCTCGTTACAATCTGAACAGATCTCCGGTGCGTAAATTATTTTTAAATCTCATAAAAGAAAACACATTCGGGTGAGCTTTTATTCAAAACTGTCTTAAATTCGCCGAAAGTCACTCACCTGAACGGCCAGTTCGCCGGTATAGTTCAACACACTTGGCTTCACTGTCCGGCAGGTTGCGCGGCACATACGGACTGTGTTTGAGGCGATGCGCCTCGTCCTGACTGGAGTGTTTACAAATCCTACTAAGATGACGGCCATGTCAGTAATATTCATATGTTATCTCCTCATTGGGCGGTTACTAAGCAACGTCAACTTTATCTCATTAATATTCAGGTCCTGGGTTCTGCCATAGGAGAGATTCCGAGGACGCAAGAAAGCATACTTAATATTCAGCAGCCAAGCGTTCGCCACTGTTGATGAGTGGACAAGTGACGTCATCACGATCTATTTAATATTCATGAGCAGCAACGTCGCCATAGTATCTATGTAGGATTGTTTATTTCGCAGTGGTTTGCTTTGTTAAAAATCTGTGAAAAGCTAATTTTGGATGTTTGTTTTTCAAGTGGCGTCTGAGGTGTAATTACGATTTGTAAACGGAAAAAGTGTTTGTTTACAAGTAGTTTATTTCAGCAGAAATCTATACCGAGCTGGACTGAAATGTAGTGCCTTATTATGTGAAGGCTAGGGCAGGAAATATTGCGTGGCTCCTCCCACTTTTATAAACAGTAGATAGTCAATAACATTTAGCCTACGCCAAAGCCTGCAATTTGATGACAAGCTGAAGTGCAGAATGATGTCATAAAATACATTGTTCTTTTTTTCAAGGAAGTCTCTATACGTTTTAAATCCTTTTATTCTCTCAACTGTAAAATTTGTCTTTGTTTTGGAGCTCATATTTATAGATTCTTTGTGGCACACATTACACTAAAATCCAAAAAAAAAAACTTTCATGGGAGACATCTTGCAAGGCGGCATGGACCCCTAATTGCACGCTACACTAACGGTAATCTACAAAATGTCTATTTTCAAATATAAAAATAGGGTTCGTGAAACCACCCACGCAGAACTCCACCCTATCATTCAATTCCTGTGGTGACGTTGAGCAGAGCTTCCATTTAATATTTTCATTCCAGGCGCTTGCTTAACTGCCCATTCTCACACCGACATCCATCAGCACAACCACAAAATATACATGCTGCATCCTACAGTAATGCACAGGGAGATGGGATGCAGATGAGAATGGATGTAAATCCATCCCTTAAGCGGTCATGTAAAAACAACATACATGCGCAGACATTAAGGGAGATGGATACAGTCGATGTCAACGCATCAAACATGGATGTCAAGTCTGTCCCATGCGGCCCAGCAGTGAGTTAGGTGTTTGGAGTCTGATAAAAGATACTATTACATCTCTCAATGTCCCTGTTTTAAAAAAATCTCACTTTCTATTTTAGCCCAGAAACTGTTAATAACTAGAATATTGTATTGATGAGTTTAAGAGTCTAGCCACAAAAGAAACCTAAAATAACCTGAAAGCCTAAGACCACATATGGGGAGTAAAATGTAATTCTCGAGTCAGACAAGCAAATTGGCAGTTGGCTGTGAATGGAAGGGGCGTGCGTCCAAAACCGACTCTTGATACTGAAGTGCAAAATTCCTGCAGACATGCTGTTTGTGGTGCGAGCAGCAGTGAAGAAGCTCTTCCAGAAGTGACTCTGACAGCGAGGTGTCAAAGGAGTTCGAAATAACTGGTCTATCTCTTGCTTCACTGATAATAAAACGGGCAAACGTCTCCCTCCAGAGCACCCATGTCACAGCTGCCTTACAGAGACAATGAAGCACTTTTGGCTCTGATGCCATCAACAATCTGTCTTAAGCAGACACAGATGATACACAAGACAGTTAAGCACCAGAAAGAAAGAGGTCATTAGTTATTAATACCATTGACCCACTGAAGTATTCATGCTGATTGTTCTGCTCTTTGAAGGGATTTGACTGGGTGAATCCCATTATAGCGGTCAAGCAGCAGAATGGGTCACATTTCACCCTATAATTAAAAGACAGAAACAGGAAATTACATTTCAATTCACAAAAATGTTAAATACATTGACTTTTTAAGATTGTTTTAAATTGTGACCATTTTTTGGGCCGCCACCTTTCCATTATTCACATTAAAGCCATAGTTCACCCAAAAATACAATCTGTCATCATTTTGCCACCCACGTGTCTCAACTTGTATAAGACTCGTTCTTTAGTGAAACACACATGAAGATATTTTGAGAAATGTCTCCGTGGTTTGTGTTGGAAGTCAATTGGGGCCAATGCTGTTCTTAAAGGGTCTTGTTTTGTGTTCCGCAAAAGAAAGAATGAGTGAGTTTATGAAAGAATCATTATTTTAAGGGTGAACTATCCTTTTAAAATTACGTAAGTAATTCCTTTTTATTGCAGAGACGTGTGAAAAAATTGTTTAAAGTAGTATTTGCTATACTGCTGTATCCCAGTATAAATGTAACCTAAATTTACAAAAAAAATAACCTAATAAGAATCAGCATTATAATAATTGGAAAAAATATATCATAAATAAGACATTAAAATGCACGATGAGAATTTGAGTCAAACTTCTGTCAAGTAAAAAATGATGAGAAAGATTTAAACAAGATTTAATGTGAAATTATAATTTCTCATGTTTTGTTGATTTTAAGGTGAAAGTGACCTTGGAAATGTTTCTGTTAGATTCACCCTTCTGTTGAACTAAGATATACAAGCCTGAAATCCTTCCTTTGAACAAACTGCTAACACACAATTGATGACCTTTAATTCACATATGATTGGCTGCTCTACACTCCCTCTGGGCTTGTCCCGCATCCCATTAACAGCTAGCTACTACAAAAAAAAGGGCTTTTTCTATATTGGGCTTGACTTAAACAGTCCAGTTTCAGTATAACCCCTGGAAATACACACAAGGTCACCGCAGATGTGAAATCCTATCAGGCAGCACGGCAGAAATCAGTAAGAGCAAAACAGGTTCGCACACAACTGCAATGAAATTTCAGTGCATCTCAGATGAGACGTGACAGAAACCGGTGTGCTGTAATGATACAAAAATGTGTGACGTAATTAAGCTTTAACACGAACACAACATAGATTGAAATGCTATTTTGTTGTCTCAATTATTGTGATACTTTAGCCATGCTGAAAACTGTATCAATGTCATTGCGTTAGGAGTGGGCAATATATCAAGATCAAAGATATAAAAATAATAAAATATTGGGAATATGTAATATAATTGAAACGTAAAGTTTTAAAGTGCAAAAGACGGCATCAACAGGCAGTATCAGTCCTTTACACCTCACAAAATATAACAAAATGGCCACAGCAAGCAACAAAGATGTGGATTTGTATTCTCAATAGAGTTGTTTCATTCTTTTTAATTGGGGCAAAAACCTTTTTAGTTTTAGACCCACGCAAGGTTATTTTAGTTGACTAAAATTAAAACTTTGAAAACGTCTCTGTTCATTGAAATCAAATCAAATCAAATCAAATATTGACCTAAAAGTTACGGGAAAAACTTGACTAAAGGAACAATTTAAACATTGCCTCAAAATAAATAAAAAATAGTTAAAATCACTTAAATTATAATAAACAAAAAGTTAAATAAAACTAAACTAGAAATTAATTAATATTATATAGCAACATAAAAAATAAACAGATAAATTATGAATTACACTAAAATTAAAAGCTAATATAAAATGTGAATAAAACTTAATTGAAAACGATAATAATTCTGAATCTGACAAACCTAGTTTTCCAAAATTACCATCTTTTTTTTAAAATGTGTGCTTCATGTGTGCTTGTGCAATCTTCTTGTTTTGATTGATATGCAATGACATTCAACCATTAGTAGTGGCTTAAAATGTTTGAATGCTAACGCCAATGTCCACGGAACAAAAACACATCCCTGAGCTTCAATGAGCAGTCAACCTTTCAAATGTATGGCAAATGTCATCTTTAATCTTGTTTCTCCAATTATTTTGTATCAACATCGAAAAATACAATTGGGCAAAGGATACGTAAAATACAAAACGTCCCCGATACTTTAACCACTAAAATCCTCGGAGACCGTCCACATTACTATAAACGTTCTTGCTCAATAAGCTGTATGGCAATGTAAAGGCTATGCAGAAGCACACAGGTGAGAGTCACAGTGAACAAGCAAGGTTCAACGTTGGTACAACAACACGACTATCACGATTTTCATTTGATCTTCTTCAAAGCAGCTATCTGTGGCTCCTAGGTGATCCGTCTCTGACTTTCTCCACTTTCCTCCTGGTTTCGCTGTATCTGTGAGAACGCCTGTTCTCTTTGTCCGCCCTCTCAGAGCCGTTCCTGAAGGAGTCCCTGGATTCAATCTCCTTGCGGCTCCTCTCCTGCGACTTCGACCTTTCCCTACTTCTCCGCAGAGGCTCCTTCTCCCTGCTTCTCCGTCTGTCTTTGTCCCTGCCCGCTTGGGAACCGGTTTTGTCGTTATCCTTGTTCCTGCGCAAATCCTGCGGCTTGTCTTCACAATCCTGGCCGTGTCTGTGATGTTGCTGGTCCTTGTGTCCTCTTGCACGCTCCTCGTCTCCTCTTGCACGCTCCTCGTCTCCTCGTTGTCGAGCAGGAGGCGACTCCTCTGCACGTCCCCTGCGGCGGGAATCTCTCTGGGGATTTTCGGATCTGCGGCGGTCTTCGTCGTTTTCGTCTTGCCGCTGATTCTCGAGCCTCTTGCTGGGTCGCTCCTCCAGAGGGGAACGCTGGTTAGTTGCCTTGCTGGAGCTCTTATCCTTTTTCTTGTTGTTCTTCTTCTTCTTCTTCTTCTTCTTGCTTGAGACCTTCTTGCGTCTTGAGTCAGAGTCTGTGGAGGAATATATAAATATTTTGTAAGCATTTTGAAAAAACCCTCTTAAAAGGTTGTTTGAATAAAGAAGGAAATAATTGCATGCCGCTCATGATTCATCATAGGTTTGCAATACCTCCCTAAACTATTTTCAAACCCATTTTTGTTTGACACAGTGATATATGTTACGCTGTTGTCTTGATCCTAAAGCACTAACACTGACCTGCTTCAAATTCGCCATGTTGAGCAAACTCTACTGACTAGCCCACAGCTGGCAAAACTGCATTACATATTTGGCCGAGCATGCATGAGCGCAGGGTACGTGTTTGTTGGAACAGCAAGTGACTATCATTCTTGAAATCCTATAAACGACGATGAACATCCATTAAACGGTCGCAGATGAGATGATAAAGGCCTGACATCACATATCTTCTAAAAATGTAACTTCATTAACAGCCTCATAAAACAAATGACTGCACTTGAATGGCTCACAGACTCCTGTCACAATCTGTTGTTCTCAAATCTAATTATAATCACAACGCCCAAACCAGAAGTGTTTATTTCCATGCAGACAGAGGGGGAAGTATTTATAACTTATCATCCATTAAGTTCATCATCCTCTGGTTATCCAGAACAACCCAATTATGTCTGGAAATCTGGACATATTTTCAGATCCTAAAAGAGGACACAGTGTATCTGAGAGAAGCTAAATGTATCAAAGAGAGCAGGTTCATCAGAAGTTTGAAAACCCTGCACAATGATCAAAACAGAAAACAAAGGCTACAAGTCTACAAATATGACCATTATCACAACTTTTCTAAATCTATCTGAGACTGTCTGATACCTGAAGAGCTGCTGCTGCTGGAGGAGTCACTGGACGAATCGCTACTGTCACTTTCAGAAGAAGAGTCCGAGGATGAGGAGGATTCTGAAGACGATGAGGAAGAAGAGGAAGAATCCGATGACTCCACATCCTGTGTCTGGGTCATGATCATCTTAGGAGCATTCTTCAGATGTTCTCTCAGCTCATCCCTGAGGAACGACAGAAGAAAAAAAATCATGAACGGTTTCATCCAAATTGATTTACAGTGTACTCAAGGTGTCAATTTTTATTAGCATGCACGTTTCATGGGAATAAAACTCATGACATTTGCGCAACCAGCTGAGCTCCGGAAACAAAGGTCAAACCAGAGAGTCCACAGAAACTTACGTGAGACCTCCGAGACCAATAGATGTGAAGAAATTAATGGCGAATCTCGTGTTCCTCGGATTGTCACGTGGGAACAGACCCTCAAAGAAAGGCTGCAACGTCCTGAGAAAGAAAACAAATTAAACGGTCCATTTGACTGTTCGGTAATAAACATTTAACTGCCATTTCCTCAGATGAAGTCCCGATCGGCACTTACATGTCCTTAAGTCTCTCGTTCAGTTTAGGCAAACCCAAATAAGCACAAAGCTCCTGGAACAAAATCTTCACAAAGATTCGACTGGAAGATGTTGTTGAGTCTTCACTCATTTTAACACATTCAAGAACCTGTGAAAAGACAAACCATTACACACAACGCCAAGCGATCTCAGTCTTACCCCATATACATTAACTTATTTAACATTAGCATCGGTAAACCAATAACGTGTCAGGACATATTGATGAGGTGCTTTCTGAAACATAATTACAGCTTGAACGAAACATTACGGCATTATGTTTAAATGCTGATGTGAGGGAAACGAGGAGAGATACGCACACTCCATGGAATGGAGTCCGTGTAGAGCAGATGAGCGAACAGTCGAGCGACATTGCGCAGTTTGTTGGTTTCGAGACGGTGGATGGTTTCGTACTGCTCCTGACAGATGGCCTCAAAGCTCTCCATGTAATCTTTCTTCAACATGCAAAACCTCTGCAGAAAAACCCAGTTGGTGAAAACACATGCTAACATTGTCGAAGACATGTTTACCACTTGAAATATCCAGAAATCTAAACCGAGAACAATGCTGCAATCCCATCACGTTGGAACTACTGGCTTGTGAAAGCAGTTTATGAAAAGTCTTTGTAATAATCTGGAAACTCGAGATATAAAAAAACAACTGCAGTTTTAAAGGTAATAACTATCCATATTTCTATTAGAGATCATTTCTATAAATAAGTTAAACATAGAATTTCTAAATGAAAGATCAATAAACCAAAGTCAGGCCATTTTGCGTTGTTGACTAAAATGCAATCTCTATCCTGCAATGACACTGATTTGTAAATGAAATAAACAGATTGTGAAACGGACTTACCCCAGCGAGAAGGCCGAAAAACTTCTCGTATGTTCTTTGCTGGGCACAACAGTCCAGGATCATGTTGCAGAGCTCTTTCTGTGGAGGAACAGACAAACGGGAATAAAAAAATCGTATAAACCGAGCATGGATGGCGCGCTGAACATAAAGAAAAGACGTGAAGATGATCCCAGCACATTTGACATAAGAAACTGTTCTCGGAACCCCTTTATGTTACTATTCGCTCAATACTCAATTTAAAACACTGTTTTGGTAAACCTCACATAGCGAAAACAAATGGATGAGGGACATAAAATGCTGTTGAGATGGCATTAGGGCGTGATGTGACCATTTTTGACTCTTTTCTAGAAGGTGCCTTCAGGCGGCGAGGCAAATGTGTCAGTTTTAATGGTAAAGCGTTCTGAAAGGTGTCCTGTCACACCAGCCTCTGGAATCAACTCCCTCTTCATATCCATTGCAAGATCTCATAACGGCTCGAACAGAAATCTTTGCGAAACAGAAAAGTGTGCATCATTGACTCATGAACTTCATCCACGATTGCCTCAATCCATCAGCACACAAGCGCTAAAAATCACGGTGGATGTTGAAAAAGATTTTGTTGAGCTTATGCCAGGTAAATCCCTTTGGGCCAAAGGGCTGGAATCCCCCAGCGTCACACAGACATGCACACAACCCCTACCATGAGGGAATAACATGCTTAAAAACACCATTCAGCCCTTCCTCCTTTGCACCTGTGGCTCACCTGATCTCCAGACGACAACGCAGTGAACATCCCAAACATTTCCGACTCCCGTCTCTGTTCTAACTGCATGGATACATCTAGATCTAAAGCTTGATAGATGACAGTGGATCTTCAGCCCTTTATTACTCCATCAGCCTATTGATTTCTTAACCTCATATCATCAACGAGGAGAAGGACAGACAAGCACATGATCAATTTACAAATTCAACTGGGATGGCAGTCTGGCACTGATCTAGAAATGTGCTGAAAACAGAATCGGCTGAAGACAGAAGCTGGGAAAGCTGGTAGATGGTAACAAAACTTTCAAGACACACCACAGCAATGACACGACTCTGATCCCTCATTTCACATTTTTCACATTCATGAATCATAAATTCCCTCCATCTCAAAAAAACATTACAGAGAGACAACATGTTCAAGGCAGTAATTTAACTCTTTGTTTTCTACACCTGCAGCTCATTTGAGCTCCAAAAGTCAAGATCTCAGGTGAAGTTGTGATTGATCCTCCTCAAAATAAACGATATCTGAAGAGATCTATGATAGGAAGAGAGTAAAAAAGAGCGTCCGTGATATGAAATCTGTTATCGCGCACAGCGAGACTGTTCTCACAGATGACTGACCATCTGCTCTGGAAAGATTGATGCAAAAAGATGACAAAACGACATGAGGCTTAGAGGGGAACAGGAAGAACAAGAAACATTAAAAGAGATTTAATCATTTTAATTAAACTTTGACAACCAGTCCATTTCATTTACTGCGGAGTAAACCGGGCAATGCCCTCAAATCAAACCGAAAGTAAAAAAATCACAGCCAGACGATCAATAACCACTTACTGCAGTATATCCACAACACAATAACACTTCAATATTGAGAGCAAAAAAGCATCTGCAATCAAATAACTTGAACAAAGCAAACTCTTATTGTTGCACAAGTATGAAGCAATAAAGAGCTGAAGATCGCAAACAGACAGACCTGACTGAGTCACTTGAACATGTCAGACACAGAATAAACTCGGTCAGACACAAAGCAGCTTAACAACTACAAAACAATAAGATAAAATAAATCTGAAAACAAAAACCGAACAACCAGACAAACAACACTAGAATTATGAAGACAAGGTCGACACAAAAATATAAAAAAAGACCATTCCAAATTTCCACTTCAAATAAGCATTTCTGGGTGTACTGTGGTCATTTCAGTTCAGTGTCTGTTGAATTTCAACAAAATCAAACCTCAGGAGAGACAAAGTCATCAAACAGCTATGTGAAAGACACATAAGCAGCATGACTCACAAGCCACATTAACACTCGAACACTAAAAATATAGCTTATCAGATAGAAAATTATTTTTGAAGTTTTCCTAAATACATGTAGAAATATGACTGTTGTTTTGCTCAAAAGAGAATATGAACTTATTTTCTTTGCAGTATTTGAGGTCTGAAAAATACAGAGCATCTCTCTTCTGTTATTTTGACCTGCTTTTTCATTGGCTGCATTCAATTACAAATAGAAACAATATTTTTATTTACAATTTGGGAGAAATATTGTTCACAGAATGAAAAAAAACATACCTACAGATAATAAATTCAGAAAACGGTTCTTTGGCCTATTGATTTTTCTGCGGCTGTATATATAAAATACCCAAACGTTGCGAAGACTGAAAACAAAAGACTTAAATTTGTACAATTGTTTGCAGCCATCCTATATGAACCCAGACCTATCCCTCTCTGCATTTTCTACACATTCAGAATCAATGTAAACAAATGTTTGTTGCTAAATGAATCATGGTTCGATTAATGCATCGCCCTGTCTCAGAATAAACACAGTCAAAGCGTGATTCAGCCTGATGCGTTCAATCCATACGTTTGGATTCCATGTGGCCGGGGCTGGTGGAGACAGAAATGCGAATATGTGAATAACAAACAGCCCATCTGTGAAGTTCCATGATTCATCCTGCATTTATAATGTGTTTTTTGCTCACAAGACCAATAATCGCACCATCAGCTCTGCTGCCAGACAGCGGCTTTTACACGTCCATCACCATCATGCTCACTAATTCTCACCAGGACCCCAAAAATGATTTTACAATCATCTCTTAAAGGGAAAATGCTGTTTGACTGGGACTCCTTGAACCAAATGGCTGGAAAAGAAGAGTCACATTTTTTGTTGGATGGGATCAGCGGTACTTTTACAATGTAAAATAAATATCAACAGAGCAAGTTTAACCGTCTATGATTTCAATGGATTGCTTCGGCCGTAGCTTTTAAGAATGTGTGAGAAAAAACAAACCTAAGGAGAGAATTAAACGATTGCTAGAAACTCTATAAAAATTGAGTAACACTGAGTCATCTGGGCTTAGTCACAACAAACATCATTTTAAGAAATCATAGCTGCGAGGGTTATTTCTTTTTGTATTTTCACTTCTTTTGTGTAAAATGGAAAATTCTTGGAAAGGTATACAGTTCCCCCCCAATGTTTTGTAAACAACAGAACAACCCACTGAACACAGTATTCTCCAGCTTACTAAACCCTCATTGTTACTCGCTTCTTATTCAATATGTTCTCTGACAAATGTTCTAGCATGCAAATAGAAAACTTTTAAGCGCTGTTGTAATCATTTTTTTCTGTTTCCCACCTTTTTGAAGAATGTAAACAAACTCCACCGCAAAATCCGCTCAGGATTTTAAGCAACATTCTGATCTTTTTATAATTATCTGTGTCCAAGTCAAGCTAATGACATCCTCTGGTGGGATTTTTCATCAACGGAGCGCTAATGACAGAAAATGTCATCGCAAACATTTGACCTGGAGCTACAGCTGATATGACAGTTGTCTAGTTTCCATCTACAAGTCTCCCACACTTTCTGACCATTAAACTTCCATGAAATCCCAGTCATTTATAATAACTAGAAAGAGTCAATCTAACAAATCATTAAGATCCATCTGTGAATCCATTAACTGCTTTGAAATCAGGGTCCTTTTAAAATTGACCATACACATAAATAACACCAAGCCAAACAAATATTATAAAGCAGAGCACAGCTAGAAAAAGGGTTTTTAACTATGTTACTTTCCATCACACTTCCCAGCCTAGAAAACTGCTTTCAAATTCTTCCAGGTTTCCATATGGGAACCCAGCCAAATAAATGGGTAGAAACAGCAGTCACTAAAGACTGCTCAAGGACAGTTTATTCTGGTGTGAATGCTCGAGAGGGTCAACACAGTACGTTTCAAGTACGCAACAAAAACACTGCATACTGTACTCTCATTTCAACTTAATGACATAGTCCATCATTCACACAAAAGAAACGAGGCTGACATGAAATCAAGCCTACATCAAATCTGTTATGTTATACAGAAATGCAATGTAGACGCCCATAAAAAGCACTCTAATTGGTCAACCCAAATTCCAGATTACAAGTTTCAAATATCAAGTTCCAATAATAACTTATTTATAAAACAGTGATGTTAAGGAAACCAGAGTAGTTCTGGTGTGGTTTGAGAGATCAGGCGCTGTTCCCGTGTAGTCTCAGGTGTGTGTATGAGATGACGCAGAGGGCTGTGGTAGGTCTGGATATGGGCCAGTATCTGGCAGATCTGAGTACAGCTCACTGCTGTCAAACTGGCAAACATGAACACTTCCTTGCAATGAGGTCATCATTGATTCATCTATTTATGGCCTGATTTTCTTGCTTATATCCAACAAATCAAACATTATCGGATGCAAAAAAAATATCACTGCATGCATTAATGGCTCTTATCGTTGCTTTAAGGACATAATGTATGTTTATATGCTTGTAGGGCACGAGAAGAAGCAAATCCGTCCCCCTCCTATGCTTGTGCACAGGACCAGAGGAATGTAATGAAGACATTTGTAAGATGCTACCCAGTTACACAACCTCCCTCAGGCCTGCAAGAACAAAGCTTTCATCTGATTCACCTCACTGACTCTTTTCTCAAATGACCAAAAGCAGAGGTGCGGTTAAGGGTCTTTCTATTTAGGGCTGGTTCGTCTTTGTTACGCTGTATTTTGTTGACGTTAAATAAAAGCCCCGGGGACAACATACACGCTTATCAGCAGATTGTATGATCCAACTCAGTCCATTTGAGGAATAGGCTCATTCTGGGAATCTTATCTCTTTTAATACGGTCAAACAAACTGATTCAAAGATTGAAAGGTGAATAACAAGGTTTTTGTAAAACCGCATATGATGTTAAATATGCAAAAATGTATGATGATTAAAACTGCGTTTCAAAATTTTTGTCAATGCCTAGCCCTATTCCAAAGCAAATGCATTTGCAGTTTGGCGACAGAGTTCATATGGCGAGAAATACAGAATTTTCTGCACCATCAAAGTGAGAAAAGCTGCCACGGCACAAAATCGCGGCTTGACTGGAGAAACAGCGTGGTGAGGATCACAAGCAGGCCATTTCAGGAGAAAAGCATTTGATCAGTTAAAACAGGATGGAACACCCAGTTGCCATTAGCCAAAACAGCCACTTTTCTCCTCTGTGAAACTGCAAAACAACGATATTAAGATGACAAATGCTTCCCAAGTGACCACAATAGCACAAATTACCTCTGAATCCGAAAACAAATATTTAGATGAAGTTAAAAGCTTTTGATAAACAGCTGTGCGCAAAGACACGGAAACCAAGACAGACCGGCAGGGCTTCAGAAACAATGATGTTTATTTACGTACCGTTTGGCTCTCGGGGAAATCCATTTTTATTAACTTGTGGGCGCATTCTTCGAAGTCCAAGCTGTGGAAAAACAAAACAAAGAAATTGTTAAGTTTTACATGATTAAAAGAAGAATGTAAGGGAAGTAATGCATACAGTACACTCAGAGTCTATGACATCCATTCCATAAATTTGAATATTTCATACGCATGTCAAACGGCACCACATAATAAATGAAGCGTAATGCATGTAAAATAGCAGAATGCATCAAAATTGAGTAGAACACCCATCACCGCATTAAAGGACATCATCAGTTGAAGGTTAACCTCATGTTCAGAATAATAACAGTGTGCTCAAACCCAGAGAAGAAACAAAACTCAAATGAATGTCTGTCTAAAGAGAGAAAGTTTTTAGCTTAAACAGGTTGATCCTGCTGCCTGTCCCGGGATAGTGGATTAAGTTTTTCAGTGCTTTATTTTTTAGATTAAAGAATGGGTATCATGCCATATCAAGCATTCTGAATTCTTTAAATTGTTGAACGTGCTGGCTTCTCATGCTTAACATGGGCAACTTGTTAAAAACGAGTTGGACGTGTGACATAGTATTTTTGTACTTGATACACTCCCCCGGCTTGTTTCAGAAGGCTTTTTATAATTCTGGATCGCTCTGTCGTCAAATAGATCCTATTCCTTTTATTGGCCACTCTCCCGGTAAAAGCACAGCCAGGCAGAAGAAAAAGCCCGCCGACGAGCGACAACCGCTTACCATCAAGATTATCTGTGCCGCGTCAAGATGGGCAGTTCTGCAGCACGGTACTCTTGCGGTACTGAAGTTTAGGTGTGTCTGTTTGTTCATGGCATTTCAGTGATGAATGTTATATAAACAGTGGATGTAACGCTGGATTTGGAGATTGTTTGAAACTGATAAATGGCACAGTCCCAGTGCTGAAAGATGCCGGACATGAATTGTATGCAAGTCAAACTGAGTCATACGTCTGTGTTTTGTTGGCAATCGGTGTGTACGTGCATAACACGAATGGAAGATGTGATGATGTGTTGCTCTCTCGTGCTGTAGTTCCCTCCCACTCTCCCCACCAGTCCCACCTTTAGCCGCTTGTGTTTTTCCGGAAATAATCATACAGCTCTATTTCTCTTTTATAAATGTAATCAAATTAATTACTCTTCAAAGATACGCGATCTTTAAGATTTAAAATGGCTTTCAAACAAAATATGTACACTGTTTTTTCGTGGTCTTACTGAATCGACAACGGCGTAGCAAACATGATGCATTTCAGTATAGTTTTCAGTCTGAATTAAGTAACAAGGTGCCATTAAATAAGACAAAACCGATAAATAGATAACTTTATGTACACTTCTATTTTATTGTGTTGGTAGTATGCAACCATGGCATACTAAAAACAAAAACTTAGTATGGTAGGACAGTAAAACTATTGCCGAGGTCATGTGGTTCACATGTCTTTTTGAAATATCTGCGAGCATTCTGCATCTATTGGTTAGTTTCACAAACTGCTGACAAACACAACCTCTGAGTCTCCTCTCTGCCCTGCACGGATACCAGACTCAGCTAAATGCTTCAGCTCACAGTCTGGACGACTGGTTGAAGTCTAGATTTTATTCACCTCAAATCTGAAATTTTTATAAATAAACACTGCTCAACAACTGGAATGTCTTGATTTTCAAAGTGCAGTGCCAACCAAAAGAAGGCAGAGGTGACACTACAGGTTAAACAGTGCGACACAGCCTGTTTTTTACTTCTGCGTTGGACCTACGCAAAAGTGACTGATAACTTGCGCTATCAATGCTAAATGTTTCTTAGAACGTGTACACAACAAACCACTTCTTCTTCGGCTCTTGTCTTGGTTACACAAGCAACATGCCAGTCGACGCAGCCACCAACACACATAAAAACGAAAACTGGCGCGTAGCCTACTGCGTAGGTCCAACGCAGAAGTTTAAAACACGCTCAGACCTCGATATCAACTCCATATAATGTAATTTACCCCAATCCTTATACACAAAGACCTTACATGATGAAGCACTACATTTTTATTACCTTAGAATGAGCATTTTATATCTACCTATGCCGCAGGTCTAAAGTAGCTATAATCGGACAAACTACTCTACAGCGCGGCAGAGAAGAAAACTTGTCAACAACATCTTAGTTTTGTGTTAGCCACCTTGGTGCTTCAAAAGCAAGTGGTAGAGTGAGCCATTGGTTGCAATTCTCCATCTCACCACTAGAATTCTGCTCAATTTCATACACTGGACATTAGGGCTGCACGATTTGAAGAAAAAATCGAATTGTGAATTTTCTGACCAAAATTGCGATTTGCGATTTAATATGCAATTTGACTACTATTTAAAAAAAAAAGAGCTAGGTTTGTTGTGTTGGTTTTAACAGCATGCATCAAAGAAAGACCAAGCAAAATCACAAACTATTGTAACATCATCCCACTGTTTATTTAAAACCACTTACACTGTGGCCATTTTTTTAAATAAAGTTGTCATGCAAAAATGTCATGAAAAATTAAGAGAATAACAGCAGTATCTTAAATAGTTCAATTAACAAGTATAAACAAAACCTTAAACGTTTAAGATCCCAAACACACTATAAACAATTACAGTTATGTATGGCGTCTCTTATTTTGCCATACCTTTGTGAAAATTTGTTGTTTGGGTGTACTTATTACAAACGCGTGAGCAATTGAAGTTTGCTTGGATGTCAGTTGTGCGGTTGTTGCGACGAAGTGGGTTTATCTGTGGACTTTTTGGCCTTGCATTCATCATAGAATAGTCTTTGATACCTCTGCAGATGTTGATAGAGATTGGTTGTGTTGCCTCTCGAGGTCGACACAGACTTTCAAAACATAAGCGTTGCTTTTTCATTTAGGTACCAAGTCATCTGCTGCTGCAGGACTCTGCGCTTCAGCAGACATGACGTTACTTTGTTGCGAATTTGAACTGCTGCTCCCGGCGCGCTCATCTTTAACAAATGATGTTCTTTGCTTATTCAAAAGCATGTACAGAAGAGATGCGCGGACAAGCTAAAATGTCACCGGCATCCGCTGCTTCAAATAAATTATCCACCCGCCCGCACATATAATTTTCTCCGATATATATATATTCTCCCTTTTTAAATTTCTCTCGGATCTGTTTTGCCTCCAAGAAATCGACCATCCTCTACCGCCGCCACGCACACATTTCTTTTAAATTACTGCAAATTAGCGCCTGATTAAAAATGCATTTAAAACATATTCGTATTTTTTGAGAAATTGTGTTAATATTGTATATGATATCATCCACCCGCGACCCACCCGCCATTAATCTTAATGTATTTTTTTTATTACCCGACCCGCGGATCATCCGCAGTGCCCGCGGATTTAACTGTCATCCGCGCATCACCAAATTGTTAAAATGCTGCCTTTTGGTTTAACGTAAAATTGCAGAAGCAAACTGTCAAATAATACGTAGCTGCATTTTTATCATATTTAAAGCCCTTTTAATCGAAATAATCGCAGCATTTGCGATTTGAACATCGCACTCGTTCAAATTGCGATTTCGGTTTAAAAACAATTAATCGTGCAGGCCTACTGGACATACACCTTTTAGAGTATATCAGCATTTGAAACTTACGTCTCCCACTTCTGTAAATATGTATAAACAATTTTAATGACAACATTCTCCAATTCTTCATACACTGAAGCTTTAAAAAATATTATAAATTCTAACAATATGTACGACTGAAAAAAAACTGCTATATTACTACTATTGTGAGTCTTTGTGCCCACGCTTGAATTACCCTTGTGTTACTTTATCAGATCATTGATCTTTTCCCATAATTTTCTGTCCTCGGTCTACATAAACACAACAAACGACACAAAACTCTTAATGTGAATTATTGGGTCTTGTGCCAGGACACTCCGTTTCAACAGACAGACATCTCTTTTTTCCTCGACCATACACCACGCCTCAGGGGAGGTGATCTGTGGTGTAAATCAACATCTGGCCTTAAAGGCAGTTAGTAAAAAGCAAGAACCTTTGTGCTGCTTCTCCCTCTATGCTGTCCTCTTTCTGTACTCTGAGACAGTTGAGCAGACTGAGCAGCTCCTAACCGAGTCCGTTTTAAAAGATGAATCCAGCTTCCAGCGGGCAAGTTTAAAGACATTAAACCAGTCGACTCCCAGCTGGTGGGAAATTTAAAGGCTTGTTATACAGGCTGAAAATCTGAATGAACTGATCGCATGCCCAATGTTGCATTACAGTGTAGCTATAATCACTCGCGGGGCACGGAAACTGGTTAAATAAGGTTGGCGTGCATGCAAGGCTCAGTTTCTACCATTCAACAACATTCTCTCGATACAGTAACAGCCTGGGCTCCATGTTCAGTATGCGAGTGCTCAGGAGCCCCGAGGCGATGAAAGATTTTGCACTTTCTACTGTTCATTGTGAAGGAAACCTTTTAAAAGCTTCAGGTCAATGGAGGTGGAACAGAAGCGCAAATAAAGCACTCTGAGGCTGCCTGCGAGGGCAGAACGGTAAACACAACTCTCGCCTGATGGGACCTGCTGGGACGTTCTTACAATGCAGTACATTTCCATGTTGCTATCATATACATCCTAACATAAAGGATATCAAAATCTTAACTCATTGTTTGACTGAACTGTTGTTTGGTGTTTTAAAAATATTCTCTATGTCAAAGAATATTTCATTTACGTCTTCTAAGAGCAGTTTCTGATCCATGACAGCATCCCACCCCTTGGTGTCTAAATTAAATTGAAAACATCTAATAAGAAAGAATCCAATCCGTGCACACAGCAACCCCAGGGAGGCTTCAACCAAAATAAATAACTTGAAAGGAGCTTGTTTTAAGATTTAAACAAACCACAAAGCCTTGTGGGGTCTCATCCATGCTCATGGGATTTCAATCTAGGGTTGTTTTTCAATTCCGGCCAAAATTAACCTTAACAGACTATTTCTGGCGACTTTTAGAACACAATTTTCAATCTGCTGATGGAAGTACAGAGACGTCATCATCCTAGAATCACATGACACACACTCACCTTGACTGGATGGCGAGGTAAACTGTTCGGCGGAAGGCGACCAGGTTCACCTCTGTCTTGTCGAAAATGGTGACTTTCTCTGGGTCTAAATGAAGAAAAGAAAAACGTTACAATAAATGGGACAGCAAGCCAACCACAATCACATGCCTTTTTTTGTCATATGATATGTCTCCCTCCAGAGGTCAATAGCACTTGTTCTTGGTGGAGTTATTTTTACACTTCACGGGACGCTGGTGAAGGTGGTTTCTCAGCAGAAGCAACTAACACAGCTAAGCCTCGTCTGGTCGCGGGACAAAACTAACGAAAAGACACACGGCAGGCGGCTCGTAGTCACTTGAATTTTCACATTACAATCAACAGAAATTCTAAGAAATGTAAAATCTACCAATAGCAGGGTCTGACAATGTGCCAGAGGCTTTATCTACATGGTGCTAATTTAACATCCTCTGTTCAAAAAAAAAAAACACTAACAATAAATTTAACCATATTATAATATACATTTACTAGTTTTTAAACTTCATGGTTTCACAATAATTTTGTTAAATGTGTTATATTATCCCAGAAAAAAAACTGCTTTTGAGATAATAGCATGGAGTGTGTAATGTTACCGTGTTTGAAATTAAGCAGTCTGCCAAGTTGTAAATCCGAAGGTGAATGAATAAAAAGTTTGGCTTGGAAAAATGGGATTCGACTATGAATCACACTAACGAGTCATCGAACCGCTGCAGATTTATGTCACTTCATATAGTCCCCGCCTACGTTTAGCTAGGACTGCCCGCAAAAACCTCACTCTTCTCCCCCAAACACTGTAGATCGTGAGCCTCATTTGTGGTAAACCAATCACAGCAGACTGACCATTTGACCAATCACATTAGATTAGGCTGGCGGAAAGGAGAGGATTATACAGATGAATCAACGAACTAATCATTTGAGAGTTAGTCAAGAAGTAAGGTAAGAATAACTGCCTATTATTATAAAATAATCGTGTTTTTACACCTTCTTTGAACATAAAATTGTTGTTGGATACTACATGAACCAAAGTAGGACCTTAAAAATCCATAGTTATGTACTCTTTCACAATACTGGAACCGACAGCAACAGTTTAACCCATTTTAACCTATTTCACAAATATAAAAGAGATTCACAGTAAAAAAAGATGAGGGGGAAATAGCCACATAATGCCCAAAACATGTATATGAATGCAAACACTTAAATGTTAAAAGACACGCAATGCTTAATTTTATGAACACTTGCATTAAGAAATATTATATCAGATTGACAGTTTAGAATTCAACAAGGATCTTGTGGAGACATATTTAACCACCTTAATAACATCCACATTTAACACAGCATGCAATTCAGGTAAATTCTATCCACCCCTTGTGTAACCATCACAGAAACGATAACAAGACGCTTGTTAAGTACGAACAACAGCATCAAGCACCTGCATACTTCTGCAGAGAAAAACTAAACGACTGTTTTTTTGCACAAAAAACCTGAGTGGACCTAAAATAATAAAACGCTAAATAGGCATAAGATATGATCCCTTAAACAACTGGAACACAGAACAGTCTGGAACAGGTGGTCTCCTGATACTCGTTGTGTTTCATGCCGATTCTTCGCAGCTCGGGGAACCGGGGGACCGCATGAGCAGATTATCTAGGAGAACTAATGCAAATCCTTTTCCTCAAAAACCCACACTCAAACAGCACCTCACACGCAAGAACGAGGTGCATCAGGTAGAAGATAACAGCACATTACTCATTTATGTGATAACTTTGAATGATGTTTTCCATTTGTCTCTAATTGTCAAGTATGCTGAATGCATAAATACCTTCACCAGCCGCCGCCTCTTCATCTTCCTCATCATCATCATCATCACCGCTGCCGTCGGCCTCATCGCCAGAGTCGCTGCTTCCCTCGTCGAGGATTTCTGAGCCACGAAAGGATCACAAATCAGTTTTTTGATCACATTTACTTGCATGCATTTGGCTTTGAAACTTACAAAACTTTTAAGCTTTACATTTTATATTGATTATGTGCGAATCTGACATCTGACCCATATGTAGACTCATAAAAGGGGCGAATTTCATTACAGCGGTGAACCTCGGCGGTCCAAAAGTCCATATTAATTCAAATTTCACACTTCTTATGGTTCATTACAATTTGAGTTTAGGAAAAAGTGACAACCGTAACACATAACACACTACTCATTGCCGAGGTCTCCCATTGGTACATGAGGTCACCTCTCTATTCAGTCACTTTATCCAGTGCTGAATAATTCCATTAGATTTGCTTCTCAAACAGTAAGTTGTGTAATCATCTCCTATCTAAAAACAAGCTTCTGCAATTGTCACATTTAAGGGCCGCAATTTAAGCTCCATATGGCCATCTTCAGTCCGTGTACAATTAACATATAATTAAAATACAAATGTGCTAGCAGAGATGCATATCATTATTAGATGGCGATGATGAGAACTGGTGACTCATACAGCAAACGATTCATTAACTCACCCCGTTTAATTGTCTTGTACTTCTCTTCGTTCTCCAGAAAGTTGGGATCCAATTTGAAGACATCTGCAAAAAGAACATTGTTGATGTAAAGCCGACCGTTCGTTTGCAATTACAATTTCTGCAGCAATTAAGTCAATGCCAATGAGATGTATTCAGAGGCAATTACCCCTAAAGAAGAACTTGCTGTGTATTTGTCGGAATGCATAAATGAGCTTAATGGCTGCTCATGCTCCCTAAAGGCCCGCTTGGATGAATTTTCAATAAGTGCGTATCAAAAGCCTCAAAAAAGATGTTTATCCATAAATGACATAAACATTATAGACAGAAGCTAAATATTCATACTTCAAGCCTCAATTACACAAACAGAGTTGGGATTGCAGTCTCCGCTTTGAGAGGATGGAGTTATGGCTTTCCTCTTGGGTGGCTTTACAGAAAAATATGTCATCCATTATGCTGGTATCAGGGTAATTATCTGCTGAACATGTGAAATCGAGGGCTGACGGGTCAGGTGTGTAAGGTAGACAAACTTGCTCAGTCAGCACCTCGGCAGGAATGGTGAAAACAAGAGCCACCTACCAAACTTTGTGCTGGATAACAGGTAAAATGATAATCTTGATTAATAAACATGTCCGTTTAAAACTTTTTTCATTCACATATTTACTGCACTTTACTAAAAACTCATCCATTATCATTTCTGACCTTATCACGATGTTGTTTTGTGCTTGCTATTAGCAAATCTTTATTGCAACAATTATGACAAATTAACCATGGAAGGCAAAATGCTCTATCAAGATTAAAATACGATTAATCGTGCAGCACTATGCTCCATTATTAGGGATGAAACGATTCACTCAGCTAAAAATGTGAATTGTTTTTTCAAATGAGTTGAGACATATTAGAAATGAACAAGTGCCCTATTATTATTTTTCAAATGGAGCTCAATTCTTTGTAAAATTACAATATATTTTATGTCAAAAACGAAACTAAAAACTAAATGTAAAACAAACTCAAAAATTAAATAAAAAAAGAATAATACATATGTCTCTTTAATATAAACAAACTTAGACTTTGTGCTTTCCCTTTGTGCATTTTTCTAAGAAATATCAGCATATCCACTTTTTCCAAGTCTTCAGTAAAAACAGCGCCCCCTGCTGTTCAAAACATTTAACACGATTTATTTAACATCTCAACCGACTGAAAGGTACAATTTAGGGATGCACCGAAAGGAAAATTCTTGGCCGAAACCGAAAACCGAAAAAGAGGAAATGAAGGCCGAAAACCGAAACAAATTATGCCAATTATTAGTACCCTAGCATTTATGGCTACGACTGTGTACTAACTTGACTAAAATCAAGGCATTGCAATTGCATAAATATTAAAGTTTCGAAGAATAAATCAATTACAAATTATGCAATTATTTATTTAGCACATTGCAACAATGCACAGTATACAATAAAATTCAACTAAAATGTTTAACTTGACCCCACTCATGTGAATATTAAATAATAATGTACAGGCCTGCTGAAAAGTTGTACAATTAAATGTTCTCTCATGAAAACAAAGTGATCGAATTTAACGCAGTTAACATTTTACTGGTTTTACCAGTTCACTTTGTTTTAAATGTCCATATGGCAAAAATTACTTGTCAATGATTAACTAACAATCTGGCTACACTTTTTTACTATTCTGTCATTTTGACTGACCGGCTCGTAAAAATCCGTCATAATCTATTATTACCCTTCACTATGGTGCAAGGCGGCGTTATTTGGTAATAAGTATATTCGGATGTCATCACGCTGTACTTGCGTCCCGGAACTCGTTGTATTTTAATACAACCGAATGCCCAATAAAGCCGTTGTTATTTATTTTCATTAATATATTTAATCTTTTAATGTTTATTTTCATATGTGATTGGATCTGGGAAAACCCAACACATGGTGCAAATTTATATATTTTGTATGTAACTAAAGTGATGTCTGAGGTCGTCTGAAGCGCTATGATGTTCAGCAACAGAATTTGGAGAAAAACGTGTTTAAAGTTCAGTTATGAAAATAAAAGCACAACAGTCCAGTATCACATGTAAAAAAACCTTTACAGTGGTAAGAGACTTACTCTTATAACAATTTAGTTAAAAAAAACATTAATATAAATGAAACGAAATATAATAATTAAACGAAAGTAAGGAAAATTGTGCAGCGCACATTTAAAGAACGAGAGCTCTGCCGTTATCACTACATAGGAAACATTACGGACATCAACTAATAAGCAGTGACGTTTTACGTTGTTTATCATGTGAATAGTGTCTGGACTTTTGATCATCACTTGTATGTTTTGCGATCACGGTCCGGCTCGCGTGAGCAGTGGAGCGGACATAACTCCTGGTGCTGTAGACGGGGAGCTCTGTCAACTCACGAAAACATGGTATAAAAAAATTTTGCATACCATAGTTTCCACAGGACTGGCGGGAAATCTGCATTAATACTTTTTCATTCTTCATGTTATGTGGTTTACTTTGATAGGTGAACTGTCTTTCCCGCGTCCCAGCGTGACATCCGATGGGTTTTCCCAAATCGCGTCACATGTCTAGTCAGTACAAATGTCAACGACACGAAGGTCGCTTCGCGAGCATATCACGCTGAAGGGAAACGGGGGTTTGCAAATTGCCCTCATTGTAATCTGCCAGAATGACGGGCGGCCAACAGATTTTTCTGTCACTGGTAAAATAATCTTTTAGTGACAAAGAATTGGTCGCATTCTAGAGCCTTGAGGGTGTATGCAACTTAGGAGACGCTTTAGTGCTGCAATTAAAGGAATAACGTCCGCTACAGATGCATCAAAGGATCGGTATCTGTTTGTGTCATCACAACATTTCGGCCTTATTGTTTCGGTGATAAAAGTCTTTCGGCCGAAAACCGAAAATGCACGTTTGGGCCATTTTCGGCCGAAAATTTTCAGTGGCTGAATATTCGGTGCATCCCTAGTACAGTTTGTAGAAATAGAGGGCGCACGATCAAAACAACAACGAGCAAAACAACAACAATCATAACAACAACAATCGTGTTGCTTGGTGACGCTATGTAGAAGCGTGGAATGATGCGGGGATATGTTGTCTTCAACTCCAACGCTGATGGTACCGCAGATACATCAATCAGATGGGAACGAGAAATCATAATAGCGGAAGAGGTAAAGTAAAAAAGTTTTATAAATGTTGCGTTTGATTAAATTGTTTTATTTCATTATAATGGATTACACACTAGTAATGTAAGCTTTAAAACTAAATTGTTAGTCATAGATGTTAAAGTAATTGTAAAAT
This sequence comes from Triplophysa tibetana, assembly GCA_008369825.1. Classification (NCBI taxonomy): domain Eukaryota; kingdom Metazoa; phylum Chordata; class Actinopteri; order Cypriniformes; family Nemacheilidae; genus Triplophysa; species Triplophysa tibetana. The sequence continues at coordinate 4,309,133 of CM017902.1, read as the reverse complement.
TCTGCCATGTCAAGTGCATTAAACTTCATAAATACATGTGGCTGATCTTACTCAAGATGTCTTCTTGGTTGTACTCGTCTTCCAGAGGGAGCATGTGTGTGAACTGGTCCTCTTCCTCCACCAGGTCGAGTCCTTCTGGAATGATGGGGTGGTCCTTAAACCCATCCTTCCTGATGGCAAACATGACCTCAATCATGTACTGCACACGTTTGTCGATTTCCGACTCATGCAAGACGTTCCTCAGACGTTCAAAGATGGCTATAAAAAAAGAGCAGACGTCATTGAAACTGCTCCTGCAACATCAATCACAGAACTCAAGGAATGATAGTTAGGAATATACCATTGATGCCACGGGGGGAGACCTCCGTCAGTTTAAGACCACAATCTTTTAGAAAGCTAATGGCCACCTCTACGCTGTCATCAGTTGGTCTTTCCAACAGCAGGGTCAACATCTCCAGACACAGGACTTCATGAGCCTTTGGGCCAAAGAGAAAAAAAAACGTCACGTCAGCCAAACATCTCTAATCTTTTATAATGTTCACCCAAAAGTGCTGATAAAAATGTGCAAGTCACACTTTAAACAGAAGAACATACCACATTCTGGTTGATGAGGTGACCTACAAACTTGGATGCTGTGAGACATTGTTGCTGAAAAAAAGGAAGAAAAACAAATAAGAAAATGACTCAAAAAGAAACAGCACTAGAACGTAATGTCCCAGTCTTACTTTATCGTTCCTTCTGTAACCTTTCCGGAAATTGAGAATGAGCCTCTTGAGGATGAGTTCCCCAATCTGAGGAAACTTGGAGTTAATGATGGCCACCACAGCAGCGTACACATGGGTGAAGATGGGAGAGGCGGCCTGGGCCTGAAGCATAGATCTGGCCAGAAGACCCCTGAGAAGCCACAACCATCATTGTTAAGACAAGACATAAGAAGAGATGAGTAAAGCGCTACTGCTGGGCGTCTTTACCTAGCCCTCACTATGTTCTCCTGCAGAAGCTCTTGAATGATGTGGCCGATGTTGGAAACGTTGACTTTGTTGATCAGACCATTGATGGACTTCTTCAGGGCTTCCCAGCTCATTCTTTGATACTGTAAACTGTAGATTAAAAACAAAAATGTTGTTGAATTTAGACTTCTTTTTACCTCCCATATACCATTTTAAAGTTCAAAGCTCCCTGTTCCTTCAGCCTGAAAAATGCTGATGGCGAGCAAGAGAATTGATATTTTCCCCACCTAATTCCATGCCCTTAGTTGCTCTTGAGAGTAATCTCTGATGTATTGTCTCTCTATCTCCAATCATCCAGTGTCTGGCCTGATGCGCACGACACGACTGCACTTCTCATGCTATAGATATCTCTCCCGTCCCTGAGGGATGCCTCTATATTTCCTGGCTGCGGACCTCCATTCCTCGGCATGAGGAATTGAATCGATTCTCTACTGAATCCATATGAATGCATTTCCCGCCACATATAAATCACAATCTATTCTTATCGTGACGTCCAGCGGGGCTTCAAAATCAATAAAGTTGAAGAAGGATCACCACTGTCACACGCCGATCAGTCGTCATTACAACACTTCATCTTTTAGTACAGTAATCTCGGATATAAATTGTCAAATTAACACTTTGGTATAGTGACCTCAACTAAACTAAGCATACCACACTTTGGAGAAGAATTTTGTACAAAACATAACCAAATCTGTAAAAACCTGCTTTAAATGAGTAGTGCATCTTCACTCCAGGCCCCTGACCATTAAAAAGTTTCTTCTTTTCGGGAAAGACCAAAGTCTTTCAATTGTAAAAAAGGGCACAAAATCTATCAGCATGACTTCATGAGAAATGTTTGTTTAGGGTCACCACCCTCTCAGTATGATTCACTTCTCTAACTGTGAAACCAACCTGCTCTTGTCAGTGATCTGAGCCTGCATCATGCGCAGTTTGGCCGGTGGGATGTAGGCCCCACCGGTGCGGGTGAGGATGGTGTCCAGATTCTCCTTCCGCTTCTTCACCGGAGGCTCCTCTGTGGGAGGGTTATCACTTTTGCTTGGTGAAGTCGACCTTTCCCTCCTCCTGTGTTCCCAATCCCTCTCTCTGCTGGAGCGCCGTTCGTAACGATCTCGGCCTCCGTAGCGATCTCTGTCTCGCTCGTGCTCCCTGGACCTGATACAACAATTACAGGAGAGCTAAGATATATCAGAACTGTTTCGTGCCATATTTTACATCAAATCTATAAAGGACACGTATCTCTTACCTACGACCTCTTCCATAGCGATCTTGAGGAGAGCGAGATCTGGAGCGGGATCTAGAGCGAGATCTGGAGCGAGATCTTGACCTCTGAGTTTTATCCCTTCAACGGACACCATTTGTGAAGTTTTAAAGATGCTTCAGAACTCTGGAATAATTTTGTGAAGCTCCTATAGAATCATGAAAGACTTACTTGTCCGGTGAGGAGCTTCTTTGTCTGTTTTTGCTCTCATCATCAGATGCACGCTGAAACACAATTATGTTAGCAATGCACAAACGCAGAAATAAATTTGTACACACAGAAGAAAAAACCTTTAAATCGGACTATTTCCCCAAGTGCAAGCGTGCATAGTGCACAACTTTCCCACCACTGTTTGCTGATCTGGACAGCATTTGATTTGAATTGATGAATATCTACACATGAAAAAGAGTTTTGCACCTCACCCTGATATGTATGACACTGCTCTTGATCCTGTGAATTACACCATCATCGCTGTCATCTTCACTACTGTCCGAGTTGCTGGACCCTTGCCTGTGGCTGGCCCTGGAGGATACCCTCGCTGGGGGGCTGCCAGCTTTTGGACTCCCCTCTCTGGATCCAGATCCCTCACGTTGGGCCGATCCAGGACGACCCTCGTGCTGGCCCTCTGGAAAACAGAACATGAAGAACACAGGATTTGCACAAAGCTGACATTATTAACAAAACTAGTCATGAAATAATGAACGACAGGAACAAGAGAGAGAGAACATTTACTTCTGTGGAGAATAAAGTTTACAGAAGCGCAGGGTTTTTCCTGCATAGAGAAATTGGAGGCGGCCGGCTCAGTCAAATTTCGTGTCACCTATGACTCTCGGCAATATTATGTCGAGTCACACTGTCCTCACAAAAAACTTTTATTTAGAAACATATTGTTTGGCTTCGGAAGACATTCATTAACCTCCTTAAGTCATATGAATTAGTTTTGGAGTTTCAAAAACATCTGGGTGAACTATTTCTTTCAAGTCATTTGTATTACATGCTTGTGAGATGTGAACAAAATGGATTTAGTACGACAGACCCGTTTTGCAGAAAACAGCTTCCCATCACGCAGAAAAAAAAGTTAGGAAATTTTCATCAAAAAACTGCCAACACCACCTCAGAGGGGCATTAAGAACCAATATTCAACTTTATGTCAATATGATGTTGGACTGGAAAGCACACTAGTGTATAACTGTGCTTAATGTGCCAAATTATACCACAACGACACACAGATCGACCACTTGACATAGTACTATGCTATTAGGTGAATTGTGTCCTTGGGTTTTGCAGGGCGAATCAGAAGAAATAGCCTTGTCTATGTGGACAAATATCTCCGTGCACGTGTCAGGACTCGCAGGCAGATATCTGATTTGCAACAGCTCAGCAGAAAAGATTATTGAAAGCATTTACCGGACGATAAAACAGACTATGGAGGTTACTGAAGTGAGACTGTTGTTGATGAGCTTCAGAGATCAGGGAGGAATAGATCAGATAAACAGGTAGAAATGGTGTGTCTGCATTGCTGAACTGATGCCATAGATACACACACCTGAGATGCATAGACTCACTAAAGTTCTGCAAGATTCAAGAGACACATGAGCCAAATATTAGCACTAATATAGCAGAACATCAGGACATTTTCAACATCAGCCTCATATTACAAGCAAATTTGATAGTGTAGCATAGGGGTGGGTGGAATGACGGAATATTCCGTTACTGCGGGATAAAATGTCAACCGTAGGAGATTTTTCTATTCCATGTTTCCCGCGGTATGTAAATAAGTAGGCGTGGTTAACCCAGCACTCTGCAACTTCAGAGGAGCCAAGTTGAAACTAGCGTTGCAATGCGCTATGATGCTCGCCGAGTGGGCGCTTTGACGTGACATGCCGCTTTCCCCCGTTTTGGGAGATGCGTGTGAAGTCAGGAGAGACTAGCAGTGCAAAGACAAGCACCAGAATAAATAAACCTAAAGACAGAGAGTCGCAACACACTAGAACTGCTCATGTAAGAGTAGAGACCTCAAGAACACAAGTTTATAACACCAGTCATATACTGTACTCTCATTGTATGTACATATATTCATACTTCATTGTTATACATGTTGTCTATCTTCCTACTGTATACATATGAAATAGCCAGAAGATAAATATAATAAAATAAATCTCATTATCAGAACTTAATTTGATATCTTCAGTACATTTTCGTAGCTCGCCTACATTTTAACTGGTGAGCATTTCATCGAACTGTACGAAATTAAATCTAAGAAAAATGAGGTATCAGATATATAATTATAATGGGAGATTGTTACCGTGAAATACAATTACTCATTCCGTGAAATAGATTTTTGGCCATTCCGCCCATCCTCTAGTGAAGCATGCATGCGATAGTTTGGCAGATGCATCTGAAAAAGCCGCTTGTTTGAGCGAAGTGCGTTTGTCATTCTGCTTGTTCTAGTGTGAGGTTAACTAACGGCGCAACACTATTTATTTTTGCAATTAAAAATTGTTTTCCGGCTGTGTGAATCTGCGACAGGTGCATCTATAGTGGAACATTGCTGTCACATTATTCCTCCTTGTGCTGACTAAGAAAATGTAAGGAGTAGGTCTCAGCTGTGAGGAAACTAGGTTTACGTGGCAAAGGGCTGAAGCATCAGTTTCTGTTATCAGAATTATTTCCAGTTTGTTTTACTGGAGCTAAACATCAGATTATTTTTAACCGTAGTAATCACAGGGGTTGAGACTGGCAGAATGTAAATTTCCTCAGATTAATAAAAAATTGAATGAAAAACTAAGTGTGGCATCCTGAAACATTTTTCAAGTCTCATTTTAAAACAGGGGAACATGACATGATGGACATGATTTTAAAAGCCATATCTCATGAATTATATGTTTGCCACATTTGTTTGAAGCTCTTCGAAGGTGGCAATGTCCTACAATACAGATTGAACTGAAATCTTCACACCCGCTCACCAGCAGTCCTCTTGCGGTCATCACCATCACTGTCTCCATCCTCAGATGAACTTGTGCAGGCTGTCCTCCGTCGCAGATCCTTTACTCCCAGGGCGGCAGACTAGAAAACAGAGCAAGGACACTGAGTAAGAACATTCTAGTTCTGTAAAAGTAAAGTACAGTAAGTCTCAGTGGATATGTGTGCGCTGTGACGTCAGTCAGTGTGCTAGAAAAGAAGGCCAACGTCTGAGAAATGGATTTCTTAATAAAGAACAAATGCAGCGGCTGCTGTGTGTCTGTGTGTGTGAGTGTATATAAGAGAATAAAACAGCAAAAGCTGGACACCCATGAGTAAATCTGCATCTAGTACTGCGGTAATTGCTTATATTTCTTACAACAGCAGTAAAGCGTCAATTTCTCAATCCCATTTCAGTGGACATGCCACTCACAGCTGCCTGCACCTCCGTTTCAATCAAAATTCAATTTGGTGTTTCAGCGGGACGGGCCGGAAGCAGACGTGCGTGTTCAGCCGCGGTGGTAATGCGAGACTCTCAATGCTGTTCCTGTAACGCTTGTAAACCAATGAGGGTTAAGATGGGAAGGCGAGGACACATGGAGAATAGCTATGAGATTGTCTTCCTCCGCATACAAATCACAAGATGTTGAGACCAACAGATTATCTGTCCCCTCCGAGCCAAATCTGAAGATGTACACAGCGGAAGACTTGAGTCATTTTTACAAGCTTATGGAAAGCAAAGGTCTTTTCAACATGGATTTTCTAGGTAGAGTTTGGTGGTATTTCAGGGTTTTATAGTACTGCTGAGTGCTCAAAAAATAAATCATTCAGACACAGAGAGTAAAACAAGGAGAGCAATATCAACACCTAACATGAGACAAAAAAACAAACTTGGGATTCTTGCTGAGCCAGGTGATAGTGTGGCATTATGGTAGGATAACATAAATACAACACAACACACAACCAAGGACAGATATGTGTGTCCTTCCTGTGCTAGGAAGCAAATAGCTGAATGACGGATCATAACATTCAGATTCACATGTGGCTTGTCTACTGAAGGATTTCTATTTTGCAAAACTGATTTATAATTTCCCTTGCTTTGTAAATAAAAACACCATAAAAATGTATTTAGAAAGTTATGCTTAAACAAAGTTCATATAAAAATGCTTCTACTAACGTCGGATATTTTTGATCATTTAACATACTGCCCTGAATAAATTGCATAACACATGTAGTTGTACCAACATATGACGTTTAAGTTTACAAATTAAATGTATTGTCCAAGTGTGTTTCAGACGTGACGTCATATACACTCTTTTCGGCACCTTAGTAGTAAACATTTGAAGATAATTAAGCATCATCATCCAGAGTTATAAAAGCACTAAAATGATCCCTATATTTACATTTTAATAGTGAGTTTTATCAATTAACACTTCGTTTTTTTATTAAACGCACAACAACCAAAAGGAGCTGATTTGTTGACAATAAAACGTTTCTTTGGCTTTCATAGAATCATTAGACATGTATACAAAATATAATTAATAATAAACATTGGCGCAGGCAATGTAATTATGTTACGAGTATAACATAAACTGTTCTTTGCGCCTTCACAGAAGTTTTAAAACCGTCCCTTCTGGTCTTAACGTGTAACGTAAATTGATCCACGTCATTAAGTGTTCTAGCTTTTAACATAAATATAATATAAAGTAATATATAAAATATAAAGAAATCCAACTTAAATAAAATCCCTAAAGTAACATTTCCTATTAAAAACATGTCAAACTGAATGTTTGCTTGTAAAAGACGTTGATGTTGTTATTGTTCCTGTCACGGTTTCTCAACTAATGTCTCTTTGGAACTTTATTTTGTTGTCAGACACAATCCACTCTTGAATTACACCAGTGGGCTTGTAAATGAGTGAATATAAACGTTTATTATTGTTTCCTTGCGGTGCTCATGTCTGTATTACACACAACTGATTTTAAAAACGCGTTTGTCGCGCCATCTGCTCCATGTGTACGGGCCCAAGCCGCTAAACCCCTCGAAACAGACAATTGACCGGCTTAAGACCTCCGTGCTGTTAAAAACAAATGACTGCAGATAAACGAGATAAAAATAATAATGTTTGTACCTCTTCTTCAGACGCAGGACTGATATTAATATCCGTTTCGGACTCGTTTGACTCGGTCGCCATCTTTCCCGTCGTGTTCCGGAAGTGATGCTACGGATACCCGCGAGTAACAAAACAAAAACGCGTTTCACACAACTACCACTCAGAACATTATGTGAGAAATCACGCCTTGGTTCAAAGTAATAACAAATGTGTGACGGGAAACAGATGTCATAATAACATTATTTCACATTACATAAATGTCTTAAGGCGAATTTAATGTTTTGTCCAGGCAAGTGTGAGTTAAATTGAAACATTGATGAAGAAATCCAAGTAATGTAAGTTAGGCTATTAATTGTCACAATAGTAGGATACAGGAAGTACTTCATGTGGGAGCACTTTTAACTTGAAGAATGAAAATAGAGTCTACTTTTATCCAAAGACTTGATTATGATCTGATAATGTCCCTGATTAAAGTCATGAATTTACGATCAAAAAAAAATCACCTGAAAAAATATAATTCATTGATTGTTAATGATTTACAGTACTGTAATGTTGTGTTGTCCTCAAAGTGGTCAAATACAGAATATCAAAAATCTGTCATATGAAGCTTTCTCACTCTTACATCATTGACCTGGTTCATTTCCTTTCTCTCTTTCATAATAATAGTTCATGATGATAAAGTCCCTTGAGTGTGTGCTGTATTAATACCCGTGAACAGAAGCTGTAATTTAGTTACAGGCCATTAAAAACAGCTCATATTTCCCTCAGGCTTGAGCTAACTAAATAAATCCTACAGTTAGTTTAGTCTGTATAATAGGCCTATCACTGCTTTTATTAATCACTAAAACCAAAATCCTTATGGTTTTGGATGTTATTCATAGCATCTTAGGCATTAATTGTAAAGATTTCTATACAGTCTTTGATTCTGCATACTTAATGATGCATCATTTTGATACACCAGATGACCCTGAGACAATTTGCTCAGATTGCTCTTTAATAGCTCACAAGATCTGATGAATGTCTCAGAAGTGTTTTAGTGTCAACATTTAACATCAAAATTGCTTAAGAGAAATATACAAATGAGAACAGTGTTAAAGTAAACTTGGAGTGCTATAAAATGAATCTAGATTGAATAATCAAGGTCATCCGATTGTGATAAATTTGATGGGAAATGTTTGAGTTTTATTGTGACATCTTTTTCGGGAGTTAAATGCTGAATATTTGTCATTAATTATATTTAAAGAATGATTAATTGAGATAAGAAATCTCAACCTTTATTTTTTTCTTAAGGGGAATGTTGTGTGCTCATGTAACACATAAATTATGAACATCTTGTGATTAAAACATCCACATCTGTTTGCATATTATTGGTTAGTGCATATATGCATATACAGTATCACTGTTGTAGCATATACAGTATATTTCGAATGCAATTCAGCAACTTCTTACAGAATATAAAGCACCGCTGACTTGTTCAGCATTTATGTAGAAAAGGTTAATGCAGTGTTTTTTCCACCCCGGTGGGGGTTTAATCTTCTGTTGGTTTAAGGGCTTATGTGGCATTTTCTTGAACTCAAATGACAAGTCCATTGTGAAGTGACCTGTGCCGCCTCCCTGCTGTTGTTGTTATCTCCACATCTGACTCAAAGCAGTTAGTCTGCAAAAGCGTGAATGTCAAGGGACATAAAATATCTCCATCAAGCTGCAGGCGACTTGCATCTTCACTACCAGGTGCCCAGACATTTATAGTGAAGTGTGAGACAGTGTTGTTGCCTGGAAGTCAAACTTCTACCTCGGTAATAAATAAATGACAGTGTTAATAAATGAATAAATTAAGTTTTACTGTATTCACAGATTTACCCTTAAGCTGTTACAAAAATATGGTGGATTTGAATTATTATGGGGGGGTGGGGGGGGGGTGAATTATATAAATGGACTTCAGTTACTAAGTTAGCCCATAGCCTTCTTCCCTTAGTTTGCTTCCACGGGTACAACAGTATCACAGGTACAATTTATTATGCAAGTTGAGTACAAGTTACACGTTATTAGGTATCTTTTTGGGGGTGTTTGTCACATTATAATAATGATAAAAAGCCAAATAAAGGTAATGTATAAAATGAAAGCAGTTTAGAATGGTCTCAGACTTTTAAATCCTATTTAATCCTCTTAAAGGTTTTACCTATGCTTAGGATAAACTTTGTAGTATAAACATAGTATGGTTAAAATATATATAGTTCAAGCAAAATTCAAACTATTATTTTACTATAGACAGAAATGAATAGCATGCAACTGTCCAAAAGACAACACTGCCATCTAGTGGTACATAAAACGTTTTTGACTGCAGGTCATACGTGTCAATCAAACGCATTAAAATAATTACTACACATTAAAATAATTACAAAAAATTGTGGGTGACATTTTAAAAGTCAAACAAAAAGGTTTGAGGCTAAATTGAGAATAAGACAGAGAGAGAAAGAGCACTCATGTGTGTGGCATATAAATTCTGCATTAATACAGAAGTTCACAACTAATTTAGTGTGACTTACTTAACTGTTAAAAATGTCAGCGTGGCTTCATAGTGCTAATACTGTTATTCTCTTTACTATTTCCCAACCGGGTTTATATTGACATTCTGGGCATAAAGATGTTGCCAGCGGTCCAATGGATTTAGATGGTCTCTGTTTTTTATATGGGGGTTGGGTAAGATTAGCCAGTGGGTATGCAACAACTGTATCTCAGCGACTGATCACTTTTGTTGTCATTTGACCACATGTCTTGGAATAACCTGTTATTTCTGCCAGAATGTGAAAATGTGAAGCACATGGGAGAAATGGACAGCATATATTGACTTGTCAAAGTACATTTTTTTGCATATCAGCTGTAATGGCTTGTGCATCAAAGGAAATGTATCCAGGTCTATAATATTTATGATGTATGTTGGTGATTTACCAACGTATAAAACCATGCAAATAATTTGGCTAAATAGTAACCTGAATGTGCAATCAAGCTAGTTTTTTTTCCAAAGGGGCAGCTATAGGGGAAAGTGAGCCGAATGCTGTGGGTTAAATTGAGTCAGTGTCAACGCTTAAGTTAACTTCAATTTCTAACATGTTTTGCATTAAAATGCACTGTATAATGCCAAGAATCTACAAAAACAGACACTTCGTCAAAAGACAAGTTATTTCAGAAACGCAAACTGAAAGATATTGCTGATTAAAGATATTGAAATTTAAAGTTTAATTTGCTTAATTTTTGTTTAAGTTAGCTTTAAAAATTATTATTGTTGTAAACAGTTGCATGCTCAGTATATCTCCATCAACTCACCCTATCAAGGGGCAAACTGAGCCACAGGAGCATTTCTTTATGAGAACCCATTGATAATTAAACCATAGATATGTTTTATAATTGTGATTGATATAAACATCCTGAAATTAGATTAAATGATATTATGGCACTTATGCCTCATTTTCTTTCATCTTGAGGACCACATAAGTAAAAAGTGTTTCATCATAACCACTCTCCCTTAAGCCCCTTATCACCTGATGATTCTAAGATTATATCTCTGTGTTCCCATTGTCTTTCAACAATTTCTTAATTGATCCTTACAATAAAGAATTTTTGGAAATCAATAGAAACACACAAAAAGAAAATATATAAACATCCTGAAAAAGTATTTTTTGTAAAGCATGTAATGTAAAGCATCTAATGTGTTTTGCATCTAAAAAACTTTTATTTACATACTGCCTGAAAGAATTAAGAAAACCTTTTTTTTCTTCCGAATTTACTGTTTACATTATCCTTTTTGTTTAATTATTTGAACTACGTACAATATGTATCCCCAATTACAAATAAAAAAGAAAATGAAAAATATGCTCTTTATTATTTCAGACCTCAAAGGCTGCAAAGAAAACAAGTTCATGTTTACTTTTGACCAAGACAACAGTAATATTTGTACATGTATTGAGGAAAAGCTCAACAATTTCTTTAGTCTTGTCATACAGTCTTTCACATTTCTGTTGGATGACTTAATGGCACTCCTCAAGTTTGATTTTGTTTAAATTCAACAGACTGGAATGGCCACAATAGCCTACATCTAGAAATGCTGATTTAATGAAAAGTTGAATGACTCTTTTCTGCAGCTTTCCTTAAATCATATATAAATCTTTTTACATCCTTAACAGACTTTATGCTTCATATCCACCAGTGACTTCACACTTTGCAGTACGGCATGCACACAATAGCGTAAGAAGTCACAGAATTTGACCCAGAACAAATATCCACAGGATGTTTGCAGAAACGCTTTCACGCTACTGCAAACACAGATATGAGATGGATATTAAAAATAAAAACGTTCAGCTTATCCCTAAATGCAATATCACATATTCAAATCAAATAAAAAGAGGTCTGACTTTTCATCTTGTCCAGAAAGGATACAAATAAACAATTCCCTCCTCTTATCTGCTTTGTGTTCCATTACGTGTAACTAATAGGTTTTAGTCGACACGGGTTCAAGCCATTACCACAGTCCTGCCGTGATGTTATGAGACACAATATTGTTCAGAATGCAGGTTATGAGAGATGTTTATTTGTTTGAATGTGAAATCAAAGAAGACTTAGAAAAGCTAATAACAGTTTGTTAGCTCAGATTGTCAGAAGGAATCACCTTGTTGCACATAGCATCTCTTTGGTTGACCTGTTAAAATGTTCAACACTCCATTAAGCAGCAAGTCATCTGAAAGACATCAGGATGCACGATGCTCGGATGCAGACATCTAATGTCAGTCTGCCATTTTCATTTGACAACATCGTGTTTGAGAAGAAGGAGATCCGACCATTTTTGTAACCCCTGCAACCTTGTGTTTGTATAAAATGAATAGTCGGCGAACGTACCAGTGGGGGTGCGGCTGATATCTGAACTGAATACCAATGCTTCCACCTCCACCCTGTGGGGGTGACCGGCATGCTTTTTTCAGAATGAAAGGAGTATGTGATGCAGTAAAGGAGAATGAGGTGAAAGCAGAACAGACTCCCTTGAAAATCTGTTGGAAATCTGCTGCGCTTGTCAATGAAATGAAAGGGAACAATTCACAGTTTCATTTTTTTTATTATTTTATCAATTACCCTGAAGCACAACAGGGGATGTTAGGCAGACTCGTCTTGTCCATCAAATAAATATAAAACTCAAGACTCTAAAAAATGACACCATAGTGTCTTGAGTCCTAGTTAAGCAGTTTCAATTGAAAATGTTCAAAACACAGCAAGTTATTATATTTCGATTCTAGATTCTGTATGCCAACATTTGTGCTCATAAATCATGCCCAATAAAAGCACAGACTATTATTAAAAAAGTAAATACGGTCAATTATGATTTCATGTTGAGCATCTCCGAAGGAGAAAGATGAAACACAATATTGGGAAACGATGATAAATCATTGTTTGTTTTTCTGGGCCTTTCATCGCTCGAGGTGTTTGTCTCGTGGGGTGTGTGTTGTGCGTTGCCGATGCCCTAGTTTCCTTTAATTATGTAATCTAACTTGACTGCCTTGCGGTGGTACCTTTTCATTAAACATGATTTAACACAATTTGTGGTGTCATCCTGCAATGGCTTTTCTGGAGGGAGCATTATCTTTACTGTTAAACCCATGAGATTTCTCACGTCTGGATTGTGTTCAGAGGCAGTTCACGCAGATATAAATGTCTTTTCATGTCTCTTCAGGCGTGGCTCTGACTGTTGAAAGCAGTTGGATGAAAGCTCTAATATTGTGCAACATAAGAAATTCATCTGCTGGCTACCTACATTACGGTAAAGATGGTATTAAATCCATCGGCAACAATTTGTTGATGCATAATTCAAGATGTATGTTCACAGAGAAAACAAATGGATGAAATGTTCACATATTTAAGCCGTATGAAGTCATGAAATGTGCAGCTTTGTTTGATACATTGATGTAATTTCCACTGAAACATAAAGTTATTAGTCAAATGTTTCCTCCCTCTTTTGAAACAACCAATAAAATTGAGTTTACAAAATTGCCTGATGACAAGCAGAAGTGCAAAATGATGTCATTAAAATTGTTGATCCAAATGTGCGGAGGTGAAAGACCTACATTTTTAATGATTACATACTCTTAAAGGTCCAGTGTATGAAATTTAGTGGCATCTAGCCATGGGCGTGGGTTTAGGGGGGGACGTAGATACTAGTCCCAATCAATATTTTGAGATGACAAATTTGTCCCCACCAATATTTAGCAAGCTCCTTTGAACTGCTATTTGGATCGATTCCAACGGCCAGGACGAAGACAGTATAAGAAACGCCGTAATTTGATTGGCGGCGGGGTATCTGACAGGCTACACGCGCAGGCCGCGGGACTACTTTTGTGCATTTCACTGGCAGCGAGCAAGCGGTTGGTGTGTGTGTGCGAGTTGACGATGCCGACGGTAAGTTACCAAGGCCAGAGTAAAACATTTTATAATCCGTTTTTTTGCCCCATTTTTGTACTTTGTAGATCAGCTATGCCATCCAAGGAGAAGAAAGGTGACATACGAAGCTTTTTCATAAAGCAGAGTGTAAGTAGGAAAAATAATAGCCACAGAAACAAACTAGCCGTAGTAGTGACGGACCAGGCTTTCAAATGCAGATTCTACTGTGGAAAATAGTATTAACTGGTGATAGTATGTGTTACCCAGGATGATAGAAGGCTACGTTAGCAAGTCACTGAATGTTAATTAGCATACCTTAACTTAGAATCTTGCAGTCAACATAAACTGGATCTGAGACATTTTCGTTTCTACATTCTGTTTTTGTATTTGTGAGTGTAGCCTACCCTACATGCAGAGAAATAAAAGGGAAATCACCCACAGTTTATTGAAGGACTGTCATTGCTAGAAACATGTGCTGGAAAAACGTGTTGGCAATGTTTCAAAGGCAAAAGTTAACACTGTTGGTTATTCAAATATAATGAATCATTATTTGATTGATAATATACAAATAACACTACCTGCTATAAACATGATTTGTTGAATGCATACTGATACGTGTGTATTTGATTCATTAGTAACTCAGATGTCCCCACTACGCCCATGCATCTAGTGGTGAAGTGGACACCCCTATTTTCAAAGCACAACGGTTGCTTACACAGAACTAAGATGTTGTCATGTATTCTCTTCTTTGCCAAAGGAGATAACGTATTTACGAAACTTGCTCTGTAGAGCAGTTTGTCCGTTTATGGCTACTGTAGAAACAACATGGAGAATTACATGTTAGGGGACCCGCGGTGTATGTAGATAGAATTAGGTAATTCTAAGGCAATAAAAACATAATTCTTTTAGTTATGTATATTGTATTGCCTTTCTGTCAATACATCTTTTGAAAATTACGGACCGTACCTTTAATAGAAGTTTTTTTACAATGTTTTGGAGCACACTAGTTTATAGATAACCATAAGGTTAGCATATTCAAACTAAAACCACAAAACTTCAAATTTGATTTCGAAAACGTTAAGACCGTGCATTGTGTCAACCACATCTGACCCTGGACAACAAAACCATTCTTAAGGTTACATTTTTCGAAATTTAGATTTTTACATAATCTGAATGAATGTAGTTTGAATATGACAATATCTGGCTGAGATAGAACCGTTTAAAATTCAGAAATCTGAGAGTCCAAAATAATCAAAAAATTCCCTTTGAAGATGTTAATCAGGGGCACTGTAGCAGGCCGTCCACTCACGAAAATAAAGTTTTTAATATTTAAGGTAGGACATTTACAAAATATCTTCATGGAAAATGATCTATACTTAATATCTTAATGATTTTTGGCATAAAATACATTGTATTTTTGTCTTTTACTGAAAATGTTCCTGTGCTACTTAAGACTGGTTTTGTGATCCAGGGTCACATATTTGTGGGGGTTGTATAATACCAAGTAATTGCATTATCAAAATGATAATGAAACAAAAAAGCAAAACAAAGACCATGTTAAATAAATAAATAAAACAGATTTTTCACAATGCCTGGATTTCACAAAGGAGACACATCTTTATAAAGAAGAGCAACTAACAAAAAGTACATGCATATAAAATTCAACTGCAGTCACAGGTTCAGTTTTTTAAAACACATTACAAAATTAAACATTTTCATCCACAGACACCAGAAATGTCTGAATAGCACAAACGCTTCATTCCAACTTGGGTCGCCCGAATAAATAGGCGTAATCCTATGAGATGGGCAATAATAGCATGTTATCATTTTTTGGCCCTGGAGTAAGCTTTATTTTCAGATTAACAGCAAGAGCTCCTGATCTCCAGCCTCTGGCATTCAACAATGCTTGGAGTTGAATGGTTTCTGTCCGGGCTTGTGTAACACTGAGTTACGGGGTTAAATGGAAAGAACCCGTTTGGCATCCATGACTAAAAGGCCATCATGGACCCTCAGGCAGAAGCACTGATGCAGAGGATGTTGATGTAGGTTCCATCAGAAAGAGCAGTGTTGAAGATTACAGATCAGCTTTACAAAAGCAAAAATGTATGTTAATCTCAATGATGATTATGAGAAACAATTGAGGCATTAAACTGCATCAGGCTTTTTAGAGTTGCATCCATAAAGCATGAAAGAGCAACAAGCGTCTCTCTTGTAGTGTGCACTCGGCTGTTCTTGTAACAAGTGGCATGCAACAATCTGTAAAAGTGTCCGGCCAGTAATTATCCATGACAGAGGTAATTTCAGCGGTGTCATCTACTCTCTAAGCATCATCATCAATATCATCTTCATAAATAACTACAGAGTAATTGGAGGGGGAGATCTCAGTCTTAAACGGAACACCAACCACCCTCAAAGTGCATTACTATCCATCAGCATAATTAATATGACAGACAGCGCATCTGCGTTAGGTTCCGGCCTCTGAGCGGATCTGACAGGGGGTTTATTTCATGTCAGTACATTCAGAAGCCCTACAGTGATCTGGGTATAGATTTCATTACTTTTGAATAATAGCGTCAATGACTTGGAACATAATGCTAAATCTACTTATGACGAAAACAGACTGATAAATGATTACGCTCGAGGAGCTAAAAGCAAAACAGTAAAAGAGCTGAGGATGGGCTGCAAAGGGCATGTTAGGTTTTTTATGTGGACTTTTGCTCTCATCTGTCATAAACATCAGAATTTGTTGTTTCAGACCCTGCCTATTATTTAAATCACATGATAACATTTTCTTTTGTAAAATAGTGCTACTGTAAAGCAATTGAAAAAATAAGTATTTAAGTATTTTAAAGAATGTGTCCAACCCATGTAGACACAATGACATGCCTCACTTGAATCAACATTGTTCATTGTGTAACTGTAGCCTGTCTGTGCTCACATTCATTCAGCTCCCTGGGGAAAGATGCCTGAGCCTTTAATGG
Organism: Triplophysa tibetana; assembly: GCA_008369825.1. Classification (NCBI taxonomy): domain Eukaryota; kingdom Metazoa; phylum Chordata; class Actinopteri; order Cypriniformes; family Nemacheilidae; genus Triplophysa; species Triplophysa tibetana. The sequence continues at coordinate 4,292,390 of CM017902.1, read as the reverse complement.
AGTTTGATACCCCTTTTCAAACATCAGACTTCTTCACAGCTGCTGAATGCTCCTGCTGATGGTCAGTATCCCGTGCAGGAGCTGAAACACTCAATGGGAATGATCATACAAGGAGCCCAGTGTGAAAAAAAAAGGTTTTCTGTGTATGATCCTAAATACACGCCATAAACAGCTGATAGAGGGAGATAAGG